>OW203730.1:10582004-11782004 GCA_934045075.1 Yponomeuta sedellus | reverse complement strand
ATGAATTTGTACGATTAGCCTGAGTGATCTTAAACAATCACAAAGTAGCAAAAAAAACTTGCCTTCTCCACAAACAAAAATTAATTGAACCTTATGCTAAAGAAAAATTTTGTTTACTGCTTGGCACTAATACAAATTTTGTTAATGTAGGTGTAAATATTGTAGTAGCAACGCCAGGGAGATTGCTCGACCATATGCAATCCAAGTACTTTGAATACAAGAAAGTTAGCTGCTTAGTTTTGGATGAGGCGGACAAAATTTTGCAGTATGGCTTTGAGGAGGATGTCAAGCAAATCATTAACAGATTACCAAGTATGTATCTGTAAGTTCCATTTTTCTGTTCTATTTATTGGTGATTTTATTTCTTTATTATTAAGCATGCTCACTGTTAGGAGTGGTGTGGTCCTAATCATGATTCTAATCACTAACCAAAGTTGAAAGGCATATTAATGTATACAGATGTGCCTTTCACCTTTAGTTGGTGATTGCAGAGTCTGATGTATGGGTTTGAGCCACACATAGCACTGCCGATTTATAGATTGTGTTAATGTCTAACGTGGTGGTCAAAGAAGTTAAACTGTTTGTTTTGCTTTCTAGAAAACAGGCAGACAATGCTGTTCAGTGCCACTAAGTCTGAGAAGACTCAAGAGCTGACAATAACAGCCATGAAAGATGCTGTCGATTTTATTAACACGAATGAGGACAATCCTACTGCCACAGTGGATGGACTTAGACATGGGTAAGCAAAATTATAATGAATGTCATGAGTTCATGACATTAACTTTATTTTTAACTTTCACACAAACCACTTATGAAAAGTCAGCTATGCTCCCAAACTAGGATAAGTACCCTGTGCTATAGTAACTAGATAAAAACAGCACAAGAATGGAAATTTACGCAGTCTATGGATTTCTAAAAATTTATCAAGTAAGGTACCCTTCAGTGAGAATCAAACCCAAGACCTCCGTTTTGTTAGTAATTTTAACTGTTAGACCAACAAGGCAGTCAAAGAAGACAAAATTAGTGAGAAACCACTGTTCTCCGCCGCGTTAAAACACGGCGAACGACGCCGCACATTGTCTCATGCTACAACCACAGGACATAGGTGAACCTCGAAGATCGCCATGTTCTGATATCTACTTATTGGTTTTAGGAAAACCATTGGACGGGAAATAACAAAATACAAGGTACATTGCACGTTATAATAGCCGATAGTCATTTAAAGGGTTTTCACTCATAGCGACATTTTAGTTGTTCAGAACATACTAATGTTATAGGCTACCCTCCAGCTGCCACTGGAATTCTGCTTGAGATTGTTGGTCTAGCGAGCTGTATGTGATAAAAAAAGTCGAACTCAATATCCACACAGGCATTTGTAACGCAAAGTATCTCAGTCTGTATGAAGTGCGCCGCGCGCGTCAGCCTCGCCTACGATACATTATTCGACCCAGGCTTAAAGTATTAGTACTTTATACTCTAAGATCCCAGGCTGCTTCACCTGCCCCAGGAGCAAGTGCCTCACAAATAACCCGCATAATACTTCACGTTGTCCCGAATTACAGTTACGTTATCTGCAAGACAGAAGACCGCCTCTGGTGGCTTTTCAAGGTGCTGAAGAAGACCAGAAAGCAGAAGGTCATGGTGTTCTTCTCGAGCTGCAAGTCTGTTGAATTCCACCATCAGTTTTTTACTCGATACTGCAATGCTCCCGTGCTTTGTATACATGTAAGTATATCATGATGTAGACAACATGTTTTTGGACGCGAATCTCTCCGATTCTCAAATTCTTCAAATAGATTCCCAATTAACTTTATGTGAAGTCTTCGAATTTCCGAATACATGATGATTTTAATGATTTACATTGCTCATATAGTCTGTTAGCTTTTAGAATATACCTCAGGCTCTAGAGTAGGCTTCGGTTTTCGCCGAAAGCACACGAGTGTAATACGACTTCTTGCTCTGTATAAAACTTTTCTTCACTGTTTTGAAAAGTTATGTAAATTAAGTGTCATATTTCTATTACACGAATATAACCGATTCTATCCGATGGTAGCCGAGGTATATTCTAAAAGCTAACAGACTGTACATAGTTTATACATTTAGTTTATCTAGTAAATAATCGCGGTTAGACCATTATAAGTATTACCGATATTTGTATGTTACTTAAAGTGTCACTGGAGGAGAGCTACATAGATCTTTCAATAAATCTTCCAGGGAAAGATAAACCAAACCGACAGAACCACTACAATGACAGATTTCTATAACGCGGAGAGGGGCACTTTATTCTGCACCGACGTTGCTGCCAGAGGCCTTGATATACCTGCAGTAGACTGGATAATACAATTCGATCCACCAGGGGACACTAGTGTAAGTGACCAAGTTTATGTAGAGGCCTCTCGGGCTCTTCCATCTTAATACTTGAAAGCGAGTATCATCCTATCATCATCATCTATCATCAATTTTCCGGCAAATACAAGCGAAGCAGTAAGGAGTGGCTGCACTCAGATAAAGGTTGATAGCGCAGTGACATGTGATCACAGCCTTGACTCGGGAGAGGCATTTCTTTAGCTTCAGTACCAAATTTTTTACTTTTGTCCTCGCGGAATTCAGCGATCATCATCGACAGCAGCCTACCGCTGCCGACTGCTGGGTATAGGCCTTTTCCCCCCGATGTCATCTCAGCTGAATTCAGCGACAGTTCAATTGAATTAATTAATTTCCGATATAAAAATGTAATAAGAAATATAGTATTCAAATTCCATTTTCCACTCTTTATTTAGGGTTTCTTTTGCGAAATAATAAGCCTTAAGCGCAAACTGTCCGAGTAGAGCTTCGAGAGGCTTCACAAGTTAACAGTACCTAATAAGCGACCGACTTATTAAAGGGAAAATTCGTGCGAAATCCATTGAAAATAACGTTGATGAAGTTGTTAGCTAAAAATTTTTACGGAATCATACTCTACGCGTGGCCCGACACGCAAATGTCGGTTTTTTTAAGAGGGATGTGAGTTATATTAATAATCTTATTCCGAGTTACCAAAGAGAGATGGGCGTGAACTTATTATGTGGTTTTGATGGCCTTTTACTCCCATTTCAGGAATACATACACAGAGTAGGTCGGACAGCTAGAGGTTTGGGTGGCGTAGGAAATGCAGTCTTATTACTAAGACCGGAGGAGAGGGAATTCCTTGTCCATCTACAAGACGCTAAAGTTTACTTGGAGCTGTACAAAATGTGGGACGATTTTGGTAGTTTACAATACATGGTGAGTCTCTGATAGTTTACACATTAACATGAATTGTTTCCGTTATAGCAACCTTTTACTGAAAGTATCGTTAAAACAGACTCCCGTTTCAATATCAACCCTTCTCTGTCCCCACTGGTCGGGCACTTCCTGCATTGCAGGAAGGTTAGGCAATAGTCCACTTTCACAAATTCAAATTGAAATTCTTTTCACAAATATACACTCATCACACCTTTTCACACACCCTCTGCTCAGTGGCTGAAACCCGAACCCAAGACTCCGGTTGTAGGGCTGAGCATACACACACTTGCATGCATACATTTTACTTTCTTTTATATAAGTTTTGCAAACATCTGTAATTTTTGATACTAATGTTTAATGCTGTACACCTTATGCTGATGACGCGTCGAATATGATACTGTTCTTTTTTAGACTGGGAGGCCTGGAAACCTAAGATATCTTTTGAACTAGTTTAGGCTCCAGTCTTTCCACACATAGGGCATTCTGTTGTATTGTATCATTTATCCAATGTTGTTATTTTGTATACGAATGTAATTTGTGGAAAGAAAAATAAAGTATTACCTATCTATCTATCTATCCACCACGGGGGGGCATCATGACAGCCGGCACCAGCGGCTTAACGTGCCTTGCAAAGCACTGAAGCGCTCGGAAAAAATGCCACTAGCGGTAGTCATGGGACGGTGACCCATCCTGCACCTGACCACGCCTGTTGTTGCTTAACTCAAGTGATTGATTCCAATCACTCGGTTCGGCTAGGCCACGAGTGCGAATTCAGTTTATTTTTGGGATATTAAAATAACAGAAAAGGTTTTCAAGCGATGGACGCGTTACTTTCAGAGTTCGTGAGAGAAGTTATAACAAGGATATTGGATTATGACCATTTGAGATCCCGACCTTTTGAATACATTTCGCGTTTTAACTTCAAATGCGTTTTCCAAAATAAAGCTTTAACATTTCTATAACATTCCTTGGCAACAAATGTTTGGTATACTTTACTACATTTCTGCATTAAAGCCTTTGATATCCCAGGCATGGTTCCGCTGAAAAACAGATTCGCACCACACCACTACGATGTTACCTCAACTGAATATTCTACAGAAAAAAAAAATCTTATTTGCAGTTAGAAGAGGCTGTCGAAAATCACGAAGACTTCCGGAAATTAGCCGTCGAGGCTTACGAGGGCTATATAAGAGCGTTCGAAGTACGAAAACTGAAGAATGTCTTTAATCTCATCACCTTGGACCTGGACACATTAGCGAAGTCGTTCGGGCTGAAGGCGAGACCGGATGTCGATATTCGTAAGTTGGCCTTATTATTAGTAAAGTCAGATTGAGGCATTTACCCGCACAAAACAGGTCTGTATTGTCGTGCCACGCCGGGGCGAGTGTTTGCATTTTGCATCTGGCTAGGCTTCTTCACACAGCCAGCTGCTCCGCGCGGCAAATGCCATGTGGGGCTGGCTGGTCCGTGTGAACCCGCCTTACATTTAGTAGTTTGTAGTAGCAATACCACTCGCTAATGGTGAAGGAAAAACTTCGTGAGGAAACCCGACTGCCTGAGGTGTTCACGTACCTCTGCACTTGAAATAGCTATTGTAGGGCACATGAAATAATGCCTCCCTCGAAGATCTTGACCAAACATCGGATTTCCAGTTGATTCTGAGATCTTGAACTCTTGCAGAACCTTCCCCGGGAATATTTCCTAGCTTTACCTTACCTTGTGTCTCTCACATCCATAGGTCTGACTAGGTCCGATAACCAAGAGTTATCTAGGTGTTGAAGAAATTAATGTCTCGCACAATGAGGCGTAATTTGAGAATAGTGTGGTGGTTGAAATGTAACCTTTTGAGTTAAGGAATTTTCCGTTGTTTCAGGCGTTGGGTTCAAGAAAAAGCACAGACAAAGGAAAAGGGCAGCGACTATGCTGGAGGATAGTATAGGAACAGCTAAGAGTCTGAAACCGTGATGCTGTAAAAATGTGTAAATTATTAAAATATATACTTAGGTACTATTTTGTAAAATAGTTGCTTTATTTAATTTATTATAACTATACACGCCATGTTTTAATATTTTACCATATTGGAGGGCCTACCGTGTTCTAGGCGAAGCGAGTGATGGTCAGAGGAAAGTTATCAAATGACAAGAAATTAAAAACGTGTGAAATATATCTTTTGAAATGATTTACATTGGTCTCAGTATATTTGTGGATAACAGATCAGACTTAATTGAACGAAAACATATTTTTTTCTCGTCACATCACGCGGCAACATTCTCCCCAATCCATCCAATCTCTAGGTGTACCGACTTTTATCTTTCTATACTAAGTAATAGTACTAAGGTACTGATTTATTGATACTGTTTTTCTTTGTTATGTATTTCTGTTAAAAGACATATTTTTTTTTTAAATTAAAAGATTATATTCAATTTTAATATCTTGGAGATGCCGGATACTATAATTTCTTAAGCCCCGATGATTGGTTTAAAACACAGAACATAAAAAAAGAGTAGAAGTCGTAAGTGGGCGGTGCCCGCGTGCCTCACATTAGCAATGTATTGCCTATGCGTAGTCGGTGACAGTTTTGTTGACTTCAGTTGCCGTGCGCTTCTAGTAAAGAAAAAATGGTGAAAACTTTATTAAAATGCCTTGTTATGCTGTGTTAGAGAGCAAAAATAAAAGTTGGGGACCAAAATATACCGATCATGCCGTAACATTTCATCTTTAATACGTATTTCATTGTATTTTTAATTAAATTTGTAATGACATGAACACGGAAACCAATGCGAAAATGAGAAAGTGAAACCACCTTTATTTACTGGTTAGTAAAGTTAAATTTTCATTGAAGAAAGTGTACATTCTCTAGAAATTTCTGTCGAAATTTGAATTCTACTCGATTACGGATGGGGGCACACATGATAAAAATCTATCGATAATTAGTTGTCTATGACTTAGTAGTCATACATACTTAACGGTACTTAGGTATTGTAAATTCCAATTCGTCTAAGTAGGTAAAATAATTATTGTTATTTTATACCTACTTCCTAAGTGCCTTTTCATAATTATGCACCCGGTCGCCGTCCGGTCGCCGGGCCGGGTAAAGTAGTAATGTATGAGCTCCGGTCGCCGGCTGGTCGTTGTGCATGTGAAAACTGTCATTGGAGCTCATACATTACTTTTCATACAAGACATGATATGAGCACATACAAGACATGAGCACAGCTAGATCGCGATATAGTTTTTCTTCACCAGTTTATCAGGGGCTGAAATATTTAAGAAACTATCAAAGTAATTTTAATCTTACATTTTTAAATATTCCAACCGAGATGTAAAGTGAGGTTATCGAAAACGACTCATATGGTTTTTTTTACTTAAGTTCAAAAAATTAAGTAGTTTACTACTGTTTACCTGTTTGAGTGGTTGTTCTCTTGGCGAGCATCAGATTTTTGTTTTGTTATGTTATTTGTTTTATGGTTTTTTTTATTATTCTGCTATTTACCCTTAATACTTCAACCCCTTTGACAACAGCAAACCGAGGCAATAATAAAACAACCCTCTCGGATTCAAAACAATTTGTTAGTGAGTTTTCGTTTAGTTTTCCTAGGGAAACCGGATATGAAATTAAAATGGAAGGCAGCGATAAGAAGGCAAAATTGGTTCCCAACGAAGATGAGCACAATATATTCAGAGCATTTTCATGAACACTTCATAATAACTAAAAAAGGCGGAAGGTGGCACATTTTTTCTGGTATTGCTGCATCACATTAGTGTGATGCAGCAATACCAGAAAAAATGTGCTTCACTTCCAGGTTAGACTCCTGCGTATAAATGAAATTATATTAGTACAATCGTCAATTAGTATTACGTATGAAAAATAGCGTACAGGTAGACAAAGATCTGAATTGAGTCGTAGAATACCTAATATTTCTCGTGTTATAATTTCTAACGCCGGCGAAGCAGCGGGTTAAAGCTAGTTTTAATAAGAGATAACATTTTAAAATATTATGAAATCTACCACATTGTTTTATTTGTGCATATATCCACCCTATTAGTATTAATTCTTTATTGCACATACGATAATGTAAAAAGATGCATTTTCTACCAGTAAAGCCGCAGGCAAAAAAGAAATGGCTAAAAATACTTCTGAGTAGGTACCAGTAGGTATTCGTATTCGGCCGTTAATGTGTTAAACTGTTTGTATAATTTGTCGATAGGTTCACCCTATCGACAAACTAGAACTCGCATTGTCCCATCCCAAACTGAGAATGTACTTGTTTTTCAATTTTGAACTTTATGTCTTACTAGGTAAAAGTTCTGTTCGGTCCGACGGGGTGGTAGTTCCATCTAGTGTAGAGTAGCGTTACTACAAAATGTCAACCTTAATTTCATCATTGTCATTTGACTTTGATCATTGTTAACATTATGAAAAGGTGCATATTTTACTTGAAACTTTTATGATGTACACCTTTTCGGCATTGACTTTATTTACCAATGGCAGCTTGGCATTCGTAGTGTGCGTTTGGTTTATGTGTATCAGTTTGGTTACACTGGTTTTCGTACTAATGTGTCATGTCACTACTTCTACTCTTTTTTTATGTTCTGTGGTTTAAAAGCACAGGCATTCTCTCAAATTGAGAGATATATAGGGTCATCATAAAATCCGCAATTCCTAACAAAAGTAAATTCGAGCTTGTCATTTACCAACAATCTTTGTTCTATGACTTTTAAACATTCTTGTTTCAATTTTCAATATTTTAGGATCTTGTCTATAAAAACACGATTCTCATAAAATCCTCAATAAACATGGTATAAAAAGAGTATGCTAAAGACTTTCCCATGTAAGGTCTTTACTGTATACTATTTATAACCTTTGTAATACCTGAGAAAAGTCTCATAGCAGAAAAACTGCTAAACACATTGTGGAACACCACAATTAGAGATTCCTGGAACATCAGAAATTGTGGAAATGTTTTAAAATCCAATGACTAATCGGAGTGTTTCAGGAATAGCGCATTACTAAGTTAACCCTGTATAATTCGAATCATCGACGTGTGAGAGGCATTTTAGACAGTTCACTACAGCGAGAATCGCGTCGTGAATTGTACAATGTAACGTCTAAAGAAATTTAAGGAGAAAGTATTTTAAATAAATTTCAACGGATGTAGGTATTCTGAAGTGGCTCACGCGAAATGCAGCTACATAGTTTTACGCTATTAAGAGTTGCTTTACAATAAGAATACATCAACGAAGATCATCGAACTTGATAACTTTGTGATCTAGTGTTCCGCTCTACATTATGTTCATGGGCCTAATTGTGCGCACCAAATCTTGTCCTGACGTTTGCGATAGCAATTTCTATGGAATTTAACAGTTAAACGATTGGAATCGTTCAGGACGCCGACAGGATTTGATGCGTTTTATTTGGTCTCTAATTATTCCTGCTAAGTCTGGTTTTCGTATCGTTAGCTCACGGCAGACCCTTGGCAATAAACAAAATATTCTATTCTTTGACTAGTGCTTACGAGGAACTATTCTACATAGATCCTAACTATATATTTACAAGCCAATGCATTATAAAGATTTTTAAACTCTGTTACAAATGTAGGAACTTTTAGCAAATTGTTTTTGAAAACAGATTCAATACAAACTTATACGTAGGTACTTTTTATACTTAAAGTAAACATTAGATGCTATTCTGACCGATTAATACTTGGGTTACAGTTACACTTTAAGGTAAGTAATACAACTTCAGAGCTTCTTACTCAATATCAGCCAGAGTAGCCCCCTTTCAGAAAAAAACCTTCAAGAAATGTGATTCTCGCTCCACTTTCATTTAGCTTCACTACTTTCGTAGTAAATCTGGTTCTTGGTGAGTTTCTCGTAGCAGTCCTCGTGATTGTGTTGGTGGTTGAGAGCGTATATCATAGCGTCTATGGTCTCCACGGTCGCTGGGCATCGGTTCAGCGAGAAGTACTGGACACATCGCCAGGCGGTCTTACCGTGGCTGGTCGAGTGTTTCGTGTACACGAAGTTGGAGTGCACGAGCTGCTTGTGGCCCTTCCGACTGTAAATGTATTTATAGCGGACTGGCAACTGCTGGGTGTCTGCCGAGCCGTTCACTACTAAGGATAGCGCGTCTGAAATAAATCCGAGATGATCGTGATTAAATATTGAAGAGATATGTGTTGAATAGATTTATAAATTCTGAACTAGTCAAACCAATACAGTGCTCATCAGGGCCGTGTTTCATAAATCTACAATTCGTAGTTTATTGTGACATTTGAGGTTCAACTTTGCAATGTAACGTCGAATTTTCACAGTAAACCGTGAATTGCAATTTTATTAAACAGGCTCCAGTAAATAATAAATAAATAAATATTCATGGACATATATTACACAGATCTCGTTAGCCCTATACTAAGTAGAACTAAATGACTTGTGTTATAGGTGCTAACTCGACGATAGATTAATACATAGATAACATCCAAGACCCGAGACAAACTAGAAAAGTTCGTTTCCTAGTTTGACCCGGCCGGGGATCGAACCCGAGACATTCGGTTTTACAGTCAGCGTGCCAAACCGCTGCTGCGCCACCGGGGCCGTCAAATGGCTTACCTACTTACATTTAGATATGTTCTAGTTCTTTTGATGCAATACCATATCGGTGTTGTTTATTTGTACATACCTACATGATTTGCTGTTTCTGCACCTTATAAGAATACCTACATAAAAAACCGACAGGCCCTTTTCGGGTTCGATTCCGTTATACAATTTTTCGGGTTCGACTCACCACGCGTGGCGGGCCATATTTGTTGTTTAGCAAAGGCTCGGGCGATATTGCGTGCTTCATTGGGTCCCTACCTTACGCGCATACATATAGAAAAAATATGCAGTCATGCATTTACATTATTAGGCATTCCCCTACAAATAAGACCAAATCAACTTCGTGAGATAAAGTATTTTTTAAAGGAAAACTGCTAGAAATCAATATAAAGCCACTTCATCAGTGTTATTTATAACAAGATTCCGCAAAACACACTTAAAATGCAGTTCAAGAAGATCTTTTCCTTACGGCTATCTATTTAAAGTGCATTTTGGGACTGATTTAGAAGGATTGCGTTTTTATAAATAATACCGAATGCATTTATTCCATGGTACTTGAAGTTGGCAGTTGGCACGTACGAGCACATCAGTAAACTAGGGCTATGTCCAGCAGTGGACTAACATACCTATAGCCTGAAGAAGATGAAACTAGGGCCCTCAGTGCTATGGTAAACAGCCCTTGTAAAACGTAACTTTTCACTATATCGGGTTCAGGATTTAGACGACGCCAGTGTCAAAATATGTATGTATCTGACTGTTCGGAGTAGGCTAAATCAGAGCTAACTGCATACAGGACTTACGTACCTAATCGCAAGGCAGGGTCGAGTTTCATTCTACCATTCTTAGTAAATATGACAATTAGATGTACATTGAGTAATTGTTGTTTATCTGTGGGTTAATCGACTTTGCAATGTACATAAACATGAGACGTGTGAGACGAGCAACCGACGACGCGAGCTCCGTCTCTGCTCACCATGATTAAGCTCTGCGAATCGGAGCGAAACCTGGTCGGACTTTTCCGATATAACAACAACACCCGTAAGTAAATCCGGACTAAAAGTCTACAATACATAAACATGTTAAATTAAACAATGAATGGTAGTTCTATGAAACAGGCCCATGGCAAAGACATCGCAAACATGGAAATACACCCAACATTCGACGCAGCCCGAAATTGTTTACTGTAGTTAAGTCTACAGCTTCGAAAAGTATCATTGACAAAAGATAGACAGCATTTTTTTCACAAAATTTAGAAGAAAACAGAAAGTGTGATAAAATTGTACAAACTTAAAAAAATAGCTAATACAGTTATTCTCTCAAGTTTATTGGTTATATTCATAAAACATACACTCATAATTATTATGATCACACTACAAACCTAAGTGGTATAAAAAAATCACACAATGTATAAAAAGTCTAAATCCCAAATATTATAGCCATAATTATTATGACAAGAACGCCCAACGCAGGAATGTCACAAAAAATATACCTATAGCTAAACTTTGTTGAGTAAATAGGTAAAAATAAAATTATGTATAAAATGTCAGTGGTTACGATTTTTTTGTCTGAGGACCTTATTTATCACCACATAATGTTAAGCCAATGTAATTATGTATAATTAAATGTGATATACTGGTTGCATTAAAAACAGAGATCATAAAACTAAGTACTAATTCATTACAAAAAAATTACAATGTACTGTCGACAGCCGATCAACATTTTCATTGCAAAGTCACTCAAGATCGACTTTACTACAATAGAATTGAACTTATCTAATACAATAGCAGACTAGAAGATGAGCAATAAAAAATCTCCATCTAATGAAGTTATTGTTATGGCTGAAAATCAGTTCAAAAATGGCACAATGTTATTAAGTTGAGTGGAAAAAGCCTGCAAGCAAAATTAAATGAAAAATATCTTCAGTCAATTGGCACAAGGGAAGAAAATGCTTATTATCACAGATATTACTAAACATTGTGCTTTTATTCATAATCTCTTTATTTTAAGTAGACTATTTTAAAATTGAGTATGTCAACTTTGATTTCTTTGGGATTGGTCCCACCAATGTTTTGTTTAAAGGTTCCTTTGAAACCCAATTTATTTTATCCTTAAACAACACACAGAAAACTAGATTTGTTGTCATTATTGTATACTTCTCATTTCCGCAGTCTTTTGGTCCCATTTTAATTATATGAATCTTTGATTCAAGGTAATTTTTATTTATTCTCATAAGATAAAATGGACCTATCATACATACACCATGAAATTTTACTGGCTTGTGCAAAAATGTGTTTGCTCTCCAAACTCCATGCATTTGTAAGGAAAGTTGAAGCACTTTATAAAGCTAATTGTAAAGTGTCTGAACAGACATTGATAAGGATCGGTAAACCTGTTCACCTTTTAAACCTCTAAAATTTCAGTGTGTCTACTTAACTATTTTAGAAAAATATATTGTTTTGAAAACATCTCTTATTGTAACCTCTTTAGAGGTGATAATATCAATCCTAAGGAGCGTAATAGTATCCCTGTAGCTGGGAAGCCTTTACCATGTTACTGTAGTGTATTTCGAAGCACGGGGATTTACAAAAGGGCAATTCACAAGCACTGCACATGAATCGTGTATCCCTTCTCTTTCCAATCTTCCAACAGAGTCTACAAGACCGCTGTGGATACTTTTTCTTGCCATCCTCCTTCTGAGGAATAGTAACCAGCCGATGATCCATCATTCCTCTTGAGATATCCTCATATGCGTTTGATCTTGCGATGTCACTATCGTGAGATACTTTACCGTTCACTAAATTTTTAAGATCCATGAACAAAGAGTTCAGACCGCTACAATCTGAAATCACGATGGGCATTTTCGTTACAGTTCTTAAATATTTGTGATTAAAATAACGAATCTCTTATTGCAGCAAATGTTGAAAATGCCATCGTGTTTTCGCAATGTGAAGGCATTGATTGCAAAAGAAAAATAAGAGGAAAGAATTGTTAAACAAACTGATTGCATTTTCAACACAATCTAAGTAAAATAAGCATTAAATCAAAGTGTTCTACTAAAGTGAAAATAAAGTAGTGTTGTGAAAGTAAACTATCTAAGAAAGTAGATAGTGAAAAATACTTACTATCCTGTGGAGATTGAAATTCCAGCCCATCTTTCTGAATCTCAAAGTTTTTTGGTGCCTCAGAGACGGCTGGATCAGTGATAATAATGTCACTATCTTCACATTCAGTTTTTAACTCCGTGTTTAAGGTACCAAGTGATGTTTGATCCAGTTTACATTTGTCTGTATCTTCTTTGTTGGTTTTAATTGGAGTATTAGATCTCTGTGTATTGTAATTGAGAGGATCTACAGAAGTGTCATCAAATATTGGACGAAATTGGTCATATTTATTGCTTGGTTGAGTGTTACTATTATTCAGTGTACTGAATGGTTTCTCCTTTTTTGTTTTCTTTTCGAAGTTGAATATTTCGGGTGCATAATAGTTTTTTTGTAAGAATTCTTCAGATTTTCTTTTTAAGCTACTAAATCTTTGCAGCCTCTCAATGAATTGTCTTTGTTTTATTAGATCCAGGTCATTGTTTGGTGGTATTTCCTCTATGGAGGCTCCATCGAGAGGTTCCGAATTACCAGATTCTACATCTGGTGTACTGTTCTGTGTTTCTAATGCCACATGTTTCTGTGCTTCTTGATCTTTGTCAGCATTCTCTTCATCAGTCTAAAATAATACAAGATAAAGTTTTATAGGTGGTACTATGTTGACAGTACATTAACATTCCTATTCTTGGTTTAAACTCATTGAAAATATGGCTTAGATTGACTTGCAGAAGCATATTGAGTTTAAGAATTTTAGTTAAATGCTACTAAGCTACATTTAAGTTAGAGTAAGCCTGTACCCTTTAATGAGCTAGTATACATTTTTGACTAGTTTGAACTTTATTTCTATGTCATAATGGTTCAATTTAAGGTGGTAACTACATATTATACCCCTGCAGGGTAAATATGTAACACTATCCAATAATGCTGTTTAAGTTTTCATCAAAGTGTTACTTACATGTTTATTGGTTAATCCTTTGATTTGAAGCACTTCTGCTGTGCCTATGAAACTAGTGAGATCTTCTCTTTTGACACTTACTTCTCCATGATACATGAACTGTAGCAAATCTTTCATGGCTTTCAGAGTGACATCCCTTAAGACAACTGGAATGGTGCAAAACTGCAGTTCAGTACATAGCATAGGATCGTAAATATCGGCTGGGTAGCCTATTAATATCCCACTGCACGGCAAAGGCCTTCTCTCAGAGAGACACGCCACAAACACTTTAAAGTGCTAAAGAATGTGCAGTGATACATTTCTCACGATTTTTACCTTCACTGTTAGTGGGTTATTGTTAGGTGAGTACTTTATTGTTATACCATTATCTTGATGCAACATATGGTATCTGATTTTGAATTAGAAAATGTTTGATTGGTAAGTCGTTTAGTCTTGAAGTTAAGCATTACTGGTTATAAAGCATTACAGTTTCGTGGAAAAACTTACATAATTACGTTTCAAGTAAGTAGTTACGGCATACATACCAATTGGATGTTGACAAGGATTTGTTTGGAACATTTTCTTGAAGTAGGGCGAGCATATTGACAATATAACTTTGTGAGCTTGAAGCAAATGCCCTTCCACAGCTAACGTGACATCTACAAATTCACTGTTGCCTAGTAAACCGGCGAAACCCTTGCTGAGATTTCCATGAAAATTGTTCCAAGACAATGAGAATTGTTGCTCCATTTTTAACAAGATTCACGAGGAGCTCGCATCTGAAACAATGAAATTATATTGCGGTTGTTGTAAACACCATAATTTGGTCGTGAAAAGCTTTTTCTAGAGCTTTACTCACTATTGTTTTCCGGTATTTTTTTGCAAGAATCTATTCCGAAATAGCATAGCACGCTTGAGTTGTCAATAAATGAATGAGTGAGTGAATGAAATGGTTATCAGCGTCGCTGGCGTCCATAGTGTTGTTCTCATGTTTTTATGCAATCGATCGACTTACTTCTAGCATGGCTTTTGGCGGTAAACCATAACTCCATTTTGCTTTTTCTTTCCTTTTCTAACAACCTTTTCTCACTCAGTTTGGGAGGCCTTACTCCATAGTAAGGCCTCCCGATGGTTGATGTCAATATTAAATTACTGTTACGGCGTCATAAAAGTTCAATCACATGTCATCGGCATTCTTCAGTTAACTAGGACAGCTTCGTAACGGGTTCCTAATTATGAAAAAAAATATTCTGAATGTTTTTCTTCAACTTTAATGCCATGGAGTAGGTAATCAAACTATCATCGTAGATCTTATCAAAAATATAAGAAAACAGTACCTACGTAGTGAAGTAACTAATTATTTTATCAAAAGTTAAATACCTAACAATTTAACATTCGATAAAATAATTGTAAATAATAATTAGACATTCGATAAAACAATTAGCTTATATTAACTTCAATATTACCTATATATATATATTTTGCTATGCTTGGGCACATGTTATGCTTGATGTGCTGTCGAATGTACCTCTATTAGGGGGCAAAGTAAGTACAAAAGTAGCTGAATTTTATTTTATTAGTTTTATTTAATTTTATCTCACTCTGCAACTTAGAAAGATCGTTTAGGGATCGTTAGATAAAATTAAATAAAACTGTACCTACATAAATACTTGATTAGGTACCATTACCATACATTACCCGTACACACATTTGCTACACTTTACACACTCACATTCTTCACATTCATAATAGCAAATTTATCTTAAGATTTTACAATAATTAAGCTAAAACTGAGACCGATCTAAGAATTCCGCATTTAGCTTCACTTCATGGTGCACGGTGACAGGATAAATATAACATGATAAAGTACCTAATGTTTTTTTTTTACATTTACCACTGACTACGCCTTTGTCATCATCATCATTACGAGCTCACTGCTACCAGTGCTGAGTATAGGTCATTCCCCCAAATGGCATCTCTCACTGTCTGTCTTACTCTGAATGCTACTTAGGTAATTTACTACTTTCATTATACCATTATTTTGTCACACAGTTTGAACCCCTACCTACTACCAAGGTACTACAGGAACACCATAGGATGGCCCAAATGCTTAGTACTTAGTAAAAGAGTAGAGGCTAGTCCGGCGGCGGCGGGCGGCCACGGGCTCTGCCGTTGACAGGTAATCGATGCGGTCCGCTGGTTATTTAGCTATCGGCCCAGCCCGCGCAGCATGACATCCACATCGCTTGATAGGATAGAGTTAACACGACACTACAGAATTGCCAAATATAACTTCCGAGTTTAGGCAGGTAAAATAGTACATGCTAGAAAAATTCAACGCCCCGAGTTGGGGCCTTGATACCGAGTGTATTAGGGAATTACTGATTCGTTATGTTTAATTACTGCTATCACAGAGGAAAAAAAGAAACTGTTACCTATATCTGGCGGGGTCTTATCAATATAGGTATTCCTACAAAGGTTTGCAAGACACAGGATAAACTTACAGCCTTACATTCCAAACACTCTCACAAAAATATTTTGTGGTGACGATTTTAAAACGAAACGACGTACCTATGTAATAACCACAGATAAAATAAAACGCCTCTAGGAGAGCTGTAGTAGAATCGTGTTTTTATAAATCAGGCAGTACAAGTTTGTGCTATTATCAAGATAAAATGTACCTAACATTGAGAAAACACACTCATTGCAATGCTGTCTCAATCTCAAACGACTGTGCCATTATAAATTTTGTACTAAATGCAAAATGATTATTTTTGTAATAAATTAAGTATTTGTAAACAAACAAATAGACCCTGATTTTTAAAAACCTATTTAGAGGCTAAAAATTTCACCCATGCCGGGATTCGAACCCGCAACCTCTGGCTATCCGTACCAGCGCTCTACCAATTGAGTCAATGGGCGACTCACGGCATCAGTGAAATTTCGAACCTCTTTACAATATTCTCTGTATTACGTACAGGCAGCGACATCTGACTTAAGCAAATTGCATTACTTACATCCCCGACTACCTACTTTGCAGTTAGGTTTTAACATCGGAACGATATCACTGTACCCACATGATTACACAATTTTTATTTTTAATGCACTAACCCGTGCTAAGGAACAAATTTTTAAAAACCTATTTAGAGGCTAAAAATTTCACCCATGCCGGGATTCGAACCCGCAACCTCTGGCTATCCGTACCAGCGCTCTACCAATTGAGCCAATGGGCGACTCACGGCATCAGTGAAATTTCGAACCTCTTTACAATATTCTCTGTATTACGTACAGGCAGCGACATCTGACTTAAGCAAATTGCATTACTTACATCCCCGACTACCTACTTTGCAGTTAGGTTTTAACATCGGAACGATATCACTGTACCCACATGATTACACTATTTTTATTTTTAATGCACTAACCCGTGCTAAGGAACAAATTTAAAAAAAAAAAAACCTATTTAGAGGCTAAAAATTTCACCCATGCCGGGATTCGAACCCGCAACCTCTGGCTATCCGTACCAGCGCTCTACCAATTGAGCCAATGGGCGACTCACGGCATCAGTGAAATTTCGAACCTCTTTACAATATTCTCTGTATTACGTACAGGCCAGAGGTTGCGGGTTCGAATCCCGGCATGGGTGAAAATTTTTAGCCTCTAAATAGGTTTTTAAAAATTTGTTCCTTAGCACGGGTTAGTGCATTAAAAATAAAAATAGTGTAATCATGTGGGTACAGTGATATCGTTCCGATGTTAAAACCTAACTGCAAAGAAGGTAGTCGGGGATGTAAGTAATGCAATTTGCTTAAGTCAGATGTCGCTGCCTGTCGGATTAAGTCAGATGTCGGCATGGGTGAAATTTTTAGCCTCTAAATAGGTTTTTAAAAATTTGTTCCTTAGCACGGGTTAGTGCATTAAAAATAAAAATAGTGTAATCATGTGGGTACAGTGATATCGTTCCGATGTTAAAACCTAACTGCAAAGTAGGTAGTCGGGGATGTAAGTAATGCAATTTGCTTAAGTCAGATGTCGCTGCCTGTACGTAATACAGAGAATATTGTAAAGAGGTTCGAAATTTCACTGATGCCGTGAGTCGCCCATTGGCTCAATTGGTAGAGCGCTGGTACGGATAGCCAGAGGTTGCGGGTTCTAATCCCGGCATGGGTGAAAATTTTTAGCCTCTAAATAGGTTTTTAAAAATTTGTTCCTTAGCACGGGTTAGTGCATTAAAAATAAAAATAGTGTAATCATGTGGGTACAGTGATATCGTTCCGATGTTAAAACCTAACTGCAAAGTAGGTAGTCGGGGATGTAAGTAATGCAATTTGCTTAAGTCAGATGTCGCTGCCTGTAATACAGAGAATATTGTAAAGAGGTTCGAAATTTCACTGATGCCGTGAGTCGCCCATTGGCTCAATTGGTAGAGCGCTGGTACGGATAGCCAGAGGTTGCGGGTTCGAATCCCGGCATGGGTGAAATTTTTAGCCTCTAAATAGGTTTTTTTTTTTTAAATTTGTTCCTTAGCACGGGTTAGTGCATTAAAAATAAAAATAGTGTAATCATGTGGGTACAGTGATATCGTTCCGATGTTAAAACCTAACTGCAAAGTAGGTAGTCGGGGATGTAAGTAATGCAATTTGCTTAAGTCAGATGTCGCTGCCTGTACGTAATACAGAGAATATTGTAAAGAGGTTCGAAATTTCACTGATGCCGTGAGTCGCCCATTGGCTCAATTGGTAGAGCGCTGGTACGGATAGCCAGAGGTTGCGGGTTCGAATCCCGGCATGGGTGAAATTTTTAGCCTCTAAATAGGTTTTTTAAAAATTTGTTCCTTAGCACGGGTTAGTGCATTAAAAATAAAAATAGTGTAAATAGACCATGAATAGTGCGCCAAACATCGATATCAGCCCTTTATATGTCTCTACTGCTGGAGCTCGGGTATCTTCCTGCTATGCAGGCCGTTCTTATACTCATTAGGCCATACTCCACCACGGCAACCAAGTCCGAGATGGTGCAGGATTGTAAGACAGTGGCGCGGGCCTTACTGTAAGAAGTTATCAGGCTGCCCATAAGGCCTCTGACTTGGCTTAACTATTGTCATTGCATGACAGCCGTCACCAACGGCTTAACGTGCCTTGCGAAGCTTGGATAAGCTCGGAAAAATGCCACTAGCGGTAGTCAGCGGTAGACAGGACTGTCACCCATCTGCACCTGACAGCACCTGTTGCTAAGCTCTAGCGATTGATTCTAATAACTCGGTTCGACTAGATCATGAAGCAGTAGAAACGGGCAGGACAAAAACAATTGATATTTGATAGCAGCAATGAGCGTGATGAATCCTGCTCGGGTACCTTTACTTGGTATTGAGCTTTTTCGAAGCGCTAGTGGCCTAGGCGAACCGAGTGATTGGAATCAGTCACTTGAGTTAAGCAACAACAGGCGCGGTCAGGTGCAGGACCGGTGATCGTCCTGTGACTACCACTTGTAGCATTTTTCCGAGCTCTTCCGTGCTTCGCAAGGCACGTTAAGCCGTTCGTGCCGGCTGTCATATAATGGTACTCGTTAAGCCATGTCGGAGGCCCTATGGGCGGCTTGGTAAACATCAAACAAGGTAGCATCATAGGGTATACATACCGACGGTTTCTGGTATACTAAGAAACGTTAATTTACTGTTAACAGATGTCATTTAGTGTGGCCAAAGGGCATTTGCAAAAAAAACATTTGACAGCTGTTAACAGTAGATTACCGGATTGTTAGTGTACGAGAAACTGCGGGTTTGTAGCGTTTTCTTTTCTCCTAAAGCTACAATGCGCTCCAGAAGTGAAGCGGGACGCTGTGTCTTGTCGAGGTATATTTGATGCAGTGACATAATAAATTTGAAGTTTTAAAGGTTAGGAGTTCAAATTGATCTACTCTTTAGTTAAATACAGTCACTGTACCTACCCGTCTTAAATGCGGTATGATTTTAAATGCATTTTGTTTTTAGGGTGTCATAAAATAATAGTCATTTAAATTTAAAATTTTGTCTATTTGTAGAAGGTAGTATAGGTAGGTACAAAAGTGTATCTGCCAATATATTAACTCGTGAACTATTTTGCCATCAATAGCTACAAAGCTACCACGTACGGTATAGAAATAGATATTATTTGATAAACTTCGGGTCCTTCTCTCGTATCGAATAAATACGGTCGCGATGTCCTTTGCCGGGTTGTCATGCGTAACTCAAGGCACATTGAGGTCTGAAGGTCTATTACGAAATAACGATTATGTATAGTGAGTGCCAGTACTCTCCCAGATGTGCTGTGCTTTGGCGTACTATGAATAATATAATTATCTTATAGTTCGGCGTATGGTTGAACTTACCTGCCCAAAGTGTGACCTCGCGCGATCTGCTGCAAGTTACGTACAGTCGGCAAATGGTCTACCATTAACTTTTTGTTGCAAATTCGGCCTTAACGTAAGTGATTACAGTGCACATATGTAAAGGTTGATGTAGTGTAACGACCTACGTATTATTTGCTACGAATGACGTCCTACGCGCTACGCTACATAACGCTACGGTATACTACGTGTGAATGTAAACGTGCAGGTAGTTTTACGGTCCCATATATAAAAAACACAATACCGAGTGTGCGTTTTTCCAATGTTTTCGACATTGCAAAAACGCACACAAAGATTTTACAAGGAAAGGAATAAATCACAGAATAAATAAAACGCTTTCAAAAGGCTTTTAGTGGAATCGTGTTTTTATAAATAATCTCGTAATAATCTCAATAATCTCATGCAAGGAGCCGATTCTAAACCCAGGCGAATTGAAAGCTTAGACGCAAAATACTCGAAGGCTTAGACATCTGTCGCATAAAATAAGATAACTCGACAGAGTCATTTGATATTTATTTTCAGAATTCAGAATACAGATTTTGGCGGTCGCTTGACTTTTTATGTAATATCCCAAGTCATAAGCCTGACAGTCGTAAACGAACTATTTGCTAATGAAGTAAGAATTGCCTCTCAGGCCTACATTGACACGTTCGTAGCACGTAGTAGGTCGTAGGTATATAGCAGGTAACGTGCGAAACGCGAAAGTACCTATTCAAGTAGGTAAGTAGAAGATCTTACCTACTTGAGAAGTTTGAAGTACTACTCAAATAGGTAAGATTTTGTACTTTCGTATGTACTGAATTACATTTCGCTACCGTTGCAATCGGTTTGCGAGAGGTGCTCCGATTCTCTGTCTCGATTTATCTAACGAGATAGTAGGTGTTCTATAGATCGTTTGAGGTCAACTTTTATTACATTAAAAAGGAATTCGTATTTTTATCGCAGTTTTACCCTTATGCGTAGGTAAAGAGATTGGGATCTCTTTTATGTTTTTCCGCCTTTTTCCTGTATGAACCTGTTCTAAAAAAGTGGTGGTAGCGGAGCGGTGTAGAACGCCAGCTTCTCAATCGGGGGGTCGTGGGTTCAAACCCTGGCATGTACCAATGACTTTGTTTTGTAAGTTATGTTCGTAACTTACAAAACAAACTACTGTTAACCTAACTGTTACCTTTTTTTTTTTTACCCAGGAGAAACCCCAATTACGGGTACCACCGGCTCGGGGGAGCACAGTGGGTATGTCGGACTCCCCGCCCTTAAAAGGGCGGTATACCGACTAAAACTCCTGGGGTGTTCCTCCTCACCGCAAAGGACGGGGCCACGGGGACGCTTACGCACACTTCCGCGACCCCGTCTGCGGGCGCCCTTTCGGGCACTCCTTCGGCGGCGTCCCTGCCCCGCCCGCAGGAACATGGCGAGGGAACGCCGCATCTCTTCGTTGGAGCGCATAGTGGCCGAGTGCAAAAGACCTCGGCCACCACGCGCCCCGACGCGCCACCCCCCGCGCCAACCCCACCGCAACCCGGTCGATGGGATGAGGAGGGCGGCGCACCTCCTCGTTGGGGCGCATGGGGGCCAATGCACTGTTGGCCCCCACACGCCCCACACGCAAGGCCCGTCGCGTCGCCCACCTGCGCCTCTCTGAAAGCAGAGAAGGCGGAGAGCGACCGCGCGGGCCTCCTCCGTGCCAGAAGGCACCCTCGGAACACGCAAGGGCGTCCTCCGGCCCGCCGTGATGGAGGCGGAGGGTCCCCCGACCCTCCGCGACCCGGCGGCCTCTCTGGTCCGACTGGTACGAGGCGCGCGCGCTTCCGCGCAGCGGCACCCCCCCCAGTCGGTCCTTCAATCGGTTGGTCGTCTGGGTCCCGCTCCACAGAGTGAAACAAGGCCCACGCGACCCCTCCCGCCGTGATGGAGGCAGAGGGTCCCCTGACCCTCCGCCCACGGCCACTCTGGTCCGACTGGTACGAGGCGCGCGCGCTTTCGCGCAGCGGCGCCCCCCTCAGTCGGTCCTTCAATCGCTTGGTCGCCTGGGTCCCGCTCCACAAAGTGAAGCAGGACCCACGCGACCCCTCCCGCCAGATTTTTCGCCGCTGGCCAGCAAGATCCCATAAAGAGAAGTTACTGACCAGCGCCCAGGGTGCACCGGCCCTTGTCACTTACCCTTCCCACTGGTTCAAGATGAATCAGTAGGAACGGAAGCGGAAGGGCACACGGAGAGGTAATCTGGCATCGCACCCCAACCTAACTGTTACCTAACGTAACGCTTGCTAAGTTCAATGGCCCAACTATGAGGCTAAGTGCGAACATCTCAGGTCTAACTAACGTGACCCTGTTTCCCCCGTGAATCTAATACCGGGATGAAACGGCGTAGTCCGAACAGTATATTAAGTCGTTAGAGTCAACTAAACTACTATTTTTTTCCCATACTTAGCCGATCTCACCATTTTTCAGTACGAATCCTCAACAACAGTCGACATCACAATTTACTCTCTATTCGGTAACGTTACAAGCGAATTTAAAAACATACCCTATACAATACATTTTCTAACTGCCTACATTAGGCGCTAATTTAGATACTTAAACCTCAGAGTACATGCCGCGTGGTAAAGAAAGGTAAAAACGACATGGGAGTGGAATAATGACAGAATGACGTACCATTTCAAGCAAAGACCGTATTTCAACGACTATGATCAACTGTATTTTTACACCACAGATTGTTCTTAGGGTAGGTAGGATATAGCTGTGGTAGCCCAGTGGGTAGAACAATGGAATCGCAAGCGGGAGATCCAGGTTCGATACCCAGTGCGGGCATCTACCAATGACTTTGTTTTCTAAGATATGCATATTTGTGAAATTATAATAGCAATACCACTCGCTAACCGTGAAGGAAAACATCGTGAGGAAACCCGCTTAGTTGGCTCCGCACGTGTTAAATAGTCTTTCCTATAGGCTAGGCTGACTAAACTATCAGGATGGTAAGTGCTGGGCAGGCCTACACCATCATAAACAATGTCCCAGGCAATGCAGCGCCCGTGTGGTCCCTTCACACATCTAGTGAGTGAAGATGCCACAGGACGCTGTACAAATTATTTCATTACGTAGGTTCAGAGGTAGGGATAGTTAAACTCTTACTCCTCGTAGATTTTACGGCAAACGCGATAGTATTTCCCACGATCTATTTCTTGTATCAATGGAGGAAATCCGATTGTAAACAAGAGGTAATTGAAAGAGCGCACGTTGCAAATCCCGGGTTTAGTGTGTCGGCGTGACCGCTGTTCAGAGCCTGCGTGCTGTAGTCCGCAGAACTAGGTCCATCTAGATACATAGATACACAAAGTTTATTCGGAATAGAAATTGTTTTCTCAGAGAAGTTATTTGACCGAACGTGGATTTGAATAAATACATTCCGCTAATGAATGCACGAATGTAGCGAGCGTTGAAGAGCTGTTTCGCTTGACAGCAATATAAAGAGCTGACGGTCAACCTCCATTAGTCGAGATTCACCAGAAGTAGAATAAGAAATAGATTTTAAAAACCTATTTAGAGGCTAAAAACTCCACCCACGCCGGTACTCGAACCCGCGACCTCTGGCTAACCGTGAAAGCGCTCTCCCAACTGAGCTAATGGGCGACTTACGCCCTTATAAGTGCAATTTCGAACCTCTTTACAATACTCTCTGTGTTACGTACAGGCAGCAACATCTGGCTAAAGTAATTTGCATCACTTACAGCCCCGAGTACCTTACTTTGCAGTTAGTTTTTACATCGGAATAATATCGCTGTACCCTCATGATTATATTCTTTTTAACAGATTGACTGATAGAATGATATACGAGTACCTACATCAAATAACTAGGGCTGGCTTGCGCCTACGCTATCTCACAGATTTATCTATCAGTTTATCCAGAAGCAAGCTTTATCAAGAGAATGAGTCCTAAAACGAAAGTGCAAGATGCACTATGACGTTTGTAGAGCTATCCATAGATAAATTGTATGACTGACCAACCCGTCAATAAGTTACTTGGCGAATCGTCCTATGAACATCAAATACCTAAAATAAATAAATATTCATGAACATATTACACAGATCTCGTTAGCCCTATACTAAGTACAACTAAATGACTTGTGTTATAGGTGCTAACTCGACGATAGATTTAATACAATAAATACATAGATAACATCCAGGACCCGAGACGAACTAGAAAAGTTCGTTTCCTAGTTTGACCTAGGATCGAACCCGAGACCTTCGGTTTTACAGTCAGCGTGCCAAACCGCTGCGCCGCCGATGCCGTCAAAATATGAATATGAACCATACGAACTTGTGCCAGTTCTTTCGAGCTAGGTGCCTATTTTAGTTACTAACTAAATCTCAGCAATAATAGTATAATACTCAACAGGTCGCGAAACATGTTAACTTTCACTAGTAAAGTTTAGTTTTTCAATAAATCTATTCCGCCGCCCGAATTAAGGCATCAAAACTACTCTAACGGTTGGTTTCCCTCTAGAAACTTCGTGTAAAAGAAGCCAATAGAGTGGGCGAAAATAAAAAGTTTCCAACAACTTCGCCGAAGTGTCAACGGAACTTCGGCGGACGGAAGCCGAGAGGGGAAATATTTTCCGACTCTACGCCACAAAAAAGCAATAATAGAACGCCAACTTAGTAGGTAGGTAATACACCTACTAAAGTTACATTTAGATTAATTTACTTTTTTAAGTTATATATTGCAATCGCTCGCACACTCTAACATTTCTAATTATTTTACTATCATAAAAAAATTAATGCGCGAGGGAGAGATATGCCTCATTTAAAAGTACTCCCAGGCACCATAGTGTCTGAGTGGTAATTTCGTATATATGAAGAAGTGGAGCTAGGTGTTATTAAACATGTTGGGTAAGTGCACCAACTTTATTATCCATATAATTAGAATGAAAGGGGATTTAAAAAGCTTTACAATACATATTTTCGCGAGAAAATGTTTTATACGGTAGACATATTGGTGATTCACATGAGAGAGAGATTGGTTCGATTGCGAGCTCCTGATTGGTCTAAATTTTGTTTGAGCTTTTTGTTTTTTCATCACAGAATTTCCGTTTTGTATAGTACGAGTGGAACTCTTGAACGCTGCAAAGCATCGTATAGTATCCTAGTATAATATAATACCTCAGTATATCTCAGTATAATATAGTATAATACAAGGGTATAGTCTGTTAGCTTTTAGAATATACCTCGGGCTCTGGAGTAGGCTTCGGTTTTTGCCAATTTTCGCCGGTTTTCGTACTGATGACCGAGTTCTGATTTCGAAATTAAGTGTCATATTAGTTCCGATATTTCTATTTCACGAATATGTCCGATTCTATCCGATAGTAGCCGAGGTATATTCTAAAAGCTAACAGACTATATCAACATGTAGTGATTAAATTTGAGAACGCATAGGTTTTCCGAAGGCATAGCCTTTATGGAGTTAACATCTTGTAGTGGTATTTCCCCATTCGTCGGCTTTTCCAGCCTCCACGTATCAGCACCTGCACACTCCTCGACACCGACGACGCTGCATTGAGATGAATTTACATTTTCTCAATATCAAAAAAGTTTCAAGCTGTCTTCATCGAACTTCGAACTCTTTGCTGTTAGTGGAGAGGTCAATTCATTGTTGGCAACAGAAAAAATATGTTAAAAAAAATTGAAACTATATTTAACATCAATCAGTCTTCGTCCGTTATTAGAAACAAAAAACCACTTGTACTGAAAAATGATATTTTATAATAGTTAAGTTTAGAAAAATAATCAGAATCTCTGAATTTCTTTTTTAATGAATAATGAATGAAATGAGGAGTTAATGTTTTTACTTGAATACGAAATATGACAGACTTTATTATTGTAGACTTTTAGTCCGGATTTACTTACGGGCGTTGTTATATCGGAAAACTCCGACCAGGTTTCGCTCCGATTCGCAGAGCTTAATCATGGTGAGCAGAGACGACCGACCGATCCGAGTGTGAGATGAGCAACCGACGACGCGAGCTCCGTCTCTGCTCACCATGATTAAGCTCTGCGAATCGGAGCGAAACCTGGTCGGAGTTTTCCGATATAACAACACCCGTAAGTTAATCCGGACTAAAAGTCTACAATGTGTTGTGTTTACGAAAGTTTTAGTTCAAAAAGACATTATTATTATCATACTTTATTGCACACGAAACATTTAACAGATCATTATTGATACCTTTAATTTTTTTTTACTGTAATATTAGGTATAGGTATTTTAATTCAACGATTTTTCTCAAAGGTTTGTTTACTTGTAGACAAAAGTTGAATAAAATGAATTTGTCGACGTACGCGCATTTAGTTCACTGGCCAGCAAGCATAAAGGAAATTCGTTTTAACTTTTGAACTTGGAACAAAACAAGCACTCTGCAACTAAGTAGGTTTAGCTGCCATTTATGAGCGAGGCCAGTCAAAACAAAGCTCTCTAAAACAACTAGCTCTCGCCCCAGTTGGCAGTCTAAGTTTCCTTCCTATAGGCAGCGTCCGAAAGTCACCGAGCAGAGTATTATAGCGCGTTTGTACCGAGACGTGACGATAAGCGGAATCGCTCCGCGGCATAATCCTCTCACTGAAGAGGTATTATCCCACCGCGACGCGGGCGGCGACGGCTAAGCACCTGCATTGTGCTAGAGTTCCAGCACTGCAGCGCTTTTTAGGGTTCCGCATCCAAAGGGTGCCTTTCCTGTCTTCTGAGATACAGGGCCTACTAGCTAAGGAGTCGGGGACTTAACTAGCTATGCAAAATAAATCATAACATTGTAAGTGCCTACTAGATTATGTTAAAGTGGTAAATGTTATTATTATTATTGGCTGGGATTCTAATTACTGTAAGATGTTAAAAAATACCTACTTTCGAGAAAATGTGTTTAATAACATTTTCCTGCCTAAATGTATAAAAATAAACATGTAAGTTAAATATGGTCATAATCACACCATATTTGGATATTGTGTTTATTTTTGTGCATTTCCTATTCCGTAATAACTAATAATAAAGACTCGGCCCCCGTGGTAGAGTATTGTCTATATCTTCCTCAGGGAAGAGACCCACTCAGTGGGGACATAATGGGTTGATGACGATGAAGTTAATGGAGAACTCAATAATTGAAAACCATTTTTGCTAAGTAAAAAAAATTATAAATTAATTATTGTATGGAATCAGGCGTTACTTTGCGGAAATCCATAACAGCATTAAAAAGTGAAAATTACTTTCGTGAAAAATCCCACATTAGTTAATGCAACTCCCTCCCTCCCACGTTTTCAAGGAGAAGCAATACACGAACACACCACCACCGACACTTGTGTGAGAAAATACGCGACGCGTTTCATCCTCAGGCACAAGTGCTCACTTGCACTTGCACAAAAGTAATTTTCACTTTTTAATTCAATTATACGTACGGAACCCCTTAGCGCGAATCTCTTAGCCACACTTGACCGGTTTTTATGCTAAGTAATAGCAAGCACCGTGGGAACGCTCGAAACTGAGGCTTTTCGACAGCCGGACGCGTTGTATTTTTGAAATTTGTTCCCTGTGAATTTCATTTTCACATTTGTGAGTCCCTGATACAAAGTAGGTATTTGCGTGTGCCGGTGGTACAGGAAAGTGAGCTGGCAATGTTCAGCATAATTTTCCAGCTTGCTATAAACGAAAATTAATGAGGAACATTCAAAATTACCTGTAAAATTAATTTACCTGTAAATCTTCTTCTTCAGGCTATATTATGTAGTCCACTGTAGGACACAGCCCTTCCCTAATGAGCGACATAGCGCCCTGTCTTCAGCTTGCCGCATCCAGCATCTGCCGGCAGTTTTTCGCAGATCGTCATCCCACCTGGTCGGAGGGCGTCCTATAGTTACCAAGTCGCGGTCTCCACTCAAGAACACGTTTACTCCAACGGTTGTCGGTTCTTCGCGAGATATGGCCAGCCCACAAATACTAGGTGAATAAAAAAAGAAGCGAGATATTGGATGCTAACAAGAATATCTTATCCTATTTTATAATTTTTATTGTAAAACAGGATAATTTTTATTTAGGTTAATTTAGGTTAGTAATAACAAGAAAATAAAGAAGAAGGAAATAAATATGTTAGAAGACATCCAAAGTCAGCGAAGGTGAAATATTACGTGCGTTAGTGTTTTTTGCTACTTCTTATAGCTAGTTATTCTAAGTGGTAAAATTTTCATATTTCATTACAGAGTCCTACTAAGACCTGAGATTTCGGCATTAGCCTCATAGCTGGGCCATTGTACTTAGCAAGCGCTACGGTTTCCTAACGATGTGTTTCTTCAACGTTAGCGATTGGTACTACTACAACGACTTCACGTAGTACGTAGCTTAGAAAATAACGTCTTTAGTCCATGCCCGGGATCCAGGCACCTGCGCTAACAGCTGTTATTTAATTAATCAGATAAGATAAAAATAGATAAAAAAAACCTTCTTAATAGCTGTTGTTGTTGCGACTTCATTCGCGAGGAAATTTCGATACATATTTATTTTTGTCAAAAGTAGACTATGTGCCATGTGTATACCTACATCTATAATCTACTTCATCTACTTCGAATTTCAGCTAGATTTGTTGAAACGTTCTGGTGTAATAGAGCAACAAACATCCATCCATCCAAGCGTTCGCATTTAAAATCATGGATTCATGATGCGTGAATCAAGGATTTGATTGCACTATCGTACTTTGTCATCTTTTGCATTGCAGAATGATCCTAAATACGTACAAAGTTTCAGCATACTACCGTTCTTCTATTTACAGTGCGTCCAAGTTGGTCGCATTTTTCCACCCTTCTACTCTTGTTCCACCAGAAAACAAAATAAAACTGTATATAAATTGTATATTTTTTTTACTTTATAATTTTGTGCTTTCTGTTTGATTTTCATGAGTCCAATAAAGTATAGACTATAAAGTAAAGTATAAAAATATCAATGCAACAATCCTTCATTGTTCACAATGCATTTCACATGATATATTTAGTTCGGCGCGCCCTCTCTATTAGTTAGCGAATGTTACAATGTTTGTTAGGTGTCTCCGGCAAAGATATATCTTCAAAGGACCATTAGGTCTAGGCTCGGTTGTAACGTAACGCAGTTGGTATCGACGAGACGTTTCGGTAAAAACCTTTTACCTAAAACCTCTACAAAGTGTCCATAGCAGTAGACTTGTTGACGTTGAGGAGAATAGGACAAATATAAGCACAGTAAATACTTTATCGGCGAGTTTTTTTAGGCTTCGAGGGCATACTCGTATGTTGTCAGTAAAGTTTTTATGAGCAATACTTGCTAAGTATTTCTGTTGTGCTTGTCCTAAGAGCGTTTCGAAGTTTTGAATCACAGGATACTAAACTTACGTAAAGGAGACGGATACACTTTCATACATTCTTGGGACCGGCTGTAAAAAGGTGAAAGTGATGTCAATTTAGAGCTTATATATTAGCAAACCATCTCGGAAAATTCTGCGGATTTTGGCAATCTGAGAGCAGAGTTATAAGAGATTTAGTAAAAGTGAGGCTATGCAACAAGCTGACAATAAAAATTGTACTAAACTTATCCGTGTCCGTACAAGTTAAGCAAGATCGTAAGTCTGTAGAAAGAAAGCACTGGTCGGAGAAATATAATAACAAAAACAACAGGAAACATACTCAAAACGCAAACGATACGAGAAGAAGCTCTATTATTCGGAGAGAAGACGAGTGATCATAGATTGAGTCAGGGAGCTGTCACGCCTGTCACTGTTAGCACCGACCAAGGATGTTTTTCTTGGCACAGACACAGATTAAAAATACAGTTGACAAACACGGGTAATAAATCGATCCGCAAACGAGAATCAATTTAAAGATTTATTTTCATCAAGTTAATATTTGGATTTTTTTAAACTGTTGACATTAAGTATATTATAATGTATTTATTTAATTTGATTGAATCAATCATCTGGTGCAGGTGTTTTTTTATTTAATACATGCAGACTAATCGATTAAAGTAATCGGTATCCTATTTTATTAGGCACATAAACTTATTTTTAAGATTTCTCGTCTTCCAGATTGTGAATTGAGCTCATTTTTTTATATTTTAAAATAGAAAAATACAACGCTTTTTTTAAACCATATCTCAACTATTTACAATCGGGCCCAGAAATCCCCGTCTCCTTTTTATCAAACTATATATAGTATGAAACCCATTGCTTAATATGAAGTGGAACCCTTTTCTGCTTAAGTAATTTCACGGCAACCTCCTTCCAATCGAAACCAAGCCAAATTGAATGAATTTATCAAATTTCAATCAAGACCTATCTGTACACGACTAGCGAAGTGTTAGACTTATATTATGTCGAATAACGAATACCATGAGCTCCGAAATTCAGATCAGTAATTCTGTTTTAATATGGTGGATTTAATTGATGGTGGATACACAGTGAATTAGTGATATAATGAGAGTTTGTCTAGTATTACATTACATGTGTTTAACTGTTTATGTGTTAACGGTCTTATTTATATAAACACTCGATTAACCCTGTAAATAGTCTGTGGTTACGACTTTTCTTTGTCTCTACAATGTAGAGAACATTATCTCTAGGGACCATACAGGAGAAATCGTGCTTTTATAGACACGATCGTAAGTCTATGCAAACAAATAGCTGCTTTTTAATTCCTATGGTTCGCCGGGTGGTGAATATAGACAGTACGGAGGGTGCTTTCGCAGTAATTTTCGTAAAAGCCAGCTCGATCGCCTCTTTGGATCGCTCCCAAATATCGCTCGCAACGGCCAATATGGGTATAAAAAAGCAACCACTAGATTTTGATGGGACATTGTCGTTTAGTGCTTGCAAGCGTGCTCCAAAAGACTGCCTTTGTTTTATTTCTATGCAAGTAAGTAGCAAAATGCTAGCAAGAATTTTCTCCATTTTAAAAAGTCCAGTCTTGGATGTATCATCTCTCGAAGTCGTAATGAACCGATTGTACCTGACAGCAAACATTGAATGATATTATTTTGCTCGCGGCGAATGAATCAATAAATTTATCACCGCAAACGTGATTCCCAGCGTCACAAATTGGATTATGGATTTTCGGTGAAATAATTAACAAAAATCCATCTCTGGAAACGGATGTAATCTACATTTCGTTTGTCGTCTTCACCATTACTAGCGAATTTTGAAGGCGGAAGATTTACTTATTTGAGGCTGAGGGAGACACAAACCAAATATGTACCTAAATATCGGTTTCACTCAGCAATTTGTGCTTTGTGTTCATTACTTCGTTGTAATAACAGTTGGTTTGCACATTATAATTACCTTCCGTACTCAAGTATTTTTTATGTACGAATTTGGGTTTGTCGCCTCTGCCCGAGACGTAACTCTCTTGGGAGTATTTAGCTGCTGGACAAGGATGGATCACTGTGGTGTATTTTATGTGGGAGAGACTTTATAGTACTGGTAGAGAACAGAAAAAAAAATACTGAAGTGGTAGAAAATCAATCGATCAGCCCATAATCGTCATTTTCTGAGCATAGGCCCTCGTTAAGGCACGTCACTTCTTTCTGTCCTTGGCCAAACACATTCAGCCCCTACAAGCAATCGGCCTCAGATCGTGCCTTTGTTCGATAATCTGGTGGGCCTCTTATGGTCGTAGGAACCCGCCTCTTGAGAAACTTTTTATCCCATCGGTTTTCGGTTCTTCGGCAGTGGGAGATAGAGTTAGTGATAGTGGGTGTGGCTCTCGGAAAACCATAATAACTTGGTGGCAAACTGGATACCCACAGTTTTGTTAACCAGGTAAGGTCATCACTAATATGAAAAATACCCGGACAAGGCATTTGTGTGAATAAAATTACATTGGGGTATTAAGTAGAAGAGATATCCCAAAAAAGTTTGGTCGCAAACTCATACTGTATGCATGTAAAGGTTGATGTGCTGTCGACTGTAAATGAAACTAGAATCTGTACTTCTATGAATTTGTTCTGTGGTTAGGCCTCTAATTGAGGTCCATTCAACTGAGATATTGGTAAGCGGTCACTCGCCGCCTCTCACTTTTCAATTGTACGTTTATCATTTATGCTTAAGAGCAAATTTCCATTAGTGATTCCGTCATCTTCCTCCTTGAACACTTTTTAAGCTATTTAAAGGAAATGAAGTGCGTAAAACACTTTTTATCGTAATATCTTCTGTTATAATACTAATCTGTGTTAATACCGTACTAGCAATCAATTGACAACATTTTACTGCGTTTATGGAAGACTAGCTGTAGCCCGCGATGTTACCCGCGGTTTATCGATTTTTCCCATGGCAATAAGATATTTTTCCGCAGTAAAACGTAGCCTATATGTTAATCCAGGGTGTCGACTATGTCCAAACCAAATTTTATTAAAATCGCTCCAGCCGTTTAGACGTGAACAATTAACAAACTTACACACTTAGAAACTTTCGCCTTTATAATATCATCTGAATCACACTATCACTCTAATATCATAATATTAGAGTCATAATGTGAATCACAATATCACTCTAATATTGTGATATTAAATGATATGATATTCAGATGATAGATAAAAAGATTATTCACAATACTAAGAAAGGATAAAACTTCAACCATCCCAAAAAGCTACATCGTCCAACAGCGTGAAATCCCAAGGAACGATGGCACAGCCGATAGCACGTCAAACTTTACAAGGATGCATTCTACTGATAACGTCTCAACGATAATGTACAGTTTGTTAGATTTTAGAATATATCTCGGGCTCTAGAGTAGGCTTCGGTTTTTGCCGAAAGCACGCGAGTGTAATACTGCTTCCTGCTCTGTATAAAACTTTCTTTTACTATTTTGAAAACTTATGTAAAGTTAAGTGTCATATTAGTTCCGATATTTCTATTACACGAATATATCCTATTCTATCCGATAGTTGCCGAGGTATATTCTAAAAGCTAACAGACTGTACGACATTTCTACTTTTTCCCAACTTGCCCAACTTGCGTTACAATTGAGTAACGCAAGTTAGCTTGATTAATTCGCAAACCTTCGGTTTTTGATAAGCTCCAAAGTACGTTTCCTATGAATGCTACTTTTTACTACTATCACGTTAAGTAAGTCGTTATCTTCTTTCAATGTGGCGCAATTTCAATACAATATGAAATGAAATGAGTTTTTTTGCATGAAATGTTGTACAATGGTGCACAGATAAGTATTAGGCTTTAAAGATATCCCTCGCTGTGCAGCGTGGTAATGCTGGTAGTGTCATGGGTACCATGGGTAGGTTTTGTATGCATGCAATAATTAAATACCCCTGCAATAAGCTCTACACATAAAGTAAGTCAGGGGGGCAGGGTGATCTGTTGTCGAATACACGTTGTCTCTGTAGTGCAGCTTTTCATATTAACGTCTCCTGTGCTCCATTCTAATTCGAACTGAGTTTCCTCTCATTTTTCTCGCCACAAGTAGCAAATATGAGGTCGTAAGGCCCAGTTTGTGGCGTCGGCGGGCGGTCTATTGAGGGGTACAATGGGGCCAATCAGCGTGGGCCAAGTTGCGCGATCTTTTCAGAGGCACGTCTCAGCCTTTGCCCGGAGTAGACCGGAAACTCCAGAGTCCCTGGCGGGACGCAAAAAAGATCGCTGATGACTCATTGTTATGGTGATGGTGACTTGTCTAATTAACGGTTTTATTTTCCGTGTATTTTATAACATTACCTATTTCTAGCACACTATTAAAAGATTGCAAACGTGCACACAACAAATATACTGACGGCTGTTCAATAAGTTAAACGATTGTTGGTGGCTGTGAAATGAGAGTGAATTGTCACTTTTGAAAAATCTAAACTTATAATATTACTTGTTGTAATATTCTATGTTTAGATTTTTAACAGAAATCACGTTTACATAAATTTAATAAGTCGTAGAATACGTAGTACAATTAGAGGCCTTATAACTAACAGTGTTTTTTTTTATAGGAAATTAGAGACGGATATTCAGGCTTCGTACACGATAATCCTATTTATCAGTCGGGTAAAGGACTCGAGTTGCCATCCGTCCTGAGTTCGTTGGCTCTATCTTCGATAACCACGCGCTTTAATCGAATAAAGTAATTAAAAATGAAGCAGTGGTAGGTAAACCGAACGATATGTTCCAATGACTTCGTTATCTAAGTTGCGTACATTTTCCAATTTGTAGTACAGCTACACCGATGTGAAGAAAACATTGCGAGGAAACTGGAAAGTGGTGTTAGGTGTTTACATGTCTCAGGGCATGAATTTTTCTCTCTCTCTCTGTCTCTTTCCTGACAGAAGAGGCTCTTTGAGAAAAGAGCCTCTTCTGTCATGCAGTAGGAAGTGACTAAACTGCCTAAGTTAATATCAATTGCTTCAATGGTATGGAATCCTAATCCCGAGTTCGCAATATCCTATTTTCTTTATAAATTTATTCGTTACCAAAAAGGAAAGTAGAGTGGCTACTCTATGAATTTAATAAACAAGGTGCTGGTCTATTCTGAATGGATTGGGCCAAAAAAAGCGACTCATAAAACACCGTAGCATCCTTTTTTCCTCTGTGCAGTACTGCTGAAAACTCATAAACAACTGCAAACTTAAATAAAAATAATTGTTCTCTATTTATTTTTAACCGTCATCAAAAATGCAGGAGCATATCTATTCGATGCGTATATTACTTATATATGAATAAATATCGCCAACTTCACGGGTAGCAAATTCTGTCAAGTCATTATAACTTCACTTGAAACCTGCCACATACTAGCGCGGTCAACGCGCAGTCACGGCCGCCGCCCGCCCGTTCAAAACATACATTTATAAATAAATAAATTATATATTCATGGACATATTACACGGATCTCGTTAGCCCTATACTAATACAACTAAATGACTTGTGTTATAGGTGCTAACTCGACGATAGATTTAATACAATAAATACATAGATAACATCCAAGACCCGCGACAAACTAGAAAAGTTCGTTTCCTAGTTTGACCCGGCCGGGGATCGAACCCGAGACCTTCGGTTTTAACTGTACTTTCTCCAGGCCGTCTCCGATACCTCGTCATGATGTGGCAGGCATTACACTTTTTCCTCACTAGGGAAAGACGGAAGTATCCGTCCGTTCTCGTGTTGATAACCGTCCTGAGTCCGACGGCTCCATCTTCGAGTTCTAGAACTCTATCATCTTGCAATAGAGTAAATTCGTATCGTTGGCGTATTAAAATAGGCTATCTACAAGAAACCTACAACTCTGTAACTTCCAGGTAACTTTTCCAGCAGTATTGTGCTCCATCTCACTCTACCCGCGTATAGATAGTTTGATAGAGTGGGTCAAACTCTATGCTATCGACTCGATACACATCTTACTACTTATGGCTGGAGTTGAAAGATTATTCCTATGGATACTAACTGAAAGGCGGCCATTGAGTGAAACTGAGACCATTCTCTCTCTCTGAAGGCATACTGTGCCATATCTCTTGCACACGTAATACTCTACACTATTATGTGCAATTTTCAACAAACTACACGAAGTTTGTATCGAATTGGAATTCAAATCCCTGTCACTCGCGCGTTCGTGACCTTTTGTTCTTTGCACATAGGCGTTCATATTTGTATGGTGCCCATTGCATTAATATTTAATATATAAAAATCGGCGGCGCGAAAAAAATAAGGCGCGCAGGTGCAGGATGGGTGATCGTCCCGTGACTACCGCAAGTAGCACTTTTCTGAGCGCTTCCATGCTTCGCAAGGCACGTTAAGCCGTTGGTGCCGAATGTCATGTACTGACAGTCGTTAAACCACGTCAGATGCTTTACGGGCGGCTTGATAACTTCTGACAGTAAGGCCCGCCATTGTCTTACCAAACTGGACTTGGCCTCCGTGGTGGAGTCTATCTTCCTACAATGCAGAAAGAGACCCGTACCCCAGCATAAAAATCTCGTGCCACAGTGTTTGTTATCGAACTCTTCCGAAACGCCTTCACCGATTTTTTTTATCTATAGGCCTGACAATAGGTCGAAGGCTAATTTATGTAGCAAAACACGGTGGTCCGCTAGTAGTACTATAAAAACTGTTGTTTGTCAAAGGTTTCTCTGGAAAATGTGAATATTATTTAGAACTTGGCAGTGCGGTGAGGCCCACAGATGCCTTATCACTCGGTTGCGACCGAGTGATCTGCCGGGAATCCCGGATTAGCCGGGATTCGCCTGCCGCGACCGTCATGTACTTAAATAGGCATCTTTGTCGATAGGCGGGCTTCACAACTGCGCGCGTGAGAGTGGTAAACGGGTCGTAAAAGATTGACTACTAAAGACGAAAGAAGATCGACTTGAAGAAAATCGGGAGCGGGAGCAATTCTTATGTCACATACTGGGAGGTCATCCCAGTATGTGACATAAGAATTGACCTATATAAAAAAAGAAAATTAGTAGAAATTAAGTAATTCTACATCCTTTTCTTCAACTCGATGTATTTGCTACCTGTTTTCTTTCTGTGTTCTATTTTTGGTCGTGGATTCGATTCCCACGAAAGGCCGCCGTATTTGATTTGTACAGATGGCTTTGGTCAGAGGATTTGTCCTTGTTTGTGATGTCCTTGCCTGGTAAACATAGCTCAAAGTATCCAAGTTTGGGACCAGGACAAGTGACTGTGTCGTTTGAAAGTTATTATAATTTTATTACATTTAAATGAGTTGTTAAATTAAGAAGCCAATGACATTTCATAACCATAATTCACATTTAAGCGTTAGACTTTTCTCGGCGCAGTATCTAAATAAACACTATAAAATCAATCAACCAGTTGGTGTTTTTGAATTTTTGGAATATCTATTAATTAAATTATCCTCTTGGAAAAGGCTTCCTAAGATTTCCTATGTTTCCTACTCTGTGTCACTCTTCGCCAGTTAAGAACCGCTGTTCGTTTGATTTTCCATCCCATCTTTTACATTGTCTACCAAGAACGTTTTACCCTAAATCCTTGCTGTATACCCCTTGTTCTTTTGCCATCTCTGGGATACCACTGTGTTACTATTTTGCTCCACTTTTAAAACCATATTTGTAGTTCCTTGAAATAGGCCCCTGATCATCATTAGTTTTAAAGTTTGGTGTAGATTAAAATCAGTCGCTCTCTAGACGCGTAGCCTCAGCATCAGGTGACTCCAGCCAGTTGGGGCTCCCACTCAAAACTCACAGCTTCCCTCTCGGAAAAACACCTTTATCGTAATACGTCGCCCTTTAATATCTATTAACTCGCAGGCAAGGTTTAATTAAAACAATCTTAATCTGAATCTTAAGGGTGTACCGCGAGTGTAAGCTATACGTCTGATCAAAGGGCGGAGTTATATTGTGAACGATGTGATTCGCGATTTGAATTCGATTTAGTACACAAAAGAAAAGGAAAATGTCACTGCCCGATATCTACCGTCAACTAACGTCATAATGTCAATAGTTACTATTAAGACTCACCATATTTAATTCCCTCTGATAGTAAAGTTAAGCAGTGTTTTATATACCTAGTTTCTTAAAGCAATCCTCAAATACAGTATAAAGAGGCCTCTTCCTTTACGCAAGTTTACCTAAACACATTTGAATGTTGTAGACTTTTAGTCCGGATCCACTTACGGGTGTTGTTATATCGGAAGAGTCCGACCAGGTTTCGCTCCGATTCGCATCCGATCCGAGTGTGAGACGAGCAACCGACGACGCGAGCTCCGTCTCTGCTCACCAATTAAGCTCTGCGAATCGGAGCGAAACCTGGTCGGACTCTTCCGATATAACAACACCCGTAAGTAGATCCGGACTAAAAGTCTACAATGTGTTGTGCTTACGAAAGTTTTAGTTCAAAAAAACATTTTGAATTTTATAAACCTATTTAGAGGCTAAAAATTCCACCCATGCCGGGATTCGAACCCGCGACCTCTGGCTATCCGTGCCAGCGCTCTAACCAACTGGGCGACTCACCGGCATCAGTGACATTTCGAACCTCTTTACACTATTCTCTGTATTACGTACAGGCAGCGACATCTGGCTGAAGTAGATTGCATCACTTACAGCCCCGACTACCTACTTTGCAGTTAGTTTTTTACATCGGAATGATATCGCTGTACCCACATGATTATACTATTTTTATTTTTAATGCACTAACCCGTGCTAAGGACAATTTTAAAAACCTATTTAGAGGCTAAAAGTGATGCAATCTACTTTAGCCAGATGTCGCTGTTTGTACGTAATACAGAGAATAGTGTAAAGAGGTTCGAAATTTCACTGATGCCGGTGAGTCGCCCATTAGCTCAGTTGGTTAGAGCGCTGGCACGGATAGCCAGAGGTTGCGGGTTCGAATCCCGGCATGGGTGGAATTTTTAGCCTCTAAATAGGTTTTTAAAATTGTCCTCAGCACGGGTTAGTGCATTAAAAATAAAAATAGTACAATCATTTGAATGTTGTAATACAATTCGCCACCAACCCGGACTTGGCCCCCGTGGTGGAGTATGGCCTAACATTCCTGCGATACAGGAAGAGACCAGTGCTCCATTACTGGGGACCTACAAATGGTTGATACCATTAGCAAAACACCATTTTAAACAAAAAGTTCCAGAAACTGGCGTGCGTGCTTGGAACGATTAAAAAATACCGATTTAGAGGCTGCAAATTCCACCAATGCCGGGGCTCAAACCCGCGACCTCTGGCTAAACGTGGCTAACTCGCGGGTTCGAGTTTCGGCATGGGTGGAATTTTAAGCCTCTAAATAGGTTTTTTAAATTGTTCTTAGCACGGGTTAGTACATTAAAAAAAATATTTAAAAAAATAAAAGAACCCGACTGCAGTGATAAATCAACTGAAAGGGAAAAAATAAGATAATTTTATTTTCAAATGCTAATGTCGAATCAGAAGAGTTCATGCTGCTTTACTTGAGGGACCAAATAATATAACTTTATAAGCATTATTTGCTCAAACTGTTGCATTTATTATTTTATATAAAATGTTGCAGTCGGGACCCATTACCGTTTGTTTTAAGTCGTCTAATGGGTCCCGACTGCATCATTTTATATAAAATAATAAATGCAACAGTTTGAGCAAATAATGCTTATAAAGTTATATTATTTGGTCCCTCAAGTAAAGCAGCATGAACTCTTCTGATTCGACATTAGCATTTGAAAATAAAATTATCTTATTTTTTCCCTTTCAGTTGATTTATCACTGCAGTCGGGTTCTTTTATTTTTTTAAATATTTTTTTTATTTTTGACCTTTTTGTGACTCAGTAAACGATAAAATTTAAAGGTCCATCTGTTCTGTTTACATGCTTTAAATCGTTATATTATTTTATTTCCTAAATGAATTTTAGTTTATTGCTTTATTTTCTTTTGTTCGACAATGGACATGTCTCGGCAAATCATAAATATTTTTACTGATATACTTGTTTGATATAGTCATAGGTACCACCTGCCTGCATTAAAAATTTATGTCGTACGAAATTTTTTAGCTAGTATAATGAATATGGTCTAATGGTGTTAAACTATCTAGAATATTTGCAAAGGAAACGACAGATTTTTTTCTTTATTATCCTTACATAAATTGTCTGTTTTTTATGTAGCCTAAAAACGCTCCACTGCACCTAGTTATTTAATGTTAACGATTGTAGGTGGGGACTGGAATAGTCACGAATTATCTCTTCGACCTGAACGGCGCTCAGCTTTCGACATCTCCAGAGTAGAATTCTTCGTGCTTGCATTGCTGGGCCCAGTCTTCGGTCTCGCTAATTACTTAGAATAAGGACTTGTAAATGGGAACATAAATGGTCTGAGCCTTCAGCCGCGGCCTGTACAAAGGCGCGACAGGTTTCCTCCTAACAGCAAGTACTTAAGTAACTGTCGCGGCCTTCGGCCGCGCTAATAGTCTCTCCATTTGGCATCAGCGTAAATAGAGCTCAGCACTTGGAATCGCCGTAGGAGTATTCCTCTAGCCCGCTTCACAGCCTTCGGCCGTGCCGCGACCTGTATTGAGCTCGGCCTTCAACCTCGTCGCGGCAAGTTTCCTCGCACCCGCATGGTGGGGCTCGGCCTTCGGCCTGGCGTAGTTATTTAGAGTTGTGGCATGGGCGTGGAGACATACAAAATCTTGGTTTTCTGAATGCAAAAATATTACCGGTATTAAAATGAAACTATAACAAATTCATCTTGAGGTGGCCCCCTAAAGCATTGAAAAATTTTACTGAATATTTAGATGTAGTGTAGATAAGCAATCTTTGGTCTCACAAGTGAACAGGAAACCTAACACAAAATCATAATCTTATTTTCGGAGGAAACGAGATAAAATTCGTTAAGATGAATAGAGCTAGAATTTTTTAAAATTTCATGGGTCCTACGATACGAGGTCACGGAGGATCCGTCTTCGGTTACCAGTGAGAGCGTTCAAATATTTTTTTATCATTTATTGTTTCTTCTTTGAACCCAGCTTGTCTGACTATGACCGCACAGGGGAAAAGGAGTTACATGCTACACTTTATATATTTTGTTCAGTTAGTTTTGGTCTAAGTGTCAGTAGGAAATTAATATCAGTGTTAAGAAATTAATTATTTTTTCTCAAACATGCTCGGAAATGTTTGTGTTATTACCATGAAATAAAGCCACAAAGTTTCTCTTTTATGGCTCCCGCCTCACTTTACTGGCCTAAGCCAGTAAAGTAAGTATGAAAATCCATTACCGTCCGCTGCTCTAACTTTTTAAATTTACTTACTAAAATTAAACTGACCAAGGAAAAATTACATACAGCCAACCACCTACTAAGTTATGTAAGCATACTTGCAAGATTAAAAAAAAACAATCTATGGTATTGGTTTTTGTGCGGTTAAACATGGTGCTCAAATATGTTAGTGTATTTAAAAAATAAAAAAGGCGGCAAACTAAACTATTATTTCTTAATTACCTAGTAATTATTTTAATATTAATATTTCCTCGCATTGTTTGAGAAAAGCATTATACAATCCTCGGCCGGAACAGGGATTGCAGGACTCGTTCTTTCTTACTTCTCGGCCTCTGCAGTAATGTATTATTACCCCCTATGAGGTTGATATTTCTTAAATTAATGAGATAAACGAATGGCGTAGAAAGAAATAAACACTTTATCGGCATTATTTCTTTCAGCACTTATACCGTTTCTATAGACGGTTTGTTTACATGTAGAGCAAAGCTGATATTATGTAAATTTATACATGTACTAGAATAAATATATGCCAGCGCCATCTAGTGGCTGAAAGTGGTACTGTAGGACAGGGTTTCAGCAGACAAGAAGAGAAACGTTGTTTCAGCACGACAGCACGTACTTAGGGATCTATTTATTGAAGCAATATGAAACTTACTAAGGATTACGGATTAGTAACTGTACTACTCGCACCACAGCGCAAAGCGAGGTATATTACCTACGTCACTAGTCGTGCCAATTATTAGTGGACAGTCAGTATTGGTCGAGTGCTCAAGTACTATCCAATTTTGTTTAATTTTGTAGGGCCTTCGGACAAAACCATACCGCAATTTAGAACACAAACAGCGCCATCTGTAGTTGGGTAGAGGAACTAATGCTACAGTACTTTAATTACTTAGAAGTGAATATTATTTGTGTTGCGTTTGTTCTCTATTAATGCTGATTTTATGTAATCAACGACACCCGCAAAATTCTCTTTTAAATACTTTGCACGTGTTAGGCGTAGTTAAACAAAATTATTTAATTAAATGAATGATCTAGAAGGATCAAACCACTTTATAGGAATTATTTCTTTCCGCATTTGTACCGATTCTATAAATGGTTTGTTTACATGTAGACCAAAGCCGAAATTACGTATACACATGTATTCGAATAAATAGTGGCTAAAAGTGGTACTTTAATTGCTTAGAAGTAAATGTTATTTTTTGTTCCGTTGGTTCTCTATTAATGCTGATTTTATGTAACCTACGTCATCCGCAAAATTCTGTTTTAAATATTTCACACCTGTTAGGGGTAGTTCAATAAAATTAGTATTCGAATTCAATAAACTAAATATAACAGCGCCATCTAGTGGCTCCTAGCTGTACTTTAGCGAAGCTTCTTAGCGAATTTTATTTTTCGTCACGGTTCTGATCGCATAATTATGATTTTATATAGCCTATGACACCCGCGCAAGGATGCCGAATCGAATGACACCTTGTTTAACAAAATCTGACCATTGGTTAAGGAGTTATGAGGGAACATAGAATCGGACATACTTACATACATACGCACTAAACACATTACCCTCCTTTTGGGCTTCGCTGCAGTCGGGTAAAAAAGGATATAACGATTAATAAATGTTGATAAAGCGACAGAGATTTGTCTGTCTGGTGGCAAGCTCTCTGGGTCTCTGCCTAAGCCTCGAAACACCGGCGTGAATTTATGTTATAGCACGTTTTTAGTCTTTAGATATGTAGAAACCTTTTTTTTCTTGCGAGTATGACAAAAACCTTAACATGTTTTTTTACATGCTCGCATGAAAACTTCTGTAATATTTTAAGAAAAACTCAGTGGTAAAACAGTCGCTTAGAATTCCAATATAATTAATGCAAAAAAAAAAGAACCATAAAAGCATGCTGAAAAGCAAACGCCGCGAGATATCAAAAGGCCGTAGTGGTACAGTCGACGAGATACGCAGTTTTGTTGATCGCATTCAGTCAGCGTCTGAATCAAGTTTCCTTTTAAGTTACAGCGTTAAAAGGAAACTTGGTTTGTTACTAAGCGGAGGTTAATACACCAAATGCAAAGAGGTTTCTTACTCTCCCCGGGTTTCTAGTAATCTACGGTCACAAGCTGTTGGTGTACTGTGAACAGCTTTGTTTTTTGTATGTACTTTGGCCAATTGACAGGTGTTAACAGTAAGTAGATTTACAGATTACTTAATATAATTCACCGGGTCTGTTTTATTAGTACATAATATCTGTAGATTATATATTTGTGATAGGACATATGTATGTACTACATAAAATACATATTTTAGTTTGATCTTGTTTTTATGATGCATATTTGAGAACATAAGCGACATTTTCAAGTTTATTAAAACTTTTTTAAGGTGGCAACTGTAGCCTAGACAGGTGACGGGGGCGTTCCGGTTAGTGGAATATGATAAGTCGTCATTGGGCGCGGTATTTATGTACCAGCTAAATTGTTAACAGTAGGATGCTTAATGTTAAAAATATTTTTAAATATTTTTGGCAAAAATGAAAAGCAGATCTGTGGTAAAAATTGAATCTTCTTCTTCTTCAAGCTATATTAGTCCACTGCTGGACAAAGCCCTCTATGGCGCTCTTCTAAAGAGCGCCATAAAGCTCTGTCTTCAGCTTGCCGTATCCAGCATCTGCCGGCAGTTTTTTCCAGATCGTCATCCTAACTGGTCGGAGGTCATCCTACAAATTGCATAAAAACAACTTTGTCGAAATTATAAAAAACTGCTTTCCCGATTAAGGGGTCAGCAAAAAAACTACTTTTTCAAAATCTATGGGTCTTGCTTTTTTAAAGGTGGCAACTGTAGCCGTGGCATTTGGCGCCGTGGGCGCCCCGCTCTGTGGAATATAATAATAGTCGTCGGGCGCGGTATCATCTCGCAGCTACATTGTGAGCGGCAGGAAGCTCATTAGATGAACGCCCCGAGGTACGCTGCCGCCGCACACTGTGTTCTGAGACCCGATTTTCGGACGTGCCCATGTTTACTGCAGACACTTTGTCATTTCAAATAGTAGACGAAAACACTCTAGTGCCAAATATGTTCAAGAGATATGGGCATTTAAAAATGGGACTTTTTCCCCTGAAAAGTTGAAAAAAATAACTGTATTTGTCACGCCTTACACCCGCAGTGCGGGTTAAAGTCAGAGTTACCCTATAATAATAAGTAGATGTTTTTTAATAGATTTTCAACCTTAGTACCATGGTAGGCTGAAAATGACTATGGCTTAAGTAATTTTCGTATTGGCGTATGAAATGTGTCTTATTTTCTCCGACACAGAGAGCATGGAACAGGCACGCGTGGGGATACCGTAAGGACAACACGAGTAAAACACTCACACTGGAATGGACTCCAGGCTTAAAGTTGGCCATTCGATATCGACTTCTATGTTGCATAAATGTACTGTGCCTGGCAATGTTGCTAATATGCCCCGGCACGAATGTAACAACCAGAAAAGCGCCCCAGCGCTACCAATTACTATTATTGCGCGCAGGAGTAGTGAGCACAGCTAGCGCTGGGCGCGCTCGTGTTGGCGTTGCTTTCGTGCCCGGGCACATTGGCAATAGCTTTTTGCATAATAAAAATCGCAAATAGACCCGTTAAATGAATAATTATTCATTTAACGGGTCTATTCGCGATTTTTATTCTATTCGCGCATATGAGTTATAAAAATACTACCTATATTGTCACGTCATGAGACTTGGAGAGGGAGAAACTGAGGGTGGTTGAAGATTGATGGAAACTTTTAGAAAATAGTTATAGAACCTTAGAGCAGCGGTGTCTCGAGAGGCGTTTAAACTTTTTTCATTTGACAATCTGCGGTGCTAGCGTTAAAATAAACGAAAGGATGACTTAAGTCGTCCGGATATCAAACTTTTACCCTGTCGTGCTTACCAATAAAATTGACTCATGATAGTATTTATTATTTATTTATTGTATTAAATCTACCGTCGAGTTAGCACCTGTAACACAAGTCATTTAGTTGTACTTAGTATAGGGCTAACGCGATCTGTGTCCATGAATATGTATTTATTTGTTTGTTTGTTTGTTTGTTTGTTTGTTTGTTTGTTTGTTTGTTTGTTTGTTTGTTTGTTTGTTTGTTTGTTTGTTTGATTGATTGTTTGTTTGTTTGTTTGTTTGTTTGTTTGTTTGTTTGTTTGTTTGTTTGTTTGTTTGTTTGTTTGTTTGTTTGTTTGTTTGTTTGTTTGTATGTTTGTTTGTTTGTTTGTTTGTTTGTTTGTTTGTTTGTTTGTTTGTTTGTTTGTTTGTTTGTTTGTTTGTTTGTTTGTTTGTTTGTTTGTTTGTTTGTTTGTTTGTTTGTTTGTTTGTTTGTTTGTATGTATGTATGTATGTATGTATGTATGTTTGTTTGTTTGTTTGTTTGTTTGTTTGTTTGTTTGTTTGTTTGTTTGTTTGTTTGTTTGTTTGTTTGTTTGTTTGTTTATTTATTAGCAATTTCTTTCTAGCCGTTTTTTATTATTTAATTTCACATATCTACTCGTACCTATCTATCGCTGTTGGGCAGTGACTGTCACTGGTAATGATATAACGTCATGATAATACTCATGACGTTATACGAGTATCATAGTTATACATTCAAATAGTCAAATAGCTAATAGTAAAGCTTTTCGTGCTGAATCTAATATTTTCACCATCTGTTAATCTAGAGTAAAACGTTTAACCGGACCGTGGCAATAGTCGCACCCACCTCTCCGGAATACAGGATTAATTTAATGTACTTACTGAATTATTCAATTTGGGAATGTTTCATGGTCATGATTTTATGCTGATATGAATTCTTACAATCGTCACTTCTACAATATATCATTAAAACAACTCAATACCTGAAAGCAGTTCATTCAGTATCGATAAAAATAAACCACTTGAAATAAGCAAAAATTTTACATTTAAAGTTCACTATTACATTTTTCGGGTTTTAATGACATTGTATACACTGTCTGGGGCCTTCTACAATATGTTTACATTGCCGCTATCGCAATGTCCTCGGTTGTTTTCTCAAATAATCTCTTTTGTTGAGCCAAGGCGATGACTAAGCACTTGGCGAACTTTGCGTGGACGGACGCCCCCGATATTTGCTAAGCCCGTCTCAGCCCAACAAGATGGCCCGAGATAATTAATGCGCGGCGAACTTCTCTCGCTCTAGGTCTTTAAACGTTGTGGGTGCTTTTGTCCATAGAGCTAGCTTGCTACCGACCTAATGTTATGTAGTAGAAGGAATCTTGTACAGCACACAAACCCGTTGAGAGTAGCAATGCGGATATTCTACAATCGCATTATACACAAAAAAAAAAAATTAGAAAAGTAAACTTGGCATTATCTTGTCTGAGTGTTTAATGGAATATTGGCCACAGTCCCCTCAACAGTCTGCTGATTCGCCGCGATTAACATCGTAGTCGCCATGATGTGCAATTGAGTACAAAATGTTGCGCAAAATACAGTCTTTTAGCATTTAGAATATACCTCAAGCTCAGAGTAGGCTTCGGTTTTCGCTGAAAGCACATGAGTGTAATACTACTTCATGCTCTGTATAAAACTTTTCTTATTAAGTTTATATAATTAAGTGTCATATTAGTTCCGATATTTCTTTTACACGAATATATCCGATAGTAGCCGAGGTATATTCTAAAAGCTAACAGACTGTACTACAATATAAAAGATTTAGGCACACGGACCTACGATCGTTTAGAGGTTGATAGAATGGATACCAAGTTATTAATGACTAATATTAAAATTCGTCCCGTTATAAATTCATAGTAGTCTCTCCCTTCCACTCAATTGCTTCATAATGAATCCTCCCACATTCGTCGTTGACTTGTATCTGCATTAAAATTCAATGGTATTGGTTTCCGTTTCCGCGCTTGCTGCGATTACGCAGCTTCGTCGCGGCGTCGTCGCGCCGTCGTCGCAGCGTGCTCACTGCCAATCGCTAGCGTCACATCGCTTTCAAATCGCCCGCAAATCACTAGCGTGATAGGGTTTTATGTTGTTGGATTGGAAGATAGTACAACGTAATTACACTGACCTGCAAAACTAAGTACCACAGAATTTTTAAATCTTAAACTACCCAAAAAATTGAGGTTTTTTCAGCCATGTCTGTAAAGAAGGTTACTATGGAGATTTAATACACAAAAATAAACTCTTTTGCGAGTGTCCTTTTTATTTCGAAAGTATATTTTGCGCATTTAAAAAGTTATTGAAATTCTAAAAGTGCACTTAGTTTTGCAGTGCATTAACTAACGTACCATTACAATACTTTCATGTGTCTCGTGGTTTTCCTGACACCCCAGCTCTCTTCTCGGAAAAATATCTACGATGCTAGAAAACTCGTTCAGTTTAATAAAATTAGAGTTTTCACATTGAAGTTTTAATCTCTACGATACTGACAATAAAAGCTAAGAAGGGCCTTCGTCATAAACAAATTGTATGCTGTGGATCAGCTGGCCTGAGCCGCGTTTCATAATACAATCAATTCGTAGTTTATTTCGACAATTCGACGTACGTTGCATAGCCAAGACACCCTATGACAAAATTTGTGGGTTTATCGATATTGCAATTAAAAACATAAAATTATCATAGTAAACCATGATTTTTTAGTTATGTAAAATAGGTCCCTTATATTAGGTTCTTCCATATGAAATTGGCGTTTTGTATAAGGGAAGATAAGGTCGTTTTTTTTAATTATGACCTAATTTTAATTAAACTAAGATAAGAATACCGAGGACGAAAATTATTTTTATTATCCGGATAAACGAAGTTTTCCAATTGTCATTCTTATTAAACCCATGAAGATTGGAAATGCACAGAATGTTTTTCATCTTATTACCTTTCTGATGAGCATAATTATTATAACAGTATAGAAACTATAGTATTTTCTAAGGTTAACACGAGCAGTAGACATAATTAAAACTGTTTTTATACGGATTTATGCTCGTTTATTACATTTTTACAATTTTCCGACGTTTCGGCATTTTTTCAGGTGCCGTGGTTCCGGAAAAAAAACGTCGGAAAATTGTAAAAATGTAATAAACGAGCATAAATCCGTATAAAAACAGTTTTAAGTGTAGAAACTGTCACGTACACGCGTGATGAATTTGGTTGTGACAGCTGATTCAGCTTTATATTTTGGATAAGTGTTTTAATGCAAAGGCTTAAGTTATTTACTAATGTAGCATTATTTATAAAACGTAAATTCAATTAAAATAGTACTTCTTAATGATTCGCGATGCTCATACATAGCTATGTATAAATCAGGTCTAATTCACGATTGTTTATTAGGTAAGACGTATGTAATTACCTTAATTCCCGACGTTTCGGCAGCGTTGCAGTTGCCGTAGTCACGGGTAGACTGAAGTGGCGAGTACAGTCAATTATAATACTCTTAAAACGTCGTTAAAGCGACGAGAGGATTGTCTGCTTTGACTCCCTCTTAGGGGTGTTCTAGCGGAATTATTCCTACTAATATTATAAACGCAGAAGTTTGTAAGTAGGTATGGATGGACGTTTGTTACTCTTTCACGTAAATACTACGGAATGGATTTTAATGAAAGTTTACAATAATATATCTCATACATCAGAATAACATATAGGCTACAATTTATAAAGATATTGTGTGAATTGTCCAAAATATGACGATAAGTGTCAAGTAAGTAAAATAAAATCTACCCGTAATGCCGCGCAGACGAAGTCACGGGCATAAGCTAGTTATAAATAATTTCGAAAGGCATTTATCACAAATGTAAATCGATATTTACACTAGTCGTATGATAGCCTAAGTACATATAACTATATGTAATTGAGTATATATATCTAACTTTATATGTAACTGTTTATGTAGGTATATTGTTATTTATATATGTAGTGTATTATTATTACGAGTATATATTCGTATTAATACACATTTGAGACACGTCTCTTATTTCCTTCAGCAACTTTCCGTTATAAGGTTGTCTGGATGAAATTGCTTTTAGCAATAATGCCGCCAATTGTACTTTTTATCTTTACATGTTTTATTCTGTGGTGTACAATAAAGAATAATTATTCTTATTTTATCTAATATCTACGTCTTTTCTTAAGATATTAACAAAAGATTGTTTCTAAAACTCAAAGCTTCATAGGAAATGTCAGATAAAGTTAACCTATATTTTTTGCTTTTTTGATTGGAAAACAATAAAGTATGCACACGACGTAAGCTAAAATCCAATATTAAATATTTGAAGTTAGCGAAGCCATTCAAGAGTCTTAAACTGAACTCCAAATCAATTAGTTTGCTTGCAAAGAAACTATTAAGAAAACTGAAGCTCAAGAAGCAGTAATTTTAATGAATCGCTTGGTTTTCGTTTGAACAATGCAAAAGAAGTAATATAAAGTTTAAGAACTAAGCTTCTTGTATTGTAGACGTTTTATTAAAATTTATTGATCACTACAATCGTAAATAGCAATATATAAAATAAAGAATAAGGATTTTTCTCTTTATGTAAAGTTTAAAAAGTATAATTACGCAACGATTTATGTATCCGTAGACTCATACTTTCATAGGTAGCAAAACCAAATGAACAAAACTGGCCAATCGCGCGTTGTGCCACGCGCGGCGCAGGGTTCTGTAGACAGAGGCGTTTTATCCGCTTTATAGAATGAATAATTTCACCAATGTAATTTTCAATGGATTTGAAAGCAGTTTTCTTTTGGAAGTTGCTCGCTTATTATTAGTTAACTTGTAAAGCATACGAAGCCGTGATAGCTATAATTTATTATCCAGTTATTCTATTTTCGTATATTTTGTACGTGCTGATTTTATCCTGATTTTATTTACATTTCTACAATAAACCCTTTAGAAAAGTGAGGGGGGAGGAACGCCCTATTCAGACAAACTTTTCAATATCAACCCTTGTAATACCCCCCTGCTGGGGCACGGGTCTCTTCCTGCATCGTTTGGCTTCGCTTCGTTTTTTGCTTAAAAGCTTAATATTTCGCAAACGGAACCCTAATTCAAAAAAATATCTTTGTACACTCACAATATTTTTGCAGCGTTATGGTACCAAAATACCAAAATTTTTACATGTAAATAAATGACTACAATCGTTTGGAGCTAAATCTATTGTACAATATTCTTGTCGTTGCATCCTGTCTCCTAAACTAGGCGAAAAACCTGTATCTTAGGAGAAGGTGAAATTAAATTAAAGCATAAAACATGTGCGTACAAACTTTCGTCGAGATACATTGAGCGGACGACTGTCAGTCAATATAACAATATTATTTGCATGCAAGAAAAACTAATATGACAAAAAACAGTTTTTAGCCACTCAGATTAAGGTGCGTGTGTTTGTTTGTGAGATAGGGTGTGTGTATGTGTGTGTGTGTGTGTGCTTGTGTGAATATGTGTGGGTATGTGCGCGTGTAGGCGAGAAAATCTATTTATGATTTTGTTCTACCGGCTGCTCGGCGTGTTTAATACGAGGGCTGCTACTTATGTATGCGGAATAGAAAAAATAAACAAATGTATATGGCTAAATATGCTTTTATTGTTTTTCAAAGTATTCTCCACTATGATCGATGCACTTTTGCATTCGATGAACCAATTTGTAAAACACTTTTTCCACTCTGATTGAGGTATCTCCAAAACGTGCTGTTTGAACGCATCTACGGCATCTTCACGGGTCGAAAATTGTTTACCACGTAATTTATTCTTTACATTTGGGAATAAATAGAAATCATTGGGAGCCAAATCAGGGCTGTACGGTGGATGACCCATCAATTCTATTTTTTGACCATCTAAAAATGTAGTTGTTTCCTGAGATGTATGACAGCTGGCATTGTCATGGTGAAGTATGATTCTGCGTCGCTGGTTGTTTTGGCGTATTTCTTCAAATACTTCCGGCAAACAAATGGTCGTGTACCACTCCAAATTAACCGTTCTGCGATTCTCCAGTGGTATTGTAGCCACATGGCCATTAATACCAAAAAAGCAGGCCACCATTTGCTTTACAGTGCTTTTTGCACGAGCCACTTTCGTAGGGTTCGGCTCATTTTGAAACACCCAAACTGTTGATTGTTGTTTAGTTTCGGGATCGTACGCGTAGATCCAGGATTCGTCACCTGTGTAGATATTATAAACAGATTTTGAGTCGCCTCCGTTGATTTTTTTTAAGGTTTTCTTGCACCATTCGACGCGAGCATCTTTTTGATCCTGAGTTAAGTTGTGCGGGATCCAACGCGAACAAATTTTTTTTACAGACAAATGTTCATGGAATATCCTATGAATGCTCGTCATACATATGCCCAGAATAGCCTCTATCTCGCGATACGTAACATGGCGGTCTTGCATTATTAGTTTTCGCACAGCTTCAATATTTTGTGTCACAACCACCGATTTCGGGCTGCGCCCGCAATTAAACTCACTAAACCAGTGATACACAGTCGTTTTTGATGGAGCTTCACCAACAAAAGTCGAAGTTAATTGATCTACGCACTGTTGTTGCGTTAAACCACGTTGAAAATCGTAATAAATCATAGCACGAATATTTTCACGAGTGAGTTTCATTTTTTCAGCGATATGACATTTTAAACCTAACAAAAACAAAACACTAACGTATATGAGAGAAAAATATTAGCGGCCAGTATTTAAAAAAAGAACGAATTTGACCATGGAGGTCAGACATTGCGTTTAAAATTATTGTAATCCCAGATTCCGCAAACATAAGTAGCAGCCTATGTATGTGTCAATAAAAATAAAAAAGTAATAGACCAAAAATTGTAGTAAAACACGAACTCTCTTTGGGGTGTTTCAGGAATAGCAGGTTTTCGGATTGGCCCTGTATAAATAAAAAAAAATAGGACGAGCTCTTGGTGCAACTTTTTAAGCAGACAACATTTTGTAACCATACCGCGTTACTTTGTTAAGCGTTTAATGGAGGCACCATTAACTCAATCAAGACGGCATAATAAATGGTGGGTGGACGCTCGTAATTAATTGCATCGGAGGGAGTACCCAGCTGCAACGTTGCAGTGATAACGAAATACCTACTCCCCCTGTATAAACATTGTCTGCTTATACCTACTGACTTATATTGCGGTAAAGAAACATGGCAACATGTTTTTTTGGTTTGCGCCCCGATTTGTTATTTCGATATGTTCTCTATGCCGATATGTTCTGTCTGTATCTTAATTTTAAAGGTCTTTATATCTTGTCCTGTAGTGGACAGCTACTTATTTTTTTATAATTATTGTTGTGAATTTATACGTATGAAAACACCCAGAGCATAGTTTTATAAAATTTCAATTAGTAGTTAATATGACAATACGAGGTATATTGTGTACTTGTTAATCGACTTAGCAATGTAGATCGAAGTGACGAAGTAGACCAAAGTAGAATAGTTCTATGAAAAAAGCCCTACGCCTGGATTATGTAACTCTTCACGTATTCAACTGTGTATACCGGTGGTGGATACCACAATTCAGTAGACATCTGATATGTGACAGTTATATTAGGCCACATATTTGTACTACAAAGTCCAGTTAATACTTTGTTTTTGCACACAGATTCATACGTGAAAAGTTATGTAATGAATGCGCTGTTATCTTTATCTAAGACCAGAGATGTGATAATCCGGGCTGATAGAAATTACAACAAAGATAAGATAAGATAAGAATATTCTTAACAAACGTATTGGTTTAAAAATATTTAGGTACTTAAAAGAATTTCGTAGGTGTATCAAAAGAGAGTTAACGAGCTCGAAGCTCGAGACGCTCGATCATTTAGCGGTTAATCTTTTATTTTACCATTTAAAAAAGCAACACTGAGTGTTTCGTGCAGCAAGACTTGTGTCGTGAAATTCAAATCGAAATTGAACGCACAATAACAAATGACCAGTCTGAAAATTAGTCGAAACTCGAGCAAACGAAATCCCAACTCAATCAACAGTAAAGTTGCGTTCACTCGAACCCAACGTCACAATGTAACTTTGGGCGCTTTTCCACCGACTACGCGACTCCAAGTTCGAGACGCGACGATTAACGTTGTCTTGATGCAGCGTAATCCTAACGAAACTAACTTCAGCCGAAGACGGAGTCGAATTCACCAGAAGTACCTTTTCGACTTTGTAGTGAGGCATTTGTCACGCTGTTCGGTTTGTGATAGGATTCTGAACTTTTTCCTAAAATATGATGGTTAGATGTATGGGTACTGAGTTTCAAAATTAAGTTATTATTTGTGATACTATTTTACCTTAAGAGTTAATTGAAATGAATAGGTTTTATTCAAAGTAGCGCAGATACTGCGGCTTAATGAACGTTACAAGTCAAACTACACCTAGTTTACACCATTCCAAAATCTAGATCATTTTGAAGAAAGTATGGAAAATAAAACTTTAAATTCGTCATAAAGTTTTAAAAACCTATTTAGAGGCTAAAAATTCCACCCATTCCGGGATTCGAACCCGCGACCTCTGGCTATCCGTGCCAGCGCTCTTTCCAACTGAGCCAATGGGCGACTCACCGGCACCAGTGAAATTTCGAACCTCTTTACACTATTCTCTGTATTACGTACAGGCAGCGACATCTGGCTGAAGTAGATTGCATCACTTACAGCCCCGACTACCTACTTTGCAGTTAGGTTTTTACATCGGAATGATATCACTGTACCCACATGATTATACTATTTTTATTTTTAATGCACTAACCCGTGCTAAGGACAATTTTAAAAACCTATTTAGAGGCTAAAGTCGTCATGAAGTGTTACACATTTTTTGAGTCGCGTTTCAGTCAAACTTAATATATCTTCAGGATTTTATTATAGAAAGAAACGTATACAATTCCCTATGAAATTTATTTGGCCTGGCTCAACATTAAAGCTCAAATTGTAAGTTTTGAACAGTTAAGTGATTTAAACCACATTCTCGTTCTAGTCATCATTATGCCCTAATATATAAAATGAAATGGATTGAAGTATGTTAGAAAATAAAATAAGCCTGCTAAAATTATATATGTGTGACTATGTGATCCAATATAATCTCGGATTGGGTTGGTTATGCAAGGGAGGCTAAAGCTCTAGTTAGATTAAATAAAACGAGAGCCGAGCTTTCGCTGTACAGCCGTAGTATTTTGTTTATTTCGGCGAGGTTTGCCTAGTTTGATTGGAGCCGCTTAAGCCACTATTACCGGCAGATAGCACGAATCCATTGCGTCTGTGGCTGATAACTAGAGCAATTCTGTCTAATAGTGGGTTTAGTTTCTGTGACGCCCGTTTACATTAATTCTCGCACGCTGCCACTGCTTATGCAGTGTTTATCTTTGACGAAGAAAAATTACTCATTAAAAATCTTCATAAATTGCGTTGGCCCAGTGTAGTTTTGTTAGGTGTCTTCAAGAGATTCTCTCTGTGCAGCATACGCGAAGTAAACCCAGCATAAGCGGGTACATTCCCCGATAGGGATCTAAGTCAGATGTTGTCTGTCTTGCTTAGCGCGTTAAATGACTTGGAAATCATTCGGGTCGGGTACTTCAGCTCGGATTGAAAGATAAAGGGTTACGGATTTGTTTGAAGTCACAGAGTGCCCCCTGGATTTAGTTTTAACTTTGCAATCTATCGGAGCAGCTGAAACGGACTTTAAAGTTATATCCAAAGAAATCGTCTTCGTCCTTGCTTTATGTGTGCAGAGACAGCCGGCATAAAGATTTATTTTACTCAGTATTATAGAGATTTTAGTTCAGAAACTGGCATTAAAAGAGAGCGATGTCGTGATGCAGCCCCAAGGAGGTGGATCAAGCGATTTATCGTAATAAAACTAAACAAAGAAGTAAATCTGGAAACCTATACAATTCATTGAAGCAGATTTAAAGTAATGTACGATTTAAGCAAGGAATCAATGGGCCGAATTGGGACCGTTTTAACGTGGGAAATTGGTAAGGTAATTATGTTTTACCTAATAAATAATCACGATTAAACCCGTTTCATATACAACTATGAACCGTTTTATAATCGATCTGAGTGCTTAGTGCGAGTTTTTTAACTACTCGATCGCGTTAACGTAAACTCATATTTCTATGGCATCGAGGAAGCGCCACCTAGCGACAATTATGCAAATTAAAATTGCTGAGTGCGAGTTGTAATGGTTTACGTTGAGAAGTGAACATTTTTACCAGCCAAAACACGCATAAACGCGAGTTCGAGTTGTACTGTGACAGCGTTTGCCAGTTCGAACGGTTAACTCACTCATACTCATTACTCAATGCTCGATTAACGCGGTAGTAAAGTTATTCGATTGGATCTGTCAAACTCGCACTCAGCACTCAGGTAGTTTCATACGTTTAGTGAGTCTATTTTGCGATGGTGATGTTGCGACGATGTTGTGATGTGATACGGTTATCGTCCCATGTGAATCCGTCCAAACTTAGTGCGTCACGACGATGTAGCTTTTGTGTATAGTGTCGTTTGGTCATGTGCTAATTTGCTGGTCACGGACCGTTTTTCACCTGGCCTAAGTTTGCTAACATTAAGTTAACTGAATAAAGTAAATGTACATTTTCTTTTCTTGCGTCTTTTTGTGAATAAAGCGATAAGCGCAGACGCGCTCATATACTTTTAAATATCACACTTTAAAGGAAAGCGAGGTACATACATTCCAATCAATAAGGCCATGAAATAAAATTCGTGTTATTTATCTTACTTATGTATACTAGATAAGACCTTAATATGATCTTTCATTATTACGTTTCCATCTTTTAGAGAGAAGTTAGATATATAGATAACACTTTATTGTACATAAAAAAGGAAATTACACAAATATTTCCTCACCTACGTGTACAGACGGCGGCCTTACTACTAAAAGTGATCTCTTTAAGACAACCTTTGGATGGATTGGAGCAATATATTGGAGAAGGAAGTAGATGTACAAATAAATAAAATTATTTCAGATACATATGAATAATGCAGAAGCTTTGCGTTCCCGTTTATGTTAGGACAGCGTCGTCAAAGTGATTATCATTATCATGAATTTCCCCCAAATGGCATCTCTCACGATGTCGGCAGCCGCATCCACGGACCCTCCGCCAACTTAGCAACATCGTCCGACCATCGGGCTGCTAGTCTGCTCACTGTCTTCCTGTTCTCGGTCGCCACTCTGTGATTGCCCTGGGTGGTGAGTCTCTAAAATGCATAGTTGTTCAATAGAGTCATATTAGTCCAGTGATGGTCGTTCCATTCACACTATCGGTAGTCTTGTTACCAATCGCATTGCAATGGTATAACTCGTGCTATTTAACTTGGCGCCTCTCGCGATTCGATCTCCTTCGCGAGAGATGCCTATTTAATTCGCGCGGGTTATACCCCTGGAATGAGATTGTACTGCTATTGCTTTGAAGCGGTAGTCTTCAATTGAGGCAAATATCAACCATTGACGTGCTTATTTCATTCTATTGACAAACTATGTAAGTATTAGACTCTTGGGCCTGGTCCACCGGCCTTCGAGTATTCCCACCTCGGAAAGGTGTCCCGCCGATTTCCATTTCAGTCTCAAGACTCTTTCGCCAATGAAGCCAAAGTAAAAGCATAGGCCGATTTAAGCACAAGTGCACAGGTTCCATAGCAAAGCCTGCAGAGTAATGCAGTTACTGGGGCAAAGGACGGGGTTTCAGGCTAATTTATCCGGTGTCTCTTCATATTTCCGGCTGCAACCGGACGCGCTCGGTCAACGGTTAATTGATTATCCGGTAGTTAACCGGGAAACGATGTGCCCACGAGGCAAATTTGTGCAACACAGGAGTGGCAGAGTATAGGCTATACAACAGGTCGCTGAAAGGTTTGGTCAGAGAGAAAAAATGTTCTACAATACAAAATTGTGATTCATGGCGATTTGATACGTACTGTACCGGATTTGGGCTTTTAAAAGAAATTGTTATAATTATATTTTATTAGAAATTGCATCAATTATTATAGACTGGTGTTAACGCGTTGGGGCATAGATTGAGATTGGTGTAATTGAAGACTCAAACACTAGAAAATGATAGTTTAGGAGTAAAAGTATCTACAGATAGATGAATAAGCAGTTTAGTATAAAAGGTAAGCGCATAATTAGTAGTGGCGCATAGCCTCATGGTTGCGCCGCCATCGTATGTAGCAAGCGGGGCACTGAGGTATGTAAATACCTCAGAGAGTAGAGTTTCCTCACGATGTTTTCTTTCACCGTCAGCGAGTGGTATTGTTACTACAAGTTCACAAATAAATGTATGTAACCTCATCGGTACATCAGGATTCGAACTCACGACCTCCCGAATGTGAGGTCGGTAATTTGCCGCTGCGCTAACAAGATAAGTATAACCGAATCTATAAAACTATTGATATTTTTTATTCGCGATTTGAGAGTTTGTCTCAATTTTTTTTGTATAATATATGAGTGGAATAACCCATATAAAATTTACAAGTCTTTTCTGCAACACGGTGTAACTCTTAACCTCTGTGCTTTAACTAATCTATAGTGATTAAACTCATGCTATTATAATAGCGTTGCGGTAGGTGTCAATGAAATGATGTAAAGTGAATTAGTAGTAATAGTTAGAATGAAGTTACGTGCTTTGGAGAGGCCTGCATCCAACAGTGGACGATTATGGGCTAATGGGCTGGATGGGAGTGTTTTCAACGCATGAACCCATATGAACCGTAACTGTAACCGTTTGACTGTCCCGTGTGGTTCTTGGTGGAAAAATTCGACCTGCCCGAGACATCTCTCAAAATAAGAAAATAATTATTCGACGAAGCGCTCGTAGTTTAGTGGAACCGAGTGATTGGAATCAATCACTTAGTTTAAGCAACAGCAAGCGTGGTCAGGTGCCGAATGGGTGACCATCCCGTGCCTTAACGTGCTTTGCAAAGCACGGAAGCGCTCGAAAAAAATGCCACTGCGATAGTCATAGACGTCAACCAACCACGCACTTAACGCACCCTATGTTGCATTACCTTCGTGATTGTGTAAGATCACTCAGGCAGCCGGGGCTACGAGCGATTCATTGATTAATATCAACTTGGTACTAACCCCTGTTTATAGGCCGTCGAAGTATGGTTTTGGTATCAACTTAATTATCTATCTATAATCAGCCCACATCAACCCACTGCTGGGCATAGGCCTCCTTTTTATTGCGCCACTCCTCACGGTCCTGTGCTAACCTTAATTATTAAGTCTTAATATCTTCTCCCGTTCCCAAGATTAAGGTCTTGACAGAGAGACGGACGAACGGACGGACAACAAAGTGACCCTGCAAGGGTTTCGTTTTTCCTTTTGATTTATGGAACCCTAAAATTGAAGGGAATGGTGTGAATCTCTAGGTTTGTAATATATGGTCAATGTTGTTTAAATTGTGTCGCGTGTGTAGGCAGGAGGGGTTCAATAAGAATCGATTAAGAAAAATCCAGGTGCGGAGCAGCACTTCTGTATTAGAGCAGGGCTTCTAGAAATTTTAGCTTCGCTTACCTTACAGTTTTAGTGTAGTTAAATAATCATCACATAAAAATAAGGACTAAGAGGCAACTTACGCCTGAAGTGTTCAAGCCCAAAGTGACGAAACATGCTGAACAAAAGCTTAAAACGCTTTCGCTTGATGCATTTTCAATCTGCACTCACACCATTACAAAAGAGACGGTAGAATGGGTAATACCTACCTGAATCTTGGAGAAATCTGGCACAGCTGCCGCGCATGCGGAAATTGAAACAAACATTGCAATCTCCCGACCAAATACTCTGTATGCATTAAAAGGATTTCAGGTTTGTGAACGCGACCGTGAATGGCGACGTTTTTAAAATACCACCGTGCCTCCCGGCAAGTATGAACCAGTTTATTGCTTATTTTTACACATGTGAGCAACGCTTTTATTTCCCTGATTCATGATCATTGAAATTGCGTATAAATCTAAATGACGACGCCTGTAAAACTGTTTAATACGAATACCTATTTTTAGGACACTACGACGAATACTAGGAATTAAATACTTTTCACACAGTTAATCTGACCTTATCTTGTTTGCATCAAATCGGGAACGCTTCCATCTACTGTCAAATTCCATACTAAGCTTCAGGATTTCGACTGGATTTGGTGCGTATAATTAGGCTTCTGAGCTATGCAAAGCACTCAACTTTTGAAACTCCAAAGTTTCTTGTTCCTTTACGTTAGTATTCTATAAGCGGGGGACAGTTTACTTCTCGGCAAAACCTATAGATACCAATGTGAACTGTCAACACAGTTTGAATAAAGGAAAAGTAATGTCATTCATACAGTTTCGTTCGTGCAAGCGCGCTCTCCCGAGCCGTGATGCGACGCCGCCGCCGCCGCACAACTGAGATATATCGGCGACACATGCGAACAAAGCCGCGCCACACAATGCACACTTGTACCGCCCGCGCCAAAGATAACAACACGTCCTATAAAACAACGTAACCACCCGAAACTTATCTCCGACTGGCACGTTTTTATTCCGCTCTCGCAACATGCCGCTAAATGGAAAACCTGATCCCTTAGCCGCCCCCAACCGAAGAGCCACCGCGGCTGTCCAACTTTGTCTATGCATTTCTGAAGCACGCTAACTCCAATCAATATTCCGTTCAAATCGAATTAGAGATCCCTTCAATAACATTAGGGAAGGATTATCTCTGACCAATTTAATCACCTCTTATTGAGTTAACCCTTCCTGTCATCGATCGATAGTTGGCAAATGAGTTATTTACTTAATTAGGTCCCGAGACGAAAAATGCAAATTAAAACTTGCAGTGAGTTTGTCTGAAACAATGTAATAACAACGATGCAGAGCGGAACGCAGCAGCTCAGGCATTTATTGGACACATCTGTTTCCATGTGAAACAAGACGATCTAACCGCAAGTGGTTAAATACGAAAGAGCAGATTGCTGTTCGGAGGAAAGTTTAACCGCAACCGGCGGGCTCGATACGTATTGCTTCCCGACGCATGCCGACTGTTTACCGACGGAGATTGCAATATTATGTACCAATATCCAGCCTTTTCAGCGTGCATTCGCTCCCTCCTCAGGCGCTATTGCAAGCTCCTTCCCGTCGCCATTATGCATCCAACGATTTTAACATTTATTGTAAATATTGTGATCTTGTGAACCGAACCAAGGATGCTCATATGCGCGGCATTGTGCAAAGAAAGTTCAAGGGAATATCTAGCTCAACTTTTTTTTAGAGCAACGGGAGTTATAAAGCGTTTTCAACGGTTCTTTTCGGTAATAAAAGTAAAGTAATATTAGCGTGTCACACGGTTCGTTCTTTATAAACCCACTAGACCGGGAAATGCTCGGAATGCGATAAATTAAAAGTCTCCGCAGTGCAATGGAATGGTTTACTTTACGACTAAGTGTCCGCCATTTTCTAGCAAAACAGCCTGGGTTTTATATTTCTCAATTACTTTTCAACTTATCCCTGATTGTTCTCTCGTATGAGGGTACTAATCTGAAATTTGCTAGTTAAGTATCATCGTGGTTGCAGAGGTTGATTGATTGTAAAGGCGAAATTAGAAAAACTTTCGAAAAAACTTATAAAGCCGCCAATTGTGCTGTATCTTTGTAATTATATTATGTTTGTTTTTTCTTGTTGTAGGTACAATAAAGAATATTCTTTTCGTATCTTAACTTTCGAAAGATGAAGTGTGTCACAACGGTTTTTTTTTCAGTTCTAGATATACATTTTTATCATTCTAAAACCGTCAATATAACGGTGGTACGCATTCGTATAACGCTGGCCTCGTATTCGAGGAGTATCGGTTTCTTAGCCGGGGTATTCCAATAAGTTTTGTATGTGTGAATTTGTTGTAGTAATAACCTCAAATAGTTACAATGGAATACATTATATACACAGTGCACAAAAAAGATAATAACTACAAACATTAAAAAAAAACACAATTTTTGCCTCACGTTGATTAATAAATGATAAGCTAATTTTATTGAAGTTAGTCCTGAGTCCTGAAAAGGCCTGAAATTTCAGTAATTATTACGCGGAACTATGATGAGTACTACGCCTTTATACCAAATGTTACGAATTATGTGCACGAATAAAGAATTATAATAAAGACATAACTTAACATTACCTCACGGCTGTATCCCAGAGAGATAGACAGAGACCAGGGTATAATAAAGTATATTAAATAATTTTATTAATAATATAATACGTCAACTGAATCAGACTCGCAGACGGGTCGGCAGAGACCAAGGACTGGCACTGTATATTAAGAATTTTATTAATAATATAATGCATCAAATCCTGCTGAACCAGACTCGTAAAATGAAGCGGATCCCAGAGCGGAGCCCGTTGAACGCCTCAGGGACGAGCCCCTACTCCTCGTTATAGAGGACGAAGTTGGCTTGGCTCTGACTCAGTAGAATAAAATCGAAAAAGCATCCGGCGAGAACAGAGTGTATGATGAATGAATATGATGCAGAGAGAAGCATTCGAAGACTCTACAAACCTTGACCAAATACTTCAACGTATATTCACCAGTTGAACGAGATGGTTTCCGGAGTGGACTATTCTTATTATACTTTATTGCACACAAAACATTTAAAAGATCATTACATAAGAAATAACATGTACAAAGGCGAACTTATTTCTTCCAGCAAACCATAGAGAGTCGGAGAGGCAATGAAAAGGGTGTACAAAATAGACTATAAAAATCTTAAATAATCTACCTACCTATGGAGAAATATATACAAAAAAAAAACGATACATAGATAATAATACAAAAATACTCTCGTATAGCTAAAACTTATGATAGAGATAGACGTCACAGTTTACGCCCGTTTCGTATGGAGCGCAAATTATAGTGCTAAGTCGGACTTTAGATAGATAGAGAACACTTTATTGCACATCAAGAAAAATATTACAACCATGATTTCTTAAATCTAAATAATGTTATACAATTGGCGGTCTTATCACTAAGAGCGATCTCTTCCAGACAACCTTTGGATGGAGCTTAACCAAGGGCCTAGTTTCATAAGACTACATTTGTAGTTTGTAGACATTTCAAGGTACATTTTGTAGCCGAGTCTGTTGGTTAGTCGGTATCAACATTTTGTATGTTCCCACTGTTGGGGCACGGGTCTCTACCTGCATCGCAGGAAGGTTAGGCCATACTCCACCACAAGGGCCAAGTCCGGGTTGGTGGAGGATTATAAGACAATGGCGGGCCTTACTATCAGAAGTGATCAAGCGGCCCATAAAGCATTTGAAATAGCTTAACGACTGCCATTACATGACAGCCGGCACCAACGGCTTAACGTGCCTTGGCTCGGAAAAAATGAGCGCTGAAAAATGCCACTCCACTAGCGGTAGTCACGGGATGGTCACCCAACCTGCAACTGCCCGCGCCTGTTGTTGCTTAACTAAAGTGATAGATTCCAATCACTCGGTTCGACTAGCCACGAGCGCTCCTTTTGGTTAATCTGTGTGTTAATCGACTTTGCCATGCACATCGAATTGTCATAGTAAACCATGAAATGAAGTTTTCTCCTCCGGTGTATTATTATAATTTATGGTAGTAAGTTGTAGAGAAAAATCTTTATCATTCATACATCGGCAAAATTATTCACACAAACACACACACATACACCCTCACACTCTCAAACACATCCTCACACGCACACACTATGCAGTCATGAAATTTAACAGCACTCTGTTCCTATATACAAATAAGTTTTAAATATGTAAAGCCATAGCCTATATTTTCTTTTTATTCCACTGATTTGTAAAATCTGTTTCTATAACTTAAATTATGTAAGTCTACCTTTGTTCCTGTCTAGTAGCTAAGTTAATATAATGTAAGCCCTTAAGTGGCCTATGTTTGGATATTTTTACACAACCATATTTTATAATTTAACTTGTGCTGTGAGTTTTGTATTAAACAAAAATAAAATAAAAATATCATGATTAAATCAATTAATCGTATCAGCTTGAAATACGATTGCTTAATCGAGACCGGACTAATCTAGATAAATAACCAAGGAGATTAAAATCAGTTTCTTTATGAACAAGATTTTGTCAAATTAAATAAGCTGCATCTTGATTTCTGGGCGATGTTATGTCAGGTTGTTTGAGACTGCTGACTAAAATTTTCCGTTAAGTATTTTTCATGATAAGCCGTCGCTCGTCGCGAGATACGAGGCAAACAAAAGTTAATTCCACTCTAGATCAAAGATTATACGTATTGTAAGTGTAACACAAGTGCAACTTCCAGGGGGATTTATCTTGATGACGGTTTAATCTCGCATTCAACGTAGGTAGACGTGTAGTCAAAGATCCCAATAACCGAACATAGAAAGACATCGGGTAACACGAGTATTTATTGTACTGACGATCGGCTCGAATGCACGCTTTTGTCATCGATATTCCGCGAATTATCCGACAAAAAACCAAAGTCACTGACGTAGTTCAGATGTGTAGCAGGCTAAAGTGGCAGTGGGCTGGTCATATCTGTTGCAGAACCGATGATCGTTGGAGCAGACGGGTTCTCGAATGGAGACCACGACTCGGCAAGCGTAGTGTAGGACGCCCTCCGGCCAGATGGACCGACGACCTGGAAAGGTGGCTGGTGGTGACTGGATGGCGTCAACGGGAGATCGGGTCTTGTGGCGCACCCTGGGGGAGGCTTAGGTCCAGCAGTAGACTCCAATAGTCTGAAATGGATTCCGAGAATCCGCACCAAGTGATTAGCGAATTCTTTTATAATAAGAGCACCAAAGTTGTGAAACACGCTGCCTTAGTCTGTCTTTCTGGAGATCAGTCTTTGTGTCTTTAAAAGTAGGGTTAACCGACATTTAACAGAAAAGCACGTAACATCGTAGACCCCGTCTTCGCTTACCATCAGGCGTAACTGGGGTCAAGTGTAACCTGTCCTACTTAAAAAAAAAAAAATAGTTTTTATATTCCTGGCAAACCTCAAATATAAACTAAAAGTCCTGCTTGCAGATAGGCAAATTGGTTGTAATTGTAACGTTGCTTGTCTCAGCGCACTCTGAGTGAAAATAATTAATTAATATAAGTTTTAAAACAAGTCTAAATTTAGTACCTAAGGGTTAAAGATTATGAATAGTCTAAAAACATGCTAGGTGCACAATTTTTGGGTCATAGGCTAGATCTGATCTATAATATATGAATAATTTGGAAAATGCGTACATGCATGCAACGACTTATGAACGTTGATGAAGCGAAGGTGGAAGAAAGTCCCTGGTCTCTGCCTACCCCTCTGGGATACAGGCGTGAGGTTATGTATGTATGGAAAATATGGCTCCAACCTGTTATGTGTACTCAATTTTTTTTTATCTCGATTTTGTTCCACTACTGATCCCCTTCGGCCACTTTGGAAACCAAAGTTTCGGAACCTGGTTTCGAATAAAGAAAAATCATTCTGTTTTCGAAGCTGGTTTCCAATACAGAATATAAAATCTTCTTTTGAAACTCTTTTCAAAGGCTTTCGCTTTCGACTTCTCTCTGTTCATGGCCACCTCCTGCCAGTCTAGCAAAAAGTCGTGAGGTCGTCGTCCCGTCATCTCCGCTTGGGTCGGCTGCGTCTCTACGGTCGGCTGTTTACGTTTTTGATGAGTGAGTATGTCACAGTGAGTGACCATCAGGTCACTCACTGTGACATACTCATGACGTGAGTGACATCATCAGACGTCAACATCTCGAGAAATTTTAGATTGTTGGAAATGTGAAAGTTTAAATAGGCGGTAAAATTCTATGGTTTTAGGTCCATTCAATTAAAATTCAATTCACTTTATTTCAACGTAAATAATTTACGTTCTGTTTGCTAAATGTCAAAGTACAATGTAACATGAAAGTGAAAGCCCCTGCCTTAAAGCCTTGTTCGGGCATTAAATATGTTAAAATTAAATGGTATGATAATAACATTATCACAGGTATATGGCCCATTCTAAACCAGTAATAAATGCATTTAATTCAATTTTTTTTACTGTTGAGCACAAAGTGTCTTGTCACGCCGCTGCGTAGATGCGTGATGGAATTAGACTTAATAGGCGCATCACTGACGTCACGACCACAGAGCTTTGCTCAAACAGAGGCGCCGTGCCACAGAGTAGTGAGCGACGGTAGGTGACATGAGTAACGGCCGGAGGCGTAGCGGGGCGGAGATTTAGTGCCTGCGCTGTGTCGAGATAACTAGCTCTGTTTACACTACATTTAACTTGCGGAGCGATTCCGGAGTGCGCCTTAACTCGTGAACAAAGACTACCTCGCGAGACGCGAGTGTGCTGTGTATCGCCGGATTGCGAATCGATCCGGAGTTTCCGCAGCGGCGTGTGAAGTTACATTCATCTTTATAATTAAAAAAGACGCTGCTATTGTTGATTCCAGTTTTAGGGTGTTAATGCCCTATTTATAATTTCACAGGTTTCTGTAACACAGCGGCGAAGACCAGATCATTTCGGAGTAAATTAATTATGGGCTGGTCCGGTCGTTATTACTTTTAGAGTTTTAAAGATAGTAATTGCCAGAGAAAGAAGAGATAGCGCAGAAACCAAATGATTGTATTGTCTAAATGAAATAGACTTGTAAATATTTAAGCAGGTATGATTAAAGTACATCGGAATTACTAGAATATTTTTATATTTATTTCATACTAGCTGGTCCCGCGACTTCGTCTACGCAGGATTAGTACAGAACGAATTACCCTGGATATCAAGTAGCCTATGTCTGAATTTAGACTATGTGTACACCAAGTTTCATGTAAATCCGTTCAGCCGTTATAGCGTGATTGAGTAACAAACATCCAAACATCACATTTATGATATTAGTAGGATGGACTTAGTATGAAAATAAAATACAAGTAAAGCTAGTAAATAAATAAAAATCTAGAAACAGAATTTAATAGCATAGAATAAGCAGCGTGCAGCGCGTAGTCTGTAATCAGAATCAATCATGCCTGCTTTTACGCCAGTTACTAAGCAAGAGGCTGACCCTGCCTACATCCGAGGCATAGGCGTGATTTAACCACACCATAATAAAACAGCGTCAGCGGTCAGTAGTTATAGAATTAGCAAACTATGGTATATACTTGGAAAGCTTTTTTTATTTTATTGATTTATACATTTATTATTTATTTGTATATTTACGTTTGTAACTTACAGCTTATGCCAAATCTCAACTTGTTTATATTAAGTTTATATTTAATTAAACGTGAAAGCCAGTAGTATGAAATCCAAATAAAAGGTGTGGGGCGATGTTGTCGCGCACTAATTGAAAATAATAAGTAGGAACTTAATACCAATAATACGAACGAAAATATTAAAGACAATGGTAGATAATGCTGGGTAGCACTAAGCTCGCCTATGTGCAAAATGCGATAAAGAATTTTAATAATAATAATAATAATATAACCGTAAATTAAATTCAGAGTGCACAAACTCCCATATCATCAGGTACGTAAAACACATATAGAAATACGTAGCTTTACTTATACCCAAATATCTATTACCAAATTGTGTACCTAATGCTTTTACAGACGTGGAAAACGTTAGCATGCTCTCGACAAATTAATCGAGATAGCTATTCCGATTGCAATCAATATTGGTATAACCAAAATGATGCTAAAGTTAATTTCGGCTTGGCATGAGTCTCAACAGTTAGAGGATACATACAGAAGGTCAGTGAGATCGTTGAAAGAGAAATGCTTAAATTATGCAATTGTCAAGCACGCGAAATTAATTTGAATAGCTACCTGCGTAGAAGTCTGCTTACCTGCGTGTATAGACACTAGAGTTTATTTCACTAAGCTTCGATTTAGTCGAAAGTAAGTTCGAGGTAGTTATAGCCTTTCTTTTTACCAACTGTACTATACATTTTAATGCCGCAGGTGGGAACTTTAGTAAAGAACGTATATAAGAAGCCAAAAAGTTATAAAAAATACTAAAGCTATGTATTCAGGAACAAAATGTATGTTATCTAACCGAGTGATAACAGCCGCAAATAAACCTTTTGTTTTTTAAGTTTACTTTGAGCGTTTATATTGAAGGAAAATGGGGATTTTGTTGCACTCTGTATACTGTATAGACTGCTAAATGCTTATGATACCAAGCCTTTACATGTCTCCACTGCTGGAGCACGGGTCTCTTCCTGCATAGCAGGAAAGTTAGGCCATTGTCCACCAAGGGGGCCAAGTCCAGGTTGGTGGAGGATTGTAAGACAGTGGCAATACTTACTGTCAGAAGTTATCAAGCCGCCCATAAGGCTTCCGACACGCCTTAACGACAGCCATTACATGACAGCCTGCACCAACGTCTTAACGTACCTTGCGAAACGAAGCGCACGGAAAAATTACCACTAGCGGTAGTCATGGAATGCTCACCAATGATATAAACTAAGGATATAAAATAGAAACGGTCCAAACAGAATCCTTCTGTCGTGTTTTAGTTTGCACGGTATATCAACGTTCCGCAATGTTCAAGTTTTACTACTTACTATAAATTATATCAATTTCCAAGTTCAGCTCCTATAGTTTCTAAGAGAATAATCGACTGATACTGGTGTTTAAACTTCGAGAAGTGACGTAGTTTCAGGAAATTTATTATTTAGCTCAGTCACTACAGCCTGGCAGAATATCTACTAAATCGCCTAGAGCTTTTGTCCTGAGATTTATGAATACAGCTAAAAGCTAAAAAAGACATGTAGTTCGTAATTTTCCTACACTCAACGAGTATTTTTTGCACACTTTCCCTAAAAGTACATACATATAAATCACGCCTGTATCTCGGAGGGGTATATAAGCAGAGCCCAGGATTTGCCACTTTTCACCATTTTCCTCGTCCTTTGAGGGTTTCGTAGTCAACAAGTAGTCTGTCTGTTGGTCCGTCTGTCTGACCGTGGCTTAGCACAAATAATATAAGTACTACAGTACTGTTTAGTATAAATATGTAATAATAGTAATAAATATGTTGCAATTTCTCCCCTACTCCATCGTGTGGGGTATCGTTGGATTATTCGTTTAATTATTTTGCTTATCTCACTCAGAAGAAGACGATTGCAATACTGAAAGAAAAAATGCTATGTTCAATTAACGTAAATCCATCTATTACAACATCTAGGCGACTTAGCACAAGTGAGTTTTGTCATAAATATGCACTTTCACGTCATACATCCACTTACCTAACAAACAACCTGCAGTAGGCCTAACCCAACAAGCATCGCATCGCAATAAGTATGTGCGTTTATAGTACGCACATACTTATTGCGGCGAGTCGTCATCGTCCAATTTGCGAAATTTATCAACGTTTGTTCGAAATTTACGAACGGAGCACCTTACAGCTTACAAAGCTTTGACCAGGCATCGCAAACAAGCTGGTGGCTGCAATAAGGCCGCAATTTCGGACCGGCCCCCGCCGCCGTCGCTTCAACAAATTTACCATTCGAAATGAAGACCGCGGACCGTTGCACCCGCTTAGTACAAATAACACTTTTATTACTCTCCACTTGAACATGCTAAAGTTGATTTGCAAGTGAGATGGTGTGTTGTATGTCTGTCGTATGGCAACTAACTTATGCCCACGAGTATCATAGTTATAACATTATAATATAAATAATAACCGTAACGGGCTTACTCAATACGTCCTGTAAAAGCCCTAATGGATCGATTTGTGTATATAGGATGTTGCAGAACCGATTCGTAGGACCTTGCAGGGGTTACTGAATCTATTCGATACACAATCGTGATTTTTTATGATCCACGAACCTGGGACTTGGGATTAGAAAGCATTTATGCCAAAAACGGCCGTGATGGTATTGATGCTACCTAGTACTGGGTTTGATGTCTTAAGGTTACGGCCATATGTCGTAAAAATCACTGTTAACGTGATTGAGAAATAGGTCTGACTTAGTGTTACTGCATGATGCCCCTTAAGGGCAGTCTTAGATTAGTTTTCTCAAGTTCTACCGTTCTACTGAAGAAACGTTTATCCGTTCTTTTCGCGAAAATCGTAACCATATAACGCACCGTACCCATTAGGAAGAGTTCGGCATCTTTTAAAAGTAGCATAACACGCAGTTCGTATTGTTGGAATTGAAATCTAATTCTCAACAAGATAAGTCACATTTTTTTAACTGCATTCTGTTACACATACAGAATCAGACCTCGGTTTGGTCGTATCTACATCCAACGCAATATTTAAACATAATAATTCGATTTCTTTAGTCACTACCTCCCATCTCTAACTGGTATAATATTGGCCTTTTGCATCTACGTAATGAGATGATTTATACAGCGTCCAGTGGCATCTTCACTCACACTCTAACTGGTATACGTAGAAAATGTTACTACTGTACTTTTGCTACCTACTGCATCAGCGCGCATTCATCAACGGGAAGAAAATCCCGCAGGCGCAGCGCAGGAATTATATTGACTTACCCCCTCCACATAGCGCCCCGCAAGATTTCAGCCGCTCGCGCCCGTGGACTCGCTGTTCCGTGATTGACTTCTTATTCGTGTATTTCTATTGGTGTGTGTTTTGTAAATAATTTAAACTTTTTCTGACTGGTTTACTAGTTTCTAAATTTCGTTTATATATCTTCTATAAATAAATTTGCATTCATTCCATCTTTAACGGGTCTTATTATTTATGCACACACATCCCTTAACTACCAAATGGACCTCTTCACGTTTGATATAATCAACAAATCAACGTGAATGCATTCTCTTAATGGACAAATTGAAATGTTCAGGGAATTGTAAGCTACTGTGCAGGGAATAGAGAACATTTCGCTTACCTTATCCACAAATGGAATTTCGCCTAGGTTCAGTCTATCTAGTGATGATTTCAACTTGTGAACTCTATCCGCTGTGAGAAAAAGAATTATGCTGTCATAATTATTTTTCTTACAACTGATAGATGATTGATTTTCATTTGGGGTACCAAAAAAAACCGATTCTATCTTTACAACTGTGTTATAAATATAGAAACTATAGTCGCAGTTCTACTTACTAGTTCTAAGTAGGTTTATATTGCATTTAATAATTTTCTATGAATGTTTAGTACGAGGAATTAATAAGGTAAGAAAGAGGCTACAATCGGCTACACACTCAATAATAATACAAGTCATGCTTCCATACTGATTTGAAATTGTAGAGTTATTTCTACTCACAAAGTCGACATCAAGTCAATCTTTACCAGTGAATACTCGAAAATCTGAGACTTATCAATAGAAAAAAGAAATATTAATTAGCAGTACGCAGTCAATGTATCGCAAGAGCAGCGCAGCTTTACGTACATACGGTTTAAATTACTCTTAAGGATTCCTACTAATACTTACCTACCGTGATAATTAATTGCATATATTATTAATCTATTAATAGAGCTCACTGCTGGAGCTACTCTTCCTTGTCATGCCATCTCTATTTTAACTTACTTATTCGTGCAGAAATATCTTCGCGTTATTTTATGCACTAGTTTAAAGCAGAATTTTAAATAAGTCGTCCCGAAAGCACCCATGCCCTAAATAAATCCGTCTTGAGATCTCTCTTCAGAGTCACAGTTATATTATATCTTCTTCTTTTTTGGACCCTTTAATCCTCCGTGGAGTCTGAGGCTGACACAAGGGCTTTCCATTTATCTGTGTTCATGGCTAGGGATGGTAACTCCAGCCAATTTAAATCCAATTACCACATCCCGAAAGTGGATCTCGACTGAAACTCGTCGAATGCTCCGCGAAGACCGTCAAAGACGTGGAAGACATCCGTTCTCTATGAGACGAAGATGTTAATAGTATATAGATATAATTTAATTTCAAATTCACCTAGGACCTTTCTGGTAGATATCTGGTTTTCGGTGGGGCAATTAATCTTTATCTGAGTCGTGGACAGGACCATTAGAATCTCGATCCTCAAAGATGCGGAAATAATGCAAAATTTGACCCCTGTTTTAAGTACTTTAAACTTTTCCTTATTGCAAGTGGTTTATTAAAAAATAATCATCACGCGAATTTCACTAATATTTTATAGAGGATGGCACGGAATGATCCAGTGGGGGTACTAGTCATCTCTCAACGATAAAGATACAGCTGATATTGTTTTGATATTTTGTAGTTAGTCTAGTAATAAAAAAAATTATAGATGAGTAGAATCTCCCTTAAGTTCCACCGACCTTTCTGAAACAGCCGGCGTAGAGTAATTAATCTATCATTTTACATTATGAGAAATTCTAGACGTCGAGATAAGCCTTACAGCTAAATTGAGACCCACCTCAACACCCAATTCTGCCCTTAGTCGCGATAATATCTATCTTATGCCTCATTTGCATGCGGTCACTTTCTCTGTTATAGATAATCACACCGATAATAACGGATGCATGTTGCGATATCTGTTTTAAGTAAATCATGTATGGACGGCTACGATGTTACACACTACATATATGCAACTTTACACACTGCTGCGATAGTACGAGTAACAACGCAATAGAAGTAGGTCGCTTGCATTCCTTCGTAGTGCGATATTCCGAAATGAGTTCTTACAATATTTACATTTGGACGTATATGATTCCACACAAAGTTGCCTGATTGTTAAGAGATCTTTAGTACGTCAAAGATTTAATTTGATTTCACCGACGAGTCTTCTACAAATCTATTTTTAACTCTAACAGTAGCGATGTACAGTGCTACACAAGAAATAAGTCTCGCGGATGTACCTGCGCAGATGACCAAATTTCGGATGTGCGGCAAGTTGGTCGATCAATCAGATAGTTTCATTTTATGGCAGGCCGCGCGCCTTGGTTGCTATTGGTTGATTCAACGTCATCGATGCAGGTGACTATTCGTTTGGCAATATTAGCTCGAGCGAAATAGGTAACGCTACTGCAGCAATCAATTCTGCACCTTAACCGTATCGGTTAAAGATCATGTTGAATGTACTTATAGCTTCGGGTACTTTCGTTACACTTCATCCTAGTCTGCGCGAACGTAGATTCCCGAAGGGACTTTTATGATGTTTAGTACTGTAATATGACCGAAGAAGCCAAAAACGAAGGTAAATAATTTAATATAAATCAAATGAAGGTAGGGATAGTTTAGGGAAAACCTGTCAAAAATACGAAATTGAGAATCGGACGATGCAAACGCAGCTGTTGTGCGCAAGGGAACCGGGATGCATAATCGCAATAACGCATCCGGTATAATCGACCGATAATGACGCCCTATGTGGGAGAAGCATTATGAGCCAAACACTAGACACGGTAGACTAGCACTGCATGGGCAACTTTGAATGAGTACTACCGATACTTTTCTAAACGTAGGCTAATAAATCTTGTTCGTAGAAGGACGGTCTTAGAAGATTTCTTTTTATCAATTTCGCTTTCTAATTTGAATACTTGACATTCAACTACTGACTCACACAAAACATAGTTTGGTTAACATTATAGTAAGTGAATGTGGAGTTGGGTAACGTTGGTTGAGTAGGATTAAGTATTAGGTATTGGCATTAAACTGGGCTTACGCCTCCAAACACGTTTTGTTAAAACTTTTGAGACATAATATTCTAGACGTATACTGCACACATTAACGATTACTTTATCTGTAAAGCCAGCAAGACTAGCGTGAACTTCGTGCACGATAACCAAGCTTTATATTTGGGACTTTACTGCATTTCTACAGCAAGTACATCGAGTTTATTTTCGACAGTTAGAGTAAAAGTCGTTTATTTGTGTGGTTGGTTACATACACACGTCTGTTCACTCCAGCTGCAGCAAGGGTGAACTGAACGAGGCACCAGCGCTGAACTCTCAACCCTCGCATTCATTATGGGGCGTATTCATTTCCCTCATTGTCATCGCCGTTCAATTTAGCGTGCACGCGGCTCCGCACCAAAGAAGGTCTCTACTCTCTTGTAACTTGCACCGAAGCTGGAAAATTATACAACTTAGTACTAAAATAATGCAATACCTGAAAAACTGTTTCTTCGTTAATATTATTTAACCACTTTCTCTACACATTAAAAATATTTATGGATAAGTTTCAAGATTGTACGAAAATAAATAAATAACTTCCCTACAATACAATCATAATATCTTGGTCCCAAACTAGGATTCCATTTACTGTGGTAAGGAGGCAAGGACATCACAAACATGGAAATACACCCACAAGAAAAAAATAACAAAAAATTCAACTAATCATTTGGAACGTTTGTATATTGGAAGGTGTTTTGTTATCAATAGGTACTGCAAAAACAGTTTACATTTAGGGCGTTATTTCATTACATATATAGAATATGTTTTATCGTACCTACACGGAAATAACACATCGTACAGGTAAGCCTTACTCGATTAATTTACCCTCCTTAGTCCTGAACTTCAAAATAACATTAGAAATCTATTGTTATCAGTTACAAGGTTACGACTGAGGATGTTATAGAGAAAAATGGCGAAAGAAAGCCATACGTATTGTGAAAATAACGGTAGCTAAAAATCTTTGCTGATTGAGCAAAACTACAAAAGTACTGTTAAAGTCCGAATACACGTATTACTTGATATTACACTTCAGGCCATATCAATTCCGTAGCTATGGGCAACTTTTCTATGTAAAGCTATCAACTGTATTTACGTTTCGATTAACATGGCAGTTGACGGACGCCTACCCATTCCAAGTGGAGCCCCTTGGCCGCATCATTTGCAAAATAAATCGTTTATAATCAAGTGGCGTGACGTCATCAACAACTGTCTTCGGGGTCGACGTGTAATTTCCCGCGCGTCAATTATTATTGCGGGAAGAAAGCCCGAGAGCCTACTGGCGGGGCTTGATAACGGCTGTTCTGGAGCGGGTCAAACTTACAAGCGCCTACCAAGGACACTTTCAATTTGTTTCGATTACAACTTGTCAATTGACTTGTTTATTGAGCGCATCTCTTAAAGGTATTGATTTGGTCCTTTTGTCAGTTCTTAAATTTAAACGTCAAATTGAAGCTCTACAAAATGGTCAAATTGCGAGTGCTTATTAGTATGTTTTGGTTTTTTATCGAAAACAGTTTGGGAGTCAGTAAACTATTAAACGGACTTCATGTCTGTCCGTCCGTGATTGATTTCATTTTATCGCGGTATAAGTGACAAACTTGGTGTGATTATGGTACAGTCCCCCATAGAACAAAACAAATAATAAAAACAAGTGCAAATTATTCAATTGAAGTCACTTAATTTCATACAAAAGAAAAAATCATCCTAAATATGCCAAATAATCAAAGAAACTGACCAGTTTTGAATGAGAAAGAAGAAAGCACGCCTGTATTTGAATCGACGTTCCATGAAGCAGCGCAAACAAGCGGTTGGATAACTTCCCCTCACGAGTAAGAAACTTCTCTCCACTCGGGTACCAAGATGAGGCTAGCGAGAAAATGATCCAGTAAATATATTACACAAGTATGTAACATTTTAATTAAAAGTGTAACTCACTATCGGAACTCTATGCTCTACGCATCAATACTCCAGTTAGATAGAATATTATTTTCATCCGATGGCACTTATTTTTATAGTCGGTAGGTTCTATTTGCCTATTCAAGTCGAAAGTATTTTTTTAAGCCTTAAATTACTGTTAATTCAAATTTCGTAACAATGGAGACCGGTGATCGCTATTTCGATATCAAATATAGCGTGCGGAGCTTTGACACTAAAGTAAACGAAATTGGAATAAGCGTACTTTGAATTAGACATAAACATCATGCCATGTTAGATAGTCTTCTTACGTATAATAAGTCGGTATTACATTGGACGATAACAATAACCTACGAAATCGTCGGAATAATAATTTTATATATTTACTAAAGCGGTTGTACGAATACTAGCCCGATAATATCGCGAAGCAACTATTATTATCGGTGAAACAGGCTAAAGTCTGGTAATTCAATCCTACCATAACAATCCTAAGCTTTAATTTTACTTACCTCTAGGTGAGTAAAATCAAAGCTTCTAATACGTCTCAACGTTACTGTTCGTTCATTAGATCAAAGCTCAAGGCGATACCAAGTTTCGGGAGAGTGTATTCGAACCAAAGAGAAGATGTTTGATGAATACCAAATGTGTTAGTCCTTGTATCTCCGCGGAGACAAACTTCCGAACTTGAACTTGTTCCCGAACGTAATGTTAATCGTGCACCGCTTAGTCATGACTCATAGCCATTATTATTATGGCGTTGCGCTCTTATAACTCAAGGTTTCATTTAATTTTTACAGCTACATATACTTAATAATGTTAGTACCTATTTATTTCTTGAACAAAAATAAGGCCCAATACCAATCTTAAATTAACATAACATATCATATATTGGCTAAACGAGCCTTGAACACAGTATTCAAGACTTGTTCAGCCAATATTATCTATTTTGCCATTGTTTCCTTTAATTTATCATTCTTTATGATTACGCATATAGGCGTTTCTTTTTCCGCGAAAAGAGCTTCAGATAATAGCAGTGCTTAAGTTTACAGATTTAATTCTTGAGTTCAGGCAAGATAGAATGATGTTCGGACATCGGACATAATTAGATATCACTGGAAATACTCCACATTAGCTTTTGACCGGAACATCGTAATATTGCATTTTTTCATACAATTTTTAACACCTCTTTTCATATCATTAGAGGTGAAATTACAAAGTAACCCTTTGCGCAACCTAATATAAGATAAGAATATTTTTTATTGTACACCACGATAAGAGAAACATAAAATGATTACAAAGATACATTACAATTAGCGGCCTTATTGCATAGAGCATGTGCCGCGTCTCTGAGATAAAAAAAGAACAATTTGGTCCTTTCTTTCTCTGATATTCCGATTTCATACTGTCTTAAATGAGATAAGAATTTCTTTATTAGATTATACCAAAAATCAATGATCAAATTATCAGCGGGGAGAGCAACCTTATGATGAGCGCATTATTAATAGGTCCATAAGTCCACTGGTTAAGTCTGATCCAGAAATTAATCTAGTTTATTAGCGCGGCCCAATAATCTATTTAGAATACCCCGCCAGTCTATTCAAGTTTAATAAATAGATAAATTAACAAAAAAATACAATTTTCGACTTTTAACAATAATTTGAATACATTTGTCCAATAAAATAATGAAACAAATATTGGTCCAAGAACAGTTTTCCAGATCTCCTACTTAAAGTACATTGGGGGTGATTTAGGAAAGTTATACAGGATGCCCTATGTATAGGACGCCACGGCTTAGGAGGTTAAATCAACCGGCAGCGGCATCAGAAATGCCACATTTGGCCAATGTCGTATCGAAGAGTACCTCAGAAGTTTCAGGAAAAGTGTCGATCTCCAAAACTCCGCGCATGTCGGACCTAGTGTAAGGGGTGTTTCAATTTGCGCCGCACAATAATCGGGCGGCTTCCGCGCGGGGCCGTTAATGGGCCACTCGCTGATACCTGTCGGATGACTGTCGCGGCGAAGTGCCGCCACTCCACTATCAGCGCAGTGAATGTTCGAGAAGTTACAGTCAGCGACTTTTTTTATTACCTAAGATAATTTTACGACTTTCTGGTCTTTCTACTCATTTTCACTAAAAAGCAAAACTTTTTTGAACCACAAGTGTGAAAAAGGAAGACTTGTTCGGAACCGTACCCCCTTTCCCATCTCATCTATAGAATTAAATCAACTGAAAATCATCCTTGTACATTACTTATTTAGACAAATATGTTAACTAGAGATTATTAGTACATCATAAACTTTGGAAGAACGATCTCAGATGAAGATGCTTTTGTTCGTGACCTCTTCGCGTGTCGTGTCCTATATGTCAGTGTATATACTTTTATTTTTACATAGGTACTAAATAAAAGACATATTTATTTTGTGATTTAAAAGTTTTAAAAGGCACTGGTTTTTGGCCTTTAGTTGTTATTTGAGAAACTTTCGCGATTCCTAGAACTAAGTTACTGTAGTGATTTATAAAATTTATGTCAATAAAATAATCTCAGACTCACTATAACTATAAAACAATCTCAACCAGAGCCCTCAACATGCTTCCGTAAAAAACACTTTTTGCAAAATAAAAGCACTGTAATCTGGGTTGAGATTCAAGATTTACTGTTCCTCCTTTATCCTAAGCTACCAGACATCACGATTTACGCCGCAACAAACAGCAGAATGTGGTGGCACCCTGGCTGGCAGAGTTTGACTGCGGCTATAGGCTGACATCGAGTTCGGTAGCGAAATTGAGGCGACATTCTAATAATACCTCTCTTAATATTAAAACACTACTAAATGGAAACTAAATAAAAACTAAATTTAAATAAACATTAAAACTAATGATCCTATATCCTCCTAAATTAATGAAGTAAGATGTATCATAGAAATTGATAACATAAATAAACATAATTTTTTTATTTAAAAACCATTTTACACAAAGTTACAAAGGGTATGAGAAGGTTAAAAATTAATTGGTTTATGTTAAGGATAAAACAATAATGTTTACCGGCGACCCCCACACTAGACGATAGTCTGTATAGTGGGGGACTGGTCAAGTAGATTGGACATTTTAACATTAGGCGACGGTTAGGAAACAGAGTAATATTACAATATTAAGGTTGCAAAAAATTAAGGTTAGAATAAATTAAGTTATAAAAAATATATAAAACACTGTTTAGAGGAGACAGTGGAGAGAGCAGATATAACAACTTAAGTGTGTGTGTGTGTGAGTGTTTCTGTGTGTGTGTGTGTGTGTGTGTGTGTGTGTGTGTGTGTATGTCGTGTCATATGAGCAAGCAGAATATGTGTGAGCAATGAGATCTATTTAATAATTCTTAGCTTGATAAAGGGAGGATCCTTTTAGCTGGCATTTCTGGAACAACCTGATGATGAAGTAAGATGTATCATAGAAGCTTTAAACATACATGTATTGGTTATTGTGGAGACATGGATAAAAAGTGAAAAGAAGCAAAACGACTCAAACTCCAAAACTATATACACTATTACAACTTCAGGACAAGCACTATTGGCGGTGAAGTGTCTATATTTGTCCACAATAATCTGAAACACGAAGTATTACAGGAACAATTTGAAAATGACAACCATTACCTGTGGATTCACGTCTCAAAGTTATCCTTGAATATTGGAGCTATATATAAACCTGAGAGAACAAACAACAGTGATTTCCTCGACACATATTCCTATCACTTATCAAAAAGACAAAGAGCCGATTGCTATTGCAGATTTCAACTACGACTTACTGAAAAATGATAAACCCGTCAAGAACTACAAAGCTACACTGAAAGAAAACGGTTACAAAATACTGAATAAAATTACCAAGGAATATTGCACCCGTGAAACATCTACGACTAAAACACTTCTGGATCATGTTTGCACCAATCTCAATGAAAACTCTTTTCATATGGCAATAATAAATTCATCTCTATCGGATCATAAGCAAATATATATCGAGGTTCACAACTACAAACCAGAGCCAATAATGAGAGTATCTTATGAAGCAATTGAGTATAAACAGTTATACCTTAATATCAAATAACGAGAATCTCAATTGGAAACGTCGGACTATAAGACCATTGAAAACACGATACTAGATGCGGTGACAGCAAGCAAAGTGAGCAAAACCAAAGTATTGAATCCTCCAAAAAGGGAATGGATCAATAAGGACATAATAGCAGGAATAAACAGAAGAAATATGTTGTGGCAAGATATATACTTAACTCCAGATAATCAGCAGATTAAAGAAGAGTTTGTGAGTGAAAGAAATTTAGTGGCAAAAAATATTCAATGTGCTAAAAACGAATACTACTATAAATCTTTTCAAAATTGTAAGAAGAGTCCTCGCAAAATGTGGCAACTAATAAATTCTCTATCCAATAACAAAAACAGAACAGATTCCGCACCAACTATACTAGATACCTCCTCTGGCCCAATAAAAGATCTTAAAAATATATGTGAATGCTTTAACACATTTTTCGCCAACATAGGCTCAGTTTTAGCTAATGACATCGCTGCAAGTAAATCAACAGTAAACAACATACCTCATAATCAAACAAAAACATGTACAACTATGACTACTCTTTTCGCCCCAACAAGTAGTACTGAAGTAGCAAAACTAATCGACAAACTTAAACCTAATACTAGCACAGGCATCGATGGCATTGGCTCGAAAGCTATTAAATGTATAGGGAAGAGCGGGTGATCGTGCTCTTCCGCTATATAGGGAAATTTCCCGCCAGGCAGATCGTATGCCTGGGGACGGCCGGCCGGTCCAACTATTGTTAGTCGGACGTTATATTTATGCTATGTCATTGAAATACTTTGATTGCGCGATGCAGGAATATTGGAGTTTGTAGTGCGCGCACAGAATTGACATGTGCTCGCCACATCACTCCCCTTCAAGACCGTAGCTACGCATAGCTAGTTCTGATAGGAATCGAAGTCTGTGCTCTAAAGCCTGCAAGTGCCAGGTGACGCTGAGTCAGTGAGTCGACTAGCGGTTGAGGGTGTTCGGCGGCTAACAGTCACTTCACCGGCGACAGTACCATGGAGCCCGCGCATGTGGTAGGAACCGGTGAAGGCTGCTGTACCACTGGCAACGTGTACGTGTGCTGTTGCTGTGTGGCTGCCGTGCCGAGGGGTTGGAGGAAGATCACCATCAGTCCCAGCAGTCGGTGCGTTGACTATAGTGGAACTGATGAAGTGAGAAGGAAGATTGCTGGCCTTGCTTTGAGACTAATGTATGTGGGGAGCTGCGAGCGCGAAGGAAGGTTGACAATGTTCTGTCAGGGGTCACCACTATAGGGAAGAGCGTGAAAGATCGTGCTCTTCCGCTATATAGGGAAATTTCCCGCCAGGCAGATCGTATGCCGGGGAACGCTCGGCCGGTCCAACTATTGTTAGTCGGACGTTATATTTATGCTATGTCATTGAAACACTTTGATTGCGCGGTGCAGGAATATTGGAGTTTGTAGTGCGCGCGCAGAATTGACATGTGCTCGCCACAAATGTATAAAAGACCTAATAAGCGAGCCTCTAAGCAGAAGTATCAATCTCTGTATGCTCGAGGGTAACTTCCCTAATTCTCTTAAAATAGCAAAAGTTCGACCAATCAACAAATCCGGTAAAAAGAGGGATCCCGGTGACTACCGACCTATTTCAGTTCTACCAACCATATCAAAAATTTTTGAAAACATTATTTATAACAGCCTTGAAAAGCATCTTGATTCCATAAATTTTCTTTTTAACAAACAATATGGGTTTCGTCCCAAATCTAATGCACTCTCAGCTGCAGTTGACTTAATTACAACGAATAAACTTAATATAGGTAAAAAACATATCGTACTGGGAATAGTCATAGATCTAAAAAAGGCTTTTGATACAGTCAGTCATGACATACTCTTATTGAAGCTGGCGAATATTGGTAGTGCTTTCGATATTTTCAAATCATATCTTAGTAACAGATGTCTGGTTGTCAAGATTGGCGAGCATCAAAGCAATCCTCAAAATGTCACTTTCGGCGTGCCGCAGATCAATCTTGGGTCCACTTTTGTTCCTGGTATACATAAATAGCATTAAAGATATAGGGCTAAGTGGCGATATAACTCTATATGCAGATGACACATGCCTATTTTACTTTGGCAATGATATTAACAACTTAATAGAAAGAGCGCAAAATGACCTAAACACTTTACACCAGTGGCTACAAGATAATCTCCTTACAATAAATAAGTCTAAAACAAAATACATATTTTTTTCTGCCATAAACAAGCCTCTACCGGACCACAACTCATTAACCATTGCAGAAGAAACAATTGAAAAAACCACAAAAGAAAAATATTTAGGACTTATTCTTGATAGCCGTATTACGTGGAAGCCTCATATAGAAATGATCAAATGTAAATTATTATCTCTAACGGGAGCACTGCGCGGCATCACTCGATGTCTTCCTAGACAAGTCCGATATACGATTTATAATTCTCTTGTAAAACCGCATGTAGAATATTTGATCGAGTTGTGGGGATCAGCAGCAAAAACAAACCTGCTTCCAGTACAAATTGCAAAAAATAAACTTATTAAAAAACTACTTGGGACTATCTGACGAGCACTAAAAAAATATATGCAGTAACAAATTTACTTAATATATCCCAAACATACAAGTATAAGACTTGCATACTTATAAGGAAAATTTTAACAAAAGATATCCATACCCAAATAACTTTTAGAAAAAAGATACATTCGCAAAAACGTCTTACAAGACAAGCTAATAATATTTTTATACAACATTATAGAACAAAATATGGAACGAGGAGCTTAGTATCTGAGGGTGCCACTATGTACAACAAACTGCTGAAATATATAAAAGAACTAAAACTTTCGTAAGCACAACACATTGTAGACTTTTAGTCCGGATTTACTTACGGGTGTTGTTATACCCGTAAGTAAATCCGGACTAAAAGTCTACAATATATAAAAGAAGCCAAATCTCTGCTCATTTTCAAAAAACTACTTAGAAACCACATTAGAAAGGACTCTTCAATAGACAAAAAATAAACCTAAAAATTTTTGCGTACCCAATATAATTAATGAAAGCACAGTCTTACATCGATGTAACTGGATCGTAATTTGTACTAAGGACCACCCTCCATTATTGTTTTAATTCTAATAACTGTCTGTCGATATTGTATTGTTACCTACTTAACTAATTGTTTCTCAAGTAAGTGAATTTATGTATTATTTTTGAGAAATAAATATTTTAAACCTTATATAAAATAGCTCATATTTAGATAGAAGAGTTCAAAAAGCTGACATGAATAGAACTAAATCGTCAGGCCTCGGCCTGGAAGTTAAGATAGGAGTGCCAGAGATCTATTTTTGGGCCGTTCCTTTTCCTCATATTTGGAAATGATTTGCAGTTCATGGTTCAAAACATGTCAGAGGAAGCATTATTTGCATATGACATTTCACTTATTTTTCAATTAACAGAAAAAAAACACTGTCTCTCTCTCTCTCATGTACTAAATTGCATAAGTATTAATAAAAATTTAAAAAAAAACAATATGTGTAAAGTTCACAGTTCAAAGTAGACTGTCAGAGAATGACAAACTGGATTTTTTCTTCTATTCTCCTGATTACGCATGTCGGTTAATATGCAATTATTATAAGAAAATAGATTGCAACATTACGATATTTCCTATCACTATGAGTAGCGAAATAAACAATAGATAACGAATATTTGTAGGCAATGTTACAAATCTTAATCTTAATGAAAAGAAAACAGAAGAAACTGGCGTGCCTAGGCCCTATAAATTAATAGCTCTGGATGAATGCTGTCTAATATATTGGACAATGAAAATATCATCCCCTTAAAATATCAAAAATCACTCGAAATTCACACGATGTGAATTTTTAAAGATTTAATAGATTAAATAGATTAAAGTTGTAAGCCTTTATACACAAGATAATATGAAAATATTATAAACCACAGTTTGCACTGTACTACAACATGAATAATTTATGATTAAACGAACTTACCAAGCGAAGTTCGATCATAATTATATGAGTCGCTTCATTCGAAGATATAAAAACATTCACAACGTAGTTTCCCTAACCTACAAGGCAACTTCGCACAATTTAAAGATTTTAGGTTTACCGACTTTTTTTTTTTTTTTTCACTACAACCCGCCTTCCGTCTCAATGTCATTCTTTTAGAGAAAGAGAAAACTCTTACATGTATGTGCATACATAAGCCAAATTTAGCTACCTTGGGTCGGGTGGGAGGGAGTTTATATCTTCGAATGAAGCGACTCATATAATTATGATCGAACTTCGCTTGGTAAGTTCGTTTAATCATAAATTATATTACGTCGCTTCATTCTTCGATATAAAAACATTCACAACGTAGATGTTCAGAGTAAGAATTTGGCTTATGTCATTAACATTAATGATACTTCATTACTTGTAAGTATCTTATTTGAAAGACAATAAAAAGATAACGATATAAAGGAATTATTTTAATAACATAAATCTACTTTAAACTCAATTTCATTTGAAACTTAAGTACACCGCTATTGTGATTTTCATAATTTGACATAAATAATGAAACTAATGTATTTATGGCAAGAAAATAGATCTTGCAAAATTATCGTCTCCTAATAAAGGGCGATTATAGAATTTCGCAAAGGTTTGTGATGTATTAGTCCAGCCAGCCTTTTTTCTAATAACGTCTACGGAGACGCCGCTTGCGCGCGCCGCGGACGTGGCGGCGTGCCGCGTGCTGTGCGCGCCATACACCGTCACGTCCACGCCGCACGCATGCATTACATCCTTAATCCATCGGCTGATGGATTGTGCACTAGCGGCTTTGTATGGTCGCCGGAATGTCATAAATAAATTTTGTGTCGTTTCTAATCTATTTGATTTTGTAATATCTAAATAGTCTTCCAAAGCTGTTGCTGGACAGATATGAGGTTTATCCTTAAAGTATGGCAGGAATAATACTGGTTGATCCTTACCCGGAGCTGAAGTTTTAATGATATCAGTTATTGTAACTTCGATACCGTTACTTGATATTTTAATATTTTTCGTCTTAATCAATGAAATTGTTTGGACTCTGTGGGCTGTACAAAGAGCCATAAGAATTGCAAGTTTCTTTGTAATTTTTTCAAGTGAAAGTTCTTTATTTGGATACCATGTACCTATTTCATTAAGAACTGTTTGTGGATCCCATGTACTTGTATACTTGGGCATACATGGCCTTAATTTAAAGACTCCTTTTAACAGTCGCTTCACGCAGTCGTCTGACCCTAAATTACTTCCTAAAAGTAGTGAGAGGGCAGATCGATGAGTATTTAATGTACTGTATGATGAACCATGGTCATATTGCTCTGAGAGAAACGAAATGAGTGATGGAATAGAAGTGCTGAATGTATCAATATTATTTTGTCTGCAAAACTCCCACCAAAGCTTATAGGTGACGCTATATTGTTTAATAGTACTCTGGGACAGAGAAGCTAGCATTAAGGTCAAACTATTGGTTGGCATGTGACGCCGGATGAACGCGAGCTGGAGAGCACCGCGGCACCCAGGGTAAGCTTCTTGTGAAGAGGGTGGTGTGTCCTGAAATTGGAACACAAAAGGTGTTTGTTAGGTTGAAGAAATATAATTTCTGATGCAAGCATAGTTTGTAGCTGAGGATACCAAGCCTGTGAAGGCCAAATTGGAAAAACAATGATGCCTGAGGCTTTGTCAGTCATGATTTTATGCAAACATTTTAGTATAAGCGAAAATGGGGGAAACGCATTGTTTGGGTCGCAATCAAACATAAGTTTATAGATATTAATGGACTGTATTAGTAATAAAAATAAAACATTGACTAAGACATCTTAATAGTTCTAGGTGAAGATGCATAGTGACAAATAACAAAACACAAATATTTCAAATAAAAAGAAAATTAACCTTTTTAGTATGTGCCATGCACCTTCTTGCTGTACTGTCTCGTACATATTCCACAGCACGGAAAACTTAAATATTGTGGAGGAACAAAAAAATGTATACTTTTAATATACATCATCTATTGGAAGTATACACACTTTATAAATACTTGTTTTTATAACAGACCCATTAGCCATCCTAATAGCAAGTGCACGCACTTTGCCATCCGCACCGGGAAAAACTTCAATCACTTTTGCCATGGGCCACCGTTTAGTGATAAAACAAACAAACAGTAATATATACGACTTAAGAATAAGTGACCGTCTAACTCTGTTCATTTTTATGTTAAATGGTCCACCATAGTCAATGCCCACTCTTTCAAAGACCCTGCTAGGATTGACCCTATCAAAAGGCAGTGAACCCATCAACTGTTCTGCGTTTTTAGCTTTTAGCCTAAAACAAATTATGCATTTATGCAAGACATGCTTAACTTCCCTAATTCCATTTACCAGATGGTACCTTAAACTTAAGCTTGATAATACATGCTTAGGTCCAGCGTGCATCAAAACTTTATGTTCTTTTTCTATCAACAAATGCACAATTCTTGAGTGCTTTGGCATAACAATGGGGTGCTTAGTAGAATACGGAATTTCTGCATGTTGCAGCCGTCCACCCACCCGCAATAGACCAATATTATCCACAAAGGGATTTAATGCTTTTAAATTGGACTTAACTGGAAGCTTTGAATTTAAACAATTAATTTCTTCACTGAAGAACTTCATTTGCTCACATCTGATTATTATATTTAAAGAATTATCAAGCTCGTGAGGAGCTAAGCATTCATAGACTCTTTCTCCTTCGCTCTTTTTACAATTATTTATAAATCTGTACACCCAAGCCAATACTCTTTTCATTTTATCAAAGTTGGAACAACCAGTTAACAATGGCAACTGTTGTTTATAGACAACATGAGAAGCCTTTAACTCTGGCAATTCTCGTGGCATTTTGTAGTTGTGATCTTGCGGCTTAAAGTCAAGTTTTCTCAGGAATAATGGACCATTAAACCATAAATCGTTACCATGCAATAGGTGCGGCTCCACCCCGCGCGAGAGACAATCCGCAGGATTCTCAGTTGTATTTACATAATGCCACGAGAAACTCTCTGTTGTCTCAAGAATAGTCTTCACCCTATTTGCAACGTAAGCATTGAGCTTTAATAAATCGGTCGCCAACCATGCCAGAACGACTTCAGAATCGGTAAACAAATATACATTGATATCGAACCTTGGCTTAATCAAACCATAGACCTTTCTAACTAACTTAGCCAATAGAAAAGCACCATTCAACTCCAACCGAGGAGTAGTTATTTTTTTTATAGGATTAACACGTGACTTTGAACATAATAGGTCAACGGTTACCCTGTCATAAGCATCTACAATTCTTAGATACAAACAACAGCCATAGGCCTTATTAGAAGCGTATGAAAACCCGACGATATCAATAGACTTTGCTTCACAAGTATCTAAGTTTCTTTTAACAGTGATACTTTGCATTTTATTTAAACTTTCAGCAAATTTTTTGAAAGCCTCATTGAGCTCGACAGGCAAAGGTGAATCCCATGAAACTGAGCTATCGAGCCATGTCTGCTGCATTAGCAACTTTGCCTTAACTACAGCAGGACCAACAAGCCCCAATGGGTCGAAAATTTTGCTGATAAAAGATAACACATCTCTTTTAGTATAAATTTCAAGCAGATTTTGTTGAGGAGCACTTAATATAAAATTATCAGATCCAAGATCGCATTTAATACCCAAGGTTCTAACAACAGAATCCTCCTTATCGGAAAAGTTCACATAACCCTGCTGATAATCCTGGGATACCTCATTAAACAAATCTTTATTATTTGTACACCATTTGTGTAATGTAAAACCACCTTTACCTAACAAACCAATTAATTCGTCCTTAGTCTGCAACAATTCGCGTTTATCATTGCTAGAAATGTTGATATCATCAACATAAGTTTTATTTACCAATGTGTCAGCGGCCAGAGGAAAATCGTCTTTAAACCTAAGAGCCAATTCTAACAAACAACGAGTTGCTAGAAATGATGAACTTTTGAGCCCATATGTTACCGTCTGCAGTTGAAGGCATTTAATATCATCACCTGGAACAGGTCTCCATAAAATATTTTGCAAAGGCCGGTGTGCGGGTGTCAAGCCAATGGCCCGAAACATTTTTTGAATATCACAATTTATGATGTATTTATACAGCCGGAATAAAACCAAAATGCTGAATAAATCTTGCTGCACCACCGGTCCATTTAATAGCACATCATTGAGTGAAGTTTTAGTTGATAAAGATTGCATTGACGCGTCGAAAACAACCCTTAGCTTTGTTGTAGCACTGTTTTCATTGAAAACAGGATGATGAGGCAAAAAGAACACCGCTTGCTCATCTAAATTGTAGTCTATAATGTTTACATACTTTGCGTGGCCTAAATCCACATATTCATCAATGAAAGCCTTGTATTTATGAAATAAAGCCTCGTCTTTTTTAAAACGCAACTCTAAATTGAGAAACCGCTTGTGTGCGCATGATAAGGAATCCCCTAATTGCAAACCCCTGATGTCTTGCTTCAGTGGCAACGCTACCTCAAATCTATTGTCCTTCAAAATAACAGTTTCCTGAAAAATCTGCTCTACTAGCTCATGTTCAGACTCTGCTTCAGTAAAAATTTCAGGAACCCTATCAGTTTGCCAAAATTGAGACAATTTTCTGTCTAAATCAAGGATTAAATCACTCTCCGTTTGGTGAACCTCATGCATGAGACAATGATTAGCTGATAAATCTGAAGCTGTGGGGCCCGAGTTACGAACAGTTCCCGCGACGACATAACCGAAACGCGTATTTTGCAGAAATAGCTCACCCGGAACCACAGGCAGTTGCTCACGTAAAAGAATCTGGAAGAATATATCACAGCCCAGCAACATGCTAATCTTATCACACACATCGAAGTTTTGATCAGCCAGCCTAACATAGGTAGGCAATTCTAAATGCCTTGTTCTCACTTCAAATTGTGGCATATTAAAAGTAATAGACCTTATAATGTGGAATTTCACAGGCATGCTAAAATCATTTGCTGAAGCATGCACATTTAAAGTGGTTTGTTCAGTGGTCTTACCCACACTGTCACCCACACCAGTGATTATACAATCACTATGCTGTAGCTTACAGCCAAGACGTTCAGCAACCTCAGAAAGCATAAAAGAAACCTGGCTCCCTGAGTCCAAAAGCGCTCGAACATAAATAGGTTGTCCATATTTATCATAAAGTTTAACCTTCACAGTTGGAAGCAAAACATTGTCAGAAACATTAGCTAGTAAGCTTGCCTGTCCTGAATTCTTAATAGAGGGAATAGCCCTTTCATTACAATGAGTAATAGACTCTGTTGTTGTATGGGAAATAGCGCCTTCACCATGATAGGGAGTAGCAACTTGAGCAACGTGGGTAATGGACCCTTGTGATGTGTGGGAAATAGCCCCTTGAGCAGGTGGTGCACGGTGAGGAATAGCCTCATGCAATAGAGAGTTATGTTTACCCTTGCAAATTGTGCACCTAAACCCAAACATACACTTGTTAGTTGGATGCTCATTGAAACATAGCTGACATAGATTGTTAGAGTCAACAAAAGTTTGCCGTTTAAGAAGTTCAGCTAACTTAAAGGCAGGGCACTGATACAGCCTGTGCGACTGAGCAGAACAAAACTTACATTTTGGCTTAGTAATGGGCTTACTTGATACCGGAGAGACAACTAAGCTGGTTCGATGAGCCTGTACAGCAGGTGAATGGCGCCTGACTGTCGCTCCTTCTCCCACAGCCTCAAGAGCAGAAGCCCGCAGTGCTAGAAATGTTAGAAATTCATCTAATTTTATACCAGTTTTCGATTGGTTTTCTAAATGGTATGCCCTAAGTGTCGCCTGGTCAATTTTTCTTTGTAGAATTGCCACAATAATTAAATCCCAGTGCTGAGTAGGAGCCCCTAAATTGTGCAAAGCACCCAAGTGCTGCCTTGTCAATGAAACCAAATCCCTCATGCCTGCTGCTGAACCTTTCAAAATTACAGGCATATCAATTAACTGGTTAATATGATGGTCAATAATCTGCTTTTTATTCTCATACCTTTCCTTTAGCAAGTCCATAGAGACAGAATAGCTGTCTGAAGTGAGAGGCAAATGTTTAATCAAGGCCAAAGCCTCCCCTTCTAAAAGTGTTTTGAGGTATAGCTTCTCACAGGGTTTAAGCCTTGCATCGTCATCTACCAGGCTGGTAAACATCTCAATAAAACTGGTGTAATCACCTACCTCGCCGGAAAACTTCGACATCTGTATAGGCGGGAGGCGAAAACCTTTTTCCGAAGCAGCCTGTGTAGACGTCAGCGTTTCACCCTCAATCAACATGACAATCTTTGTCAAGATGCTGTAATAGGTGTCTTCGATCCTCTTCGCGTCGTCCTCGATGCCCGGGAACTCTAAAATAGCAAGCTCTAAGTTGAGGTTGTTGTATGTGTCAAACAGCTTCAGCAAATGCTCTTTTTTCTCCTTCAATAACACTAGCTCAACTTCACCTGTATTTAAATCTCGAAGAAACGTCGACATACGAGTTATTGCCGCTTTGATTTGTCCCCTGGCCGCGACTAGGCGTTTTATATTAACATCAGAACTCTGAGCCATGTTGACGACGCGAATTGACACAATAAAGTTCACAAAATGTAAATAATGCTTATAGAGCAGTTAAACTAAGCACTTATGAGTAAAATGTAAACTTAGAAAAGAAAATAAACACCAACAATGCGACTTTAAGTTTCAAAATCCTCACACAAATCTATAGACAGAGTACCTACAATAGAAAAACTGTCAAATCTTTTAAAATGTACGATAGACCACAGAGTAGAGATACTTTTCAAACCGTTTTGGCGCGTTGCGTCGAGCCTTCCCTACACGCAAATTCTGACACGCGCACGCCGCTCAGCAATCCTTCGTTCAGAAGACAGTGTGTAGTAAAGGTACTTTGTGTGAAAGAGACGGTGCGCTCCGGCGCCTTCGTGTGTGGAAGCAGTATAGCACTTCCCTTCAAATCTCCCGGCTCCGGCGGCAGCGTTCCAAATGCACTGTCTTTTGTTTCGAAGAAATTTCTCGAATGGCGAATTGTTGGAAAAAATTACAGGTTTCGAATGGCAAAACACTGTTATTTATGGCGATATAGCACCAAAAAAATTGCTCGTATGGCGAGCGAAATAGAATTGCGATGTTCGATATAGCGAAACACCATAAACAGCCACAAAAATTGTTCGCAAAAAAAACTGCACTGCACTCACGCACGAACACTTCACGAACACATTTTTATTTATTTTGGCGATAGAATTAAATTATACCGGCGATAGGACCAAATTATGTTTGGGTCGCAATCAAACATAAGTTTATAGATATTAATGGACTGTATTAGTAATAAAAATAAAACATTGACTAAGACATCTTAATAGTTCTAGGTGAAGATGCATAGTGACAAATAACAAAACACAAATATTTCAAATAAAAAGAAAATTAACCTTTTTAGTATGTGCCATGCACCTTCTTGCTGTACTGTCTCGTACACGCATAAAAGAAATACTTTTGCCAGTCTACTGTAAATGCGTCGATAGCAATAGCATCGGGGTCTTGTTTCCAGGATATATAATGATGACATTTAGCATTGGTCCGGGAGGCGAACAAGTCGATATCTGGCTGTCCAAGCCTTTGAGTTATTAGCTCATAAGCACTCATTGACATTTCCCATTCTGTGTCAGGGTTTATCCGTCTCGATTCTTCGTCAGCCTCAACATTATCCTTAGTATTGATATAGGATGCGTACAGCCAGATTCTTCGCTTCTCGCACCATTGCCATATGTCACGAGATAGCATATTTAGGTGAGGGAATTGAATGCCACCCATCCGATTCACGTAGCTAATTGCAGTCGTATTATCTACTCGTAATAATATCGCACAGTCTGTAGCTTCACGAACAAAGCATTTTAATGCTAAAAACACGGCCAGCAATTCAAGATAATTAATATGGAATTTAATTTCTTTATCTTTCCAACCTCCACCGACTCGGGTATCATTGCAATAAGCACCCCAGCCTGTTCTAGAGGCATCAGTAAATATTTCTTTACTAAATTTTAAATCGCCTAAAGGAGCGAAGGTAGAAAAAATATTTTGTTGCCACCAGTTAAGGTCATCTAGTATAACATCAGATAACTGAATTTTTGTCTCATAATTATCGGTTTCTGATTGAAGGGCAAGAAATTTTTGCCTTTCTAAAAGCTTAGTATAAAGCCACCCGTATCTAGCTGCCGGACAAGCAGCTGTTAAAACTCCGATTAGTTGGGCAAATTCTCTAATAGTACAGGTAGGAAGCAATAAAAACTTGTCTACTAAACGTGCGATAGTACTACGTTTTTCCTCCGGTAAAGAGAGTGTTAGATTAATGGAATCGTAAAGGAATCCCAAGAATTTGCACTTTTGGCTAGGCTTTAGACAACTCTTATCACGGTTTATTACAAAACCTAAGCACTCTAAGATACTTAAGGTCTCTTTTACATTCTCATAGCAAAGCTGATATGTTTCGCCAATACAAAGTATATCGTCAAGATATTGCACTGATATATAACCGCGGCCTCTTAAATACGTCATGACTTCTTTCATAATTTTTGAAAAGGTTCTAGGCGCAATTGACAATCCGTAAGGCATGGAACTAAACTCGTAAGTAATTACTTGTGAATTTTCGTTTTCAAATTGAAAACGTAGATATTTATGATAGGCGTCTGCAATGGGAATGAGTAAATAAGCCTCCTTGAGGTCGATAGTGGCCATATAGCCATGAAGTGGAATTAACTTAGAGGCTGTAGGATAGTCTTCCATTTTAAAGTGGCATTTTATTACAAATTCATTAAGAGGTTTCAAGTTCAGTATGAATCGTTGCTCACCATTCGGCTTCGGGGCAAGAAAGATTTTGGAAATAAATTGATTACTCTGCGGTATACATGGTTTTATGGCGCCAAGGGCTAGTAACTTTTGTATAGCTACTGACATGTCTTTTTTCTCAGTAACAGAAAATAAATTCCTTGGCAAAAACTGTTGAAACGGTTTCTCGTAGAATGGTATTGGAAATCCATTTAAAATCCAATCTAAGATGACTTTATTGTCGGTAATATGAAGCCAGCAGTTGTAGAAATTATGAATTCTACCTGCGTGTACCTGGTCTATTGCTGTGCTGGAGCACGAGGCTTGCCCTGGTTGGATGGTTTGTTCTGAGGTGGCAGTGGTGGTCGACGATGACCCGGGTTGGTCTTTCTGTACCCTCCGCGCCCCCCCCTGTTCGATGACGCGTAGCGTGGAGGGCCCGTCCAGTTTTCCTGGTACCGGGGCTTCGAAATCGTCGACTGAACTGTGGGCGGTGAAGTCTTCGTAGCGGTCACTGCCTTTTTTATTTGGAGTCCTTGTTTTTCAATAACTCTTGAGGCTTTTATTTGGTCTGAAAGTTTCGATCCAAACAAAGTATCATCTCTTTCGGCGTCCTTAATAATGTTAAGAAACGACTTATCTAAACCAGGTACTAACACTTTGGTACGGACCCGTGTTTCCGTAAAGTGGAGATCGCTAAGAATACGACATCCATCGCTAATCAACTTTATAGCTTGTACTTTATCATCACTGGTTAACAGTAGTGATAGGGCTCGGTTAATGGCTGCCAAGCCAACACCTAGCTGTTGTTGAGCACATTCCATCTTCTTATCACGATTTCTCGACATATCCGTTATAGCCGCTGCTATCTCCGCATTCAGCTTAGGTGCCTGAAGTAGAGGACAGTTCTCTGGTATAGAATATTCTTTCACCAATTTTTCTTTTGCCTCTTTAGGCATGCCCTTTTTTAATATGTGTTGCCAAATTTTGGCCAAATTCTCATGAATAGGCGGACCGAATTTAGGCGCTTCCTCGACTGATTCACCCAAAGCCACTAAGATCTCAGGATCTAACTCTGGAGCCTTTTGAGGCTCTACGACGAGTTCTGGTAACTCTGGCCCAGATATTAGCGGGATGCTGCTGTCTAGCTCCGGTTCTTTAGATATTCCAGGTGCTTCGACGTGATGTGCGTCTATGAACAACATTATAAATCTTATTGCCCCGTATTTTTAATTATAATAATATAGCATAAGATATTTGTCACTAAGTATTTACCATCGTGTTGGCTCACGGCCAACCCCCAGGTTTGTGTTTTATTACCAGAAACTTTATGTAGTACTCAAAATAAGTAGTTACATTTGTTTTCTGAAAGTATTATACCTTCGTGTTGACTCGCGGCCAACCCCCAGGTTTGTATTTTATTAGCAAAAACTGTATGCGCTGCTCAAAATAAGTAGGTACATTTGTTTTCAGTAAATAACCGTCGTGTTGACTCACGGCCAACCCCCAGGTAGCTCCTATTGGACTATCGAGTCCAGGCGCAAATAAGTATGTAAAAAGCAGCGGAGAACCCCTTTTTTTTATTATTATTAATATTGTGTACTCACCCGAGCGGTCACTATCCGACTCTGAAGAGTCTCGGTTTACACGACGGGCACTGTGTTGCACTTTTTCCTCTAGTTTGCGCAGCTTTTTCCGACATCGCTCGAGTTTATCTTCTGCACTACGCTTAGGCATATTTGTATATCGAAATAAACAACAGTCTATAAATTTATCCCTACGATTCGCGGTAGCTTGAAAAATAGGCGGGAACGCGTGCGCTTGTTGCCTCGCACGAAAAAAGAATGACGTTGAGACGGAAGGCGGGTTGTAGTGAAAAAAAAAAAAAAAAAGTCGGTAAACCTAAAATCTTTAAATTGTGCGAAGTTGCCTTGTAGGTTAGGGAAACTACGTTGTGAATGTTTTTATATCGAAGAATGAAGCGACGTAATATAATCCTCTTTTGAAATTTTCCTGTTTGAAAGCCTTGTTAATCTTTTGTCACTTTTTGCTTCGCTTACTTGTAAATAATGTTCTATTGTTTTGTTCAAAGTTAGAACCGAGGAGGTTAATGATGATTTGCTCAAAATTGTTTATGCACAGTTGCAGTTGAGTTTTTGTAACATAGGTATACTACTTTATCAAGAGCTCTAAAATCTAATTGATTATTAGCTATTTTATGATAGCCGATGAATTGCTCCACAAACAAAATTTTTCGAGGTTTTTTAAACTTCATTTTTTTTATTTTCTTATAATGTTATAAAAAATACACATTTCATTCGTTTACTGCCCCGTTAAACCATTGCTGGTTTGTCTCGAAGCTAGCGTCTTCGGACGTTAGATACATTGATGGCACGTTACATTGCTATGTAGCGTACTACACTGGCCTACGAACACGGTATTGTCGGTATATTGCCCGGTTATAGTAAAATAAAACACGGCTTGACTAGGACATATTTTATAAATTATATTTTATATTATCGGGTTATTGGTCTATTTGACTCGATTTCAAACTTACTGAGTAACATTTTTTCCATTTGTATCCATTTCCCTACAACTGATTAGATCTCTTCACCGTCAATCTCATTTTTGTTTGCAAATGGAAAACTAACAAGAGAGATGGAAAGGTGGCAGGAGCATTACTAAGCAATGGGCAGCGCAGCGATTGTTACGTTCACAATAAGATACAATTTAGAATTAAGTAGTAATGTTGGCTTGATGATACAAATTTACCATGCGCTAAGGATTTTCTTTATTTACCGTCATGGTCATGGTCGACGAGAAAATGTAAGTAGAAAAATTGAGAGATGTGATCTGAAAGCAGCGCTAGCAAGACAGACTGCTTACATACCAGCGATAGTGTATTTCACTTACGCGTCCTAGAAATACCGGGATTTACGAGTAGTCGAAACACGGCGAAAACGCTGGAGATTGTACGTAGGTGGATAAGTTTAGGCGCACAACGGAACCAGCGTGCATTATTCAAAACACTCTGCAGTCACACAGAAGAGAAATATAGAAGCTTCGCTTTGAAGAAACTTACAAATTCATTATAAAATTTTTATAACATGATAGCTTATCAGATTTTTAGAGTTCTTCTGTCAATAAGGAACCCTCCGTCTGTCTGTTTATCTGTCCGTCTGTGTGTCGGTCCGTCTGTCCGACGACATTAGTACTAGAAAGTAAAAATTTGCCATAGATATACTTTTTTAAAAAACCTATTTAGAGGCTAAAAATTTCACCCATGCCGGGATTCGAACCCGCAACCTCTGGCACGGATAGCCAGAGGTTGCGGGTTCGAATCCCGGCATGGGTGAAATTTTTAGCCTCTAAATAGGTTTTTAAAAAAATTGTCTTTAGCACGGGTTAGTGCATTAAAAATAAAAATAGTATAATAGTTATACTTATACTGCTTACACATAAGTAGAAAATAAATTAAAATGTTACTTCTTATAGATAAATTTGGGATGTTTCTTTCTCGCCCACACCAACGAATAAGTAAGTAATCCATAATTTCTTCTTTTAAAACCGTTGTTAATATAGGAGAACCATTTCTATATTTATTTTCCGTTTGCGCAATATTAAGCGTAAGAGTGAAAATGTTTGTTAAAGATTTTTTATACTTTGTAGTCTTCTCCCCTGTCCTGGCTAAACGGTTGGTTGTAAAAACCTGAAAATTTTCAGAAAATTTGCACATAATTATAATGAACTTATTCCGGCTAATTGGGCTTTACAAGTGAACGAGTAATAGCCGACCAACTTAAAAAGTGTCACAGAACAGAACTTATTGAAAATTACTTTGACGAAGTTGTTAGTTCTTTAAAGCAGATAAAACCCCCCTTTTTACGAAACTCTACAATGTGAGTGGCCGGACATGTACTTATCTTTTTAAATTTGTGTTTCAGTAATATTTACAAGTATTACTCCTTTAAAGTTTCGTATTAGAAATATTAGTATTTGCAAGCAGAGATATTTCACAATTTAAAGCTGTCTACAGTGACTGTGGTACTTCTATGATTTAGTATGTATGCCTAGTGGCACAGCGAGAGTACAAATGTGCAGAGACTCTAATGAAAATAGTTGCAAAGCAAACTGAGCAGCCGGAGTGAAAATAACAGGAGCCCGTCGCCAAATCCTTCCTAATTATTTTTGCTCTACAAATACACTTCGAAATGTTTGAGTTGAGTCAGAAAAATAGTATTTGTAGTAGAATATTCGTACACGAATATCACCCTTTGGAAATAAGTAGAAGTAAGCTTAATTTTATCCTTGTACCAAATATAGGTTATTTTAACTACAGCTTTATTATTTACTATTTAGGTTCGTGGCAAGTGGCAGTCACTGGTTATTGCCAACCCCTGTGGGATACAGGCGTGAGATTATGTTATTTTATGTCTTTAGTATTTAATGTAGTGGTCGAAACGTTGGAAATTAAGGTAATTGTATTTAATATCTAATAAACAATCGCGGTTAGACCCGTTAAACTTATGAGCGTCACGAGTCTTAAAAGAATCTATTTATAGTTTTCCATTGTTAGATGTAAGTAATATGAGTATACCAATTAAAATTATTAATCAATTCATTGAAATGAGCCAATAACAGATAATACAAAAACTATGTAAAGTATAATTAACTGACTCCAAAAAAAGGAAGAGGTTATCAATTCGACGCGTATATTACTTTTTTTAAGAAAGATAAAGATGTTTATTTGTCAAAACTGTGTACAAAGAGGTGGAATTGACATGTTTAGTTCAGCAGGTTTTGCCAATACATAAAAGTAACAAACATTTTATCACTTTGATGAAGTTCGATTAAACTACCTACCACTTATGTGACCATGAAACATGGATTTACTATTTTACAGCATTCTCAAACATATTGTTAAAATTTTCCGACCGCAGCGAAGGGAAAAACAAAATTGCTAAGAAATTAAACGGATGAGTAAGTGCGTAGTAATATCGTGCAATATCTGAGTTTTTTATGAGACCGCCAGGTGTCTTTTATAGGCCGATGTTGGTGTCCTCTAAAGATAGGGTCACACCGTGACACCACCCCTCGTACAGGTAACTCTAAAGCTGAAACATTGTCTACTCACCAAACTTTACGTACAAAAAACTGGTTGAAAAAACAGTCACAGTAGTTTTTAATGAAATTAAAAGGTTTTATTAAAGTAGTGCAGATACTGCGGCTTAATGAACGTTACAAGTTAAACTAGGTGTCCATTTCAAAATCTGGATCATTTTGGAGAAAAAATGGACAAAAACACTCCAAACTTAGTCTTTTCAAGTTCCTTAATTAACAGAGTTTACGCAGATTCTACAAAACTCGTGAATTTTACATGCTTGAATTCCAGACATCATTGTCATCTAAATAATCCTTAATATTATAGTAGCTCTTTTGGCACAAAGTGTACTTATACACATTTTTTTGAACCGCGCTTCAGTCAAACTCGCAATGCTCAAAAATATTTGTACATTGAACGGGTTTAAGGAATTAACGTCAGGATTTAAGGTTAACTAATAAATAATCGGGGTTAAACCACAGCTTGTAGTTGCATTAACACTTGTTTTGTAATTGAGCAAGAGTTCAGGCGTAAAAAGGCCGACTTGATGTTGTCTGTTGGCAACGAACGCGTCTGGCATTTTCATAAGGTCTAAATTCAAGGTGAAATATCTTTTTCAGACATGTAGAAGTTAAACTAAATGATGACAGTGGCAGCAGGATTTTTATCTGTCTCGTGATGTGTCTAAACCTTTATTTTTTACGGTTGTTAACACTTTTATTTCCGCAAAACTTTGTCTGAAAAGAGACAGTACCTATATACACACAAATGTATAAATGTATGTTGTAGTCTGTAAATAAAACATTATCTTGTCTTATTGCATAGTTTTGTGGGATTGAAAACCACCTCTTTTTTTTGAAGTCGTTTAAAAAGTATGTAGAAAGTAGCTAAACGTAACAATTTCAATCGAAATATCGGAAATTTGCTGTTAGTAATAGCAAATCAGTATCTTGTATTACTTGTAATTTTGTCACAGGATTCCGGGTATGTAAATGTAAGCATGAAAAGCAAAGACAGTAAAGCTTAATTTTTAGTCATTACAGCCCGTATCAGACGCAAATGTGCCCCTTTCTTGTAATTGTTCTCTGTACTAAAAGTGGCTTTACAAATAATGGAATGCTTCGGCGGAGACTATTGAGACCACGAACGGAAAGCTCACTTCGAGGCAAACGAGAAACAGTAGGAGTCACACTTAAACTTTTCGAGTTTTCTTTTAGATGTGGCCATCTATTACAAACCGACTACTCTGAGGCTCATTCCATAGGCAGATATAGTGAACTAACTTTATTACAATAACTACGTTCGCTATTTCTGTATCAATAGGTATGTCTTGGTGCATTATCGATATCAACCCTGGTATGTCCCCACTGCTGGTGCACGGGTCTCTTCCTGCATCGCAGGAAGGTTAGGCCTTACTCCACCACGGGGGCTAAGTCCAGGTTGGTGGAGGATTGTAAGAAGCAAGCCTTACTGTCAGAAGTTATCAAGCTGCCCATAAGGCCTCTGTCATGGCTTAACGACTGCCATTACATAATAGCCGGCACCAACGGCTTAACGTGCCTTGCGAAGCACGGAAACGTTTGGAAAAAATGCCACTAGCGGTAGTCACCGGACGGTTACCCATCCTGCTCCTGACCACGCCCGTTGTTGCTTACCTCAAGTTATCAATTCCAATCACTCGTGTCGGCTAGGCCACGAGAGCTTCTTGGTGCACTAAAAATCTATTAATTTACTTTTATGAGCGGTCAGTAGTCTTTTAATATATGTATCTCTGTTGAACTGACAGTTGTTAATAATCGTGCTCGAACCATCAGCCGATGGTTCCACTATATTAACTGGAGTTAACTATTTTGCTAATTCCAAAATGTCATAATATGTATGTATCGGACAGTTCAAAGTAGATAGCGTTCCTGTTTGTTTAAATTTTTGGATTTTCAAGTCTTTGAAGGACGCCACACTAAGTTGATGGCGTTCATTGTCACGTTAGGTCATGTCATTTTACAAGCTCGTATCCGAGACTCTGTTATATGAGAACGTCTTATCGCTATGGGCGTAGTCCCCCGCCAGTGCGTTTCATTCATGTCACATACGCGCTCACAATTTCAAGCCCGGTCCCAGTGTCGGGCCGCGGAGTGGCTGAAATAAAACATTCGCGGGGAATTCCGGACTTTACCGGGGCGGGCTTTTCAGCGCTACGTCACTTTAAAACTCGGCCTTAATAGCGCGTCGGAATACTCGGAATGCTGCTTTTGAACCGCACAAACGTTGTATAATTTAAGTTCTCTAGTTATTTTTTATTGTTAAACAGTTTAAAATAAGCTACCGAGTGCGCTAGGCCAAGCTCTAGACCTGCCCGCACTGTGTATAATATATTTACACAAGTTATTTCGCCATCAATTTACGAATTTATTCTGTTACAGAGTTTGTCCTACTTAGACGTTAAGTATAGCAGCCAGTATGAGCTACAAGTAGAGTTTTTTAACACTTATAACCTGAAAATTAATATATTAGGTTGTATTTATTTCGGACATACTTGAAAACATACTTGAAAGACAACTTTTAATAAGCAAACAATATTTTTTTTTATGCTATCTTGCATTAATCCCCATTTTTGCAAAAATCTTTGAAAAATATATTTATATGCAACTGAACAATTTTTTTGAGACAAATAAAATTCTGACACCCGAAAGGCAAAATAAGGCAATAAATATGTCTATTTTTGACTTTTTGGATACTGTTATAAACTGTGTCGATACGAGAAAACCTGTGTGTACTATATACATGGATTTGACACAGGCTTTTGATTACGTCGACCACAGCATTTTACTCAGTAAATTAGAAATGTACGGTATCCGGGGAAACGTGTGGAAGCATTTTACTCAGTAAATTAGAAATGTACGGTATCCGGGGAAACGTGTGGAAGTTAATGGAATCTTATCTACAAAACAGAACCCAATTCACCGAAATAACTAAGATTAATCTAAAACTGAGGAAATATACAAGTCTCAACTGCGTGAGGTCACATATGGAGTGCCGCAGTGCAGTGTGTTGGGACCTTTACTATTCATTGTGTATCTTAACGATTTGCCGAAATCCACACTACATCCCGTCTCATTATTTGCTGATGACAGCACAGTCACAATTCAAAGCAATAGTGAAAACCATTTTCAAACCCACATCAACAACGCACTAAACTCTATTGTGCAATGGCTAAATAACAATAACTTAAAAGTAAACTTATCTAAAACAGTACGAATGCACTTTCGTCAAAGAATAGTGGATAAGGGAAAGTTAGACATACAATTTGAAAACCAAGCTATTGAAGAGGTAGAAACAACTAAATTCTTAGGGCTGAGAATTGATAGGCAGTTAAACTGGAAATCACACATTAAACAACTTGTTACTAAAATTAGCTCATCGGCATATCTACTCTACAAACTTGCGCCAATTATTACTACAGATGCAGCTGTTATAGCGTATCATGGTTTAGTCGCTTCTGTACTAAGATACGGGTTAATCTTTTGGGGAAATTCAACAAATAGAGAAATAGAGCTTTTAAAGTACAAAAAAGATGTATTAGGTCGATGTTTGGACTGAAACAAACCGACAGTTGCGCGCCTTTCTTTAAAAAATACAAGATTCTCACACTTCCATGTATGTACATACTAGAAGTAGCTTCATTTGTTAAATCAAACCCAGAAATATTCAAACCAGTAATTTATACAAGCTGTCGATTGCAAAGAGATTCCACTAGAGTAGCCGTTCACAAAGCAAATACAGCATTAATGCAAAAAAGTATATTCTGTATGGGGCCCCGTAATTTTCAATAAAATAAATGTTGACGTACGTGAACTTGACGTGAATAGTTTTAAATGTAGGTAAAGAAATATCCTTATTGAGAAATGTTATTATAGATCTTGACATTGATATCATGACATTAATATTACTAAGACGACATAATTAATACATATTAAGTTTTGTTTTTAAGTTTGAGTTGGACATGTTTAAGATTTTCAATAATTCTTGACATATCTTTAATGATAACTTGCATTTGTGGTGAAGGTTTTTCTGTTTATAATTTTTCAATATAAAGTCTGTTTCCTCTTAAGGTGCCTTCTCGAATTTCGTATGCCTATTGAGGCAAAACATGCATAGGACTCATATGTAACAACTCCAACATCATGTATGTACTCATGTTTTACGAATAAAATACTTTTACTTTTACTTTACTTTACTTAATTCCTGAGCACTTTTTTGGTGTCATTACTGTTAGTTGAAAATTAAAGAAAAAAAAGTTAAATATTGTTATGCTGTCTTGGAGTGGTAAGGAGATAAAAGCCAGTAATTTTATCCTAAGAGCACATTTTTGGTGACTTTACTACATATTAGTTAACGATTAAAGAAAAAAAAATTCTTTATAAAACTCAAACCACCTCTTTTACGAGAAAGCGAATAAAATGCAAAATTGTGTTATCAAAGACCCATTCACCTATTTATTTTGTTATGGAGAGATATATATCTTTTATCCATGTTATCAGTTAACTACAAAAATAAGGGAAATAAAACTTTTTATGCAGTATGTTTTTTCGCCAATTTCTGTTTTATGTACCATTTTGCGGAAATTCCGATTAAATTAATAACACTTGAGTTGAAAAACTCAAAATGAACAGAAATAAAATGAAATCGACATTGTTATCGACGCGCCATTGTACTATAACACATTAATAGAACCTTGGCCAGCTGGGAAGAGCCCTCACGGTCAGGGCCCGAAGTGCGGAGCGCTGTACCGGCAACCACTGTGACGCTTTCGCAAAAAGACTGCGGAATTTAAATAAATTATACATCAACTCTACGCCGGGTTATTATCCTGATAAATATGACACGTCCATGCGACTTCTTTACGTGAAATCGTTATTTTGGCTTGCATTTTAATAAGTAGAGAGTTTTATGCACATCCCTACAGGCTTCAATAGAAACCTCTTGTTAATTAAGCATTTTAAAACATTGCTTTTCATACAATTATCATACAAAATTAGCCCATATCGAGTGAAGATATTGAAAATTTTACTTCATAGTGTAACGGTGCAAACTTCTTTACACCATTTTTTTATATTTCTTTAATACTGACTATCATTTTTAATATTTAAAAGTACGTCACACTGCCGTTACTACTTTACATTTCTACTGGAATCGACTTATTAATCCTTTACCTGCTTATTCTGTATTTTATCAAGTTTTTTGTTTATATTATAATAAAATAAATAAAACAAATTGTAATAAAACACAGAGTAGAAGTCGTTCCAGTTTTATTATTTATAAAACGTTATTATTTAAAATCTCACATTAGTACATAATATAACAATATTAATAAGTAGGTAGATACTAGTACCAAAGGATGTATTGGATTTAAGATGAGTTGACAAAAGATAGTCAGAGGGGAGTTTTTTCTCTTAGTATTTTTCTCCACTACAACGCGAGCCAAAGACAGCAACAACAATTAAATTGTACATTGATATTCTACCAACAGATTGTAAATTACATTGATATCAATTTCTGGTTTCTGACACACTGCTGCATCAGGAAGGATAGACCGATCGTGATTTTTCTCTTAGCCTCTTTTGCATATATCTCACCCTCAGAACGAAAGAGGCCTATGTCAAAAAATAGTGAAATTGAGTTACAATCATAGAGTCATAAAAAGGTATGCCGTGGACGGAAGATTCGCTATGCTCTTTTTTTACAATAAGTGCCTTTGTTTTACTATTCATCGGATAGAGCATACCTTTTTATGTCTCTCTATGATTGTTAGGTCCTCAATTTTTTGAGAATTTTTTGAGTATTTAAACAATTTTTTGACTTAGGCCTCTTTCGTTCTGAGGGTGCGATATGTACAGTATGTTGTGTGCAGTACAGTGCTGTGTGGTGTCGGCCAGAGAATAGCACCAACCCAATTCTCCCCGCGGGTGTCGTAAAAGGCGACTAAGGGACACAAACCGGGGGGCGGGCAGCAGCGCCCCCTGCAGTACAATTCCACCGAACTGCGATCCCCAACCCGCATGCCCAGCGCGGGGATTATGGGCACTACCCCCTATGATAGCACAACGTGGCGCTCTTTAGGGGAGGGCTATGTCCAGCAGTGGACTAGTATAGCCTGACGACGACGACGACAGTCTGTTAGTTTTTAGATTATACCTCGGGCTCTAGAGTAGGCTTCGGTTTTTGCCGAAAGCACACGAGCGTAAAACTACTTCCTGCTCTGTATAAAACAATTCTTCACTATTTTGAAAAGTTATGTAAAGTTAAGTGTCATATTAGTTTCGATATTTCTATTGCACGAATATATCTGATTCTATCCGATAGTAGCCGAGGTATATTCTAAAAGCTAACAGACTATAGCACACTTTTATAGTTTAGTGGACTGAATCTGTGGAGGCTGATGATTAGGTAAAAGTGCATTATTATATTATAAAATAGAGCAGCAAAGGAGGAACAGTATTTCCTCTATTTACAATAGTGTAAAACATCAGAATGTGTAACATAAGATTGCCACAATAAAAAAAAAGTAAAATAATCTGTCCGTAATAATAATAATCTCGCTAACCTGACCTGAGTGTCTGGGGTGTATAAATACCTCAGCGCTTGAAATTGCCAATCCGCGGTGGGCACGCGTGGTAATTAAGCCCATACACTCTCTCTGAGAGATGGCCTGTGCCCTGTAGTGGGACGTTTATAAGCTACATAAAAAACCGTGTCTCTAACAAATGCGATCAATTTAAAATGTTTGATATAATCTTCGCAATGTAATGCGGGTCAAAAACTTTTATTATGTCGCCGATTTTATCATAGACTAGAGTTTTACATGAAAAGTGAATATTAAATATGTCTGACACAAAATCTTCATAAAGTTCTTAGTGCGAAAATCTAATAAACAAAAGTCCTTTTGAGACATCAGTCTAATTCTAAGAAAGAGGCTTCACGTGCCACCCTAGACAGATAAATCCTATTCACGAATGGTGTTATGCCAGATTAGGAGTATTTTTTTTTATTGAAGATGCATAGGTACCACAAATATTATTTTAAACAGTACAGCCTTAGCAGAGGGTTAGCAGGATGGGTAAGGCCTATGCCTAGCGGTGGGCTTTATTCTTGGGCAGTATAGTTAAAAACGGAATCAATCCAACTTGTCCAATTCGTCTTGTGTGAAGCAATTGAGTGCCGAAATGACCTAACACTTGCAAGAAAAGAGTAACAGGTTGATTCATAATTTACGTTTTTTCATTAATCTTTGACTCTGGGGTTTAACTAGGTAAGGTGCAATCAGTATTCAGTTGTTTTGATATATTGATGGAATACTAATAGCTGTTCTCGGTTCAGTCAGTTTGTTATGGGGTGCATGAAAAAAGCCTCCTCGGACGTACTCACCGAGCCCATACGTCTGGCGCACCCTGTGCAACAATCCCTTACGCTGATTGGCAAATCCTTTCACCACGATGGCTTACCATCGATATAAGAAGAAGAAGAAGATATGATACAAAGGTTTGGTTCTTCTCCCTTTCCAAATGTGAAGAAAAAAACCAGTTTCAAAGTGTTAGAGTTAATAAAATCGCATCATCCCCTCGCAGACACAATAAAACGAGGCAATAGAAGTGAAAAGGCATCATAAATAAAAGGCTGGAGTATAAACGTGTTCTTTATGAAGTGTCGCCCTTCGAAATGCCGCAAGATAGTTCAACAGAAGGCCTTTCTTGAAGACAGCAAAGTCTTGCGATATTATCGTATTAAACTTTAGCCAAGTACAACTGCACACGTGTATTTTTTGATATGATGGAAGGATGGATCAGAAAATTACAATGGGTTTATCGATTAAATCCTGAGATAAATAATTGATGTGGCTAGTCAATAAAATTGTTAGATACCTCCTTACCTACAATTTTTATTGGAGTGATGTAGTACTTAAAACGAAAGACTACTTTTATATTCAGTTTTGCTATCGGTGTAGAACACATCATCGTCTTTATTCAATTTCTGTTAACGTTTTGTCCAGAAAAAGTGTATTTGGCACGGAGTGTACGTAGAACTAACTGTCAAACTGACGTATTATCGCATGTTCAGTGTACATACGAGCAGTGAGTATGGAAGGAAGCCTAATATACTGCTGTCAGTTATTAAATGTGCAAAGTATTACAAATCATTACGAAGTGTCGTTACAATAATTGAGAGATTAATCATTATTCATCTCTCAATTATTGCTAAGATGCATACGATTCATAGCTGTCACAAATGGAATATTATATTCTGTCATACCACATCTTGAAAGGCCGTCTGTCGCTGATTCCAACTCCGTACTCTTGCAATATTGGCGCTAGGACTTCGGACACAGATTTACATTCCTATGCATCGATATCGAGAGTCGCCTCGGCTGCACCTTCACTTAAATATCAGATATTTTTTATATGATATTCTTTTCGATATTTCGGAGCGTGATGCATATCTAATATCAAAGGTCGAACACAGATTAACCTTCAACTTGGGATTTGTGAATTTCACGAATGAAATATGTAAGTATGGTTTTCTTTTCCTCTTTTTGGAGGTTTCTTATCATAATTTTTTTAATGAAATCTGAAAGCGCATAATAACCAAAACATCTGAAATTTATTGTCGTTACAATAACGCTAAAAAAATTTTTTCTTATTAAGTAGGAACTATACCTACAACACATCAAGCAGTAATAAAAAAATATAATACTTCACATATTTACATATAATTTATTGATGTTTAGGTAAGAAACAAATTTGTAGAACTTTATTAATTAATTAATAAGAGGCATTAAACAATCTGAAAACTCACAAAAAAATCGCTTCGTCATAAAAACTAGCACAATAAACAATAAAAAAAAACAAACTTATTAATCAAAAATACCGCCCCGGGACACACCCGACCCAAAAGTTCCCATGACGCTAGCAGCACTACCTCGTTGCACCGCCAGGGAGATCCTTTGCATCAGGTATGCCCCGGAACGAACGTCATACCCCCGACTCCTCAGGCGCCGACCGATCTCCCGAATAAAAAGTTTTGTCTTATCCCCCCATACCCCCATTGTTCCCACGGCCAGTGGGACGAACAAATAGTGACGCATAAGCTGGCTATACTTTTGTTTTTTTAGTTTTGCTGCCGTTTCAGCAGCAGCACCCACGGACGCAGCAGTCAAACCCAAATGGGAAGGCGCAAAGGTGCAAACGCACGTAGCGTCCTACAACAGGCTTCGGCCCTTCTCCCACGGCACCAAGGTGAGACCGTCCGGACGCTTACCGTCACTGCGGCACAACCCCGGTGGCTCAAGAACCGCAGGGACGTCAGCCGAAACCAGCGCTCTCCGGACAATATCATTTATCGCGTGGTGCCGCGAGAGTCTACCCGCACTCCGCACGCAATGGAGCCCGTAATGATCCTGGCGATCCACTTCCAGCCCACCAGCAGTTAGTAACTGCCACTATTTATTAATGAATACATTTTTAATTTGGATAATAAATACATATTTTTCTTCTACCTCTTTGTCGTTCCCGTAATGACTCATGACCGCAGTGGGTCGGTAGTTAAATACAATTAAGTAATATTTAATTACATGGATATCCTGATTAGTGACAAATCCCGTATAATGTATTTGTAAAAGCGGGACTAAAAATAAAGTATTTAAATATTCGTCCCAATTTTAAACCAGCTCTATCGATAAAACAAGTCTGAAGAAAAGGACCCTTCCCTAAGAAGAGCCGGCCCAAACCGAAGGTCGGGAGAGGGAAGGCTAATAAAATATGTAGATTTGATGACTTGTCACATTTTTTGCAACAGACTCGGGATTCAATGTTCTTAGCCACTTTAACGGTGCGTTAGCGGGTTTTTGTTAACGGCTGTACTTATTCTTTTTATACAGTTGTGGCAAATTTGATAAAGACTTGGACTTTCAATCGTAGAAAGTCTAGATTCAAATTTCATTTCGATAGAGAACATTACGTTAGAAATACAAGGTGTGGAATGGTTTACACTCATAATCCTTCACGTTAAGTGTTTTCGGTTTAACTGTAACAAGGATGTGTGTATATTGAGAGACGTGAGAATACTGCGTTTTACCATATTACATACAGCTTGGCGCCATGGGTTGGTGCAAATTTATAGGGATTAGATTCTGAGATTTAAAAACCTATTTAGAGGCTAAAAATTTCACCCATGCCGGGATTCGAACCCGCAACCTCTGGCTATCCGTACCAGCGCTCTACCAATTGAGCTCAATTGGTAGAGCGCTGGTACGGCTGATACGAATCCCGGCATGGGTGAAATTTTTAGCCTCTAAATAGGTTTTTAAATTTGTTCCTTAGCACGGGTTAGTGCATTAAAAATAAAAATAGTGTAATTCTGAGATTTATTTCTACAAGCGAAATCTATTCCATTTAGGAATATTTAATGACACCGGGCTCCGATTCATAAAACCACATGTTAACAAATTTACAATTGTCAGTTCTTCTTCTTCTTCTTCAATATTAGTCCACTGCTGGACATAGCCTATCCTAATGTGGGTAATGCCCATAATCCCCACGCTGGGCATGCGGTCAGTTAGTTTCGATCAACCGTCCAATCAGGCTTGTGCCCTGCAGTGGGACGTTTATAGGCTACATAAAAAACTGTCCTATCACATCCATTTTCATCCAACCAGGCTATGGTTGGATGAAAATAACCGACTTCTGCAAGTCTATTACTAATTGTAGCTTGTAAAACAAGGTGACCGCTAAATGAAAAATGCGCTCTTAATAACACAATCATAAACATCTGTTCGGTAATAAAGCTGGGTTTCTTAATAAATAAAGACGTTAAATAAACTCCCGGCTAGCTGTATTGGATAGCAGGGCACATTTGTCATAAATTGCATCGAGGGCGCTGCAGAATCACTATAAATCTTTTTTAGAGTGGTACGCTTTGCGGCTGCATGCACCTTTGGATGATCTGTTATTATAGCAACTACTAGAATATTATTAAAGACGTGGTAAGCTTGAGCGGCGGTAGCGGAGCGGTAGAACGCCGGCTTCTCAGGCGGCAGGTTGTGGGTTCGAAACCCGGCATATACCTGTGTCTTTGTTTTCTAAGTTATGCATTTATCAAGATATAGTAGCTCGCTTTCTGTGAAGGAAATCATTGTAAGAAAACCCACGTATCTGAAGTGTTAACTGGGGGCTGTTTAGAAACTCACATGGCCGCAGCATTTCTTTTCATTAGTTTTTTTTTACATGAAACTCTTTACAGCTGACAGTAGTTCTATTTTTAAAGTTCATTCCGGCTTTTAGGTGGGAAGTAATTTGAATGAGTTATTCCCTCTCTAGGGAGAGAAACACCATTTTCCATCCAATAACCGATATTACTTACGTTACGTTACGTCACACAATGCAAGAACGCTTATGATGAATTAGGCGTCAAGTGAAAAAGTTAAAGGGTTCTCTACTCTAGACGACGCTGCCTTCTTCTTCTTCTTTGGTCCCTTTACTATTCCGTGGAGTCTGGGACTGACACAAGGGCTTTGTATTTATCTCTGTTCATGGCTAGGGATGGTAGCTCCAGCCAAGTTTTTCCTCTCTCCTTCGTCTCAGGGAGAACGGATCTCTTCCACGTTTGCGACGGTCTTCCGGGTCGTCGTGAGCTTCCGGCGGGTTTCCAGTCGAGAGCCGCCTTACTGACAAGAAATCTGTAGCGCTGCACGCCCGATAAACGATTACACTCACTTCGCTGACCACTGCCTCCCTTGCCATTGACCGCTTACTTATTAAAACTCAACTGCATGCGGCATGCCTAGTATGAGTTATTTGATATTTACCGAAAGCTACTACTCGTTAAATGATGCCTCTGATCTAACTATGCAATTTGTTCAATATTACGTAGCGATAAGACCGCCAATTGCTCAACATTACTTAAATTTAAGAAATCATGGTTGTATTCTTTTTCTGGTTGTTCAATAAAGTGTTCTCTATCTATCTATATTATATTATTTTCTCTGTCTATATATAATTAATCAATGTATGTATGTCTATTTATTTCATTATTTATGTATTGTTTAAGTAAGTTCATATACATTTTCAACTTAGAATTCCTAACTTAAATATTGCTAAATTGCACCGACTATCCGTCTCTGATTTTTTCTTGTCTCTGTCTTTGGTTGCCTAGAAGAAATTACTTTTAGTAATAAGGCCGCTAATTGCACTATATTTTATATAATTTCTGTTACAGTGATTTCTGTGCACAATAAATAATATTCTATCTTTGAACTAAAACTCTCGTAAGCACAACACTTTGTAGACTTTTAGACTCTTCCGATATAACAACACCCGTAAGTAGATCCGGACTAAAAGTCTACAATATTCTATCTATCTATATTGTTTCTTTATTTACCTTCTACTTCTGTACTTCTATGTCATTACCAAACAATCAGTCGTTTGAAATTAACGGTCTAAGAAGAAGGTGAATCCAGATAACGTTATGAGAGCTCAGTGGTCTCGATACCAAAAGATACTCATTTTCAATCTAAATGCCAAAGCAGGTTCAGGAATGGTCAGATCTGAAGATTAAATGAAAATTAATTAAATCTGAAAATATGGAATTTGTAAGTCCCCTTAAATCATCAAAGGCAAATTATATAGACTATACGGAATACTATGACCATCGACACTCGTTTCTCGTAAGTTTAAACATCGCATACTTCCAATATTAAAAGAGTATTAGATTTCAAAATGAAAATTCTACGTAATCTTATCCAATTCATTGCGAGTATTGTCCACTTTTTATTTCTTTGTAAACCGTTAAATTTTAAGCTTTGATAAACCGGCTTGCATAGTTTTAATTGTTAGGTCGGTAACAAGTAACCCAATATTTCACTCCATATCTGAGTCATTAAAAACCGGGACGTGCAGCGGAAATTCAATAACGCGGACAAATACGTCTAATGGGCCAGAAGACCGCAATGTATCTGGAGTCCGATAGACGAACGGACCCCACTAACGATGCGTCCACGAGTTGGTATTATAGAAGAATTATTCAGTTAGCATTAGCTGAGAATAGAAAACAGAAGCTAGATGGCATAACATGTACGTGAATCGTTCGTGGCCCCGGCTGCCTGAGTGATCTTAAACGATCACGAAGGTTAAGCAACATAGGACACGTTAGGTGCACGGATGGGTGACCGTTTATGACTAACTCTAGTGGCATTGTCCGAGCGGTTCTGCGCTTTGCAAGGCACGTTAAGCAGTTGGTGCCGGTGCCGTCGATAGATGGCAGTCATTAAACCAAGTCAGAGGCCTTACTTGAAAACTTCTGATAGTAAGACCAGCCACTGGTCTTACAAGCCTCCACAAATCCGGACTTGGCCCCCGTGGTGGAGTATAGCCTACACTTTCCCTAGGGAAGGCCCGTGCTTCTCGGTGGGACATAATGGGTTGATAATAATAACATGTATCTCAGCGTCAAGCTGAAATTTATGGATTCATTCGCTTTGAGCGATAACACCGCCAGTTGTATACTATGTCACTTAGCCCAATTTTTCGTACACGAACAATCTGTTAATCTACTGTTAACAGATGTAAAGTGTTTTTTTGGCTAACTGACAGCTGTTAGCAGTACATTAACGGCTGTACCGGTAACGGGGGGTAAGATATATAAGAAAACTCGTGTACTTTCATTGTGTTGTATGCGATACAGAATTTTAATCTAATCTATATGTACAGAGTTCATGCTTAGCCTGCAGACGTCTTATATTGTAGTCTATGTCTACTACTGATAAGTACAACTTTGACGTCGATATTTCAGTTAAGTATTAAGTACTATATTTAAAAAGTATAATATATTATATATTAAATACTCTAATGTTATGAATATTTTTTGTTACTCAGTTATGTCATGGACCCAAATACCATCCTGAGGCTATCTGGAAGACGTCACTTTTGGCGGTAATACTCTTCTTAATACAGGTTTTATACCAAACTTAAAAATTGTGAAATTTCGTAATTAACTAAAATTCTATTTATTTATAAGTCCGCCAGTTGTATGCTTAAATATTCGAAACTGTAGATTAGAGAGTTCTTATTTAATCAGATTTGGCGTAATTTAACAATTCAATTTCAAATATCAGAGAGAGAGGTAAAGAAAGATATTTGTAAACAAAATAATTGTCGCGTAATGGGTTAGACGGCGCGATGTATTTGCCGTCCGATAGAATGGCTCCTACCGACGACTCGTCTATGGGTGGGTATCACAGAAAGATCTTGGTTCTGTTAACTCAGCGTAGATCTTTTCACTAAGCTCTCAATAAATATAAGTGTTTTTAATCAAACTAACATCAGAGAAACTGCGACTTAATGGAGGTTACAAGTAAAACTAGGTGTCTGTTTCAAAATCAAAATTATTTTGGAGAAAAAATGGCCAAAACAAACTCCTAATTTATAAAAACTTGAGGCTATACCTAGAGGCGTTTTATTTAATATTTGGATGGGTGACCATCCCGTGACTACCCTAGTGGATTTTTTTCGGAGCGCTTCCGTGCTTCACGAGGCACGCTAAGCCGTTGCCGGCTGTCAAGTAATGGCAGTCGTTAAGCCACGTCAGATACCTTATGGGCGGCTTGACAACTTGGAAAGCTTCAGTAAGGCTGGCTTCTGTCTTATAATCCTCCACCAACCCGGACTTGGCCCCTGAGCTAGAGTATGGCCTAACCTTGCTGCGATGCAAGAAGAGACCCGTGCAGTGGCGACATAAAAAGGTTTGATATCAATACTCCTTCTCATTATTCAATGATCAAGATCCAGACACCTACCACTATTGACTTCCATTTTCTAACCCACAGAACATAAAAAAGAGTTCTAACCTATCAATATTGTTTATTTTTATTTATCTCGTCCGTGTCCTTTTGTTACATTGATTAGTCTGTGGGAGCGGTATCTGCGCGGCTGCATGCAGCGAGCATGCGTCGGACATATCTGCGATTGTCCGCTCGATTTACATACTCTGTGGCCGGCGGTGTGTACAACCCAGTAAGATCACTATTTGATGTATGGCAACTATGGCGAGTAGAGTATGTGGACAGATTTTGACCGAAAATAGAATAAATAATCTTGCTTAAAAAAGTGTAAATTTAGTTTTAAATTTCTCTAAAGCTTCTTGTTTTGTGTTGTCCTGACAAATATCCATAAAATTTCATTAGCTTCTAACTTCAATAGTACTTTTTTTATTTTTTACTACGCAGGCACTTGCATATCAGGGGTGGTGAGGTAGAACTGGTTGCGCTGAAATAAACTTATGTCAACGCAAAACATCACCCAGTGGCCATATTAAGTACTATTATTATAAATAGGTTATATAGATTACAGCGCACAGAGTGAGGCTTGGATTACGTAATTTAACGGTTTATCAACTCGATAAATAATAAACTTTCTAACGTCATAGCTTATAATAACTTATCATTTTGAGTCATATCTGTAACGTCGAGCTTGTCATCGGTCTTGATACGTGTATGAGCGGCCTACGGACACAGAGTCCGCGGAGAATCGATAGTTCAATCGTTGGCAAGCTCGTACCACTCTATCACCGATTAGTTTTGGTCTGCTGGTCGCCGCTCCGCCTTGATGCTCAACACAGCCACACATTGCTATATGAGGAAAATTACAGAGAAATAAAAACGTGCCCAGCCAGTATTATGAAAATCGAAGCACCATATGAGTCTCAAGTTGTGACATTTAACGGCCCATACCGCTCTACTGCTTAATCTGTTTTTGAAATCGGATTTACGGAACAAAAAGCTGGCGCTTCACTTTTGTTTTAGAACTTATTAACGGACTTTGCTTTATATTGAACTTTATATATACGCATCTTAGTGATAGATTCGAATGGATTATTACTTACTAGGAAAAAAGATAGGCTAGCATATTAAACATGAAATTCCAATTTCAACCTAACGAGAAATACAAAATTTCGAGTTCACACTTTCTGTCGCAAGAAACAATGTCGTGAAAAAGCTAGTTGACTATTTGTTTGCCTAATATTATCCAACATCTATTTAAGTCAGTTTTATTTTATCTACCTAGACAGCGTACTTAGGTAAGTATGCATGTTGCAAAGGATGCAGCCTTGCATTTACTATTCATAGTAAGAAATAAGGTTACGGCTCATTTGTATAAGCTAATCGAGTAATGGTACAAAATCTTAAGTAGAAATAAAGTCAGGGATATTTATAGAGACATACAATAGGTCTCATCCGAACAGCGAAGCCGTACAATAAGAGAGAAAGAAAGGAGCGGGTAAATCCTTAAAACCTCTCTCTGGTACAATGTCAGGATGGACTTGAATATTCACTTCAGAGTTTTAACTAAGTACTGAGCACAGTATGTACAATGTAATAAGATTTTTATCCCTACTGTGGAATAAGATTTTCTTCTTTTTATTCCATTGGAAACACTCCATTCTCAATGCACGTGTTTGTGAATTCAATCTACAATATTTGGTAGTTAAGTTTTAATTTACGCTTAAGTGCCTAGATACTTGAACATATTTCTATTATCATGTTTATTTAAATCATTGCAGCCCAGATATTTGTAAATAAACTTTTAATTGATAACTGAAAACAAGCCGATGCCCCTTTTACAATGTAAAGTATTGTTGTGGCAGAAACAGACCTATTACGGTAGCACACTCAGTACGTACAAGGAGACATACAACAGGTCTTAGCATCCATTCTCTTTTTCGTTTTGTTCCATTTCTGTTTATCTCTGACCGCTCTTACCCAAAATATTTTATTATACTCTTCATATTATCTTCCTCGAAACTATATTTCCTCTTACAGTGCACTCCTCGGGGTTTTATAATTCTAAGCTTATTAATATGTGTATATTATTAGCTTTTAACTCCGGATTTACTTGAACGATATAAATCGAGTTAGGGGATCCGAAATTAAAGCCGCGTTTTCACGGTCTTAGTACGCTCGGACCGAGTGCGCCATCCGAGTAAACTAAAGCTTCTGATTGGCTATTTTGGTGTTCTCACGAAAAATTGTCTAATCAGAAGCATAAGACCGTGAAAACCTGGCTTAAGCGTATAATTTGTAGTGATTACGAAAGTTTTTGTTCAAAAACCGGTTTATAGTTTATTTACTTGGATAGCTCTTTGGCATCTCGTGAACTTTCTGCAGTGCACCGTTGAAGGGCTGCGGGAACGGTAAAGAATCGGCCAGCGTCCATTATGCTAATGAAAGTGACTCGCCGCGTTTGTCTCAAAAGTCGTAGCTCAATTTGCAAGGCGAGAGATAAACGCTGTTAAACTGTCGAAGTTCGTGACGGAGCCTGAATAATGCAGATTACACCGAGAAAAATACGACCGCAGTTGAATCTACATATTTTATTGGTCCTCTTTGATGTGCCAGCTCGAGTTGCCCTACGGCCGGATTATAAACGTCACTTCGGACTGCCGCCCGGCTGGATATTTGAATCGGTGCATGCTCGCTGCTCGGTTCAAGTTCAAACGGTTTATTTGTTTATTTCTTTGCGTCTGCTGACGCTTATTAAATGTCGTGAATGAAACTTGAAATATCCTTACGCCGGTATTCTCTAAGGGGTAATAAACGTCTATCAAGACCTTTTTTCGCAGTATTATTATTATTTTTTTATATTGCACTAAGTAAATATTGTACGTTCGATATTAGTGTAATATCGAACGACCAAGTTAATATTAATGAAATACTATAGGCACTCTTGAAGGTATAAAACGTTATTAAAATTAGCAAAATTAGCCCATTAAAATTAATTAGTGTATTCATATAATATGAACTGTTTTGTAAGTTTAAGGTGTAACATTCAGTTTAATGAACCGTAAATAAAAAAATATATAATATGGTTTATGTGTTAATGGAGCCAATAGATTATGTTTCATTTTTAGGGTTCCGTACCTCAAAAGGAAAAAACGGAACCCTTATAGGATCACTTTGTTGTCCGTCTGTCCGTCCGTCCGTCCGTCTGTCAAGACCCTTTTTCTCAGGAACGCGTGGAGGTATGAAGCTGAAATTTATATCAATTACTCAAGTCTACTGTCCCTTGAAGCTGTGAAAAAATCAAACTTCTAAGCCAACGCAATCAAAAGATACAGCCGTTTATGCCGCAAATTTTCGACACTTGCAAGGGAATCAAAACCTACAGGGTGCTTCCCGTGAACTCAGAATCTTGAAATTTGGTACGAAGCAACGTCTTATAGCATAGATAAAGGAAAAATTACGAAAACCATAAATTTTTAGTTACATCACATAATATATATTTTTTTAATAATTTTAAACTTACTACCCATTTCCTCATAAACGCGTAGAGGTATTAAATTGAAATTCATACCAAATACTCAGGTCTATAATACAGGTTTGTACGGAACCCTCGGTGCGCGAGTCTGACTCGCACTTGGCCGGTTTTTTTCATACTAGCAATAATAACAATACAGCATATTATATACGTCTCACTACAGGGCACAGGCGTTCTCTCGAAGAGAATGTATGCCTTAACATGGCATGTATATCACGCATGCCTCCCGCCAATTGGTAATTTCAAGCGCTGTGTGAACACCTCAGATACACAGGTTTGCTCTCCAAGTTTTCCTTTAATGTTAGCGAGTGTCGTACTAGCAAGCTTACTATGAAAGCCTACAGGGCACTCTTTCAAATGTATTTATTTTTATTTTAACCCTTTATTTCGTCACACAACATAAATGTAACAATATATATTTACGTATTATAAAATAAGTTATCAGTCATATGTATAAACCATTTCAATTTTTTTTGGTCGCGTATAAGATAATTATTAATGAATTTTGTAACCTTTGACATAAATTCATGTAATTTGGCAAGAAGTAAGGTAAAGGAAAATCTGAAAATCGTTAATTTCTAGTTCCCAAAAATACAAACGATTGTATAGCAATGCATACTTTCTACTAAAAACTTTAGTTTGTTCGACCCTGAAAGTGCGAATGTAACACACACAGATCTTTGTGACAGTCGGTTTCTACATGACTAAATAAATCTCTGCGTTTGAAAGTGTTGTGCGACGTAGCCCTAGTTAAGAATTTAATTATGTAGAATCATAAAATCATATCTGAACATAAGCGGCGGTAGCGGAGCGGTGTAGAACGCTGGCTTCTCAATCTGGAGGTCGCGGGTTCAAACCCGGCAAGTACAAATTGTTTTGTTCCCTGTACATTTGTGAAATTTATTATAGTAGCCATTCGCTGAAGGTCAAGGAAACCATCGTAAGGAAACCGTTTGTTTGAAGTGTTAACTTACCTCAGCGCTTCCTATGTACAATGGTCCAACTACGAGGCTAAGTGCGGAAATCTTAGGTCTAACTAACTAACATCTGAACATTTATTTGAGTCTAAAAAGCCAGCCCCAATTTTGCTAATAAATGAAATGTTAAGTTTACTTAACTATTTAATCATCGATTGCAGAAGTGTTGGATATTGGTATCTCATGTTGTAATTTTTTTTCTTACCATAAACTCAAAAAAACTCTCGTATATTCTGCTTATACCTCAATAGCGATACTTAAAATTAATTCCTCAACGGGAATTAGATTTAGTACTTAACTATTTGTCGAAGATCCAATTCGGGAAGACAGAGTACAAATTATCCTGAGCGGAGTTGGAATGGTTCGGTCTGGAAGTACTTACCTTGCTTTGCCGATTGAGTTACCGAAGTCTTATAGACTATGTGTTCGGTGTATACGTGCATGATTCCATCCTAAGTTTGACGGTATGAGTCTTTACGCGTTTGAAACTTTTAACACTACATTTAAAACCTAACAATTTAGTAATTATTTTTTGTAATTTTTAAGCTGTCTCGGACAGTCTCGTCTCGGACGAGATCGCTTTTTGCGATAAATTCGCCAATTCTATATGGCAAAATTTACATATGAAAGCTTTGTAATGTATTTTGTTTTCTGGTTTGTACAATAAAGAGTTGTACGCTATGTTTCGGTGGTTTTATGATGTTTAAGGGCCAGAAAAAGCGGTTTCTACACCGCGATCTGATTTACAAATAAACCGCAAGTTTTTCTGCAATAACTGGTCAAAACTTACTATGTAATGAAAACAGAAAATCGGCGGAAGTACATCGGTAGAACGCTGGTCTCACATTCGGGAGGTAATGGGTTCGAATCCCGACATGTACCAATACCAGCCGATTTATTTACGAAGTTACGTACTTTTGTGACTTTGTAGTTGCAATACCACTCGCTAACTGGGAAGAAAAATACCGTGAGTAAGCCCTAATGTCTTAGGTAGTCACATAACACAGCGCTTGTTACGTACGTACAATGTCCCGACTATGAAGGTAAGTGCGCAAATGTCAGGCCAGGTCTCTATTTATCTAGGTAACTAATGAAGAGTGAGACATTTTATTGGTACCGCCCCATGAATATAAATTCAATGCTCATGAGTTTTACGGCTATAATCTATTGACCCGCAGTTGGCACGCGCGATGATTAGTTTAGCTACCCATGATCGATGGCTTATTCAATTATTCTTCCAATTGAATTGCCATCCCAATTGTGATGACCGCCTAGGCCTTATTTTCTCTCTGAATTAATTACACTCAGTTACACTTAAACTGGGTATATTTCTATGTTTGTGATATCCTTACATGGATACTATAACACAGGGTATCCTATCAGGACCAGTGAGAAAGAAACCTTTGGATATACATACTATTAACGAAGGTTTTAAACATTAGCTGAAGTTAATATGAGTTCATAATAACATCCACACACCACAATTACTTATTGTTTAAGGCTCTGATAAGAACTATTTGAGCCTGAATTAAATGAATTTACAAAAATCTGGTTTCAAGTACCTATGTACGTAATACAGAGAATATTGTAAAGAGGTTCGAAATGTCACTGATGCCGGTGAGTCGCCCATTAGCTCAGTTGGTAGAGCGCTGGCACGGATAGCCAGAGGTCGCGGGTTCGAATCCCGGCATGGGTGGAATTTTTAGCCTCTAAATAAGTTTTTTTTAAATTGTCCTTAGCACGGGTTAGTGCATTAAAAAGAATACAACCTATGCCGTGTCTCTGAAAACTTTTTTATTTAAAAATAATTGTAATCAAAGTCCCTTGATATTCTTTATTTATTTTTAATTCAGTCTTTCTTCTTATCGAACAGCAGTGACAGTGATTACGTAGTTTAGTATGTTGGCCTATTAATGTAAAAATAAAAACACACGACGTTTTACGACGTTGCTGCTACGCAAACGGACTACGAAGTACGCGTAGGCAACCTCGTAGCAGTGTTGTCGTAGCTGCGTAGCAAGCTCAGTTGAATGAGCACTATTTATCTCTATCATAATTTTGAGCTAAATATTTATTTATGATTTACTATGTAACATAATAATAATAATAATGTAACATTTACATCCAAGCATATACATTGCTTCTGGCCCCAAACTAGGATACCCTGTATTTTATTTATTTATATTTACAGGTATTTAGTCTATGTAGTGTATTATTTCTGCTTAGGTTATTGTTAAGGGGTTTTGCAGTCTATGTAGTTTATTTTGTACAAATTAAAATTCAAATTCAAATAATTTTATTTCAACGTAAAGAATTTACATTCTATTTGCTGAATGTCAATGTACAATGTAAAGTGTAAGCCGCCGTATATAGACGTATATACGGCATACACGTATATAGACCCGTTTTTACTGCTACTCCGACTCTCCAAGCTTTGCTGGAAGAAATCTCTTACAGAGATAAGCTCGCCTTTGTACATGTTATTTCTTATGTAATGTTCTTTTGAATGATTTGCGTGCAATAAAGTATAATTAATGCCTGTAAGCAATCTAGCAGTCCTTCGGTTACTGTACCCACATGATTATACTATTTTTATTTTTAATGCACTAACCCGTGCTAAGGAACAAATTTAAAAACCTATTTAGAGGCTAAAAATTTCACCCATGCCGGGATTCGAACCCGCAACCTCTGGCTATCAGTGCCAGCGCTCTTCCAATTGAGCCAACGATGGTTTTAATAAAAATTACAGCGTTAATCTACTTTTTAGGTAGTAGCCTTTACTATTATACTTTGTTGCATATGAAATATATAACAGAACGTTGTATAAGAAATAACATATACTAAAGCAAGATTATCTGTAAGAGTTTTTTCCAGCAAACTTTAGAGACAGACAGACTGCCCTTTACAAATGTTGCAGTTACTCTTGCCTTAGATTACGTAGAATTTGGAATTGTAGGCATTGTAAATTCTTCTAAATATATCTACCACGTCTTAATTAACTTTCACGCACTAATTCCACACGGTAAATAAACAGTTTTTGCTTGAATTATCTTCAATTGTTTCTGTACCCTTCGAGGGCCGTGGGCATCACATTATGTAGATACATTAGGAGATTAAGTTAATGTGTTTCGATCCGATATTTATTTAGGTATGCCTCTGATTTTGTACACCTGGCCCTGCGGCTGACCCTTTTAATGTGTTTAGTTCGGTTCATTTGTTTTCATTGTATGGCAAATTGCAAAAGCCCATTACATACAGATACACATACCTACCGTTTATACGGGTGTTAGACAAACAGGGTAACCAAATTTAACCTTTTCACGTAATATAATGTTTTGCAAACAGGCCTTTTAGTAATGTTTTCATGTTCAAAAATGAAAAGATACGTGGCCAAAGTGCAATTGTATAAGCTGACGAATTAGTAATATAATAATAATAAAAACTTTAATTTTAAAAATCGTTTAACATGATTATACTATTTTTATTTTTAATGCACTAACCCGTGCTAAGGACAAATTTAAAAACCTATTTAGAGGTTAAAAATTTCACCCATGCCGGGACTCGAACCCGCAACCTCTGGTTGGCACGGATAGCCAGAGGTTGCTGGTTCGAATCCCGGCATGGGTGAAATTTTTAACCTCTAAATAGGTTTTTAAATCGTTTAACTTGAGTTCAAAAAGTAAAAACTTTTTTTTTGAAAAGAGTAACTGTTGAAACCTACTTGAATTCTGTTGAAAGTTTAACTCTTCGACATCAAAACTTGTAAATATGACTTTCCATCAAAGTTAAGCAGACCTGCCTTTCAGTTCCCGAAATAACAGATATATGCATAGACAAAATAAAACTAAACGTAACTCTAAAGGGAAGAAAGAGAATCTCGAAATCTAACAACCCAAGTGCCTTAATCTGGCTATGAATGAACGACTAAGAGGGGGAATCACTCTCAGAAGCCTTCAGATTGCGGATTATTTGTAAAGCCTTACCACACAGTGAGAGCGAACTGGAGGACTGCTTTGAATATGAGGTTTATCACCTAACTTCTGCGTATCCTAATGCCCAGTTCCGCATTATGTGTACTTATTTGTCTTTTTCCCTTATTTATATTTTTTACGGTAAAGTATTTTGGTACATCTCGAAAAATCTGCAGTAAAGTTACAGATAATATTTAATTGTTTCCACGTATGGCTGTTAGTCAACTTTGACCACACCTAATTGAATAGACGATATCATGTAGAAATTTAAAGATGACGATGTCATGACATATTACAGAGGAAAGTATTATTTTTATTAACAAGTAATATAAGTTAATATTTAATACTAAAACCTACTTTTACCTCACTGGGTAATTATCAATTTATTTACATTAGGATCTATACGTATACAAAACAATATCAGCACTGCCACTGGGGAGAGTTTTCAAAATGTTGTTAGGGGAATGCTCTAAGATACTTTTAAATAAATTACTTACTTACCTAATGTATACGATATTTTATTTAAAATCTATGTGCTAAGCTTTGTGGCAATCTAAGTTAACTCTCAGTTAAGTGAGTTTTCGGTTGTTTTTATGCTATGGTAGCTGTGAGATTGTGAGTCACATCGAATTTACGTGGCCCATTCTTTTCTCGCCGATCTGGTAGGCTGCCGATTTGTTAAACCTTGGTACCAAAGCTTTCGTGAATTTAACAAGTAAACTTTTGTGGTGGTTGGACGCTCGTCTCACAAAAGTGGTCGAGGGTTCGAATAGCGGTATGAAAACATCGTAAGAAGATTCGCGGTAGTTGCGCTGGGTAGGTTGAACCCATACCTCAGCGCAGCTAGCTCAAATTTTCTTCACATTAAAGTGCCTCTTCATCGCAGCTCATTACAATGCTCAGCGTATACTTCGTGTAATGGCCGAACTATGAGGCTAGGTGCAGAAATCTCAGGTCTAACTAATTTCATACACATAAAAATGAATCGCTGAGTGTGTCGGTAACCGCAAATCTCGGGAGCAGCTGAACCAATTTCGCTAATTCTTTCTTTAGAATATTACTTGAAGTACGAGGATGGTTCTTACGGAGAGAAAAATAAAAAAAAATTAAGAATCGACTGTTAAGGCGGTACGAAGTTCGCTGGGTCAGCTAGTTTCATTATAATAATTCTAAGTTTGATATTAATTCAAATTTGATAGTTAAACTTTGCCAAAGCTATTAAAAAGATATTAAAGGCACCTTGTATTCCTAAATTTGCGTATTAAAAAAATTTGACAATTAAGATAGCGTTTCAATGAAGCTTCCCACGAATAAGGTTTTATGTGTAACCAAATAATGGTTAATCCGGGATTAACCAAGATCAACCTTCGTCAAAGTTGACAAGTGAAGAGTCAATTGAGCGGGTGAGCCGCTGTCTCTGTTGAATTGTGTTTTGTAACTTTTAATTCGATGAAATGTTAAATGTAGAGATACTTATAATGTTTTAAATTTAAGATTTTTTCACAGCCGTAACGTACATGCACGCCCAAACGGCATTGGGTGCAGATGCAAAAAATGTTATCGCTTTTATACTTTTTTCGAGGAGATCCTTACATTTGCGAAATATTTGGGCTATTGCTACAAAAAATAGCATTTTGCCAAAGATGCTTCGGTTCTGAATAATAAAAAGTCGGAAACACATACATGAAGCTAAAGAAAAACCATATTGTCCTTGGTTTCAAGGCCTCTACGCATAGTTATAGCAGCTTGCGAAATTTGCAATTTATCAGATTTATTGAGAAAGAACGAATGTTGACAAGACTAAGTAATGAAAATCTTCTCTACATCCCACTTTTACTTGTTTTCAAACTGACTATTAGTACTACTCATTTTATGATACTTTATGAATCGTTAATAACCAACAACTTATTAAAACATTAGTTGATGTACGAAATCTCGATCAATTTATAAAAGGTCCAACCCACATAATCATGGCAGCACTAAGATGTCCTAAGAGATCGAGAATGTAGCTATTACAGCGTAGCACGTAGGTACCTACACGTATGTTTAATCATTCCCTTTTTATTCCGGACAGAACGGCGTATTCGTTGTGAGCGTGACAGGATGAATAATGGTGTGATCTTGTTTGTTCGTCTGTTGCCACGTAACTTTAAAATAATGGCGTGCGGACCAACCGTTTTGTGCGACGCGATTTTTTCGGATCAACATTTTTAATTCGAAAGGTTATGTGCATGCGGTCAATCGTATACAGGCCTTACTCTTCAGTAACAGTGCCTTTAACACTGACACTTTCGTATCTAATGCTATATTTTCTATGCTTATCATGCTTATCACGTGCTGCAATGACAATTTAATTTCGTTACTGCTTTAAGTCTACGCGTGCACGTACATCGATCTTTCTAGGCGTCATTGCTATCAAAAAACACCCCATGTGACCAGACCATGTATCAGTTATGGTACTATAAGGAACCGATAAAATCAAAGCCCAGGAAGAAGAAGAACAGGGATACCAAAGATATCATGGTCTTCACTTTTTGTCACAGTCATCGCTTCTCCTACGTTATACTCAATCAAACGTAAGTCTTTCTCTACCATCATACATTGCCGCGTAACCATTGCCCTCTAGTGCACTTGTGGCTCGAATTTTACGATATTATTTTAAAAACACAATTTCTCAAAAACACTAATCAAATGACCTTTTGGTAGTGTCTATCTCAGTCTAAGCCGCATCTGTGGTTGTTGTAATAAAACGCCTTTTTTACATTTTATACTGTTAGAGTCTAATCAAGCAATTTGATTTTATTTCATCGTACTAGTAGTGCCCTTAGATAAATAATGTCGTGATTGTCATATTACGAAAAATAGTACCGTTGGTTTCAGATACTTATTCTTTATTCAAAGATTTGTAGAATCAATTCCATGAAAGCATTAGTAGCATAATTTTCGGAGTGACGGCCTTTGCCTGTTTTGAAACAGTGCTATTTTTCAAACGTCGAAAGTTTATGTTTGTTTAGTTGACGTCACAAAACTCCGCCACAAGAGTTACCACTATAAAGCTGACTTGTAAACACAATAAAATACTCGGTGACACAAAAATGAATGTCTCGAAATGGTTTGCTTTGAATAAAGCCGAATGCGTACTTTAATTCCAAATATAAAGCATATTTGCTTTGGATGTTTTTTAAAAATTTAAAACAATATAAAGTAAGTTGGTAAGCGTTTATATCTTTTTATATGAAACTATAATATATTTTTTTAAATAACAGTGAAATATATGTTATCTATAATGATATATTAGAATAGATAGACAACCTCTGTGGTGCAGCGGTAGCGCATCAGCCTTCCATACGAGAGGTCCTGGGTTTAAACTCCGGCTGGGGGAAAAAACCCCACGTATGGATGATTACATGTTTGTGATGTCACTGTTCCTGGTTCACACGACACAGGGTATCCTAGTGTAGATTCAAAAGCAATGTATGTGCCTGTATGTAAATGTTATGTAAATGTGTAAGGTGTCAGCATTCGAATCAGGAAAAAAAGATGGAAATGTCTAGATTAGATAGTTAGACTGGAAGATAAATACGTTTTGGAAGAAGGGGGTCGAGTATTGATAAACTGGCCATCGTTCGGTAGGTGCACAAGATCAAAAAGAGGCTGGAGCGTGAATAGCAAGGTATTAGAGGGGTTGGTATCACGAGGAAAAAGCCCAGCAGTTTTCTTCTTTCATGGGATGAATACATAGAGAGAATAGTCTGTTTATTTACTTTGTAAGCATTAACAACCACATGAACATCGCATTTCTATCTATATTAATAACACAAGGAGGTTAGTGTGTATTTACTAGCCAAGCTCAATTAATCGAACTAAAAAATAACAAGATATAGAAGTATCCATGAGTATTCCTCGGCCGCCGATATAATACTCTTTATATAATACTCCAAAATTTCTTCGCAGTACTAAAATTAAACTCTTTTCTGCTTCACTAATATTTTATGTAGATTTCATAGTATTAGAAAACCAGTTCAAGGTATATGCTAGAAGCGTATATGCAAGGTATATGCGCAAATAACACGTGTGCACTTTAGACCTCGCTCGCTCGGTAACCGATCGTAAAATCATCGGAATTATATTTCCTTTCTCAAGAAATTTCTCCATTTAATGGGCTAATTACGTTCACTAAATTTAGTGCGATTCCATAGCTAGCAATTTCAATTCAAGCGGCTTGTTTTTACGATTTAAACTCTATAAAAGCTACAGAATAGCTTAAAGTTTGTTATGTGCTAGTAGCCAGTAAACAGAGGCTCCGTGTGCACACACGCAAGAAAGTGCCGTGAACGTCTCCTAGTTGAAGATCAAAAGTTTCTCCAGCTAGCAGCTTGGAATCGATGCCTTTAGTTATGGCATCTCACTTACACGTTCTAATATGTTCTATTAATGTTAAAGGATGACATGACGTGAAAGTGTTGACGTGAACGTGACGTGAAATTGACATAAACTATGGCAGCATCAGAAAATTACAATAGAAAATTTTCGCATAAATATTTTCCACTTAAATGATGAAATTTCTACGCCAGGTGAGTAGATTTTATACAAACAAGAATCCGAGTCAATAGTTGGTAATAGTGCAAGTTTGTATCCCAGAGGTATAGGCTGACGAGGATTTGCCATCTACTACGATCCAGAAAAAACTTCTTTCGCGTCTTCAACATTCATTAGTAGATGCATGTTGTATTCATTAACAGCTAGTTGATGTAGAAGAATGTTTCGAAAAGATGAAAAAACGCAGTTGACTTTTTTGAAAAATTCTTCGGTCACAATAAGCGTAAAAAGAAAAAAAACATTCTAGTATCACAATTATTTGCCAAGACAGTCCTCTTTTACACTGGTTGCGAACTTTAGCTACCGAGGCAGCCGAAAGGGCGCCCCTTTAAGTGGTTTCTCTGTCGATGCTATCCCGATTTAGCAGAAACTAGGAGCGTTCACCGGACACTGTGTGGTTATCGGTTGTCACTCGGTGATCAATTCTCGATGCCGACCGTTAATAGTGTAATGTAAACCAACGCTGCGATGTGCCCACAAATAATAGGGCACATTCTACGGTACGCTTGTTAGTTACCTATCGTTATCGTTACAACCCTTGTATGTCCCCACTGCTGGGGCACGGGTCTCTTCCTCCATCGCAGGAAGGTTAGGCCATACTCCACCACGGGGGCCAAGTCCGGGTTGGTGGAGGATTGTAAGACAGTGGCGGGCCTTACTGTCAGAAGTTATCAAGCCGCCCATAAGGCCTCTGACATGGCTTAACGACTGCCATTATATGACAGCCGGCACCAACGGCTTAACGTGCCTTGCGAAGCACGGAAGCGCTCGGAAAAATGCCACTAGCGGTAGTCACGGGACTCTCACCCATCCTGTACCTGACCGCGCCTGTTGTTGCTTAACCAAGTGATTGATTCCAATCACTCGGTTCGCTTAGGCCACGAGCGCTTCGTTAGTTACCTAACGTAACTTGTATTCAAAACACAGTTTATTTGCTTTAAAGGTTTTTATATATCATTGGAATAAAGGGTTTATTTGGATTTTCGTGGTCGTGATTTGCGTGGTTTACGTGGTAGTTGTAACTCACGTAAATCAATTTGTCATGCAAATGACTGTAGTAATAGTATTGTAGAAGGGGTGTGATTGTGGTCGCCTCCTCGTGTGAGGGCACCTGCTTGCGTACTGGGTCCATCTCTGATGAGCCTGCTGCGGGAGCAGTGGCCCTCCTGGCACATCCTGGGCAACGGCCCCAACTCCGGGCTGAGGCGGGTGATTGAGCGCTTTTTAGCAGCACGTCTCCTGCCGAGGTCTGGATTTGGTGACGGCGAAGAACCACTCCCGAATCAGTGGCGGGATAACCACAAACCAGGTCTGTGTTGGCCTTGGGACCTAAATAACCCCAAAAAGTGCACCCGCGGCGTGTTGGGAAAGCGACGCGAGTAATATCCCCGCGCTTTTACATTTTTTCTGTAAAAAAAATGACATATGATGTCCGGCAAAAAAGATAATTTACCCCAGGAGGGTACCGGCCCCATAGGGGCAGGAGAATCCCTCCCCGGTGTCACTTCGGCACCGGGCAGCCCCTCGTATTCTGGGGGGGGCAACACCGGACTAATCTCCTTGGACGGCAGCACACCGGCACAGGCTGGAAGCGCCAGTTCAAGTGAGCTAACTCGCGTTAACACGTGGCAGGCGGTGACTAGCAAATTTGTTGCCAGGTCCAAGCGGGCCAGGAAAGCTAAGCCACCGCCTGCCCGTGTCGATGATAGGGACAACGGTCAGTTGCCGAGCGCCCTGTCTGCTGCTGAGGAAACTCAGCGCAGTCGGCTGCTGGTGACTGACAGTAACGACACCACTCATTTGCCGAGCGCCATGTCTGCTGCAGGGGAAACTCAGCGCAGTCGGGTGCCGGTGACTGAACGTGGAAAAAGCGGCCAGTTGCAAAGCGCCTTGTCTGCTGCGGGGGAATCTCAGCGCAGTCGGCAGCTTGCAACTGGACGCAATAAAAACAAACGAAGAGGTCACCGTGGAGGGCGGTCGCCCCCTTGGAAGCGGGATAAGCTCCAGGGGGCCGCTGCCACCCACGCGAAATGCGCCACGACCGCTGTGGTGGCGACCACGCATGGGCAGCCGAAGGTTCCCGCGCGATGCGCCCATAGTGCGGGGGCAACCCCGCACGCTGGGTTCCAGCGCGTGGAAACTGGGTGCGCCATCACTGCGGGGTCTCTACCGCGCGATCAGCAGCAGACCAATTCGGTAGCACAACGCTCGGCGACGGCAGGTCAGAGGCCCCGACACGCTGCTCCGGAAACTCCGGTAAAACGTGGCAGGGCTGATGTAACGCTGTCACCGGCCGTTACTAACAAGCGGCGCAGGCTAGAGGGTCAGGGGAAAGGAAAGGCGCTCGGCTACGCGGGGGTGATTAACTCTCATCTACGCGTGGCCGTGACCACCGTTCCCCCCACCGATTTAACAAGCGAGCAAGCGGACGAGCTCAAAGAGACTCTGGAAAGAGTCACTTCTGACGCAATCTTGGCGTCGTGTCTGGCCGGTGACGGCGCCCAACCGCTCAGGTTTCACGGGAAACCTCACCTGGGTGAGGGGGTGCTGAAAATTTGGTGCGGAGACGACGCCACGCTTGCTTGGCTTAAGGACACAGTAGCCAGCATAGCGTGCCCGATCCAGAACTGTGATCTGACTGTCATCGCACAGTCAGAAATCACAAAGATGGTAAAGGCCGGTATGCTGCTACCCACAACAGTCGTGACAGAGATGGATAAGATTCGCCAGATTCTTATCCATCAAAATCCCGAATATAATATCCAGCGGTGGAGGCCCTACCGAATAGAGATTCAGGAGGGCAAGGGCATCTTCCTCTTTCTGGGCATTCCAGAGGAGGAGGTGCCCTGCCTTCTGGAACGGGACCGGAGGGTCGCTTATATCATGGGGAGTGCGTACGTAAAGTTCTTCACTCCCTCGGGTCTGAGCGACGCTCCGTTCGTGCCGGAGTCTCTGTGCGCGCGGGTATCCACCGAGGATAACGAAACAAGGGACGATGAGGCCGCGCCCGATGGCGATGACGTTGATGGAGTCCCGACTCCAGCCGACGAGCCGTCGAGAGCGGCCCCCTCGTCCTATTCGCCAACAGTCGCTGGTATGTCCATCAGCGACGACGACGACAACCAGTCTGACGACATGGACTGGCTGCTGCGTGTGGGGGAGACACTGTCGGAGTAGCCATGGCTCCGCCACACGTAGTAGCTACAGTCGATGTTGTCCAAACAAACCTCCAGCATAAGCAAATCGCTTCAGCCACCTTACGTAGCCTGCTGGAGGTTAAAACTAACACCATAGCTCTCATCCAGGAGCCTTGGGTAAGGGGTGGTAGAATCTGTGGACTCAATAACCCGAGAGGTAAGCTAATGGTCGATACGACGATAGCCAACCCAAGGGCGTGTATTTACATGCCCAACTGCATACAAGCTACGCTACTCACACAATTCTGTTCCAGAGATCTCGCAGCTGTGAGACTCCTTAATGGAAGGGACGACCAAACTATGCTTGTCTTAGCATCCGTGTACATGCCAGGAGATGAGACCGTACCAGCCAAAGAGGTGGCTGACCTGGCGGTGTACTGCGCAGACCATAGCTGGGAGCTGATCATATCGGCCGATTGCAACGCACACCATCCTCTGTGGGGAAGTCCCAAAGCCAACCCAAGGGGAGAGGACCTCATAGAGTTTTTGATGACTACGAATCTCCTCATAGCCAACAAAGGTAACCAGCCCACTTTTATTAACAGCAGGTACCAAACTGTCATAGATATCACTCTTGTGTCAGTAGGAGCGATGGACATGGTTTCCAACTGGCACGTCTCCGACGAACCCTCACTTTCCGACCACAGACGTGTTAGGTACACCATACAGGCACAAACACAACCGCCACAACCGTGGCGAAACCCTCGCAAAACGGACGTCTCTAGATTTCAGAACGTTTTAAAGTCGAAGTGGTCAGCTCTTCAACTAAAAGACGCGACTTCTAGTACCTCCAATATAGATCACAACGTAGAAACATTAACAACCTGCTTACAGGAGACATACCAACAGACCTGCCCACTAATGTACCCCAAGGAACCTCCTGGTAGCCACTGGTGGGGCAAGGACCTAGAAAGAACAAGATGCAAGCTAAGGCAAGCCTTTAATCACGCTAAAAACACCAGGAAGGATTCTGACTGGGACATATACAAAGATCTACAATACGATTACAAAAAGAAAATCCGCTACTACCAAACTAGCTCATGGCGGCGTTTCTGTGAAAAAATCGAGTCAACAAAGGAGACAGCAAGAATTAAAACACTTCTGTCAACAAACAAAAACAGAGGACTCGGCTCACTGAAGAAATCGGACGGCACATACACAACCTCCGACGAAGAAATAAGCGAACTGCTACTACATACTCACTTCCCAGATTGTATGATCATGGACAAACAACAATGGGAAGAGCCCTTCGAACGATCGCCAGCTGATATTGACTGGGCCGTATCAAACACGGTCATTACCGAAGATAAAGTACAATGGGCCGTAAAAAGCTTCCTGCCTTACAAATCCTCTGGAATAGACGAAATTTTTCCGGCACTCCTACAATGGGGAATTAACACAATACTGCCACAGCTAGTGTGTATCTTTCAATCCTGCCTGGCACACCAGTACATTCCCCACTCATGGCGGGAAGTCAAAGTAGTCTTTTTACCAAAGGCTGGAAAAGGAGACTATACACAGGCAAAATCCTATAGGCCTATCAGCCTCACATCGTTTCTCTTAAAAACGCTGGAGAGACTAACGGACAGGCACATAAGAGAAGGAGCCCTAAAAACAAAACCTTTACATCCTCAACAACATGCCTATAGAAATGGCAGATCAACAGACTCAGCTCTGCATACTGTCGTTAGAACCATAGAAAAGGGCCTCTCAGATAAACATATGGTCTTAGGAGCCTTTATTGACATAGAAGGTGCTTTCGACAAAACAACTTTCAGTAGTATCAACCAAGCGCTGGTGAAACGAGGAGTGCAGCCAACCATCACGGGCTGGATAGACAACCTCCTGCGTCAAAGAGCCATAACGCTTAAGGTAAACAGCACTACGAGGGCAATAGTGGCCAGAGGCTGCCCTCAAGGGGGAGTTCTATCGCCACTTCTATGGAACCTAGTAGTTGACGGCTTAATCAGACGCCTTGATGAATGTGGTTTCTGGATAATAGGCTACGCCGACGATATAACAATCCTGACGATAGGTAAATCCGAGGATATTCTATACAGTCTAATGAGAACGGCGTTTGGCATAGTAGAGCGATGGTGCAAGACTCATCAACTAACCGCCAACCCGACTAAAACGGAATTAGTACTTTTTACAAACAAACGTAACCCAAAAACACAAAACCTACCAAAGTTTTTCGGAACAACGCTAACCCTGTCACCAACAGTTAAATATCTCGGTGTGACGCTAGATAGCAAGCTAAACTGGAGCTCGCACCTACAGAATATCGTTAACAAGGCCCAGATGACCTTCTGGCAATGCCGCGGCCTCATAGGAAAACAGTGGGGTCTACGCCCGTCACTTATGATGTGGTTATACACTTCGGTGATAAGACCCGCTATAACTTATGGCGCCGTTGTATGGTGGACCAGAACAAAACAGAAAATAGCAGTACTTCAATTACAGAGGCTACAACGACTGGCATGCCTCGCAGTAGCTGGGTGCATGAAGACAACACCGACTACTGCCCTGGAAGCCCTGTTGAACCTCAGACCTCTACACTTGCACGTTCAACAAGAAGCAGCCAGTGCTGCCCTACGGCTTCGGACAACCGGTATATGGAAACAAAACAGCTACACCCCACACACACAAATCCTAGCAGCCGCTGTTTCGGACCAGCCTATGATAGAAGCGGTGTGCGACAGAATACCAAACACTTATATTTTCGACAAAAAATATAAGGTACAACTGCAAGAGGAGCCTACCGACTACTCGGGAATACACGAAGTCAGAGTGTACACGGACGGCTCCAAAACTGAAACAGGAACGGGCGCAGGAGCCTTTTCCAACGAACTAAATCTAAAACTATCTACAACCCTTGGCAACCTGAATACAATCTTTCAGGCAGAATGCATCGGTATAACAAGAGCTGTCGCGCTGTTGAACACAAGAGATGCGAAGGCTTACGCAATACGCATAATCTCGGACAGCGCCTCAGTCCTACAAGCACTCAACAGCAATCTTACAAACAACAGCTTGATACTAGAGTGTCACCATGAATTGGAAAAACTGTCAACAAATAACAGAGTCACTTTACAATGGATAAAGGGTCATAGCGGCTCCCTGGGCAATGATGCCGCAGATGAACTCGCTAAAAGAGGCTCGGAAACCACAGTGGAAGGACCCGAACCCCTGCTCCCACTCCCATACAACCAGTTTAGAAAATGGTTGAGGTCGCGAACAGAAAGCCAGCATGCTGAACTTTGGAGAACAGAAACCAAATGTAGACAAGCCAGGGAGGCCTTACCAACAATCTCGAAACGTCTTTCACGTAGCCTGCTGCGTCTGAGAAGAGAAAATCTGCGCAAAGCTGTGGCAATCTTAACAGGCCACTGCTCACTGAACAGACATCTCTACAACATGGGTCTAACCGACAGCCCGCTTTGCCGGGGATGCCTCAAAGAAGAGGAAACACCCGCCCACGTGACCATTCACTGCGAAGGCGTGGAAAAGCAACGGACCGCCATCATTGGGAAGCCGGGGTCCCTTCAGGAAGCCTGCAGTGACATCGGAGCACTGCTGGCTTTCTGGAAAGAGATAGGCTGGCTGGAGTAAACGAACAGCTCCACTACGTACAATGGCCCAATCATGAGGCTAAGTGCGGAAATCTCAGGTCTAACTAACTAACTAACTAGTATTGTAGAATAATATTTTTATTACTTTAGGTAAATGTGAATTCGTTTAAATTAAACTTACACAATTATTATTACACAATTTATGAGTTATCGATGTTATAAGAACATACATACATAACTTCACGCCTGTATCCCAGAGGGGTAAGCAAAGACCAGGGACTGCCACTTGCCACGATCCTGACAGATCAACTTCACTTCATCAACTTTCAGTCGTTGCATGCACGCACGCCGGTTCCGGGTACTTTTTATCTTCCCCTTTGCTAATACATCCCCTATTTAATCGATGTATGTCCTCCTGGGACGCCCCTTACCAACCTTTCCATTCATATTCGCAATATATATTTGTTTTGTCAATGTTTCTTCCTTCGCATAATAATAATAAAAAATAAAAGAATAATTTCTTAAGCCCAAAATGGCCTAAGAAATTTTTCTTTTATAACAAGAGAGGAAAAATTAGAAAAAAACAAGATATCAGAAGAAGAAGAAGGGAGAGGCTTAAAAATAATGAAGATTTTAAATTAAATTTAAAAAAATGATTACCTGGAGTATTGAGTGATTTGCGTGGCCTCCAATTTTTTGACTTTGAATATCTCTGTAAGTATATTGCTCTCTGACCTCAGAGAGCAATATACTTACAGAGATATTCTCTTCTATAAAAAAATATTACTTTTACATATATTCTAAGCTACAGATGTCGATTCAAAAAAAAATTAAGTTAGAAAATTGTCACACAAGTCACAAAAAATGCCCTGCTCGAAGAAGCATCCAGTAGGGGTTTGCATATCAATTGCCAATAATTAATAACAATTTTTCAAGTAATAATTAAATGGAGATCTTATGAAGGTTTATAAAGATTTTGTAAAGCGCTCGACTGAACAGGAAGGCTGTTTTCTTTACGCCTATTTTATCTCAAAAATGGTTTCTCAAAGAACGGACTTGCCATATTTAAGGACATTAAATCTGATTCTTTCCGTTTGACAAAGAAAAACCTTTCCAAAGAGAAAAGCTTATCTTTGCTTCGGTTTAGATTACGTCTTTCGTTTGGTTAAACACGAAGTAGGCGTTAGGTGGCGAAACAGGTTGAAACTAGTTTAAACCGGCAAAATATCCATAAATCTGACCCTGAGAGACTGCCAACATGTTATCGCATGGTGCGTCAGAGAGAGAAAAAAAAATTCATTGAAAATATTTCTTTCAAAGAAAGATTGCAGATTATTGACTTTCGTTAGATTAGAGGAAATTTGAATAAAAATCTTTACTCTACACACAAGAAAATAAAATAGATTAAAATGTTACTATAGATCACACTTCACATCACATCACATCACACACTAATATTATAAAAGCGAAAATTTGTGAGTGTGTTTAGAATCAATAACTGTGATTAGAATTATTAATGCACCTCACACATTTAATATTTTAGGTACCTACATTTTTAATGGAGCCTTTAAACGTCCATTGCAGAGCACAGGCCTTCATTACCACGGGTGCCCACCGCAGATAGGTAATTTTTAAGCGCTTGGTATTTGAACACCTCAGACACTTAGGTTTTTTCAAGATGTTTTCCTTCACCGTTAGCGAGTTGTATTGCTACTATAACTTCACTAATGTACAAAGTCAAACAAACAAATAATGCATATTTAATTTTTTCTACAGTAATAAGCATTGCTCGTCTAACCACAGACTTAAGAGGGTTCGGAGACCGCTTGTACGAGTACCTTTTTGATAAAGGTCGCTGTACGGCTTAGCTTGTCTGGGCATGTTAGTTTCTATACGGATTCTGGGACCCTTGACGTGAATTAAAATTGAATGACAAAACAAGAATGCTAGTATGTTTATGTTTAAATTTCAAGCACCAGCTAAAATTATTGACTTTGCCAGTCAAAATAAGCACACATTCGAGTTAAGATCATATATAAGAAATAATTTTCTATAAAGAAGACTCGTGGCCTTGTGGCACTGAGTGATTGGGATCAATCACTAGGGTTAATCAACAATAAACGCGGTTGGATGGGTGACTGTCTACCGCTAATGGTATTTTTCGAGCACTTCCGTGCTACGCAAGGCACGTTAAGCCGTTGGTGCCGGCTGTCATGTAATGGCAATCGTTAAGCGATGTCCTTATGCGCGGCTTGATGTCATCTGACAGTAAGGTCCGCCACTGTCTTACAACCCTCCACTAACCCGGACTTGGCCCCCGTGGTGGAGTATGGCCTAACTTTCCTGCGATGCAGGAAGAGACCCATGCCCCAGCAGTGGGGACACACAAAGGGTTCATATCAAAGAAAAGTAGAAAAAAATTACTACCACATGAAAAGGTAAAGATATCTCTCAAAAAGAAAAAAAAAAAACACTTAGAAAAAGGGGCGGCCGTCATAAACACACAAGACTGGTCGTCAAAAAAGTGCGCGTTATCTAATGGCGCGGAGATCATCTTGCAGCGATTCGGTCGCGATTAAGCGTATTCATGGCGTTTACGTTTTCGGACGGAGTCCGAAGCAACAGGGCCGGGATTGGAGGGTGGGGGGCATGCGCGGTGGCGAGGGGCAGGCTGCGCGCGCGGGGGGCTCGCCGCAGCCTCGCAGCGTGCTTTAATGAATCGCCGGTTCTCGCAGGCCTCACGCCGTTCTTGCTACATTCGTGGGCTCCTATAAAAAGTTACTTGAGGAGCATTCGCTGTCTCCCTCGCGCGTAATAAATAATACACGGTGCGCTGCGTTGACCAACGGCTACTTGGAGGTAAGTGCCTTAAGTGCAACCTTTGTTTAGGAAAACTTTTTGAGTTTCCTTCACTGGCGTGTTGTTGTCAAGTTTCATATGCAACGTTTTTCGACTTATTTTATATTTATACTTTAACGTTTTAAGTTCTATTTTATTTTTTCAAGCAGTGTTTTCCTTTCCTTTGCTACACATTTATTTGGTGCCGATTCCTGTGAAGGCTTCGATCGACTTGCATTGTTTGTGACTACAATGGAATCGTCAACGCTCCCGAGATGAATAAACCTAAATGAACAACAAAAACTGGCGCTTGTTATGTGTCTGTCATAACTTCATTAAGGCCTGGCACGATTATATTGAGAGCAATACTTTTCCCTGGAAACGAACTTTGCTTAAAAAATTTCGCTTACCTTCGTTTTTTTTTTACTTTGCAAACAGACATTTTGCAGTTTCTTTATTTGTATAGGATCTTTTTTTGCGTTCTGCACTTTAGCATAATTGAAGTAGCTAGTTGTCAAAGATATAACAAAAATGTTTGTCGAATGTAGTTTTGCTAAGTAGCTAACAATGTAGCTTTACTATTTTGAAATTAAATGTAGATAAAATTCGTGTCTTTTTATTATATATAAAAAAAAATTAAGAGTTATTAATCGCAGTTCATGGATCATTAACGTTTGACATTAAACAGTCATATCACAAATATAAAATACATGTGTTAATGGCAGAATATTTTGCATTACAATTGAATGATAAGTAATATTTTTTATCTTTTGAGTGACTGAAGTTGAAGAAAAAAATACCTCGTCATGGTTTTATGTTTATTTATTTAATTCAAACATGATTTGTTTGCCTCGTTGTCAAGCGATGCCACGTTTGATTAAACTGCCGTAGGGTTGTGAGTGCGATTTCCACAAAAAAAAATTACCACGCGTGCCCTCCGCGTAATGACAATTTCAAGCGCTGAAGTTTTTGAGGTTTTGTTTTTTATGGTTGCCTGGAAGAAATTGCTTTTAGTAATAAGGCCGCCAAGTGTAGGTACCATATTTTTGTATTATTTCTGTTACTGTAATTTCTGTGTACAATAAAGAATATTCTATCTATCTATCTTTTATATACAGGTCCTAATTTAATTTTTGTTCAATTTCATGCATCGGAAACAGACTCTCGGCCGATTTCTGAATTGAGAATTTCACTGAATACTTAAGTAACGTTCTGTCACGCTCTTAGCTGAGAAATTCGAAGAGTCAGCACTACAGTTAAGTATTTACTTAGCGAAATTGTCAATTCAGAAACTGGCCATCTAACTCTCCAGTTTGTTTATAAAGTCTACAGGCGTAACAAAAGTCTTCCCATTCCACGGCTAGAGTGGTCTATCCTCGGCTTAGCCTGAAATCCTGAAGCCCACTGCAATCCTACCTATTCCGGTCACTGAGCGGAACATAATTACGTCGGAGGAAGGGCTGAGCCGATAGTAACGCTATCCTGCCTTTGTACTGCGCAAGTAGGTGCAAATGGAGAGCCGTTGATTTAATGGACTCGGAATGATTTTCCCCATTCTCAGAAACCTATATATGTTGCAATGTAAAGCAAACGGTAAAATGTTGGTTCTGCAGTTGATTTTTGTACTTTTGAGTGATTCATTTTCACCTATTTTACGACTGAGGATGGTCAGTATATCAATGAGATATTTGACGCCAATAAGACAAAAAAGTAACTAAGTGCGAGTTGAATTCACAAACTGAGGGATTCGTACACAGTGTATGGTCTTTTGTAAAAAAAATCAATTTTCAAGTGTGCTTTTTTTCATGCACTTTGGTATCCTTAACGGAAATTACCCTCCCATTTGACGTATATAAAAACCGCCCTGTAATTGCCAAGTTTGAAACTTATATGCTCAAAGGGAAGCCGAAAAATTATATTTGTTTTTTTTTGTAGGGGAATCGTCACTTGGGATAACTTTTAACAGATTGTGTTAGGTTAGGATAGGTTAGTTTGGTAAAGTTCACCGGCCTCACTAAAGTTTATATATAGAACTTACCGATGAGACGGCCGTACTACCTATTGTGTACTACCGTACTACTAGGACTCAATATTAAATATATTATCTCTGTTGTTCAAAAGAGTTGTCTAGTAGTGTAAGACAGTCCATCTACGTATCATTCTTACTTTAGGACTTTGTAAAGTACAACGTATATTTTTTTATATTAACTTTACTCATGACGAAGCATAGCCAAAGCATTTATAGAGACTGGCTGTATTTTTGTAGATTCACCTATTAAGTGAGGTGAAAAGCATGTCCCCGTCGACAAAACGGTGTGTAGATAAGTTTTATACGTTTACATAAGTCGATGGTCAGGTCAGGCTAACGCTGTGGTCATAGGGAATAAGGGTAAGCGGATACTTACGATTCTAATCCTATATTTTGGGTTCAAAAATATGCACTTCTCCCCGCGTTTTTAAGGGTGTAGAGCACATAACGCGTAATGGCGGTCAGAGTAAACTTAAGCACGGCTGCGCAGGTCTAGCTTTAGTTTTATACAAATCCGTGGCGTAAAACTTCAGTTGGGGAATATTAAAAGGCAATCGATAGGATTCGTAACGAATGCATCCGACAGAGAACCAAAGTTATCGACATAGCTCAGAGAATCAGCAAGCTGAAGTGGCAGTGGGCTGGCCATATCTCGCGAAGAACCGACAACCGTTGGTGTAAACGTGTTCTTGAGTGGAGACCGCGACTCGGCAAACGTGGTGTAGGACGCCCTCCGACCAGGAGGGATGACGATCTACGAAAAACTGCCGGCAGATGCTGGATGCGGCAAGCTAAGGATAGGGCGCTATGGTGCTCATTAGGGGAGGGGTATGTCCAGCAGTGGACCACATAATATAGCCTGAAGAAGAAGAAGAAGAAGAAAAGGCAATCGCGAAATATCTTAAGCTTCATCGTCACCATTAAGGGTATGAAGATAGTTGTCAAGTACAAAACTGTCTAGGGCATTGGATTATAATCATACGTTATATTCAGATACAGCAGTACCAGGGGCTGGGTATACCCTATTCAGCATCACCGATGATGGTTCGGTATCATTCACAAAACCATCACTATCAGAATGAGCGTAAAATTTGTCAAAAAAATTACGGGTACCGATGCGTAGCGTAGCAGCTAAATATCTAATTACTACGACGTGCTACGACGTAGCAACAGGACGTAAAATGGTGTGTATCTATGCAATAGCAGCAGCGCCATCTAATGATAAGTAGCCAAATTAGATGGCACTGTAAAAAGCGCCATCTGGTGTCTATGAAGGTATTTCTTGCCTAAGAATCCTGATCAAAAACAAACAAGAAAAAAAATGATTTTATTGTTTTTTGATCATAGAGCCAAACTTGCTCAATTATGACTTTATGGTTAAGATCTTATTCGTCAAAATTTTCCGATTGGTTAAAAGTCAAATTGGTTTTGGACTTGACCGTAAAAGCTATCAGACACACATTCATATAAATGAGTAAAGTACGTACATACGAGCCAAAGATATTACCCTTCTTTAGGAAGTCATGCAAAAAGAATATATTATAAAGAAATTCCAAGATTCGTTCGGAAATTTTATGTTCGAGTCGATTCGCTCTGTTCAAATAACTTGACCGTTACGCATTGTAAATGTTAGTTTATAGTGCATAAGAGCCATAAGCGCGCTTTCGTGGGTAGATAACTGGTTAATTATTTTTCAGTAGAAAAATCTTACTTAGTATTCTCACATATGATACGATATGGTACTATGGGCAAGCCTTTAGGTCAGGTAGATATAATGTAGATAAGCTTTGGCAGCCGGTTGTGTCTAACGCGCTGCTGAATGTTGCAAATGGCTGCGGTTCGCGCAGATAGGTACAGACATACGGGCATTCGTATCGGCCGAGGCCGCTCTACATTAGCAATATGTTATATCAATATATTTATCTTTAGCTTTATCGTGAGGAACGGTTAATATTTTTCGAACAGATATGTATATCTGGCCGACTGGAAGTGTTTGAAATAGACGTTGAAAATAGGGAATAAAAAAACATTTGGTCAAGTATTGAACTTACCTAATTAAATGAAATCCGGACAGAAGCGGGATTTGATAAGGTTTTCTTTCTATTTATCGTTAATTCATTAAGCGTAACATGAAAATTAAATTAAAAACAAAATTGAAACATTATACATAGTAAAACGGGTTTAAAAGAAAGGAAAGTAAAAACCATTAACAATATATTACAAGAATAGCAATAGATAAGTGGTTTACAAAATACCGAAACACTAGTAAAGTCTGCAGAAAACGGTGAGTAAACGAGGACGAAGTCAGTATATATATATATATTTATTTATTGTAAATGTTAGTTTATAGTGCATAAGAGCCATAAGCGCGCTTTCGTGGGTAGATAACTGGTTAATTATTTTTCAGTAGAAAAATCTTACTTAGTATTCTCACATATGATACGATATGGTACTATGGGCAAGCCTTTAGGTCAGGTAGATATAATGTAGATAAGCTTTGGATATATATATATTATGCCATTTCGGATTTATTTAATTATTTAGTTAAATACAGAGCACAATCTTACACGAGCATAAAAATATACATAGGCACAAAATATATATATAGATATACATATATATATAAAGTCTGCAGAAAACGGTGAAAATATATATATATATATATATATATATATATAAACATTATACTATGTATAATGTTTCAATTTTGTTTTTATATATATATATATATATATATATTTTGTGCCTATGTATATTTTTATGCTCGTGTAAGATTGTGCTCTGTATTTAACTAAATAATTAAATAAATCCGAAATGGCATAATTAATTGAAGCATAACTTTGGACTATTAGAGCGATCAGTGGCCACGGCGATACAGGGCGCATACGCCTGCACGTCGCTTAGGTACTGCACGCTGCACGCCGCGAATAAGGGTGTGGAGATCGGCTCGGCTAGTAGCTTCGAAAAGTTGCGTAGATTACTTAATTGACTAGACTGACAATTAAGGCTAAAATAAACGAAACGTTAAAATAATAAGGCATTTTAACTAAAAAAATGGATTGTTTCTTTTGCAGAAACAATCCATTTTTTTACAGATCAATAAATATAGCGATCCGAGAACCCAAGGGTTGACTCGACGTTTGTTTGCTTACTGACCAGTGGCGTCACTAATTCCCGCCCGTCGCCGTATTGCTTAAGAGCGTTTTGGTGGCATATTTCAAAGATGAATATTTACTTGTTTTTTTTAGAAAAATAACAAAAGATTTGAAAAATAAAATTTTCGGAGCACTTATTAAACACCAACGAAAATCTGAGTTGGTTTTCAGAAACCCGTCAAACAGCCTATTGTAATTGTTACATAAGACGGACGATACATTCACGTTCTATTTACATTTTACCTACTTATAGTTCAGTTATATTGATAGTGTATGAGATATTTGATGTGAGGATGTTAAGTTAGGCCTATTAAGAACTGATTGACCAATTCATAACTGTCTGGGATTTCACGCTCTGTGATAGGTTAAGTAGAGTTAATTAACGTCGTTGTTGTTAAAAAACTTGTTAAAAATAAGTTGAAAATGTTGAAAGTCTTTGGGGTGTTGTTGTATTTTTACACCCAAAGTGACTTTCGCCCCAAAGTGGAATAAAGGATGATAGTAATTCAGTACCTTAATAAACAAAATGTCTGAGTCAAAGTGAAATATTTGGAGCACAAATGTGTTATTCTAATGAGATTTTCATGCTATCACCAAAAATAAGGAAGCTGGCTGAAAACGAGCGAATATAATACGAATAAGTAGAATTCCTCCACGAACGACACCGAGTAAAGAGGGGCAAGTATTTTCCAATAAAAAGTTCAATAAATGTACAACACGACGAGGATTAGCGCAAATTCTCTATCCCGGAACAATAACATAAAATTTTGCTCAACACATGCCCCTGCTCAATAAGATACCGCTCCCTTGCTCTGCCAGCCCTGAAAATAGTACTTCAGCCATCGATTTACATTTTATTCATTTCTACTTGCTACGCAAATTAATGCCGAAACAAACCTTACCTAAAGGCTCAAATTGGAAAACGCCACCTTAAACAAAAACACAAATTACGTGCTGCATATTGATAAGAGAACGGGGTAATTGTTTTAATATCCCATAGATTATGTTGAAGAAAGCGGCAGGGCGGCAAGGGGACAATAATTTAGCCGGTTTTGTCTGAGCACAAAATACACTGTCAACAGATAATACGGGCGAGAATGGCTATCCCTTCCCAATACACAGCCTCCAAATGTGTAATCGATATCTACTGCTGCAAAGGGATGACTGTGTGACTCGTTGAAAAGACTGACCAAAAGAGCTTAGGAAGTTGATGCTACGTGGTTGAGTCCCTTCCTATCTGTATGCAATGTAATATTAAAGGTATTCCTCGTATACCTAAAACATGCAAATTTGCATGAAAAGTGAAAAGTGACATTTTACCACGTTTTTTTATTTTGCTATAAGTTGTTCAGAATATGGAGTAAAGCTAAACTTTTTACGGAGGAAAATCCATGTCGAAGTCAATATTCTAGTAAGTTAATGCAGTTCATCGCGTTATCAGTAGTTCCGTTGCAGGAAAAGTTTGTCGGTAATGAATAAGTATAATGGCAAACTTTATAGTAACTTACAATTGACGTTTCTCTTTGAAATTGTTACTAGTTTTTTGTGCCTTTTTTCTGAGGCTTTGGGTTAGCAAACTGGGGTCATAGGACTTTCCTTTAGTCTCAAGGAAAATTGTGACGTTGTGTTGGAAAAAGTAAAAGCTAAGTACAAAAAAGAAGCGCTCGTGGCCTAGTCGAACCGAGTGACTGGAATCAATCACTTGAGTTAAGCAACAGGCGCGGTCAGGTGCAGGATGGGTGACCGTCCCGTGACTAATGCTAGTGGCATTTTTCCGAGCTATTCCGTGCCTTGCAAGGCACGTTAAGCCGTTGGTGTCGGCTGTCATGTAATGGCAATCGTAAAGCCATGTCAAAGGCCTTACGGGCGGCTTGATAACTTCTGACAGTAAGGCCCGTCACCGTCTTATAATCCTCCACCAACGCGGACTAGGCCCCCGTGGTGGAGTAAAAGAGTTGATATCAAACAAAAAAGTTAACTTACACATAGTAAAACATGGCCGTCGAAACCCTCAATCTGTCGTAACAAACTTTTTTGTATCTCAAATGGGATTTTAATATCAGAAGCGGTCTCAGGAATGTATCTCAGAGGGTGGGCAGTAAATAGCCCGGTGAATGCTTACCCTCAGGCTCCGCGAATTCCACTCAAGTTCAACTCTCAAATTAATCTGTAATTTTAAGGCATAGCTTACGTGATTTAATTAACGTCGACGCTCTGGCTTTTTAATCAATAGGGTACATTTGGCAGCCGTTCAACTTTTACATTTATTACAGGAGTAATCTGTAACGGAATTAAGTATCATTTTATTAATCAAACTTTGGTCTAATGTGACGATGTTTTTTTAAATATTACGTATATAAAATGTCACATTTGTATAGTGCCAAATGTGCCTAATGTGAGTAGCGCGGAATTGAAGTTTCAATTTGACAAGTTCATTGGTCTACTTCCCTCCGGTATCCTGTACTGATACAGTCTGCTACAAATCGTTGATTTACTACTGCTGGCAGTTGGTTTTAGCATGCTTTTTTGCCAACTGACAGCTGGTAATTATAGATTAACAGATTATTAGTATAAAAGTAACCGGGGATATCCGCTTGTTTTGTAGTTTCTTTTATCCGCGGTTAAATTTAGCGCTTCTTATATTAGATATTTTTAGCAATTTGCATGTCTGATATTTCGCATAATATGCGCTATTTTAATAAACATGCCGGGGCATCGGTTCGTACCTACTCATACGGAGGGTTTTACGGTCACTCAAACTGATATGAAAGATTCACTGGGTTCCGTTTCAACGATGAAATATGCTGGCACGATATTTTATAATCTGCCCACCAGGAAACATATATATTTTTTGACAATTTTATACTCAATAAATCGTATAGACTTTTACAAAATTTATTAAGCGTAACGGTAACCGTAAACTGCTTTATGTACAATCGTTTACGTTTCACCACCGAGTATGTGAAGACTTTGCATGCATACACAATCTTCAAAAATGAATAGAGAACTGCTTTGTTACTATAATATAAAAAAAAAATACAACGTGCTGACAAAAACTAAGTACATGACGACCGCATAGTATTAATTGAGATCTCGAGTGTAGGTATGCTTTTGAAACGAGTGAGTGAACATACTTCTTACCCTAATCAACCCCGAATAGGCTTCCGTAATTAGCTATCTAGCCGTCCTTTGACGGACCAACTATAATAAAAGCTAAGGGCCAGCTTGTATCGATCAAGGGCCAAGAGAAAAGCTCTTTTGTCGATAAATAAGCTCTTTATCTACATTATAAACGCTATTTACCTATTAATGACAGATAATTTTAATGCAACAAAAAACACTGTCTCAAATGTTCTTTGTTATACCTCCTAGAACTGAAACTTAATATGGAAAAGTTTACACAGCGACAAGATACTATAGTTACCCTCATTTCATTATCTGTCTCCGCAATATTTTCGCTCGACCACCTCCGAGAGGACGTATGGAGTGTTACTTTTATTATTATAGACACTCGTTAGGTAGATGTAGATAGGCCTTATTTCGGTAGCGCCTAAATAGAGCTGGCACGAACAAAAACAAATGACAAACGAGGAATAAATTAAAAGAAATAAATTACCGCGCACATTCAGATTTCGAACGAAGTTTGAATACGGGAGTTGTTGCGAAATTGTTGTGTATTTCTAGAATGTTACTGTTAGTGATTCGGGCTGGGGCATTTGCATAATACCCACGTAGTCTGTAAGGAAGTCCTCTTGTTAATATTCTTTATACTCAAACTTTGTATCGTTCATTCGATTGTTTTGTAAGGAAAGTCGTAGCTCGCTTGTCGGTTGCGCTGTTTTTTTATTTATGTTTATTTAGGGCAAGCTGGGGTACGTTCTGAAGCTTTTATTCAAGAACAACTTGTAACTATCAGTTCTTAAGTTACTAAAGTGTTTATCGGGAAGAGCGGGTAATCGTGTTCATCCATTATAAAGGGAAAACTTTCCACCAGGTAGATCGCATGCCTGCGGGCGGCCGGTCCGACTGCTGTTTGTCGGATGCTATATTTATGGTATGTCATGTCAAGGAATGTCATGTACCACTCGAAGCGGTGGTAACGGATCGGTAGAACACCGGCTTGTCATTTGGGAGGTCACGGATTCGAAGCCCGTTCTTCTTTACTATTCTTTAGTTTCTGAGTTACGTTCATTTGTGAAGTTATAGCAGCAAAACGACTGGCTAACGATGGAGTAGTGGAAACCTGAGTGTGTAAGGTGTTTACATCCCTCAACGCTTAAAATTTGCAATCCGCTGCGTCAGGCTGTGAGCCCATACTCTTTCTCTGAGAGAAGGCCTGTGCCCTACAGTGGGACCTGTATAGGCTGCGTTATATGTGTTGTAACACTTTGCATGCGCTTTTACACATTTTAGGGCACCTTTACTTGTTAAAGCGCCACTAGACATTGAAATTGTGTTTTATAGTCTTCTCCTTCTTCTTTTTCGAATAAACCCTCATTCAATCAACCTGCCGTTTTTGGTTTTGTCAGATAAGCCCTTGCAGATATATCGCCACTTCTATCGCACGTGGGGCAGCCCTCGTAAGGTCGTCCCAGGTGTTACTTAATGGGTACTGTGGACACTGCATCACATGCTTAGTGGTGTGTATTTCCCCGCAGGTACAGTTGACGTTGGCGTCGGGTGGTAGAGATCCCCATTTCTTGAGGTTATCTTTCGATCGTCCCACGCCTGCTCTAAGCCTATTGAGTATTCTCCACACACTTCCGGGCTTATGACAACGATATTCTGCTCGCTGAGTTGTGCTTTCCATAAACTGGAACGGGCCTCGCGTGCAGTACCGGGGTACTGCACGCGGGGTACTGCACGGCCCGTTCCCAAGATCCCGGTCATGCACAGGGTTAGCGAGAAAGCTCCCGCACATTAGTGTGTGCATATGGAGTGGGTATCATTAAGCTACTTGTACCGCTCCACAGCAGCTGCACAGCTGCACGAGTAGTGGTGCGATTTCGGTGAGCTGGTACAGCTTAGCGATGGACATCGATTTTTGGCTGCCAGTTACGAGCCGACATGTTCCGTTGACAGCCACGTCCACCTGATGCGCGTGCGCCGACTTTTGGTTGTGAACGTGTGTTCTAGGCGAGCTCCCTCCTAAGATATTTTGTATTCCCTAGACGTTTCCCTGTTTCTTAGATGAAATGCAGAAACTTTTGTCTTTGCTTTATTTGGTTTAACTTGATTATCCAGGTAGTGGGATAATAGTTGACCTAGGCCGCCGAAAGGTTGAGTTCTACAGCTTTGAAAGTCATTTCCTGTGATGTCATGGCCAAATCGTCGGCAAAGATGAAGTGGTTTAGTCCCTCAAAGATAGGTTGATTATTCGTGTAGACCTTAAACAGCGCGGGGGCTAAGACACTGCTCTGAGGAAGCCCATTTTCCTGCTAGGGCCACCTGCTCTTATGTGATTGAAAAGACACGTAAAGCATCCGATTGCTGAGGATCTGTGCGATAATTTGATTAATAAGCACTTTAGGTGTTTCACTGTAAGTATTATACGTCGGGCACTCGCCTTTAATCCAATAAAGCAAGGTCTACATTAAAGATTTCATGGTTTTTTGAGGTACAATATAAGATTCTCTTGATTTTGGTCTAGTCTGATTTCTAGATTCTGTGCACCCGATAGATTTTGTACAATATTTATAACGGAGCCTTAATTCTAGCAATCTGTGATTGTTAAATTTTTGTATTAAATTATACATACATATTAGATATATGTATTGTATATGTAGAACAAGCTAATCGATTATCACTCAAGAGCTGTATCTCGTTTCAAAATGTTCTTAACGTGGAATTTAGCTAGCAATCCCAAAACCATATAATTTCAAATTATTATTGAGTCCTGGATGAAGAATAACAAAGCCAGGCCAACTAGTAGGATCTTTTTTTAACTACGCGCAATGTACTATATAAATTAGGAAACATCTGAAATAGTGCATAATATCGTTTGAGAGAAACACTAAGAAGAAATTAAACAGAAATTCTATGCTGAAATCACAAAACGTCGAACAATCCTATAAACATACAAGATGATCAAACAGAAGGAATAGTAAAGAGAAGTATTTAAGAAATGGGTACTGAACAACTGCGGAAGAAAAACAAGATAAGAAACATTACCATACTTATTTTATAATATGGTCATGTTCCAATAGAGCTTGGTAATCTATTCTAGGCCGTAAAGACTGCCGTAGTATACCCATTTTCTGGCCAAGTAGTGATGTATAGTCCACGGTTTTCTATGTTATTTCAGAATGTGATTTGAGAATTTTATTTATTATTAACTGTTATGATTTATGGTTTTATTCCTAGCAACAACTTATTTTTCATGTATTTTTTTTACATTCACAAAGATCGTATTCATAGATAGGATCGTATTGTGGTTAATCTTCGTTGGTGAGATAGCTTCTGAAGCTGCCTAGGAACATGTCTATTTAAGGCAAATTTTCACTGGACAGCTACTATTTCGAGAACCAGGTCACAAGAAAAATCCAGCAGGGTTGAGGTGCATTCGAAAGAGTGTTCTCCTTCACTATTCTATTTAAAATATCTTGCCGGTCATGATCAATGGATCCAAAATATGAACACTGAAAAAACTCGTCCACCAATTTAAAATCCGAAGAATACGGGCCGGAGAACCGTTAACCAATAAAGTCTAAAGTTCTTAAGTGGAACCACAAACTGTCAAACACAGCATGAGACACCCGTCAGTTTGTTACCATGACGCTATGAGGAAAACTGCTGGTAACAGCTGGATGAAATTGATAGAAGACAGGAAAAAGTTGTGTGTCTCCAGGAATGTCCAAAGGCCTTTAGTCTGATGTATGTGAAGTTTGCTCCGTGATTGTTTTCTCAAATCAAACTTAGTTGTATTTGCATGTAGCATAATAAAATTTTAATGGTTTTTGCTTCCATATTTTTACTAGAAAATCGTGTGTTTCCTAACAAACATTTTCACCATAATATTTAAAAAAATCTTACGAAGATTTGCTCATTAATGGTTTCACCGCACTATTTTCTGATTTCGGTGCTCTGTTTTCTGATTAAGGTGTAATCAGAACTCGGTGCTTAAAATACAAGATTAACTGACGGGAAGATTTTTCCAGTGGCCAAATTAATAACACCATAGTCTAGCCGTTATACGTTTCTTATCATTTGGAGAAATGTTCATAACAAATCTTTTTATAATAAAATCCCTTCTTTTCTTGACACCATAACCTTATCGCAAATAAATATTCACTTAAATACTCTAGCCAGTAACATGACTGAAAAAAAGTTGTTGCTTCACCATGTTCAGTTAACGTTAATCTATCGAATAGAATCTCTTGCCAATTTAGGCCGAGTGAAAAATGGCCGGACTACACTCCTGAGACCGAAAAACATTACCACAAATTATATTGTATTCAACGAAGTCCATATCGACCGCTCAGTCGACAGCCGTTCTCGTTTCACCAACTTATTTTATTTTCATTTCACCAAATCTCAGTTTAAATAACAAAATGCCCACCTACATTTTTTTACAGGGGCTTTTCAACCCTAGGTCAAGTGCCCATCCAATATTTGGGAAGCACTCCGCCACATCGGGCCGGTCGAAACGTTCATGCAAATGGACTTTTGGTAATCCATTCTCTTGTGTTCCCTTGTTCGCACTGAACGGCTAGAAACAGCGAGTATCAGTTTGAGTATATTATTTTGTTGTTTGTACTTGAATGGCTGTTGATACATCTGACAGCCTTACTTTATATACATTTGGGTGGATAGAAAGCTGTGGTTGGGCAATTAGTTATTAAAATGCAATCAATTTTGTCTATTATTTTTAAGTACGAGTATATAGACATAAAATATAAATAAGTAGTTAAGAAATGTTCTAACTACGTAATGAGATTGTCTTAGATTTACTAAGTAAAAGTTGAACAGGAGCAGGAATAAGCAGTAACTATTAATAAAGAAAAAAGTTTTCATTAAAAATTATGACCGACGCCACTAGATAGAACGCTGAAAATATCGATAGCTAGATTTACATTTATTACGCAATCAGAACAAAGATACATTTATTTTATACTAGCTGACCCAGCAAACTTCGTACAGCCTACCATCGATTCTTTATTTTTTTTTATTTTTTCTCTCCGTAAGAACCATGCTCGTACTTCAAGGAATATTCTAAAAAAGAATTACCAAAATCGGTTCAGCTGCTCTCGAGATTTGCGCTTACCAACACATTCAATGATTAATTTATATTATAGACTAGCTGACCCAGCGAACTTCGTACCGCCTAACAGTCGATTCTTTATTTTTTTTAATTTTTATCTCCGTAAGAACCATCCTCGTACTTCAAGGAATATTCTAAAAAAAGAATTAGCTAAATCGGTTCTCGAGATATGCGCTTACCAACACATTTAGCGATTCATTTTTATATTATAGACTAGCTGACCCAGCGAACTTCATACCGCCTAACAGTTGATTCTTTATTTTTTTTATTTTCCCCTCCGTAAGAACCATCGTCGTACTTCAAGGAATATTCTAAAACAGAATTAGCGAAATCAGTTCAGCTGCTCTCGAGATTTGCGCTTACCAACACATTCAGGGATTCATTTTTATATTATAGAATATAGAATATAATTATGTAAAAATTTATTTTACTAACCATTTCACAGTAAATGTATTTTGAAATGCCTGTTTTAGAGGTAAGCTGGGAGAACCCAGCATCAGAACCCTTAAATAGTCATAAGTTGATTGGGGGCCGGTTTCTGAATTGAGAATTTTACTAAGTAAATACTTAAGTAACGTTCTGTCACGCTCGTTCTTGAGAAATTCGATGAGACAGCACTACAGTTAACTATTTACTTGGCGAAATTCTCAATTCAGAATGCGGCCCTCGGTGGACTTGGCCTACCTACATCTTTTATATCTTTTTTGTGCTCACCATTTGAACTTTTCTAAACAAAGTAACAGAAATCAATAAAAAATAAGACAAATCGGTCCAGACTTCCTGGAGTTTTAGCGAGACTAATGAACAGCAGTTCATTTTTATATTTCAGGATTTTTTTTAACTAGAACTAGATGTCGCTGCCTGTACGTAATACAGAGAATATTGTAAAGAGGTTCGAAATTTCACTGATGCCGTGAGTCGCCCATTGGCTCAATTGGTAGAGCGCTGGTACGGATAGCCAGAGGTTGCGGGTTCGAATCCCGGCATGGGTGAAATTTTTAGCCTCTAAATAGGTTTTTAAATTAGAACTAAAGTCCTCACAACTTTATCCGACCCAACGTTTTATTCCATTGACGTATCACCTTTAGATGTCACAGACAGGTAACTCTTTTCGTAAACTGCCCGAGGGAGATTTAGTAATTTAATCTGAATCCTGACAAACTTAACGAGCAAAGTTTTTCGTAACAATGAATCTAATTAACCGTAAGTTCTTTTTGACTTTCGTAAACTGTGGAGACTCTTCACAAATAGTGCTCTGTAAGGCAAGAAAATTGGTGACAACCTATGTAATATTATGTCAACTTATGCCATGTAATGGCAGTCGTTAGGCCATGTTCGAGGCCTTGTAGAAGCTTGATAACTTCTGAAAGTAAGGCCCGCCACTGTCTTACAATCCTCCACCAACCCGGACTTGGCCCGCGTGGTGGAGTATGGTCTAACCGTGATGCAATGCAGAAAGAGACCCGTGCCCTAGCAGTGGGGACATACAGGGAGTTGATATCATCTAATATATGTAAGGACCTAAGTCCTTACATATATTATGAAATTGGCGTTTCGTCGTACTGGCCACTTTAATCTGAAATATCTCCTCTTTGAATTCAAAATTTAAATTTATAAATATATTTAGCTAGTATATTTGAGTTTCGAAAACAGTAATTCATTTGCAATTAGTTTTTTGCTCCTTTGTTTTTTCTTCGGCGTCGCTCGTCTCGCACAATGGAGAACTTGAAATATCGCGTGATTTAAGAGTACGAGTTCCGCCGTGGCACCAGTGCTGCAGAAACGGCCCAAAGGCTTAATGATGTGTATGGCGGCGGTGTCGCAAAAGAAAACGCAGTGCGTTTTCGGATCCAACGTTTCCCAACAACGACTAAAGTTGCTAATGAAGAATTGAAGACTATTATGGAAGCAGTTACCTTTCAAAACATGTCCGAGTTAGCTGCAGGCTGCAATATAAGTGATAAAACTGTTTTAATCCACTTGAAACAAATTGGGAAAGTGAAAAAGCTCGACAGGTGGGAATCTCACGAATTGAGTGAAGCAAATCGACAAACGCGCGTCGACTACTGCGTTACGTTACTTAACTGGCACAATTTGTCGTCGTCGTCAGGCTATACTAGTCCACTGCTGGACATAGCCCTCCCCTAAAGAGCGCCACGTTGTGCTATCATAGAGGGTAATGCCCATAATCCCTACGCTGGGCATGCGGGTTGGCACAATAATGAAGGCATTTTAAATCAAATCATTATCTGTGATGAAGCGTGGATCCTGTACGAAGCGCTCATCGCAATGGCTAAACTCTGGCAAACTAGCCAAATAATGCCCCAAGCGAAAATTAACTTAAAAAAGTTACTTCTGAGGTTTTGGTGGACCTGTGCCGGTGTTGTTCACTACAGCTTTCTTAAATCTGGCTAGACGATTACGGCGGATGTGTACTGCCAGCAACTGCAAACTATGATGGATGACCTAGCTGCTAAACAACCGAGGCTAGTCAATCGCTCTAGGCCACTGCTGCTTCAGGACAACGTTAAACCACACACTGCACCACTGCACCACGACTGCACTGCAGCACACACGGCTACCAAATTAGAGAAGATTCAATTGGGATGTCTAAAACATTCACCGTACTCTCCCAAACCTTGTTCCAACAGATAACCATTTTTTTTCGAAATTTGGATAACTTCTTGCAAGGGGAAAAAACAAATCCGATGGGGCAGTCCATAACGCCTTCAAAAATGTTATTGATTCGAGTACTGAATTTTTTTTATTGAACTATGAAATCGCAAAAATGCGTAGGTAGCAAGGGCACATACTTCGATAAAATAGAAATATTATATTTAAAAAAAACTACTTTATGTTCCGATTCATCCAAAACACCAATTTCATATGTAAAGACCTAATATTATTTTACCTCAATGTATATTATAGAAAACTCTTGGCAAAATATTCAATTAATCAGCCCTTATGCATCCACTTTCTCCTATCTATGGTATGTCATTTTGCTCATGGGCATCTTAATTCAGTCGCTGTTAGCAATCTTTCTCAGAATGTCGGTCTGTTTGTTCGGTCTGTTGTTTTGTCATGTTTTCCATTGGAAAAACTATTCAAAAGGAGCTGAATTTGTTTCAAAGCAGATCTATTTTTAGTTCTTACAGAGACGTTTTTTTAGGACGCCTATAGTCACATCGCCACAGACAAAATACATTTCTCGTCGTACATTTCACTTCGTGAAAGCGCTTCCAATCACTACGGTTAAGCAACACCAGGCGCGCGGTGCTGGATGGGTGACATACCATGACTGCTGCTAGGCGCATTTTTCGGAGCACTTCCGTTCTTCGCAAGGCTCGTTTAGCCGTTGGTGTCATATAAGTCGTTAAGCCATGTCAGATGCGTTATGGGCGGCTTAATAAATTCTGGCAGAAAATCCCGCCACTGCTTTACAATCCTTCATCAACCCGGACTAGGCCTCCATATGGACTATGGACTTACCTTCCTGCAATGCAGGAAGAGAGCCATGCCCTAGCAATGGAGACATACAAAGGGTTGATACTAAAATACCTTAGTTCCCCTGCTGTCCACTATCAATACATTTTAATCTGTATTTTCCTGAATCATGTAGTACACTATTAAAATCGGGGACGGAGACCATTGGGAAGGGATATCATTATGAGATCTTGTTACATTCGTAATTATACATTATGAAAAAACGTCACGGTCATCTTTTTGATACGTCAAGATACGTGGGATTTATTTAATTGGATACAAGTTCAGTGAACCTGGAGCTTCAGCTTACATAAGTCCTATTAAGTATCTCAATTAGCGTAAATAATTAAACCGTAACATCGAACCAAGAGAACTATTGCCTCTAACAGAGACATTGGAGCGCGCGAAGTCAAATCTCGGCTGGCAAGTTAACCACAAATTCGGCGACTGTAATTTACTTAAGCTGAGTTCTTCAGTTCGTTTATTAAGTAGAGTCGAGATTAACACCGAAGGCTTACGGCAAGATGTGTACCCACCCCACTCGCCAACTACCAGCTCCCGTCGCGTTACGTAGACAGATAAGCTAATTACTTATTGTGATTTAAGCAACCGTCTCCGTATTTTTCATCAAATTCACCGAGCTTCGCGACGGGACCTCGTCCACCACAATGGCTGTAATTAACCGGACAATTTAACTTTTTAATTGCGAATTAAGAAAGTGGGAGTGCAAAGGTTGAGGGCCTATTCTGTGCAATTAATTGCCGAGAAAGATTTTTACGGTCGTCTCCGTGGTCATTTGCGTAAAAATTGTCGCTTTTAATTTTATCGTCGTTAACGTAAAATATGAGCAAGTGTTTGATTAAAGCGTTTGATCTCTAAAATCAGCTTATAGACTTTTCGGCTTTCTAAACACTATTTTAACGAACTCGAAACTCACTTCAGTTGAACTATTAGATGGAGTGTTCAACCCTCGAGATAGTCGGTTCATTTCTTCCAGGAACCTCAAAGCTACCTGCCGGGTGAAGTTCCCAAGTCTCTGGACAAAAGTTGGACGTAAACAGGCCCGCTAACCAGTCATGCGTTTCAAATTGAACCCACACGAGATATTTACAGAGTTCACTTTACCCTGTATCGGGGTTTACGGGATCCGCCTAAAGGGTTATTCACTTATTAACGTAAACAAAACAGTGCCTTAACATTGGAATATCATTGCCTTTGTTTTATTATGCATTAACTTACTTTATTGGGCTCTGCCGGTGATTTATTTACGTGTATTGTAGAGGGATATTATCTGCTCATGTCGTTTTACGTACATACATATATTATACGAGTTTTCTGTGTCAACAACGTACATAAACAGGAACTGAGATCTTTTATGTAGAATGAGCGAATAGCGTGTAGAGCTCAATCTATATACGAGTGCTTAGAATCGCGCTATGAGTATCATATTTACGTTTGTTAATGGGAATTTGACATTGAGCATAGACAATGTAAACACGACAATAGAGGCGCGAGGGGGTTGGGGGGTGGAAGCGTGCAGCTCGCGAGATAACTGAGCCGGCGGCATCTTCTACTGTTGTAAAATTACTAAGCAATGGAATGCTAGAAGCTTGCGGAGATACTCTTAGCTTCAGTTTCCAACCAAAATAGTTGCGCTAAATACTCGTAGTGAACGATTCCTGAGCCTAGTACAATAATTCAATAAATAGTTAAGATGCCATCGGCATGCCTCGACGGTAGCTTATTTAGAATTTAGCTAAGTTTTTTTACTATGAAATGTAATAATTAAATTTGTATATGGTCCTGTAAAAATACTTATTATTTTACTGAATGCAACAATGCTGTCGAGTGGGTTTATGTAACTAATGGCTCCAGCCTTTATCAATTATACCAAAAGAATAATTTAAAATAAAATATCAGTAATTTGAATACGGTAAATAAATTGAGTTCAGCTTAAGGCAGATGTTCCTTTTTACTTAACATTTAATATAGCCGCCAACACGCGTATGTATTTTAATTTTCAATAAAAAATCTAAAGAGAAAGAACATTAATTTCTGTGAAAGACTGACGCTCAGAATAGTCTTTTTGGCTCAGATGGCTCAGAGGCTTGCTGAGGAACGTACAATATAGGCATTTTCTTAACGCGAATCACATTAAAAAGTATGACTCGTAGTTTCGTTGTCACATTCTTTTTTCGTGTCGCGAGAAGCAAAAGTTTCACCTCATCCGCTTCCGAAATAATGCCTAGCGAGGAGGTTTAAGCGAATTTTTTGTGCTCCCTCTAGCAATTTTTTTTCGCCCGGGCATATTTCAAGAGGAATTAAATTGTTCCCAACTTTTTTTGGACAGTCTGTCGAACGAGGGTAAAGGTTCGGATTAACTGGCAGTCGAACTTTGATTTTGCGGACACCCCCGAAAATTTTGTACACGGCTCCGAGCGGGAACATAAAAGGGGCTACGAAACGTAGCTGTATAGAGAGAATGCAATCCTGTGGATACCGGGTCACAGATCTCTTAAATCTCTATTTGTCGCAAGTAAAGCAGGTCACGGGAAAGGAGGCTATTACCTACTCTCTCTCAGCCGAATGCGGAGGCCCGTTCCATAGTACAAATAGAGCAGTAGTTTCTCGTAACAGCGTGTTAACTGTGGCGACTCAAACACCCACGGTTACGGCTTACAGCTCTAATATTCGATAGATCTAGACGCCGAGGCTACACGCATCTCGCTTCTGGGCACAACGCGCTGCAACTCCATGGTGTGAAAGATTACGGTGCTTTCAATCAGAGATTACGGTTCGATATAGAAGAGGTTTTAAATAGTACTGACAATTCTGATGAACAAGACATCACGCAGAGGGCTGCTCTGTGAAAGTGCCTTCTATGAAAAGTGCGGTATTCGTTTCGGCATAGAAAGAATCCTCACTTACTGTCTATGGATGAGTGAGGGGTGTCTTTCAGTTACTTTTCCTGTGTCAACGAGAAAATATATTTGTTTGCTTTTTATTTGCTGAATATATTCGTTTGGGTACCTAACAAATAATAGTAAAATAATGCAAATAATATTAAATAATCGCCAAACCGTCCTTCAACACTTACCTTACTATTGTAAATTTCACTATAAATTAGAAAAGTGTAAAAAAACTTCATTTCGACGAGGTTTTCATCGTCCTCCTGATAAGCTACTGCTTTATTTATGCTACGCCCGTTCGCAGCGGGCTGGTGTCAAACACAGGCCAGCGCTGTTTGTATTGTTTATTGTCGCGCCGCTCGTTGCTTCGCCAAAGACGGCTCGAGAGGGCATGTTTCAATAGACCTTACACTAGAGCGTAGACCCACCACCAACTATTATACGCCGGCCCGTGAGCGACACTTATCCGCACTTCATGTCTATCCCTCACACTGTGATTACCGCTTCAAATATCTGCTTAGACTTGTCAAATACATGCCGCAGTTTGATTTACGCAAGCACAGCACGTATACTCTACGCCAGCTCAATAGATATGAATTGGACGTCATCTGGTTTGAAGGGATGATGTTAAGAAGGAGACCACTCATAATCTAGGCCAGAGGCTTTCGAGACATGCAATTCCCTACTTACGGTCAGCAGTGATCCTTTGCAATTTATCTAGATCTCTTAAACTAAAAAAAAACACAAAACGATGACGAAGACAAATCAGACTCTATAAAACATGTGAAAAGAAACACCATAACTACGCAAGTGAAGTTTACCTGCGTAATTTTAGAATAGACACAAAAGAAGAAGAATTTCAACCTTACCAAAGTAAAACATAAGCCGCTCTTTTGTGAATTATAACAAAGCTGAAAAAGGATACTGCTGCCCATAGCCGTAGGTTTCTTTAAAGTTTCAACTAAGAGTCTTTCATAAAACTGTGGTGCAGTCCACTTTGTGCGCGAAGTTTTTATTCGCGCCAGCTAGTTGGTTTAGATTGGCAAAAAACCACGGGCGGACGCTGAACAAAACATTTGAAACAATATCGGGAGGAAACGGCAATCATTCCTGCTTTATCTCAGTTTGCGCACGCTTTCCGGGCGCGGCGGAAAATGCTCTAACCCCCCATTTACATCTCACCCTTTGCGTTCTTCCTAGCGACATCGCGAGTTCACTTTTTCAATGCAAATTATGTTTAAAAACCATATCCCTTGGCGATAATGTCTCCTAGTAAGGGTAGTAAGTTTAGTTGTCGCCGTCAGTAAAAATACCTTAACCTTTGCAAGTACTGAAACACATAGGCAACCACATCTAAGTTTTGGAGCGACTACATGCTTTGTTAAAAGATTAAAAAAAAAATAGGACTAAATCTCACGTATACTCTTATAAATCCCATAATACCACTTGATTCTGCTTTGGCTCTATGGATCAAAAGTCTCTACCGTATCAAACAAGGTTTGTAAAGTCTGAAAAACTTCACGTAACATAATTTTCCGACAGTTGACAAGACTTCGGTTGGGTTCGTTTGGGAGTTAGTTATTTGACACAGGATAGAGGTAACGATATAATCGTTACTAAAGTGTTTACACGAAGCCACTTCTCACTCTGCTCAGTTCAGCTACGGTAGGTGCAACGTAAACAAACCACGATAAAAAAGCGCAACGCCCCCAGTCCCGGGTGTTTTTGCCCGGCGAGTGTGTGTTGTAGCTATAAGTTTGAGCGCAAGCGTTCGGCATCTTCAGCGTTTTTAAGCGAATGGCATATTTAAAACTATGCAAATAATTTCACTGAAATTGGACGTGACCTTATGGCAGCTCATGCTGAAAGTCCCGTACTCCGAGCTTGTGTTTACTTGGAGCCTACACTAGATGCTCGTACATAGTTATATTCATTTGGCACCCTCGGCTATAGTCTACACTATAACCGAGGGTACCAAATGAATACAGTTCCTGAATATCAATCTTTAAATGTATGGGCTTTACTCTCTTATGGTACTGCAACCATTGAATTAGATTAAATGCTGCAACTTTGCATTAACATCCGTTGCCAATATTAATTTTCTATTTTACTGTGATTTAATGGTGTTATTTGTTCCGAAACTATTAAGTAAGGTAACGGTATCTTCTGAGATTTGTGCATATCAATAGCTGTGTCCGGGACGCTATTGGCTGGTGATTTGAAAAAAAATTTGATTATGTATTAATTATAAGATAAGAGATAAGATAAGAATATTCTATTGTACAATTATAGACATGGTTCATCTTTAAGTCAAATTTTGCCGGAATCCGTTCAGCGATTTATGCATGATTGAGTGACAAACAAACAACTGTGCCTCATTGATATAACCAGGGACCCGGCTGGCTCTTACTCCGAGCAGAGGATAAGTCTCGTCAACCAACGAGGTAACGAAGCCAGCAAACGACCCTTCCCATTTGTTTAGGTAATTGATTTAAATTGTAGGTTAGTGAATGTAGTTATTATTTGTTAATTGTATTTATGTTTCAACGACTAAGTACCGAATATCGTTCAGAAAAAATGTAAAAAACTCCATCAGAAAAAATCACATGTATATAAATAAACGAACTATTTTTATAAAAGATTTTATGGTTAATTGTGTTTTAATCGAAATGGCTCAAAATAGCTTCTAGCGGCCCTCTTCTATCTTTATTTTCTTCTATTATTTGATCGTACCAGGATTTCAAGGAATTAACATGTGATCGGACTATGTGAAAGACGCTGTTTTGACAAGAAATAGTATAGTAATTGTTTATGTTCTCAAATGTACATAATCAAGAACAAAATCTGGATTTTCCACTTTTTTCTACTAAGAGTTATATTTTCTCACTAAGCCCAACCTACGAAGTGATACGGGCTTTGAGCACATTTGTGACGTTTTTGAGAAGCGATGCAAAAGCGCTGCAGCAAAGCTTAGGTTTTGCTTCCATTTTTACGGAAGCGCTGCGCGTTTGAATCGCGTTTTTAAGTCATCGCTCTTAGACCTTTTTTAGTTCTACGTGTAATTTATATCTGCAGCTCAAATATGTAGACGACTCATCGATAAATCAATTCTCTTGTTTCAGAACGTTGCCGTGACAACAGCAGAGGCGGTGTTAGCGAGCGCCTTGTAACGTGATGACAATAAAAAAATATATTAGAAGAATAATATTTATCTTGGATATCATATTATCTTAAGAGGCTTACGAGTATGTGAATAAGTCTAGACTTAAACTGCGAATTAAACAACAAGAAAAGATACCAAAGGGTACATCTGGAGTCATAAACAATTCTCAAATGAGACTCTACTTCTAGAAATCCTGGCACAGTTTTTCTTTGCTCATGAAGTAGATAAAAGGCTCTTTCCATGTCTTTTTCCCAAGTTCATGGTTAGAGTGATGCCGACGCCATGTGAGACAATCCGGTTGGGTACGGAGGACTACTGGCGTTGACGAGATGACGTCAGACTCTTCGGTTCGGGCGAGGAGCGTCTCCATGGAAACCGGGGGGCTTCCGCTGGTATCCACGTTTGCATTGCTGACTATAGTTGCAGGTATGTAGAGAAAATATTATCGCTGTTACCTAAGCGAGTTATATGTAGAGTTTAATTAGAAGTCTAGGTGTACGTACATATACTTTTTTACTTTCTTGATTAGGAACATAAACATTGTATTAGAGTAATATTCACAATATTCGTACTATAGTAATACAAGTAATATGTGCATAAATTTTATTAAATACTAGCTGTCCCGGCGAACTTCGTACCTCCAAAGTTTTCGTAATATCTCCATATTTTCTCACCATTTAAACCTTTCCTGGAGTTCCACGAAAATAAAAAACTCAAAATCAGCAAAATCGGTCCAGCCGTTCTCAAGCTTTTTTAAAACTTACGAACAGTAATCAATCTTTCTATATAAGAAAAAGATATCACAGCTTTCGCTTAGTGGAAAAAAAAACTTCAAACGTACGTCAATGGAGAAACGAGAAACTAAACCAACAACAAAATATATTCGTAAGAAGATAACTTATTTAAACTTTTGACGTAAAGTACGCTAAAAAGATCTAGAACAATCAGCAAATATATACATAACTAAATCATTATTGTACCTATATGTTGAGCTTGCGAACAATTGGTGAGTGCATAGCCAAATTAGTGTTACAACTGGATAGAAAAAAACGTGCATGATGTGACTAATGAAACTTAATAAAGCGAGGGAGGGAGAGGTTCGTGGTAAGGGTCATGCGCTATCTCTGCCCATCCTTTCGATATATAAGCATGAATTCATGCATGTTTGCATATATCAACCTTTTGATGTAGAGTTTCCACTTTATTACGAAAATGGATCGACCGGTGGATACCATAACTACGAGTATTTCGATACGCAACGAAACACTCCAAACGTTTCCGTTAATTATCTCGTCGTATTTCCACGTGTGAACATGACAACTGCGTTTACCGTTTATCTACTCGTATTTTGAATTTCGAAATTAGCTGCGGCGAGCTTTAACAGCCACTTTGGAAAGTATTTTGAAATGGAACCAGTGTGTACCAATGTGCACGCTAGTTCCATTTTAAAATAACTCTTTCAAATCCACTCAGCATTTCTTTATTCGTTGATCAGTATAAACCAATACAGAAATACTGAGTGGCTCAATCAGTAACACACAAAACAATCTGTGGTCTTAGTTCTAAACTAGTATACCACGTGCTATGGTAACCGGTTCTTCCCGGTTATCAAAAATATGAAAATACCACTGTACACGCTGGTTCCATTTCAAAATAATTTAAATGCCTCTCAGCTATCTGTATTCGTTGATCAGTATAAACCAATACAAAAATACTGAGTGGCTTAGTTGGTAACATACAATACAATCTGTGGTCTTAGTTCCAAACTAGTATAGCCTGTGCTATGGTAACCGGATCTTGCCCGTTATCAAAAATATGAAAATAAAAATCTAAGTGCAGCCATTGGGACAAACCAAGTACGTCGGCCTCCAGCGAGTATCAAAATAACGACCTCTCATATGTGAAGCAGTAAAATCCGCTACTTGACTCTCTTTTCAAGTAAGTCTTAAATGGTAAGCCGGATGTACGTCATGCATCGATGAACGTCAACGAAACAAACAAAACTAAAAATACTCCCAACCTGTGCCAACGTAAGTTGTTTTTTTACGGAATATGTCAACATCTTGGCGTAATAAATGTTCTTTCATTCACGTGTGATACGAAAGGTAGACGGTCGTATTAAGGTCATACACTTATTAACAAAAATAGAAGAAATCAGTGAATAGCTATTACCGATGTATGATTGTAGCACGCAGTAGGCTCGTGTGGTAATTATGCTTATACTATAATAGGCTTATACGTTAATAGGCTAAATAAAAAAAAATATATATTTTCTGCCAAAGCAGCGTGGGCAAGCTCTCCACCAAATGGGAGGTGAGTGTCTAAAATGCATAGTTGTTCAATAGAGTCGCATTAGTCCGGTAATGGTCGTTTCTTTCACGTTATCGGTGGTCTGGTAACCAATTGCATTGCAATGGTATACCCGTGCTACTTAACTCGGCGCCTCGCGCGAATCGATCTTCTGCGCGTGAGATGCCTATTTAATTTGCGCGTGTTATACCCCTGGAATGACATTGTACTGCTATTGCTTTGTAGACTACCAAATTGACGCAAATAAGAACCATTGTCGTGCTTAAGAACCATGGACAAACTATGTAAGTATTAGACCCTAGAGCCTGGTTACGGTGGAGGGTAGTCGCTGGATGAGGACGGTACAAGACCACGAGGCTTAGAAAACCATGAAGGAAGTCTAGGTCCTGCAGTGGGCCTCAAATGGCCGATGATATGATGACTATATTTACTGAGCTTATACCTTTTTTCCGTAGTGTAGGACGCCCTCCGACCAGGTGGGATGACGATCTGCGAAAAATTGCCGGCAGATGCTGGATGCGGCAAGCTGAAGACAGGGCGCTATGGCACTCATTAGGGGAGGGTTATGTCCAGCAGTGGACTACATAATATAGCCTGAAGAAGAAGATACCTTTAAAATGTTGTGTAATTCGTAATTATTGTCAATATTACTTACAATGTTCATTGATATTTTTGTGCATAAAACTCCGTGTCCACCCTTAATGGTCACTTTGATGAAAGGCTTAATACCCTAGCTGCCTCGCCGCGCATCTTTGAAAGCATTAATTTTCTGCCGCTACCTCTGAATAAACTAACACGAGTAATATTAATGTATCTAAAAGCGTGCCGACTAGTCTGTGACATGAAAAGGGTTCACAGTTAATGAGCCGTATTTGCGCTCGCCAGTGGACTTTATTAAAACCACTAGCTTTTGTGCGTGATGACACCCGTGTTGATTATGCTTCGGCGCTTGTACTTGGTTCGCTTAATTATCCATGTTTTACGACATATTTCGATACTTAATTAATCTCGGTAGTATTTCAAAACATCTCCAAAAGAGCTAGATTGGCTATTCATAGTGGTGTGCTGGTCCCAACACTTATGTATGGTAGCTAGACTTGGGTGTGGCAAAAGAAGCAAGAAAGTAGAATTAATACAGTAGAAATAATGAGGTCCTTCAGAAGTATGTGTAGTGTTACTTTGAATGACAGGATACGCAATAGTCTGATTAGAGAACGTTGTGGACTGAAAGAGGATGTAGTGACTTAGAATTCAGAAAGGAATGTTGCGTTGGCTTGGACATGTGTGGAGAGGATGAAGGAAGAAAGATTAACGAAAGAAATATATATTGAAGGTGATCTTTCAGGATCGTGGCAAGTGGCAGTCCCTGGTATCTGCCTACCCCTCTGGGATACAGGCGTGAGGTTATGTATGTATGTATGTATGTATGTATGTATGTATGTATGTATGTATGTATGTATGTATGTATGTATGTATGTATGTATGTATGTATGTATGTATGTATGTATGTATGTATGTATGTATGTATGTATGTATGTATGTATGTATGTATGTATGTATGTATGTATGTATGTATGTATGTATGTATGTATGTATGTATGTATGTATGTATGTATGTATGTATGTATGTATGTATGTATGTATGTATGTATGTATGTATGTATGTATGTATGTATGTATGTATGTATGTATGTATGTATGTATGTATGTATGTATGTATGTATGTATGTATGTATGTATGTATGTATGTATGTATGTATGTATGTATGTATAAAAAGATAAAAAGATAAAAAGTATTTATTGCCATAAAAAGGTACAGTTTTACTTATAATCTGACCCCCACACTAGGCAAGGCCTGTCACGTGGGGGATGAGAAGTGTTTACCCGATTACCTAAAAATACGGCGGTACACTATAACTTTATTGAAAATATTGTTTTCTGTAAATACAAAATAAGCATAAACTAAAATATAAAAAAAAAAAAAAAAATACGTTTAAAACTACTTAATAGCTGTAAGATAGTGTACTTAAATCGAAACTGAAATTTAGATTGTGAATGCATTGTGGTGTGTGTGCGTGTCTGTGTGTGTGTGTGTGTGTGTGTGTGTGTGTGAGGGTGTGTGTGTGTGTGTGTGTGTGTGGGACTACTCTTTAATTTATTAAGAACAGACTGTTAACATTTTTTCTGTAGCATCGTAATCTTTGTAGTATAACCAACTCAAAATTTTTGGTTTAGCTTCTTTCACAGTAGATAATTTTATATCGCAGTCCCTTACAACGGCGTTGTATATGTATTTGTGCAAAAATGGCGCAAGCCTTTGAGCAAAGGCGGTTTTTACGGCCGTGGTTTTAATCCTGAAGACTCTCTTAGCTAGCAGATTGTGGTAGTCGCTGGAATTGATCAGTATTCTGTGTTGGGCCAAGACGACCCTGAAGATGAATAGCTTTCTAATGCTCAGCACTCGGCTCTCCTCATATAGGGCGGTAGTAGGGTACATACGGGGTTTTTTATACATTACTTTGAGTACTGAGCGCTGCGCTCTTTCTACTTCTATCATGTGCGTCTTGGCCGACCCTCCCCAGCAACCAATGCAGTAACTGAGGACGGATTGACACAGAGCCAAATATACCATCCGCAGTGTTTCTTTGGGAGCACCGTTTCGAAGCAGCTTCATTACGTGAATAAGTTTTCTTGCCCGGCCTGCGAGAACGTTTAGATATTTTTTGAACGAGAGGTTTGCGTCTAGAATTATCCCTAGGTATTTTATATCATCTACTCTACTGATACTTTCGCAGTTGCATTGATCGGACGATAGATCGCAAGTGTGAACCTTTATATTTGATTGTGGTTTTGGCTCAGAAGCTTTTGTCTTGTGAAAACATATAAATTTTGTCTTGGAGGCATTCAGCGTAAGTAGGTTTTTGGATAGCCATTTTGATATTTCTGCGAGACCTGCATTAGCGCGTTTGAAAACAAAATCCCAGGTTGAGTCATTAAATAATATTGCAGTGTCGTCAGCGTAACAAACCATTTCGGCATTGAAACAAGGGGATAAAGCATTGGAGATGTCGTTTAAGTACACCAAGAACAGAGTTGGCCCTAAGATACTGCCCTGTGGGATACCATAATTAACCGGTGCAGGAGAGCTTACTACTTCACCTATACGAGTTATGACGAGCCTGTCCGTTAGATAACTGTGAAACCAATCCAAGGCCGCACCCCTGATCCCAATGTTTTGCAGCTTTTTGAGGAGGATTGGAATGGACACTGTGTCAAATGCCTTTGCCAGGTCTAAGAAGACACCGACACAGCACCGTCCGTTATCCAATTGGGACGTCACTGACTCCAGCAGTTTAGAGATCGCATCTTCTGTGGACTTACCCTGGCGGAAACCAAATTGACAAGGTGTTAGTAGCTCATTGTTTTTTAAATATTTGCATAGACGACTGTGAACAACTTTTTCTAAAATTTTTGAAAGTATACTAAGGAGCGAGATAGGTCTAAAATTACTGGGCGAAGTCTTGTCGCCGGACTTATGTATTAAAGTTAGCGCAGCCGTTTTCCATATTTCGGGAAAAGTGCCCTCTGACAAGCTTAAGTTGAAGATGTGAGTAAGAGGTTTTAATATGCAAGAACTGATTTGCTTCAGCAGCACAGGCTTAATTCCATCCGAGCCAGGGGCACTTTCATTTTTTAATTGTAATATATATGTATTTATCTCAGACTCATCTGTAGGGTGCATGAAGAAAGACTGCAATGGTGGTTTGAGCGTTTTAGTCTCAGAAGCGAGATAACTTTCGGTTTGGTTTGTATTAACAAGAATATCTTTTGCAAGTTTTTCGCCTACAGAGGCATAGTATTCATTGCACTCTTGAATAGAGTCAGATGGAGTAGGCCCGATAGAGAGCAATGACATCTGAGCGTTGGGTTTTGAAGAATTTAATTCGCAGATATTTTTAATTGCGTCCCATAGTTTCTTCGGGTTTTTATTGTTTTCAGTGAGTATTTTGTTTTCATATTGTGCCTTAAGTCGGTGAAGGAGGTTGTCACAGAAGTTACGATACCTTTTGAAAATTAGTTTTGCCGTTTCGTCTTTAGGTTGTTTTCTGCAATTAAGGTGAAGTTTGTCTTTATGTTTAATGCATCGAATGAGCCCAGGTGTGATCCAGGGTTTCAGATTACATTTAGATCTGCTAATTTTTGTAACGGTCGTATGGTTTTGGATGACAGTGTGCAGTTTTTGAGTAAAGAGTTCTGAGGCCACTAACACGTCTGAACTGTCCAATATATCCGACCAGCCCATGGATGTAAGCTCTCCAATGACTGCCTCGTGGTTAACTTTGGTTATTTCTCTTTTTATGATCTTTTGTTGGGAATAGTTCGTTTTTATTCCTGCCACTGTAAAGTCATGATCAGTGACGGAGGTTTCACATACTACCGACACTGCTTGATGTTTACTTTTTATTAGAATATGGTCAAGGCAAGCTCCATCTCTTGTAGCTAAAGTGATAGCTGGTATAAGTTTGTATTCCGCGGCGATACACAAGTAGTCCGGTTGTAACTCGGCTGGTGAACTACGAGTATTAACTATTGTATCTATATTTACGTCACCTGCCAAGATAATGTTGGGACAATTTTTGTGTTTTTCTAGTAATTCTTCTAGGAAAGTCAGAAAGTTTGGTACATTGTTGTTTGGTGATCTGTAAATCGCAAATATGGTATAGTTGTTAGGCAGTGACACCACAAGGCAGTTTGTGTCAAAGTTATTGTCGGGCTCAGAGACAGTGGCGTTCCAAAATTCACTGACATAAACTATTACTCCACCGTTCTGGTTCGTATATTTGTGTGTGTAATGATGAGAATAACCGTCGATACGTTTTATTAAGGGCGAAAGTCCAAGCCAGCATTCTGTAAGAATAATTAAGTCAAAGGATATATCGAACCGTTTCAGAGAAACTAGTAAGTTATTGAAGTTTTGGTTATGACTACGGATGTTAAAGGATAGTATTTTAAAGTCGAGATCATCGTGCAATATATTTTTGCATTGTTCAGGTGCATTTATTTTATGACACGGAATTACCATAGTATTATCGAATTTATCCAATATGTCTAGGCCTGCCATTTATAAATTTGGTTATTACAGGTAATGTGATCATAACTTTTTAGTAGGAATTTGTGATTAATTGTCTTTTCCGTCTCTAATTGGTGTGAGTTTGGTGTGTTCGTTATTTGTGAGGAGTGTCCGTGGAATAAATCGTGTGTATACTGTATTATATTGTGAATGTGGAAGTTGTTAAGCGTATTGCGAGATTTATGTGTGTGGGAGATAGTTTCGATTAATGAGCTACGGTAAAAAGATTGCCAATAGATACAGCCGTGAAGCGCGACGATGCAAACAATAAAAACCAAGTTAGGAGGCCGCTCCGACGTGTTGATCCAGGTCTTGTTCAGATCGAATCGGTGTGGCAGGTTTTTTCTCTGCTTTTCGCACGTAGATACAGCCGTTTCTGACCCAACAGAAGCGAAAGTTGTGTTGCTTGGAGCGCTGCCTAGCGTCCCGAAAAAGAGTTCGGTTTTCCTTCGTCAGACGTTCGTTGAAGTAGAGTCTGGTAGTGGCACCAGTGACTATCTCTTCCGATGATAGACTACTCCGAGCTCTAGCAGCTTTGACGAGTTGATCGCGCTTCGCACGACGTACCAGTTTTACCACAATTGGACGTGGCATTTGGTTATCTGTCGACAGATGCCTTATTGTCTTTGGTTGCTTTGGGCCTGCTCGGTAAATCCCATCGACATCCGCCTCAGCAAGGTCCACACCAATCTTTTTTGATGCGAGAAGTACCACATGGCTCAGATTTTCGTTGTCATGCTCCGGCATCCCTGCGATTTCAAGTTCGTTTCTCAAAGACTGTTGTCCATGTGTCCTGAGTGATTGTTGAAGTTCAATAACAGTGGTCTGTAGGTTAGAAATCTCGATGTCCCGTGCTACCGATGTTTCAGAGCTGGCGTGTGTAGCACTCAGCTGACTTTTTAAGTCGAGAACTTCCTTTCGTAACAGGGCGATCTCTTTATTTTGTTTTGTAAGAATATCGATGGCGTCCTTTATCTGTCGCATCTCCATCAATATAAGCGTCATGTCGAAGTTACCGTGATCGGCGCCATCCATTGAGGTGTCTAAGGTAAATGTCTTGTTTCTTCTATGTGTTACATTTGCCTGGTCGTGTCTAGTGTCCGCATATTCGTGTCTCACGGGTGTATTGGTATTATCGCTCTTTGGTACCTTATTTTTGCATTCCGAACAAATGCAAGTGAGTTCCGTGGCATCCGTTGGATTTAGTACTATTGAGTCGTACAGACAATTTTTATGCAGTCTGTTATCGCAGGCAGTACATGCGTAGTATTCTCCTTCGGCAATATCTTGACAGCACGCAGCGCAACGTAAGTACGGTCCATCGACCTCCATTTTTATTGGCAGGGTTGTATGAAATAATACTATCTTACAATCTGTGAAAGTCTATTGTCTCTTAGAATCGCCCACTCTGACTGTATGTATGTATGTATGTATGTATGTATGTATGTATTAGTATTTCTTAAAGATTCGCGGTACTCATACATAGTTATATATTTAACGGGTCTAATCGCGATTAATTATTAGGTAAAACGTAATTACCTGCTTTTCCGACATTTCGGCAGCGTTACAGTTACCGTGGTCACGGGTAGACAAGTGGCGAGTACAGTTATTGTGGGTAGTCACTTTTAGTTTATCGCAGCTGGCCGACACACAACATCCACTATGCCAAAAATAAGGTAATTACGTTTTACTTAATAAATAATGGCGATTAGACCCGTTAAATATACATAACTAGATAGTATTATAACGAACTTAACTGAGTACAAATACAAATATATTTTTCTCCAGTACCTACACAATGCACTTAAAATTAGTAACTCATTATTATTACAATGTTACATTATGTAGTAGGAGACAGGAGTCCAAAATAGGTTTACCCCGTGCTATGGATCTCCTGGCTTCCACTTCTCCAAAACCGAGGACACTGTCTCTAATGTATACAGTTTAAGTGTGCAATGGATAACATTAACTCAAGTTTAAGTACAAGTATGTTATAACCCAAATCAATATAAGTTTCTTAAATTACATTAACTTGCCTACTCTAATTAACTGCAAAGTAGGTAGTCGGGGATGTAAGTAATGCAATTTGCTTAAGTCAGATGTCGCTGCCTGTACGTAATACAGAGAATAGTGTAAAGAGGTTCGAAATTTCACTGATGCCGTGAGTCGCCCATTGGCTCAATTGGTAGAGCGCTGGCACGGATAGCCAGAGGTTGCGGGTTCGAATCCCGGCATGGGTGAAATTTTTAGCCTCTAAAATAGGTTTTTAAATTTGTTCCTTAGCACGGGTCAGTGCATTAAAAATAAAAATAGTATAATCATGTGGGTACAGTGATATCGTTCCGATGTTAAACCTAACTGCAAAGTAGGTAGTCGGGGCTGTAAGTAATGCAATTTGCTTAAGTCAGATGTCGCTGCCTGTACGTAATACAGAGAATAGTGTAAAGAGGTTCGAAATTTCACTGATGCCGTGAGTCGCCCATTGGCTCAATTGGTAGAGCGCTGGCACGGATAGCCAGAGGTTGCGGGTTCGAATCCCGGCATGGGTGAAATTTTTAGCCTCTAAAATAGGTTTTTATACTCTTTATAAAGTTTATAAGTAATAGGTACCTGGTAACTAAAACCTGTGACCTCTACTCAGCCCTACGACCTAGGTCTTGGGTTCGGGTTTCAGCCACTGAGCAAAGGGTGTGTAAAGGTGTGTGTGTGTATGTGCATAAGTATGTGTGTGTGTTTGTTATGAAAAGTGCATGTAACAACGGTATATGTATGTATGCTTTGCAAAGATCTTGATACATCATTAGCCTAATAGCTTTTCAGTTTCTTCATAATAATTAAGGGACAACAGCCATGACAAGAGTTGTCTTTTACATTGATATCCAGTCATATTATAATTTTTATTTACCTTATTAACCTCATTATAAATCTTACTGCTCAAACCGTAATAGAATCTTCGCGCAAATGTCGTTCTGGCTGAATTCACCTGACAAACGGCATGTTTCCGTCTTCAATTGTCCTTGTCCTGATCCTCAACATATACTTGCAAGGAATGTTGTCGCATAAGAATACTCAGCAGAAACAGCTGTCGGACAGTTAGAACTTTTACCTCCCGGTAAAGAATTTCTGTTGGATATAATCTCGGTTTCCGAAAGTTGATTTTTAGAATCAATCTTTGCGCTCTTTCTAACTTCAACAAGTGAGTCTTGGCAGCTCCTCCCCACGAGGAGACACAGTAGGAAAGTACAGATTGAGAGAGGGTAGTATACACATCCCTGACCAGTACATCACTAGCAACATTCCGTAGCTGCTTAAAAACATACGATAATTTTCTTACTTTCTGCGTAAGAAAATTATTAAACATTCCCAAATATTTTACATAATTTGCAGGTTCAATGGAAGGGCATGTACAGTCATTAGAAAAGCATGTGTGAGCAATTATTTTATTAAGTTTAGGGGCATCATGTTTAGTATTTCTCAACGAAAATTGTATTGTATTTAGGTTTAGTTGCATTTAAAGTAAGATAATTATCAGCTAACCAGTGGCATACTACGTTGAATCCGCTCTGTGCTAAATTAAAGACTTCATCCCAAGTATCTGCATAAAATGTCAATGCGGTATCATCAGCATAGGATTGAATTTTACAGTTTGGAATTTCGAGATCACACAGTTCGTTTAAGTAACAGAGGAAAAGGGACGGCCCGAGTACACTGCCTTGTGGCACACCAAGCTTAACAGGACACTCCTTGCTGAGCACGTCACCAATATTTACACATTGAGAACGGTTTGACATGTAATCCTTAAAAAGAACCAACTGCTCACCTCTAATACCCATCCTTTCAAGTTTACTGAATAATGTTGAGTAACAGACAGTGTCGAATGCTTTTGCGAGGTCTAAGAATATTGTGATACACTTTTTTTTACTGTTAAGTTTTTTTACTAAGATGTTTGTTAAATCAAGAACCGCATCATCTGTGGATCTTCCTCTTCTAAAACCATATTGGTTTTCAGACAGAGGTTTTTTTGTTTCAAGGTAAGTAAGCAATCGCCGGTTGATATTTTTTTCAAAAATCTGAGAAATTGCGGGAAGTATTGAAATTGGTCTATAATTATTTATATTATCTCTTTTTCCAACTTTATAAATAGGTAATAAGGTAGATTTTTTCAGCGAATCAGGGAAAATACCAATATTCCCTGAATCTGATATCTGATATGATATCTGATGAATGAATTAACATCTGTTAAAAATGCTAGTCAACGTAGGTATAATACAGGGCCCTATGCATTTCAGTACCATAGAGGAGATACCGTCATATCCGACCTAGCAGTTTGGTTTTAAATTAATTATTAAACTTTCAATTTCTTCATCAGTGCTGTACAAAAGACTTTTCTGATGTTATTTTATTACAATTCGGAAAAGTAGGAATCCCTGTGCCAATTTTCTTGTAAAATTCACTACCTACACCCACGAAAAACTCATTGACAGCATCAACTGAGGCCTCCCTTGTGTCTAAAATTTTCAAAAGTTCCCCTGGTGGATTTTTAGTTTTATTTAAATTCGTAATATTTTTAATAGTATTCCATAGCTTTTTATTATTATGTTTTGAATTCATTAACTCTTGTTTTTCATAGTTTCTTTTGAGTTTCTTGGTAATTTCTTTCAAATAGTTTCTGTACCTTTATAAGTTGTATTCAGAGTAAGGTTTTTTGGGTCATTTTTAGTTTTAAATGCATTCTGTCCCTATTTCTGATACATCGTAGAAGACCCATCGTAATCCATGGCTTAAAGGCAACTTTATTTCTAGAACTCCATTGTTATCAAACAATAACAATGGAGTTTTTATGCAATCTATGAACAAATTTGTAGCGCAATTAATATCATTTATTTGTTGTATTTTTAAAAAGTCAGTTTACAGTCTTTTAATAAATTTTCAAAGTGTTTGCTTGAAAAATGATAGCTTCATCAAAATTGGCACTCGCAGACTGTTTTGTTGAAGACGTCATCAGAGTGAAAGATAATTGTATTATAGAATTAACGTTATATTTCATTTAATTACGCGTAGGAGTTCGAGGTGCACAAAATTTTATTTTCAAATTCTTGAATTTACGGCTTATTACTTGATTATGGGCATTACCCCTTATGCTAGCACAACGTGGCGCTCTTTAGGGGATGGCTTTGTCCAGCAGTGGAATAGTATAGCCTGACGACGACGACAAGAATTTTTATCTTTCACCAACCACACACCTCACGCTAAAGTAGAGCTATAGTAATCCGCTGAGCGCCACCTACTCGGTGCGCCCCGTGTCTGGGCGGCCATAAGAACGGCACGGTACGTGTGCTAAGAGCAACCCAACTTCCACGTGTTTCTAGCAAATTGTTGCACTCAAACGATTATCTGTGCAAAACGGAACGTCTGCAGTGGCAGAAGCAATACACTTCGAGATTTACGTTAAATGGAACGCCCCGCGTACGAGAACTCTTGACGTTTCGCCCCACATGAGCGGACGGCGGCGCTGCTTCAACACAAAATCGCCTTTTTTACGTTCAATTAAGAACCACCGGAGCGGAAAATAACTAGCGTGTTTGTTATTCTTTAAAGTACTCGAGCGTGCCTTGCACATACCAGTTTAATTGAAAAGTGTTTCAGCGATAAATGAACTTAAAACAGCAACAAAGAATGCGACGGGTTCGTTTTCAGAGGGTACGGGGAAAATTCATACGCATCAAAATACAACAGTTGGGGCTAAATGCGTCCATTACCTGTATACTCGTACTAAAAAGCGTTTTTGTTTACGCATATTAAAATGGATTGAAGCTAATCATTACGTTAATTGTACGGTAATTAGCGGTTGCACGGGCGGTGAATTTAACTCGTCGGGAATGTAATTACAGACGTCCGATGAGCTTGAAATACTCAATAATGATTGGAATACGCATAAATTGGATGGACAATATCAATGAAATGCGGATTTAAACGTATCGGATGTTTACACGCTTTTGTAGCTGGCGGTGCTTAAAGTTTATCTTTTTATTTATTTGCCGTCATTAAATGGAAGAGGTTATATTTTATTTTGTTTAATGGGCATGTAAAACAAGTAACAATCTTAGTAATAATAATAATAATAATAATATTGGCCTTTTTGCATCTTAGTATTACATAATTATAATGAATCGCTGAATGTGTTGGTAAGCGCAAATCTCGAGAACAGCTGAACCGATTTCGTTAATTCTTTTTTTAGAATATTCCTTGAAGTACGAGGATGGTTCTTACGAAAAGAAAAATAAAAAAGTTAAAGAAGTGACTGTTGGGCGATACGAAGTTTGCTGGGTCAGCTAGTGTAGTATATGCTAGTTTTAAACTAGATTGACACCATTGACACAAGTATAAATGCACATTAAAATACATAGAAAAACTAAATCAGGTTTTCCTATATCAATCAAATTTAATGCTGTTATGACAGTGCAATTCACGAACAAGTTATTGAACGATTTGTTGATAGAACGTTGTTATCGAAGTATTTTCGCCTGTATTCCAACGTAGCATAGGGACTACGGAGGTTCATCCAAGCGCTGCGTACAGGACGTTATTAATTTTCATTTCACACGGACGACCGAAGCGCGCAGTCAGACGGAAAACGCGACAACAAAGAGATGCACCCTGTATTTTTATTTGTTTTCTTAGGCTTTTTGTAGAGCAGTTATTGAGCTATCGATGCAACACGGATATAAGTGGGATTATTATTTGATTTCGCGAGTTTGAAATCGCTTTTCGATACGATGATTGAAGTTCAGTCGTCCATTGCACCGATTTTTAAATTGCTTACTATCGTTTGAAAATGTATCTTTATTTATAGAATACTATATTTTTCAATATTTAAATCACCCAGCGAAGCCTGGTCAGCGAGGGTGATTAGACCACACCCCACAAACCACAAGGCTTGTGGGAGGCCAAGCATGTCCCGGAGAAGGACACCCTAATAAAAATGCAAAAAATACAATTTATAAAATTTATTTAATTATTAACTCGAGTAATACAATGATCAATATGACAATTTCAATTTCTAATTGTTGCATGTAAATAACTATTATTTTGAAAAATTAATAAAGGCTTATATTATTATTATTTATGTTTTTCAATGGCCTGAAGACTGATGAAAACAAAATATATTTTTTCTTATGTAATCAGGATTGTGTCCCACTGCGGGGAAAAGAGCACTGTAGCTCCCCACTCTTTGTTCGTGATTACGTGAAAGTCATTATAAAAATTATGTAAAAACAACAACCTTTTATTTAAAGCTCGTAATCACCACCTACAGTGAAATTTACTTTTTTATGTAATAGAGAGAGAGAGGAATTTAAAAGGATTTTTTACTACGTTATCAATATTTGTATGTCCCCACTGTTGGGGCACGGGTCTCTTCCTGCATTGCAGGAAGGTTAGGCCTTACTCCACCACGGGGGCCAAGTCCGGGTTGGAGGAGGTTTGTAAGACAGTGGCGGGCCTTACTGTCAGAAGTTATCAAGCCGCCCATATGGCCTCTGACATGGCTTAACGACTGCCATTATATGATAGCCGGCACCAACGGCTTAACGTGCCTTGCGAAGCACGGAAGCACTCGGAAAAATGCCACTAGCGGTAGTCACGGGACGCTCACCCATCCTGTACCTGACCGCGCCTGTTGTTGCTTAACAAAGTGATTGATTCCAATCACTCCGTTCGCCTAGGCCACGAGCGCTACGAACGCTATTTTTTACTACATCAAGTGAGAAATGTAAAATATAATTTTATTTATTTGTTTTTGAGAAACTTGCAGCTTACATAAAAATGGACAGTTGTTAGTGTGCTAGTTAGTAAGCTAAAAATAAGTTTCCGCATTATGGTAGCTAAGTAAGAAACATGTGCAAGTTAATATAAAAGGAGTTTAAACTACACTACAGAACCGATGATGCGTCCTTGAGGGCTCAAATACGTAAAATACGTTCATCAACAATGTTTTTCGTGGCAAAGTTAAAACTTCGTCAGAACGTAAAAAAATATTTTTGACAAATGCTCGAAAACAATGACTTTCATTTAGTAGATATAGATATGCGCATATTTCATTAACAATAATTATTTAAAAAAACCTATTTAGAGGCTAAAAACTCCACCCATGCCGGGACCCGACCCCGCAAATTACTTCAGCTAGATGTTGCTGCCTGTACGTAATACAGAGAGTATTGTAAAGAGGTTCGAAATTTTACTGATGCCGGTAAATCGCCCCTTAGCTCAGTTGGGAGAGCGCTGGCACGGTTAGACAGAGGTCGCGGGTTCGAGTCCCGGCATGGGTGGAATGTTTAGTCTCTGTAGAGGTTAATAATTATTTTTTCACATTCCCCTAATTTACGAATATTCATGTAAATTTTCGTGGCAAAACCATTAGTAGCATATTCCGGAGACGTTAACCGGCATACCCCTTATATGCCCAATGGAGCAAGAAATGCTCGATGCTTCGCACGCAAGGACGCCCGGTTGGTTCGCTCACTAATGTCTAAGTTGCAGTAATATTGTTTGTTGTTCCCAAGTTTGTGTCGTAACTGTCACGTAGCGTTGTTGCACAATAATGTAAATTTGCGTCGCCTACTAGGGAGTGCCCTCCCGTTATCCGTTAACTTGACTTGAGATCCCGCATTATCTATTTGAAAGGCTATATTTGACGACTGCCCACACAATAACTTAATAATAATAATAATAAAAATAATAATAATAATAATAATAATAATAATAATAATAATAATAATAATAATAATAATAATAATAATAATAATAATAATAATAATAATAATAATAATAATAATAATAATAATAATAATAATAATAATAATAATAATAATAATAATAATAATAATAATAATAATAATAATAATAATAATAATAATAATAATAATAATAATAATAATAATAATAATAATAATAATAATAATAATAATAATAATAATAATAATAATAATAATAATAATAATAATAATAATAATAATAATAATAATAATAATAATAATAATAATAATAATAATAATAATAATAATAATAATAATAATAATAATAATAATAATAATAATAATAATAATAAATGCCGTGTGGTGCCGGCAGAGTAGAATAGCACCACCCCATTTCTTCCCGCGGGTTTCGTACGAGGCGAATAAGGGAAATCGCCGAGACTGCAGGTGTTAGGTACCGTGCCTGCAGTCGTTCTAACATCGGTGTGATTCAAATCAACGATCCCTTCTGGGAAATGGGCGCCCCCAGTTGTGTTTAGCCTAATTTTATGGATGGAGAGCAACAGAGCGCGTATAGGGTCGCTGCCTGGGGGCTATCGCCAGGGCGCGTCTGGAGCTGGCGCTGGACGCGGCAGCATGCGGGACGTCAGCCACACCCGCAGACTGGCCCGACCACCTGGCCAGTCTAATGTTCTACCATCGCCATCAGACGGCTTGGTGTCGGCAGGGCCTTCACAGGCCCAGCAATCGGCACCCGCTACTGGTGGGGTGCGCCGAATGCGTTGGTCCGTAGAAATGAATAAAAACGCATTGCGAGCATATTACAGGGCGACAATGAGGGAAAGCGCGGGTTTGGGAAACCGGGCTGTCATGCACCGGGAATTTGCAGAGCTGGAGCCTATGATAGCCCTCACTGAGCAAAACCTAGCGGACAGAGTTCGGTACATCCTACGATCAGGACTTTTTAACGATACCGAACTCGAAGGACTGCGACGCGAGACTATGTCCTCGTCGTCTCCGCATGCCGGTGTGAGTGGTCCTGCCTCGCCTCCTACAGTTCAGGTGAGAGGAGAAGAGATAGTAGAGGCAGTTCATCCGGCAGCAGTGGGTGGGGATGGTGAGGATATGGTCGCCCAAGACATAGAGCGCATGAGGAGGTTACTGGAGGAGGCGATTGTAGAGTTCCGCAGCTTACCACTCGAAAACCGACCGCGGCTTCCCCGCATAACACTCAGCAGACGAAATCGGGATGTCGTGATGGCTTTGAACCAGATGCTGGCCCCTTATTTGGCGGCCAGTTTGGACCTTGGCGATGTGGCTTCGGTTCTCTTTGGGGCTGCAGCAGCGGCGTGCCGGTTTTTAGGCCTAAAGCTCCAGGAGTCTGGACGGGCTACCGGATATCGGGGTAGTGCTGTCCCAGCCTGGAGAAGACGAATCGAAAGCCGCATCGCCGATACCAGAGCCATTATTGGCAGACTGATTAGCTTCAGATCGGGCAATACCAGGCCAAAGATTGTGCGCTCTGTTAGAATGGCGTTCGCTGGTACCAGTACTAGTTTATCTCAACCAGACTTTGCCCAAAAACTGACAGAGCGCATCGACGATATGAAGCAGAAAGTCGCTGCGTGGGGGAAGCGAATCCGGCGGTATAATGAGAGGTCAAAGCGGTACAATCAGAATCGCCTCTTCCAGAGTGACCAGAAGAGGTTCTATAGATCTATGGAGCAGCCTGAAATACGTGTGACAGGCCAAGGGCCGGACAGGGCCGCATCAGTTAATTTCTGGCGCGGCCTGTGGTCTCAGCCCGTTAATCATGTAGAGGGCTCCTGGATAGGTGCTGTAGAGGAAGCGTGCGAAGAGATAGCTCCGATGAACCCCGTTATCATCACTGCCCACGACATAGCCAGTGCAGTCCGAAAAGCTCCGAACTGGAAAAGTCCGGGGCCAGACGGACTGCACCATTACTGGTTAAAGGGGTTCACGAGCTGTCACGCTATTCTTGCTCGCCAGTTCCAGGATAGCCTCGAGCAGAAGGCGCTCCCGAACCTCTTCACCACTGGTGTCACTCACCTAGTTCCTAAATCAGAGAATACCGCTGACCCGTCTAACTACCGCCCGATTACGTGTCTTCCCACCATCTACAAGACACTTACATCCATTTTGAGCTCCAAGATATCTCGGCACCTTGAGGAACATCAGGTAATGTCCAGAGCTCAGAATGGGTGTCGGGCGGGTGGTCGCGGTACAAAGGAACTCCTCCTCGTTGACGCGGTTGCTGGCAAATTGGTGAAGCGGAACCGTCGAAACTTCTCTGCTGCTTGGATAGACTACAGAAAAGCATTCGACTCCGTCCCACATACATGGCTGAAGAGGGTCCTCGAATTGTACAAAATAGATGTTACAGTAAGAGACTTCCTCGAGGCCTGTATGGGACAATGGAGTACGATTCTGTGTCATCCAGGTGAGCGGCTGACGGCTGCTGAAGACCAAATAAGGATACAGAGGGGTATATTCCAGGGCGATTGTCTGAGTCCAATATGGTTCTGCCTGTCCCTGAATCCTCTAAGCACTTTGCTGGAGAAATCGGGGACGGGCTTTCAGTTTGGGAGAGGAGGTACAAAAGTTCCTCACCTCTTCTACATGGATGACCTCAAGCTTCTCGCCCCAACACGGGCTCGCCTGATGGATCTACTAAAAATCACATGTGACTTTAGTGAATCCATTAGGATGGAGCTTGGGGTTGAGAAATGTGCAGTTATGCATGTGGAAAGGGGGAGGATAACTCATTCTGACGGCGTAGATCCCTCTATGCCCGTCAACTTAAGAACCCTCTCCGAGGCTGAAACATACCGGTACCTGGGTATGTCACAGAGTATCAACGTCGACGAGGCGGACATGAAACAGTCAGTTTGTAGGGTGTTCTTCTCGCGCCTGAAAAAAGTGCTTACGAGCTATTTGTCGGGCGTGAATAAGATACGCGCTTATAACGGCTGGGTCATGCCCACCATCATGTATACGTTCGGCATACTCAGGTGGAATCAGACTGAGCTCCAAGCCCTGGACAGGAAAGTCCGCACAACTATGACTCTACATAGAATGCATCACCCGAAGTCGTCAGTGATGAGGTTGTACTTGCCGCGAAAGCATGGTGGTCGTGGGCTGTTGAATGCCCAGACCATGCACAATCGCGAGGTAAGCAACCTCCGTAACTACTTCCTGACGATGACGGACAGTCCAATGCATAGAGATGTCATAGGGTGTGATAAAGGACTTACGCCTCTGGCCTTAGCCAACGAGCAATGGCAAGACCCGGTAGTACTGAGTGTCTCTGGTCGCGAGGACATATGGAAGGAGAAGGAGCTGCATGGGAGGTTCTTTAAGGCTCTACACGAGCCCCACGTGGATACGAAGGCCTCACTACACTGGCTACGATTCGGTGACCTGTTCGGGGAAACTGAGGGTTTTGTCTGTGCAATACAAGATCAGGTTATCAAGACCAACAACTATAGGAAATACATCCTGAAGGATGGCACTGCCGATAATTGCCGGGCGTGTCGCCATCCCGGTGAGTCACTCAGGCATGTTATATCCGGTTGTTCGGCGCTTGCTAACACTGAGTATCTGCACAGACACAATCTTGTAGCCAGGATTCTTCATCAGGCGCTCGCTCTGAAATATGGTCTCGTCGCACAGGGACTACCGTATTATAAGTACACACCGGAAGCCGTGCTCGAAAACGACCGCGCCAAGCTCTATTGGGACCGGCCCATTATCACAGACAGGACTATACTCGCGAATAAGCCTGATATTGTGGTGGTGGATCGGGCGCAGAATAGGGCGTTTTTGGTCGACATTACTGTCCCGCATGATGAGAACCTCGTGAAGGCCGAAACAGATAAGAAAACCAAGTATCTGGACCTGGCGCACGAGGTTGCCGACATGTGGGGGGTGGTGTCGGCCGAAATCGTTCCTATAGTCCTGTCCGCGAATGGGTTAGTTCCAATCAGTCTCGTTAACCATCTGAGGCGGTTGGAACTCCGTGTGGGCATGCTTCCGGCTATCATGCAGAAGGCGGTGCTGCTTGATACAGCCCGGATAGTCCGGCGTTTTCTCTCGCTGTCGCCCTGACCTCCGGCCGCTTGGACTCCTCAGCCGGAGGGCGTCCGTCTTGCCACTCTGGTCAGACGAGACATTTACCTTTTTTTTTCCCCACATAATAATAATAATAATAATAATAATAATAATAATAATAATAATAATAATAATAATAATAATAATAATAATAATAATAATAATAATAATAATAATAATAATAATAATAATAATAATAATAATAATAATAATAAATATCCATGGACACATTACACACATCTCGTTAGCCCCATACCAAGTACAACTAAATGACTTGTGTTACAGGGAAAAGATGTTGTGATTCTATATTCTACCCGGGTATTTACCCGAAATGGGTAGATTCGCGGGAATATTCCCATTGAATCTACCCGACGGGTATTTATGAGGGTAAATACGTTTATTGGTGTTTTCGTTCGCTAAAATAGATTGCATTACCGTTAAATCCATTTTTACTCACGAGCCTCAGGACTATATTCAATATCTTTCATTGTTTTTTGACGAAAGAAAAAAAAGAATGAAAGCATTCTTTTTTGACGAAAGAACGAAATAAGTATATCTCAAGAAAATAACTTTTTTGTGATGGACTTATTTCATGAATTATTGAGAGATTGTTAAAGATTCTTACTTAGTAATTATCCGCCCGAGAGTAAATAACCATAAATACCAGTTTCTACTGAGTATTTAACGAAAACTGACAGTATATATTTTTAATTGGTTTTTTTACAGTAAAATCTTTTAGTTAGGGTCTTATTTCATCGGTATTGATGAGATCTTTGTTTAAACTTGGGGAACATGGTCTGATGATAGCGCTGGAAGGTGTTTATGGGATCTCCACATCGGATAGCAGTAGACCATTTGAGTTTGTACTTATTCGATTAGTATTTGTGAGATCTTTGTTGAAACTTGGTGACAAGTTCTTAGATGGGACAGCAAAGTACCCAAATTCTAGTGCCATCATCAGACACTAGATCTTCACAACGGATTGTAGGAAACTATTCGAGTTTCGGCTTATTCAATCTGTATTATTGAGATCTTTAGCAGGACTTTCTGATAAGATCTGATTACGGCAAAGTAAGGTGATTAATTAGTTAGATCTGGGAAAAAGAACGTGGTTACAGGATCTCCTCAACGGAGAACCTAGAATGATTCATATTCATTTATTTTATGATGATTATTTGATTTCAATAAAATCAAATTACATAAACATAACATACCGTAACATATTCACACACCCGTATCGCGTACGCAGAGATCAGCGTTTGCCACTTACCATGATCCTTACAGATCTTTTTCGCTTTATCAACATTTGTTACTCAAAATCAAATTATTGAAATATTTTTGCAGTATTTCAAAAGTTGGTCTCAAATAATGGAGTCCTAGTAAAGAATAAATATTGAATTATATTTCAATTGAGTCAGGAAAAAATGTTACATTATTGTATTATCATTTGATTTCACTATAAACATAGCAACATTGACAAGGGATAAATAACAAAATTTCTGTTTGCTCAAATAAGTCATTAACTTAGGAATCTATTTAGAGGCTAAAAATTCCTCCCATGCCGGGATTAAAACCCGCGACTTCTGGCTATCCGTGCCAGCGCTCTTTCCAACTGAGCTAATGGGCGACTCACCGGCATTTGGGAAATTTCGAACCTCTTTACACTATTCTCTGTATTACGTACGTGCAGCGACATCTGGCTGAAGTAATTTGCATCACTTGCAGCCCCGAGTAGTACCTACTTTGCAGTTAGGTAAGTCGCCCATTAGCTCAGTTGGAAAGAGCGCTGGCACGGATAGCCAGAAGTCACGGGTTCGAATCCCGGCATGGGTGGAATTTTTAGCCTCTAAATAGGTTTTTAGAATTGTCAAGAAAATAACTTTTTTGTGATTTACTTATTTCATGAATCATTGAGAGATTCTTAAAGACTCTTACTTAGTAATTATTCGCCCGAGAGTAATTTGAATAAAAGGTGTGTATGGACACACCTTCCAGCGCTATCATCAGACCCTGCTCCCCAAGTTTAAACAAAGATCTCATCAATACCGATCAAATAAGACTAACTAAAAGATTTTACTGTAAAAAACTAATTAAAAATATTTACTGTCAGTTTTCGTTAAATACTCAGTAGAAACTGGTATTTATGGTTATTACTCTCGGGCGGATAATTATTAAGTAAGAATCTTTAACAATCTCTCAATAATTCATGAAATAAGTCCATCACAAAAAAGTTATTGTCTTGAGATTTACTTATTTCGTTCTTTCGTCAAAAAACAATGAAAGATATTGAATATAGTCCTGAGGCTCGTGAGTAAAACTGGATTTAACGGTAATGCAATCTATTTTAGCGAACGAAAACACCAATAAACGTTTTTACCCACATAAATACCCATTTCGGGTATTTACCCGGGTATTTACCCGGGACTATACCTTTCGGGTATATTCCCGCGACCCAACTCTAGTTACAGGTGTTATCTTGACGATAGATATTAGATAACATTCAATACCCGAGACAAACTAGAAAAGTTCGTTTCCTAGTTTGACCCGGCCGGGGATCGAACTCGAGACCTTCGGTTTTACAGTCAACGTGATAAACCGCTGCGCCACTGAGGCCGTATAAATGATAGCATTAATTGCCTACATTTAGTTACTGGTGATGTATGTATTTTTAATTTATACGAGTACATTTATGAAGTTACAGTAGCAATACATATATCAATAACTTGGATTAATAAGTTTGTTTTATAAGTAACACACAATTGTACCAAAGTGACTGACAAAACTGAGTGTCTGTGGAAATGACATACCTCAACGTTTGATGCCAATCCACGGTGGGCGAACGTGGTAATTAAGCTTTTTCTCTCAGAGAAGGCCTGTGCCGTGTAGACACATAGGCTAGATACATAGGCTACAAAAAAAACAAATGTTGATTAAGCGAAAGAGGTGTGTCAGAATCGTGGCAAGTGGCAAAACCTGATCTTTGCTTACACCCCCAGGATACATTCATGAGTTAATCTAGTGTACTGGTAAATTTATAACTAGCTTACAAAACATAACATGGATACCTGCTAAAGGACATCCCAGCTGATAAGGTGTTACTGTATGTAATGCGCTCTTTTCTCGACCCCACCAAAATGAACTTTTATTAAGACACACTTTCGAATAACCTCCCCATTGACTGACCTCCAAACGTACGTGCATGGGCTTGTTACATATATTTTTATGGTTAATATACGCCAAGACAGAAGAACACAACCAGATGAAGATTTTATTGCCGAGAAGATTTCAAGGAAGTCACCAAGGCTTATACTGTGGGCCGACCGTGTTTTCATAAGCACGTAAAAATGGTCATAAAAAACCTCCGACAGCTTGAATCTTCAAAAGGAATCCTTTGGCAAAATTAAACATATTTGGCGCTCATAAATTCACCGGGAAGTTATTAAAACATTTTCCGTTACGTTTTTCCGCGAGGATTTTTTTTTGTTCTTCGTAGGGCCAGAGATTGATAATGTCCATTTGGGCTTTTCATACGACTTTTTTTGACATTTATGTCTATTTAACTTGCAAAATTTTTGCGCGATAATAAAATATCGTTGCTTTGATTCGATTTTAGGTTTTTTTACATGTGAAAGCATCGGATCGCATGAATACGCTCCAATGGGATTAATAAATGCGGGTCATATGACATGATTCGGCGATATTAGATGTTATAATATTTTTTCAGTTATATTCCCGACCGAGCTGTTGTGATTTGGTTTAACTATAAATTTCACTAGAAACAAACATAATCGAACTCTTTATAATTTATTTTCCTAAAATCACGTTAGTTGTGAAATTGGTTGAAGCAAATTTGAACAAAAAAGGGCCTCTACATCATGGCAGATACAAAAAAGGACATTGCGTTGATGCATAAAACCGCACCCGAGTCACGATTTCGGATGAAAATTACAGTTCAATAAATCGCGATATAAAATGTTACGCAAAAGTAATTCCGACAACCGTTGGAGTGAACGTGTTTTCGCGTGGAGACCGCGACTCGGCAAACGTACTGTAGGACGCCCTACGACCAGGTGAGATCACTATCTGCGAAAAACTGATATGATGGCAGGTGCTGGATGCGGCAAGCTGAAGACAGGGCGCTATGGCGATCATTAGGGGAGGGCTATGTCCAGCAGTGGTCTACGAAGAAGAAGAAGAAAAGTAATTCTAGCGTAAATTTGATGCTTTCTCTTATGTTATGTATACTTCTTAAATGGGTTTCTATATAAACTACCGTTTCCCTAATACAGTGCGCACTACGTTTAATACCTTTTCTTGAGTACACTTAACTCTACGATATCAAAAGCTATTGATGGTTTAGTACGTGGGCTTATTGAAGTGCAATTAATTTGGCTCGAGCCAGCATTGATTGATCGGATAGCTGATATGCTTAATTACCTTATTTGGGACCACCATCTTGATATATCATCTGACTGCACGGTATGGGTTGATGACGTCATAACTACCGATCGTCGTAGCTGGTGTACGCTGATTCGTAGCAGATGTTGGCGTAATATTCTTGTAGCGTTAATGATGACTTTAGTTATTGAAAAAGTCTAACCGACTATACGCGATATTATTGAAATTCATCCACCGGTAGATATCAACCCATTTGTATGTCCCCACTGCTGGACACTGGTTTTTAGGCCAACCTACCTTCCACCACATGAGATTTCAAATGAATACAACAAATATCAAGAACACATAATGTTAGAATACGAGAAACACTACGAGGTTAGTACGTAATGTTAAAAGATTACTTTTTTATCTCATCTACTTGTAGATCGGCGAGGTTGGCGGCGAGAACGCTGGCTAAAGTGTGATTTGAAGCAAATATTTTAAATTAAATTGCAGTTAAAAAAATACATAAATTAAATTACAGTAAAAAAATATACACGCTTTTTTCCGTGATGTACTAAGTTATAACTATATATATTTTATTGCCTTGAAGGTCTGAATACTTAAAAAAGATCCGAGACTCTCGCCTCCTTGGAATGCTAATTCAAAATTAAAATTTTACTTTAATTAGCTCAAACTACGCTTTAACTTAAATTTACGGCTATTAATAAAATCTGGACGGCCAGTGTTCGACTGAGTAAGCGATTTCCCTGTTTATGTAAGCCTGACCCAATTTAAGCCAATTTAAAATGCCAACCCATTCCGAATTTTCGTTTTGTTTGCTTTGTTTTATATTGATTTTGACAGTTTTTTCCCGCACTTGAGCCACACATAGATCACACGAATAATAGTAACTATGCGAAAATACCGCAAACCGTTTCCACTTTGCAGTTAATCGTATTTTGGAGAGCAAACCCCACTTTGTATGATTTGGTAAATAGAAGCCGGCTAAATTGCAAATATAACAGATATATATTGAGCCGATACTCGTATGTGGTAAGTTACAGGTCAGGCGTATAATAAACCGCTGTTGGTATTGCAATTAACTGTGGCGCCAGTAAATTACTGTTCATCTATAGGTAGTTGCCTGCCCCGTTGGTCTAGTGGTTAACACGCTTGACTACCAAAACAGGCGTCGTGGGTTACATTACGTTAAAAGACGAAACCCTTATCGGATCACTTTGTCGTTCGTTCGTCCGTCCGTCAGTTCGTCTGTCTGTCAAGACCCATTATCTTAGCAACGCGTGGAGGTATCAAGTTAAAATTAAAGGTGCTTACTCAGTTCTACAGTCCCTTAAATTTCTGAAAAAATGAAATTTGTAAGTTAAGTTATGCCGCAAAAAAACGTATATTTCGACGCTCAAGGGAATCAACATTCATGGGGCACTTTCCGTTGACCTGGAATTCGGCAAATAATTACTACAAAAAGAAGCGCTCGTAGCCTAGTCGAACCAAGTGATTGGAATCAATCACTTGAGTTAAGCAACAATAGGCGCGGTCAGGTGCAGGATGGGAGACCGTCCCGTGACTACCGCTAGTGGCATTTTTCCGAGCGCTTCCGTGCTTCGCAAGGAATGCTAGTTGGTGCCGGCTGTCATGTAATGTTAGTCGCTAAGCCATGCCTGAGGCCATAAGACCCTAAGTTATCAAGCCTCCCATAAGAGCGGATAATTTCTGACAGTAAGGCCCACCACTGTATCACAATTCGTCACTAACCCGGACTTGGCCTCGTAGCGGAGTATGGCCTAACCTTCCTGCGATGCAGGAAGAGACCCGTGCCCAGCAGTGGCGATATACAAGGGTTGATATCGAATATCCTACGAGTCAAGTAACAAATCTGAAAACTATACATATGTAATTGATTAAATCATAAAAAACAGTATTTGAAATTCGGGAAAAGCTTGGAAAAAGCTACACGACTGAATTTGTAATCTATTTATAATATGTACCTACGAATTTGTTCGGAGCCTTAGGTGCGCGAGGCGGACTCGAACTTGGCCAGTTTTTTTAACATTAAAATGTTTATATTACTTTATACTATTTTTATTTTTAATGCACTGTAGGGGAATTTGTGAAGCAAATTGGCCCCTAGCGAAAGATGTAGGCGATGTATGAATCCACTCACCGCGGCTGCTGCTGTGACCCGGGGCCCCGGTGATGGATCTGAGGTGCTGGTGATGTAGGTGCACTGGCTAGGTTGGGATTCTATTGAATTTTATAGTCGGGATGATTTTTATATTCAGAGCAACGGTTTAGCGCGCTTCACAGTCGGCCAAAAAAAAGTTTTTTTTTCTATCCGATGCGTTTTGAGTTTTGACACGAACCAAACAAACGTTTGGTTCGTGAACCCATACATCTTTTGCTATGTATAAAAAAGAAGACATGGAAGATGAAAAAGAAGCAAAACTTTGTTTTGTGCTGGCTCACAAACGGACAAAATGTTAAAGTACGGAACATGCACTAACCCGTGCTAAGGACAATTTTTCCCGCGACCTCTGGCACGGATAGCCAGAGGTCGCGGGTTCGAATCCCGGCATGGCTGGAATTTTTAGCCTCTAAATAGGTTTTTAAAAATAATATTACTTTGCCAAAAATGTCGGAATTTAGCAAAATTTTAATGCTATTATGGATTTCCGCGAAGTACATTGTTTCCATTGTTTCCATACAATATCAGTTTTTTTTATTTGATAACCTGTTAAATGGGTGGTCCTACCAAATAAACATGCATGTATTTTTTACCACAATATTCGCCCGCAGGTCAGCTGCAAGGGTCAGGATACGCGGAGCACGAGCCAGAATTCCTCTCTCCGCTGGAGAACTTCACCGCGGCGCAGGGCCGGGACGTTCACTTCACCTGCACCGTCAACCATCTCGGCTCCTATAAGGTAAAGGCCTGCGCAGACGAGGTACTATCCTCCGGGTACTTTTTGTCCGTCGATATAGAGCTCTTATAAATTGTATCGAAACGCACACGAAGGACTAAAAGTACCCCGTACAAAAAGTCCCTCAAGTTACCGAGGACATCAAGAGACCGGACTGGAAAAAGTTCGGTGTTTTCTTTTCAAACGCCTTTTCTTTTTCAACTTCATGCAAATTGCAACACAATGTAATCTAATAATATTTGCTTCCATAGCGTATGCTTCACTCAATTTCCGGGGAACAAAATGACCACACACCGTAGGCGTTTAGTCCGCGATAAGTACTCGGAGGACATTTTTTTTTAATTCGGGAACTTTTGTCCCTCGGGGACAAAAGTCCCTCGTCCGTGTAGGCCTTTTGAGTCGAATAAAGTAAGCTTAAGCCGGCTATTATTAGATATATTACAAGGGATGTAATATATCTAATAATAATTTATAGCTCGTCATACATTTAGTTTTATAACACATTTTGAACTTTCGCGACTTTACTTTATTATTTTATTTTTATGTAAGGTGAAGAAACAGATCACATTACCAAACGTCGAGGTAATAGTACTAAATTACTACGCGATTAAGCCCCAAAAATATTATAATAATTCAGTTTTATAGCTATAATATTATTATGAGCGATTATATCCCAAGATGTTATATTTATATTACATCCCATAGTCAAAAGCCGGCTTAAAAGATATACCTACTCGTATCATGAACCCTGACCCACTGCGATACAGGGTTACCTAGTGCAAGTCAACGAACAGCGAAAGATATCAGGACTCATAAGTAGGTTAGTCTGATTTAGATTAAGTTAATTAAGATATACACGTGGGTCCAAATATTTTTTTTTTGTGTCTTTGAATCTTTTGAAGTTAAATAAAAACGGCGTGCTTGCTGTGTTTATGCAGAGAAAGAGGTTCGTCAGGCGAACCTTTTTACCTGCATATATGTATATGTAGGTAGTTATGTAGGTATGTATGTATCTACGTATGTAGATACAGAAAGTAAGTAAATAACAAGTAAAAGGCATGTTTGTAAAATTGCAACGTGTCAAATGTTTTGTGTTTTGAAAAATGTAAATTTAAGTACAGTAATGTTTATTTGGTTTTTCCAAGAATAATATTGTGGTACGTCAGGCAGATATATTTAAGTGGAAATATAATTTATGGTACTAAGGACCGCAAAAAGTGCTTAGCTTTGTGTAGACAAGTAAAAACTGTACGTGTACATATTACTAGGCATACATGTCACACCTCCATACAGGGTGAAACCACTTTCCAATGGGGGGTCGATAAGGGGTTCCACTCTTGCACATGAACTATGGCAAAGCAATAATTATGGACTGTTCCATATTAAACTTATAACTAACATTGAACGAACGAACGAACGAACGAACGAACGAACGAACGAACGAACGAACGAACGAACGAATGAATGAATGAATAAAGAAAAGATATTTATTGCACTAAAAACTAATTTGTGCGAAGGCGAGCTTAGCACTAGATTAGAATAGTATTTTCTTCCAGCTAAAATGCACGTAATAATGCTACATTAAAATGCATGGAAAGGCTTTAATGGAAATTTCGGAATGCTTCTCAAAATTAAAATTGTTTGTGTAAACGTATGAGTTGAACCTCCACTTTTCGGAAAAATGGGATATTGTAGCGACCTATGTGTGACGGTAGATATACGTTCAACAAAAATACCACTACGTAGTGGATGAGACGCCATTTCTCAACTCTGATAAACTACTTTCGCGTCGCGAAGCCAACTTTATCTCAAATAGAGTACGTAATCAAGTAGTGTGAAATGGAGCTTCACATTTTATACAACGACGCAATTTTAGTGTTAAGTTTACGTATGAATTACATTTTAAATTGATCAATACAATTCCAGACTCGATGCGTATTTTACGGAACGACAATTTTAATCCAGTACAAAATAGTAACAAAATATATTGTCTAAGAATACTCTTCTTTAAACTCTTTCTATAGATTAAAATGTTATTTTATGCATATTAATAGTTGCTCGCTCTAACGTGATTCAGGCAAATATGTTAGAAAAAGATGATTGTGTTAAGAAATTATCAGTCTAATTGTGTTAAAAAATGATGTGTGCAGGCGTTAACAATATAATTTCCACTATCCAATTAGTCCAGCGGTAACAGGTTTAGCTACCAAAACAAATGTCATGTGTTCGATTCCCACTAGAGGCCTTCAATCTGAGTGTATTTCCATGTTTTTGATATGCTTGCCTGGTTACCATAGTACTGTTTGTACTTGTTTGGGACCAGAAGAAGTGATTGTGCTGTGTAGAATTTATTACAATTGTCATACTAGCCCCAAATGTACTAATTTCCCCTACTTGTGTTATTAAGAAGTATGAAGATTGTTCTAATAACGAAAACTGTTTAAGCTAGGCACGTGTAATAATAGATAGATAAAAAAACACTGCTGTGTGGTGTCGGCCTAGAGAATAGCACCAACCCAAATTCTTCCCGCGGGTGTCGTAAAAGGCGACTAAGGGACACAAACCGGGGGGTGGGCAGCACCGCCCCCTGCAGTACAATTCCACCACACTGCGATCCCCAACACGCATGCCCAGCGTGGGGATTATGGGCATTACCCCCCATTGATGGCACAACCTTGCGCTATGGCGCTCTTTAGGGGAGGGCTACGTCCAGCAGTGGACTAATATAGCCTGAAGAAGAAGAAGAAAAAAACACTTTATCGTACATAAAAAGGAGATGACAAAGATATTTCTTAAACTAAGAGTACAGACGGCGGCCTTAGGTAGCTCTAAAAGTGATCACTTCCAGACAACCTGTGGATGGACTGGAGCAATACAGATTCTCAGACAATCAACTATTTTAAGAAAAAATCATTCATGAACATCATGTGGCTTTCACCCGCCTAGTGTAAGCGAAGGTGCCCCTTGACGGCGTCATCTTACGTAGATGCAGAGATCTTTTTTTTCATCTCGTTGTTTCTTTTAATTTGCAAAAGACATAACTATTCAGTGTAAGGTCAACAAAAGCAAACATTCAAGTCGCGAGTTCGACTTATTATTACTATAAAAAAAGTCTTTGCGTTTACCGCTTCTGCAGTTGTACTGAAAGGGTTAAATTTCCAGGTGGCATGGATAAAGTCGGACACAAAGACCATACTGGCAATCCATACGCATATGGTGACGCTGAACCCGAGGCTGTCGGTAACACACAACGGTCACAACACCTGGAAGCTGTACATCAGTGCCGTGGAGCCCAGAGACTCGGGCACTTACATGTGTCAGGTGAACACGGATCCTATGATGAGCCAGGTAAGAGCACTTTTGGTTATTAAAAAGACATATAAAATTATATTCTTTTTAATGCACTAATCCGTGCTAAGGACAATTTTAAAAACCTATTTAGCCTCTAAATAGGTTTTTAACATATTTTTTTTCCTACCCCCTAAAAACATACATAATTAATGTAGGCGGTAAGGGAATGTTTTTTCGACGTTAATTTCAGGATTGCTAAGCAACAATTTTTTTCTTAATGTCTTTTAAAGAAAGTATTAAAATGATTCAACATTATTGGATTGTTACCGGATAAACTTAGTAAGTGTAGCACTTACGAAAATTTTAATAAATAAATGATTGAATATTAATAAAGCGGTTTGATCAGTTAAGTTTGATAAAAGACATTCATAATAAAAAGATAAGTCTGTAAATAATAGTCCGGAATAGAGTTGGCTCATTTTGGAGCCGATTGAGGACCTCCAAAAATTTGCTTCTGTCGTGTCTGTGTGAGGATGTGGGCAGTTCACTGTACCAACATTGGCATTCCGTTCAGCGCGATAGTAATCGAAAATGACCGAAGATAGTTTGAGTAATTATTAATTATTGCTATATCTCTTTTATTTTGTTTGTGTGTGTATTGTTATTAATATAATACATTGTAATCTGGAACTGTGTATTCTGAAATAAAAATATATTATTATTATTATTATAGGATTTAGTAATAGTGGTTAAAAACTAAAATTCGTGACAAATATTTCCACAGCTCTAATATTAGGTATACCTAAAGTAAATATAGAAACAAACGCGCACTTCGTGCAGCCATCGTAAAATTGCTATAGGCAATTTAGGACAGGATCTTAAATCGATTTTAAAATGCCTGGCCTAACTGATACGTAGTGTAGGACGCCCTCCGACCAGGTGGGATGACGATCTGTGAAAAACTGCCTGCAGAGGCTGGATGCGCTATGTCCAGCAGTCAACTACATAATATAGCCCGAAGAAGAAAAAGAAGAAGATACCTAAAGACGAAATTTTAGTAGAAGTTGGAATTAGTTCAGTATATTGTTATTATTAAGTTGATTTATTTGTAGCAAATTATCTCAACGACGATACATAGACAAAATGATGTCTCAGGTGGAACAATTATTTATTGTGACCTTCAGGATAAGTACTTCCATACTATATTCCTTTAGACAGTTATTCTGAATAGTTACTCTACTTTTTATCATTGCCAATACTCGACACTAGCCTTAACTCAAATAAACCATGTAGTGAAATAACTAAATAACAACGCAATACCTTCAAAATATCCTAACCCCCATTACGTCACAACTAAGCGGGATCATAATAAGTTCTTTAAAAAGGACGCAGAGAGGAAATTTACAGGACGTAATTACCGTTTGCTGGTCCCACTGCCGCGCCAAGCGGCCTGAATGGAACTTTGATACATTATTATTCCTACGGGGCACCAGACTTGCGGCTTTTATCTCCCGTTTACACGAATCTCCTCGCACTGGCACTTTCATTGCAGCTGGTACTAAAATACCTTCCTATAGCTAACATTTTTAAAATTTGATCGTATTTTAGCTCCCATTCATACCCTCGCGCTGCCGCTTGCGCTGTAGCTGTTCGTAACGTACTTATCTATTACTAGCATTTTTTACGTATAATATTATTTCTACGGTGACACGGCGCAGACTCGCGGCTTCTATGCCCCATTTACAAAAATACCCTATCACAAACCTTTTTTACTAGTACTAACAGTTTTCGCAATGTTATTCCTAGTGGGCGTGTAACGGACTTGCGGATTTTATTTGCCATTTATAAAATCTGTGGTTTGTTGACTTCCGAATTTTTCCCGCTGTTTTAATAGTTTTGTGTTACATCTCCTAGCTAAATGTAGTTAAGCATTTATATTCACACACATTTACACATTTATACTAATTGCATTATATACTGCGCATACAATACAGACTGTCCTCAAGTGCGTATAATGCCGTTCCAGAACGAGTCCAAAGCAGTGTTTGCAAGAAGTTTGATTGTATGAAATATTATTTTTGTCTTACATCTGCAGTGTACGTAATGTAAAGCAAGCATGGCATGACTGCTCCGGTTTAAAACTTTGTACTTAGGTATATCTAGTTTTCAAAATGCAATAACGGTCAACTTGACCACATCCTTCCATTGTCGCATATTCATTTGGAATACATATTCTGAGGTACTTCCACGAGGTTACCATACCGTTTATTGTAATGCTAGTTATGCTTTTGGAGGTAATTTCATAGTCGATCCAACCAGAGATTGGACCACTGAAGTGTTTTAGGACAGTTCTGTTTTTATAAGTGTTTAGATGTGTGATGCTCAATCACGCGAAAACGGCTAATCAGATTTGGATAAAAAATGGCACTCTAGCTATACCATTTGGCACTCTAGCTGTACCATGGCACGTACCATTTGGTTCACTGAAAAACGTACGCTTATGCATTAATAGTAGCAATACCACTTTCCGGACCCAATTTTGAAGTGCACACAGACGTTGCGTGCAGAAGAAGGTTGTAAAAAAATCTCCATGAACTTCCTCTAAACGAATTCTGTTCGAGGGCTGTACGCTTCATACCTTTTTCACAGTGTGAAACAAATTATAATTAGTAAAAGCTTACACAAAATGAGGCTGTCACTTACCTGCTTCCTTTGTGAGGCCGAGCACGCCCGCAGATGTAATATAAATCGTCACAGAAGTTGCATCTTGGCCATGTTTCTGTTTGAGTAAATTTAATTTACTTAGGGGCTTAAGCTCATTGCAGGACCTTCTCTCAGAGAGATATTTTGCAATCCAAAGTGGTGAATTTAGGTACTTAACCATATTTGATACTTTGAGACAAAATAATATTTAACCATATTTGAGAGGTTACTTTACAAAGAAGATTAGTAGCTAGCCTTGTACAGGGCTTGGATGGAGAGATCTTAGACCGATCAGATCATTGACAGACTAATGAAAGTAGGTCGCATGAACCTTTATAGTTTACATATGGAATATTTGGGAGGCTCTCGATCTCTACCAACACTAATACATTTTAGAAGGTAGATGCAAAAAAAATATCACTCTTTATTGGAACTGAATATGTGGAGTATTTATATATCTCAGAGTCGCTAATCAATGGCTGACTGACGAATTCCTTAAAGGATGGAGTTAGTGAATCACTGATAGAAGACAGTACTCTGTACGAGGACATAGTGTTTGCAGCTACATGTGAAACTTCTCGTCCTACGCCGTGAGCCAGGTATATGCCAAGTGGAATTTAGTCAAGTCGTGCGGAGAATGCGCGGCGGGGCCGGGCAGGAATGCCGGCGTGACGTCTTCATGCGACGGCGCGGGCCAACTTTTCGAATGTTTTGTGTGTCTGTCGTGCTGGTGTGGCACAGTGTTCTGGTACCACAGAGGCTTAACTTAGAGCTTGAGCATAATATGCATAATTAAGGCATTTAAGTCAAGCATGACTCAATGGGTCAGACGGTGGCTCGATTTTGTATCGCGAATAAATCAGAAATTTCATTGTAGTGGTAAAGTCACTTTCAGCTCAGTTGGTGACTAACCGCCGCCGCGTATTTATGTTTATGTTTAGCATTTTAGCATAATGAAATAATAATTTACTTTTGTGAACTATCAGTAAACGTTTATTATAAAATCGTCTCTCGTAAAGCGGTCGTGGCCTAACGGAACCGAGTGATTAGAATCAATCACTTGGGTTAAGCAATAGCAGGCGCGGTAAGGTGCTGGATGGATGACCATCCAGTGACTACAACTAGTGGCATATTTTCTGAGCGCTTCCGTGCTTCGCAAATCACGTTGAGCCGCTGGTGGTGCCATCTGTCATGTAATGGTAGTGGTTAAGCCATGTCAGAGGCCTTATGTGGCGGCTTGATAACTTCTGACAGTAAAGCTCGCTACTGTCTCCCCCACCAACCTGAACTTGACTCCCGTGGTGGAGTATGGCCTAACCTTCCTGCGATGCAGGAAAAGACCCGTGGCCCAGCAGTGAGAATATATAAAGGTTTGATAACATCATAAAATTATCAAATTCCAATCCCATATTGACCCTTCAAGCCGGATAAACTAGTCATTACGGAGTCTCTATAGTATAACAACAAATAATAAAAAACTGATCAAGTGTTAGTGGGACCCAAATTGAACAGATTAACCTTTTTTCTGAATAAGTGCATAACACTAATATTGTATTGTATATTGTAAGAAATCAGCAAGTCTGATTCACAGTAACAACAACGGTCGTAGGTATTTTTAGTATATTAAAAATTACCATACCATTTATCAATGATGAAAATAAAAATAGTGCCGGAATAGCTGACAGGCTCCGAAGAAAGGAAAATAGGCGGAAAAGCGATAATTCAATCGTATGTTATGGAGCTGCCCTTATTTGCATTGTACGTGTTAGTTGCTTAGATTTATCCAATATAGCTTCAGTTCTACTGCAAACGTTGTTTGAGTGAGTCCTCCTTAGGATAGATCCTTATATGGCGACCCTGCCAGGCGCCGCGCCTCGCGACGCGTCGTTCGTGTGACGGAGTGAGAATAAACAAATAAAAAAAAATCATGGACAAACTGTAATGTGTTGAAGAAAAATGGGGAAGCCACAATCAAAAGAAGAGATTGTGATAGCACAAAATGCTGCTGGGGGCAGCCTTATTTATTAAAACGCAATCCTCAGAATCCACCAAAATCGGTAGTTAAAACAGTCTGTGGTGAAGATTTTACAAGAAAAAGATGTAATCAAAGATTAAATGAACCTTTTCTAAGAGTGTTTTAGAAAAATCGTCTTTTTTAATTGAGCAAAAGTGAAAAAACTTAAGTCTACTTAGTCTGAGTTAACCTTCTTCTAATTAATATAGTTCATGTTGTGTTTCTCCTCGGAATTGCGATCGCAAAATTTCGCAAATGTCACATTCGTGCTATAAAGATATGTGGTCACGTACCTTACGTGTCCACATTATCTTTATAGCACGAATCTGACGGATCGTATAAAACGGATTAATATGTGGTAACAAGTGCACGGTATCCACAGCTATCGCATTGCCGACATGACAAGTATTTGTAAAAGGATTTTTGTCAACACCAATCGGATTTTCATAGCGTGCGGTCCACTGCTTAGTAACAATAGTTTAATTCAATTCAATGTTCATAATAAAAACGAAATTAATTATTTAAGTGTAGAAATTAAGAAAAGCTAAGTAAGAAACTTTATTAAAATAATTTTTAAAAGAAAAAATGCTCATACTTTAGTATATCAAGTTCCAATGTTACTATTTTAATGAATTAATGACGAGGAGAAAGTAAAAAACTCCACGTTCATATTTTAAAAAAATCTGTGTAATAAATGTACTAGACACAAATTGTCGTCTGAAAACTCGTTAACGTGTACAATTTCATATTAGATAATCTGTCTTCGAAAAAATCTTATTGTTATATGCCTCGCATTTACTAATTCAAATCTAATCAAAGGTTTTTTACTCAAAATGCCACAGAAACAGTGTTTAATTGAACGTTAAAAGTAATAAGTCCATTCCATCCAGTCCATCATTTTGGAGAAAAATCACCAAAAAAGCTCCGAACTTAAACTTTTCAAAATACTTAATTAACAGAGTTTACATATTATTCGAAAACCTAGTACTAATACATGAACTGGCGTGGTGAGAACTGGTATCGTTTGAGACCATATTTTCTGAGCCGCGTCGGAGGTAAGTGTATTGAGGAAACTTATTGTAGATACCGTGCGAAAGAGAAGTTACTTCTTTAGTCTTGCTTGAAGTTTTTTAGATATTGTTTATCTGCCTGGCGACCATAGCAGATAATATTCTAGTATGAGACTAGACCCAAGTACCAGTTTTGTGCCAACGTTATAATAATAACGAAAAAATAATAAATAACTTCTAAAAGCATCATATTTTTCTCGCCTGGGGTTAAACGCTTTGTAACTTAGCGGATTGTTCACTTTGCAGACGCGACTTTGTTGACTTAGGTTCAATAATGCTCCCAGCTGCCAGCTCTTTAATTCAACGAGAAATTCGTCTCTACGTTGGAACAGAAAACCGAAAGCCAAAAGCTCCTGTAGAAATCTTTCTATCTTTTCTACGACGAGATTATTTATTGTTATGTAACATTGTCGTATCTTCACGGCTTCTAAAATTGTCCAAAGTTTGGTGGAATAATGTTTTTTCTTACACAAATGTGATCATTTTTGTAGATGTTCTTCTTCTTCTTCAGGCTATATGATGTAGTCCACTGCTGTTATTTGTAGACGTTATTTCTCACTAAATAGTTCTTATAGATCTTTTTTTCAATAAAGTAAGTAATAAATATACTTCCATAAACATTTCAGTTAAATTTTTAAGAAGAATGTGCATTAATTTGAGGACGCAATATAAAATCATAGAACATTAAATTGTAATAAACCTTGGTAAAGCTCCGCTGGCTGGAAATTATCCCAGACGAACATAGATTTTACTTGCTATGAAAAATTGAGCCACTATAAAGAGGTTGCATGGACTACTAAGGTACACTGAATTCTGTGAATTTTAAATGTAAATTGCAAATTAAAGCTTATCTATAAAACCGTTGACCAATGCCACATCAGAAATTTGTTTATAAAACGCGCAGCTGCAGCAAATCTTCGATTAAGTTAGGGCTCAGGCTTATAGATCGCTACAAATACCACTAGCTGTAAATTGTCCACAGCATTAAAGGAGCGAAAATGCACTAGCAGTTATTTAGCATGTATGGTCAAATGCCCACATTTATTGAATCTACGAAAATGTACTGAAGCTTGCGCACTTTCGGTACGATTTTTTATTTCACCCGCACGAGGTGGCGAGAGAGTGCGGGAGAGTGTAGGGGTACAGTACCTAAAAGTCTTATACAGTAGAATATTGTTACAATATACAAAGTATACAAAACCTTGAAAATACTTGAAAATAAAACACATTAACTGTGAGCGCCGAGAAGTGCACCTTTTGGGTCAAAACTGCTCATGTTGCTTTTATCGATTAATAAAGACAAGCGCAAAAATTACCCACAACCTCCCCAACCTGCTCATCGCACCTCACATTTATCACATCACATCGTCACACTTATAATATTATAAAGGCGAAAGATTGTGAGTGTGTATCTCTGTTACTTCTTTACGTCTTAACGGCTGGAGCGACTTTAATAAAATTTGTATTGAAGTTAGCTGACACCCTGGATTAACACACAGGCTACGTTTAACTGTGGGAAATATCTTATTCCCATGGGAAAAACGATAAACCGCGGGGCACAGCTAGTGCAAAATATTGCTGATCCAGCCTAGAAGCAATTAGCGATGCTACACAGACCACCATTTGCACAGCCCGATGCCCTATTTGGGTCAACGACCAACGACCATGCACGGTCGTTTTTCGGTGATCAAATAAATATTGACCTACTAATTGTTTTGCGGCATCGATGGCGACGCCTGTTGACACAGTTTGTGATCGACGAGCGCATTCCTCGTTTTTTGCTCCGGCAACCCTTTTTTCTGGACTGCGCATCGCTTTGGTCTATTTTCGAGAAGTTACATACATGAGACCGGTCAATATTAAAGGCAAATAACCATCATGACACTTTTCGCTTAGAACTATTAAAATAAAGTTGTTCTGCGAATCCGTTGCATAGTGAAAGATAGATTTATTTTCAGAATACAATAACATAAATGTTCAGTCAATCACACCTAAATCAAAAGCAATCTAATAAACGCTAATCAATACTGGGAGGAAATCGTAAGTCTAACAGGCTGTATTGTATTTAAGTTTTATCGGATCGGAAAGGCTTGAAAATTTAATGTTCTTGCATACTTACACACAGCTGGGGAGGCTTTAGACGCTTTTAACGCAGAAAGGAAATTTCAATATGGGTAATTTCGCCCCGGAGAGGCCCAAATACTACAATGGCTTCGCTGCCTATTTAGTGGCTTAGCCGCGGAGCGGTGAAAAATGAGTGAGCATACGTAAAGCCCACGTTCTCAGTGTTATGCTCCAAAACTCGTGGGTGTTTTTATCTTAATTACTTAGAAATCTTTGTAAGAGAAAATCCCTCCCTTATGTCGTCCATCGCCGCGTACTTTATGAGCGGATTACTTTTATGACCGGGATTTAACTCCCGTTTGCTAAATGTTTACAGCGTCGAATCCCAGCAGCGTTTTGTACGCGATCGTCAACTTAATGTAACTGTTATGGCTGCTCAATACTAATTTCATAATTTATCCAACTCTTAGAGAAATTGCTAGAAGTAAATTATACATTTTACGCATAACTAACTTAGGGTTGCTACTTGGTGTATTTACTTGTCACTTTAGAAATAATAATGGCAATTTAATTATTCTGTTTTATGAAGACTTAATTTAATTTTTAAAAGAAGAAGGATAATCTCCTAAGCCCTGGTGTCCTATACTTAGGACAGCATATATAACAGGTTTACTTCACACTCAATTTAGGTAGGATATCTGGAAAAGAGGTTAGGGTTAGGAGGTTAAGTTTGCTTAACATTCAAATCACAATTGAATCAAACGTTTTATGTTCTCAAATATTCCAGGAACTCACAAAGTTATACCGTTATATAACTTTGGTTACAATTTTATAAGCTAAGTTATATTTGCTTATAACATTGTTACGTGAAAATTCTCAACAGTACCTGATTGATTCATAACCGTCGGGAAGTAACTGAGAATACTTATCGTACTTACCTGAAAGAGTTTAGGAATTTGCGTAACTTGGCAAGGATTAACTTGGAAGCAAAGGCTCACGATTAATTTGTACCACAAAGGCATTCATTGAGCAACTCGCGCCTCAGTGACCGCTAGTATGTTAGTTGCAAGATAAAGCTGTAAACACCCCCTCACCAACAAAGGGGAACTGCCAAGAATGCCGTATCACTAAAGAGCTTCATTCTTGGCAGCATAAACACATTCTTCGACACATAGTTACCCTGTGACGTCACAACTAACGCCCGTAACAAACATTTAGCTCAGGCTCCCAGGGAATTTGTTACAGGAATTCACCTTAAAGCCGTGAAATGTGAACTCTGTGTGCGCTTATGGCACGTTATAAATATGCGGCCAGTATTTCATAATGTGCTTTAAGCCGTGAGCTTAAAGTACATTATTTAGAGGCAAGTTTCAGGTGCCTGTAAAGGATTATCTCTGCAAGAGGTGACCGCTAAAATGCTCCTCCCGAGCATTGTCACGCGCGGGACACGGCAGATAAGTAGGTACTTATAATATAACAAGTGATATATTTTCGGTATCATAACTTAGGCATTTCCATGAGAATGCCTCGCTCCCATTTCCTTATCCAGCATACGTTATTGCGTGAGCAAACATAAGGAAACTTGTGCGGGATAAAATAAATAATACATAAAAGTAGGTGAGTGGGAGCTTGAGAGCAGAATCAACAAGTGAAATATTTCTAAGCCGAAAAATCGACTGACATTACCTACCCAGCGGTTCATTGTTGTGGGACGCACAGGTGCGACGGGAAACTGCTTTTTTATAGAGGATTTTTCTCGATACTGTTGCGGCCTCGTACTTAATAATATAACCATATTTCAAAATGACAACGCTAAGTTTGACTACGGCTGGAACAGTCACTGCAACTGAACAAGTCATCTTTAACGTAGCTGTTCAGAGTGCATGTTGATGTGTAGTCGACTTTACATATATTTACCTACACTATTTTTATTTTTAATGCACTAACCCGTGTTAAGGAACAAATTTAAAAACCTATTTAGAGGCTAAAAATTTCACCCATGCCGGGATTCGAACCCGCAACCTCTGGCTATCCGTACCAGCGCTCTACCAATTGAGCCAAAGGGCGACTCACGGCATCAGTGAATTTCGAACCTCTTTACAATATTCTCTGTAATACGTACAGGCAGCGACATCTGACTTAAGCAAATTGCATTACTTACAGCCCCGACTACCTATTTTGCAGTTAGGTTTTAACATCGGAACGATATCACTGTACCCACATGATTACACTATTTTTATTTTTAATGCACTAACCCGTGTTAAGGAACAAATTTAAAAACCTATTTAGAGGCTAAAAATTTCACCCATGCCGGGATTCGAACCCGCAACCTCTGGCTATCCGTACCAGCGCTCTACCAATTGAGCCAATGGGCGACTCAGGGCATCAGTGAGTTTCGAACCTCTTTACAATATTCTCTGTATTACGTACAGTGTTAGTGGGTTAGTGCATTAAAAATAAAAATAGTGTAATCATGTGGGTACAGTGATATCGTTCCGATGTTAAAACCTAACTGCAAAGTAGGTAGTGGGGGCTGTAAGTAATGCAATTTGCTTAAGTCAGATGTCGCTGCCTGTACGTAATACAGAGAATATTGTAAAGAGGTTCGAAATTCACTGATGCCGTGAGTCGCCCATTGGCTCAATTGGTAGAGCGCTGGTATGGATAGCCAGAGGTTGCGGGTTCGAATCCCGGCATGGGTGAAATTTTTAGCCTCTAAATAGGTTTTTAAATATATTTACCTTTTCGATCTTCGATATCAACCCTTGTATGGCCCCATTGCTGGGGCACGGGTCTCTGCCTGTATCGCAGTAAGGTTAGGCTATATAATCCACCACTGGGACCAAGTCCAGGTTGGTGGAGGATTGTAAGACAGTGGCGGGCCTTATTGTCAGAACTTATCAAGCCGCCCATAAGGCCTCTGACATGGCTTAACGACTATCATTACATGACAGCCGGCACCAACGGCTTAACGTGCCTTGCAAAGCACGGAAGTGCTCGGATAAATGCCACTAGCGGTAGTCACGGGTCAGAAACAGAAACCGATCCATGGAAAATGGAAACGAAAAACAGACCAGCCAGGGAAGCTCTACCAACAACGTCAAATCGCTTCATATGCAGCCTGATGCGTCTAAGGAGATTCTGGAATGTATAACGGGCTACTGCCCAGTGAATAGAAAATTTTACAGCATGGGACTGCCCGACCGCTATGCCGAATATGCCTTAAAGAAGACCAAACACCCGTCCACGGGACTATTGAGAGTGAGAGCGTGGAAGTGCAAAGAATATACACCATCGGAAAACTGGGATCCCTTCGGGAGGCCAACATGGGTCAATGGCAGCTTTCTGTAAAAATATTGGCTTGCTGGAGTGATACGAGTATCACAGCCCTGCTAGGGCCCAAATATGAGGTTAAGTTCAGTAACCACAGGTCAAACTAAATAATACAGGTACGCTTTATACGAATTCATATATTTTAGGCTTTCAAATCAGAGGTCGCGGGTTCGAATTCCGGCATGGGTGGAATTTTTAGCCTCTAAATAGGTTTTTAAAATTCAAACTCTGCCTAGCCAGCCAGCTACTATAAAGAAGTATCGTTACAGTACTACCAATATAGAGACAAAAAACAAAGAGGGGATGTATTAGCTCATGGCAAGATGAAAAGTACCTGAAACCGGCGTGCGTACATGCAACGACTAATTAATGTTTATCATGCGAATGAGATCTGTCCGAATTGTATTTACAAACGTGGGTATTTAAAATAGATCTGTATTAAAAGTTTAAGTGAATTCCATGTGCTGCCCATCTGGGCGTATGAATATTTGCGCAAGCATGTATCGGTATGTGAATACAAAATTAAAGAATTATTTTAAAAACCTATTTAGAGGCTAAAAATTCCACCGATGCCGGGATTCGAACCCGCGACCTCTGGCTATCCGTGCCAGGCACGTTTAGCCTCTAATTTGTCCTTAGCACGGGCTAGTGCTATAAAAAGAATATAAATAATTATTGTAATTAAATGTCAATAAAAATTCAATTCCACATTTAAAAAAAAATATCCTCTAAAAATCAATAATTCTCTAGTAACATTTATCAACTAGTAACTGTTATCCCACATCTGTGTTTCTGAGCTATACAAGATTATCTCTTGAGCCGTGACACGTAGTTTAAAGGTCAAAAGGTTAAAATCCAGTATGAAACGGGCCGTCTGAATTAAACGAGAAAAATATATTTTTGCTTAGTAACGAACTAAAAGACATCATATCGTAGTACGTACGGAACCATCGATGTGCGAGTCCATCTCGCACTTGACAGTTATTTATTTAATCAAATGTAAATCGAATCAATTGCATCACTAAGTCCGAAAGAAATAAAAATTGTTATGTCTTACGATGGAATCACATCTATGATTCGCATAAAATAGTTGGACATTATGTTGTATTTACAAAGAAAGCAATACCCTCAGAAGTAATTACCAGAGCGTTAAATAAGACATACATTACTCATGCGAAATAACTAACTTCAGCAAAAAGTAAGACATAGATGACAAAAGGTTCTTAGCATTTAATTATGACGCGAGATGCGTAGCAGAACAGCCGGCATTATGGAGAAGATACATTGCCTCGTATCTTTGAGACAGGCAGGCCAAGTACAAGACAAATTTTTATTTGTTTTTTAAACAGGTGATAGGAAAGATTAAAAAGTAAATTACTAATTTTTGGGCATAATTTTTCGGCCACAAAACTTTTTATAGTCTGTTATGTTTTAGAATATACCTCGGGCTCTAGAGTAGGCTTCGGTTTTCGCCGAAAGCACACGAGTGTAATAAATAGTACTTCGTGCTCTGTATAAAACTTTTCTTTACTATTTTGAAAAGTTATAAATAACAATACAAAATAAACCTTAACTTATTGCAATATAAACGGTGTTTGATTGCTCAGCCAAATATATTCTAAAAGCTAACAGACTGTATATAGGTAGTCTTTTTATATAATCATAGCTGACCCAGCAAACTTCGTACCGCCTAACGGTCGATTCTTGATTTTTTTTATCTTTCTCTCCGTAAGAACCATCCTCGTACTTCAGGGAATATTCTAAGAAAAGAATTAGCGAAATCGGTTCAGCTGCTCTCGAGATTTGCACTTACCAACACATTCGCAGATTCATTTTTATATTATAGGAGACTAGCTGACCCAGCGAACTTCGTACCACCTAACAGTCGTTTTTTTAATTTTTCTCTCGTAAGAACTATTCTCGTACTTCAAAGAATATTCTAAAAAAAGAATTAGCGAAATCGGTTCACCTGCTCTCGAGATTTGCGCTTACCAACACATCGAATCCGTGGATTGATTTTTATATTATAGATAATCCTTTTTTTCAAGTAGCCTAAAAGCGTCCCACTATCTGCAGACAGGCCTACAGGCGTACATGCCTTCTCCCAGATAAAGAGAGAGAGAGAGAGAGATTATAGGCTTAATTACCACGTATGCCCACCGCGGATTGTCAATTTAAAGCGGTGAGGTGTTTGAACACCTCACCTTGCTCACGATGTTTTCCTTCACAGTTAGCGAGTTGTATTGCTACTATAAGTTAATGTAAATAACGAAAAAAAACGAAGTCTTTGGTACATGCCTCTACCAAGGCTGTACGAATATAATCAATCCTATTGTTTCATTATATTAAAGATGCTACGGCTCAGCATTAAGCTAGCCACAGGTGACCAGCGATTTTTGGTATCAACCCTTGTATGTCCCCACTACTGGGGCACGGGTCTCTTCCTGCGTCGCAGGAAGGTCAGGCCATACTCCACCATGGGGGCCAAGTCCGGGTTCGTGGAGCATTGTAAGACAGTGGCGGGCCTTACAGTCAGAAGTTATCAAGCCGCCCATAAGGCTTCTGACATGGCTTAACGACTGCCATTACATGACAACTGGCACCAACAGCTTAGCGTAACGGCCTTGCGAAGCACGGAAGCGCTCGGAAAAAATGCCACTAGTGGTAGTCGCGGGACGGTCACTCATCCAGCACCTGACCGCGCCTGTTGTTGCTTAACTCAAGTGATTGATTCCAGTCACTCGGTTCGACTAGGCTACGAGAGTTTTTCGCTTTTTGCTGTACCATAATTGCAATGTGTTCGCAGTAGGACAGAACAACAAAAATCTAGCTCACCGTCTACTTACAGAACCCTATAATGATGTAGACAATAGGGTAGATCGTTCATCATGCCCGTCCGTCGAGTCCAAATAATTAGAGGCGCTTGTTTAGTGCGATATCGCCTAAACGAATCCTCGTTGTCCTAAAAAAAGACGATGATAAGCTCAGAACACAAAAAGAAGATGATAAGTGTGGAATAGGTTGCAAAATATTCTACTTAGAGCCTGTACCTCTGGCTGTAAAATTTTTTAACTAACTTATTTTCTGTAATAATAAATTAAAAAACAGTAAATAAATAGAGATATGACACAGATCTCGTTAGCCCTATACTAAGTACAACTAAATGACCTGTGTTATAGGTGCTAACTCGACGATAGATTTAATACAATAAATATATAAATAACATCCAAGACCCAGGACAAACTAGAAAAGTTCGTTTCCTAGTTTGACCCGGCCGGAGATCGAACCCGAGACCTTCGGTATTACAGCAGCGTGCCAAACCGCTGCACCACCGAGGCCATCAAAGACTTATGATTGAATTTCCTGGGAGATCCTGCTATATTCTGTAATAATTGAAAAATTTACGGCTCAGTAGTTTTAGTGTCCATAGAGAAAAAATGGCTCAACTTTCGAACTTTTAGGCGAAACATTATTTATTGGTTTTCCTTACGAATATTCTTTATTTAGCTATAAATGCACGTGATACACGTAGATCTTACTGTAGGGGTATGCTAGAATGTTTCTATTTGTAAATTATGTCGAAGTACCTTTTTGAACATTTTAATATTTTAGTTCATTTTTATTACACTATTGAAGGTTTGTTGCGAACATAAGCAAAGGTTTTTATTGACACTCTGTGAGGATTAGAGAGGCTCCCTGCACTTACAAATCAAACCATACGCTTTGAAAATAAGCCCGATTACTTGCAATGTTTGTGGTTATGTGGATTGTGGACCTTAGTACGGCGGAGGACTTATGCGTCGGCATGCCTAGCGGTTTACATACTGATCAGTTTATTCGACTACTGAGCAGTTTATACGACTGCCCCGCTGGTTTAGCGCTATCAGGTCTAATTACCATGCCGGAGAAAGGTTCTATTCCCACTAGTGGCCACCGAACATTCATATCCTCAATTTTAAAAACCTATTTTAGAGGCTAAAAATTCCACCCATGCCGGGATTCGAACCCGCGACCTCTGGCTATTCGTGTCAGCGCTCTTTCCAACTAAGCTAATGAGCGGAATTTTTAGCCTCTAAAATAGGTTTTTAAAATTGTTCTTAGCACGGGATGGTGCATTAAAAAAAAGAATGTGTTCATATCCTCAGTTTGGGTGTATTTCCCTGCTCGTGATGTATTTGCCTAGTTATTATAGGTATCCTAGTTTGGAACCAAAATAAGTGATTGTGTCGTGGAAAGTTATTACTATTATCGATCTAACTTTACACCGACAATCTGAATTCAATTCCATGCCACTATTTGAAGTTCAGAACATTGATTAAATAGGAATTGTACTGTTAGCCCCTCGCTCGTACATAGGACAGCATAATAACTTTTATACGCTCTACTCAGTTACGATATGGGCAACTTTGCAACAAATACGTAAAGGTTAAGGTGCTGTCTACAGTACTAGTGTCAAATAACTATATAATTTTAATGTGGCCTACACGTAAATGTCAGGATGTAATAAATCTGTACAGAACCGACTCTGGGGTCATTCTTTATGAATCCTACATGCCGTATGGCCTAGTGCCTTCGCATGAGTCTTTTTAGTCATTCGAAAAAAAAAACTAACTCTTAAGCACTACTTAAATCATCCGTAACAGAAGCAAAGGCCTTAATGACCACAAGTGTCCACCGTGGATTGGCAATTTCAAGCGCTGAGGTATAGGACACACCTGACACTTAGGTTTCTTTACGGTTAGCAAGTGGTATTGTATAAAAAACACCAAATAAATTTTTGGAATCTTAAAATTTTAATAAAAGTACTAACGACCGAACTTGGTACAGGGCAGACAGCGGATTTGGTACGCTCCACACTATATCCGTTCATGTAGCAAGTTGTCTGCCGAACATAATTAGAACTATTTCGTGTTTGCTCGATCCGATGGTTCGCCCAATCCTCTGTCCGGCCCGTACCAAGTTCGATAAACTTCAAATATAAAACCGGTCTGAAGCGGAATTCAAACCTGCGTCTCCAGCATACCTCGCCCAGGCTCTCTGTTTCCATGAGACCTAACATAGGAATCATAATAATGCATTCAACGGGTCTAACCGAGTTTATTTCTAGGTGAAGCAATTGTGTAATTGTGTATGTAATACTATTTTGAAAGTAAATTAAAAAACTTCAAATTTTTGTTGCGAATACCTACCTGTTTTTCTTAACAAAACTCAGAAGAGTTTCTTTTTTGGAACATTTAAAGATTCTTACTCATTATTTGTATTTAGTTCCTAAAAGTTCAATTGAAAACTAAGGGTATCAGGAAGGTTTATTTGTCATTTGTGACTCTGAACCGAACGTGAATATTTAGGTCTTGACCGAAAAAATATATGAACAGCAAAACGAAAACTAAATTTAGTTTAGTGAACGATCGGCTAGGTCTGCAGGCAAGCACAGCGAGTCATTTTGATTTCTATACATTTTGTCCGACAATACGTATAAAGTCCCCACTCCAAGTAAACTTCAAGTCTCCAACTAGGGTTCTGGGGGTTAAGATAAATTTTCCTTTCAGCTCGATTTCATGTTTGCCTGCTGCTATCAACGGATCATTGTATCGGTTTCATCTGTATTCTGTTAAGGCAACAGTAAAGGTACTTGATTTGTGCAAATGGCCTCAGTCTTTTTGCATTTTAATTATGACCTTGCCTGGTTAACGTAGCACATGGCATTCTAGTTTAGGAAAAGGACAGTGATTGTAATCATCATCATCAACAATCATTTAACGTCCTCTGCCGCAAATGGGCCTCCCTCATGATTTACGAAGCTTCAAGGTCATGCGTCCGCATCCAGCCACTCCTCGCCGTAATCAGGTCGTCGTGATTGAAATTGATATCAACCCTTGTATGTGCCCACTGCAGGGGCACGGGTCTCTTCGTGAATCGCAGGAAGGTTAAGCCATACTCCACCACGGGGGCCAAGTCCGGGTTGGTGTATAACTGTAAGAGAGTGGCGGGCCTTACTATGAGAAGTTATCAAGCCGGGCGGCGGCGGGCCTCTGGATAAGGCCTCTGACATGGTTTACCCACTGCCATTACATGACAGCCAGCACCAGCGGCACCGCTCGGAAAAATGCCACTGGTGGTATTCACGGGACGGTCACCCATCCTGCACCTGACCGCCCCTGTTGTTGCTTAACTCAAGTGATTGAATCCAATCCACGCCACGAGCGTGTGATTGTAATGTGTGGAAGTTATTATTGCAATCAATTTATTAGTTTCCACAGCCTGAGTAGGAGCCCCGTATAGGAATATACGGGCACGAGTGAGCCAGGAGATCGATGTTTATGGATGGCTGAGCGTTTTTGAAAGACACGCGCAATCAATTTCAGTTGTTTGTGGCCCCAGCTGTGCAGCGTTTAATGTTACTTGGGGGAGAATAAAAAAGAAACGCAGATTAGTCTGTTTCAAAGTTAAATTATTTCTCTCTGGTGTCCTTTGGCGACCGGTAAAGTATACAAGTTGTAACCCTATTGAGAGTTACTAAGTATCTGAGATTCGGGTTCTCTTAGATAGGATAAAAACATTACTGGGCCTTAGTTTGCAGTTGCATAGTGTTTAATTTTTTACCAAAGAATAAAATGCTCGAGTGGCGTAGGCTGGCGTCCTATAATTATTTTTGCTGTTTGTGTTATTGATAAAATTAAAGCAGAATAAAGAATAAAAATTGTGAGTTTTTTTTATGAAAACTCAAGTATTTACTGAGCTACTTACCTGCTTCTGCTATAAGTATTTCGAGTATCCAGCAAAAGCTGGTTAAGTGACAGTTGAGCTTCCACTTAAAAATATATTTTTGCTGAATAAATACGTATAATTATAATTTCTGGCAGCAGGTAATCCTCGGTATAAAGTAGTGTTTTTTCTGAAATTTGTTGGCCAATCGCTTCAATAACATATTCTGTGAAAATATAAAATGACTTCATAATATTATTCAATCAGTCAGTCCGTATTTTTTCGGTATAATCGTTAAGTATTGAAATAATATGACGAATGATACAGTATAAACAAACTGGTGCCAGTAACCTGCCTTCGATTGTTTGTCCAGCGGGATGGTGGAAGTCATACGCATTGCATTGCTAAATATGATTATATTCATTTTTTAATGCACTAATCCGTGCTGAAGCGCTCGTGGCCTAGGCGAACCGAGTGATTGGAATCAATCACTTGGTTAAGCAACAACAGGCGCGGTCAGGTAAAGGATGGATGAGCGTCCCGTGACTACCGCTAGTGGCATTTTTCCGAGCGCTTCCGTGCTTCGCAAGGCACATTAAGTCGTTGGTGCCAGCTGTCATATAATGGCAGTCGTTAAACCATGTCAGAGGCCTTATGGGCGGCTTGATGACTTCTGACAGTAAGGCCCGCCACTGTCTTACAATCCACCACCAACCCGGACTTGGCCCCCGTGGTGGAGTATGGCCTAACCTTCCTGCGATGCAGGAAGAGACCCGTGCCCCAGCAGTGGGGACATACAAGGGTTGATAACGAATCCGTGCTAAGGACAATTTTAAAAACCTATTTAGAGGCTAAAAATTCCACCCATGCCGGGACTCGAGCCCGCGATCTCTGGCTTACCGTGTCAGCGCTCTCCCAACAGAGCTAATGGGCGACTACCGACATCAGTGAAATTTCGAACCTCTTTACAATACTCTCTGTATTACGTACACGTATGGCACGGTTAGCTAGAAGTTCTAATAAGGTTTTTAAAATTGCTAAATATGGTTAATAAAAGTGTACAAATTAAACTTCTATGGCCCGCTGCGGGATTCGAGCCGATAACGCCTGTCTTGGTAACTCAGCTTAATTTCGTATGGACTAACAAGGCCATTGGATGATCTGACCAGTTGTGGTATAGATGGCTTTAAACGGGATTGTGTAGTGACAATGGCAGCCGAGGTGCATATCGCTGTGTCAAAGTAGGTACAGAAAGCACGTGATACGTGACTTGCGTCGTATGACCGCCATTTTCTTTTATTAAAAGACACCGCGCGTGTCTGCGGCGCGAAATAAAGTGAATATGCGAGAATTACATCGTGGAATTATTTCTGCAAGGTCATAGGGGTATTATGAGGCGGATGCCCGGTCAAATGTAAGCGTGATTCGCGAGTGTAGTAAATCTGAGATCTGTGAAGGCTTCCTTTCTTTCGTGAGGCCGAACTGTTACGAATAGACCTAATAGTTTATAAATTGTGTCTTCGTTTAATTTATTGCAGAGTAATCAACGATTATAATAAATTTACAGTAAATTATTGAAATACATTCACAACACTTGCCTCATTTCAATCCAGCGGTAGTGCATCTGCCTACCATGTGAGAGGTCCCGTCTTCAAAAGTGGGCTGGGGACAAAAAAAAAACCCAGATTTTGGATCTTTACATGTTTGTGATGCAAGTTGTGATGTCACTCTTTCTGGTTCTCACGACTCAGGGTATCCTAGTGTGGGGCCAGAAGCAATGTATGTAAATGGTATGTTATGTTATTTTACGCCCTCGTCAAGAGTTAACATTATTTCAATGATTGTAACTCTTGGTACAATCTTTCTTCTACGTGTAACTTGGTGGTGATAATAATTATATGAGATGTAAAGACGTAAAGATCTACTTAAAATAAATAGTTTCCAAAGCATAAGCTGCGGCGCCCTGGAGCGGCGTAGAGACTAAATGGCTGGCCGCAGAATTGGTGTTTTCCTACTTTTATAAGAATAGTGACAATTTTTTTAGCATTGCAATTGTTGATATTTGAACCAACGAATGATTGGAGAAAAGCTGACAAGAGTCGCTTCCTTCTTACCGCTGCAGTTTGGACTCGAAGGGAGCGGCTAACATTGTACACTCAAAAAACGCAATGTTTTTTTCGTAGAAATATTTTTTTTGTACCGTATTTTTTCTTTTATTTGATTTTACTTTTTTCTTCTCTTCTCTTTTCTCGGAAGCAAACTTACCATTAACCTTATTTTTAGATGTACGTATAATAACTAACTAGGTGTACGTATGTGCTAACATACTTTGATTAGAGATTTCAACCTTTTTATCTTTAACAGCACAAATGAGTAGCAATTAATAACTAGCACCGCAAATGAATTACGGAAACACCAGTATAATATCGAAGGAGCACAACTGTATAATCACCTCATCGATGTATAATAAAAGCATCCACTGAATAATAACATCCAGAATAAGTCACATCCAAAAAAATCTACAAATGAAATAATTTTGTTCGTTTGAGAAATAAAACTCAATATTAATTGTTATTCTTAATAAAATATAAAATCATTATTTATAGTTGTGCCTACCTTTTCTTACAAATATGACTTAATAATGACAATACTCGTAAAACTCTAAGAAACTCCTACCGCATCTGACATTTTTTAATTTTTCAAACGATATTTAATCTGTGACTCATTGCCAGTCTAGGAAAAAAAGAACTAAAGTTTGTGAGGCAGGAAAGTGTCCGGTTGGTGTCTATGGCAGCCAATAAAAGTGTTGATTAGTCTGTCCGAACGATACTTTTGGCTAACAGGTTAAACCTTAAACATGAATAGATGTTTATACTATTTTTATTTTTAATGCACTGACCCGTGCTAAGGACAAATTTAAAAACCTATTTAAAGGCCAAAAATTTCACCCATGCCGGGATTCGAACCCGCAACCTCTGGCTATCCGTGCCAGCGCTCTACCAATTGAGCCAATGGGCGACTCACCGGCATCAGTGAAATTTCGAACCCCTTTACACTATTCTCTGTATTACGTACAGGCAGCGACATCTGGCTTAAACAAATTGCATCACTTACAGCCCCGACTACCTACTTTGCAGATAGGTTTTACATCGGAACGATATCACTGTACCCACATGATTATACTATTTACCCGACTGCAGCGAAGCCCAAAAGGAGGGTAATGTGTTTTTATTTTTAATGCACTGACCCGTGCTAAGGACAAATTTAAAAACCTATTTAGAGGCTAAAAATTTCACCCATGCCGGGATTCGAACCTGATTCGAGCGCTGTCACGGATAGCCAGAGGTTGCTTAACCTTAAGACCAGCATTTAAGAAGGCTTTGTTTTTATTACTTGCTATTATTATGATAGTTATGACGATACTGTTGTTGATTTATTTAGTTTTAGTAACTTCTTTACCTTACATGTAATGTCTTACATTACAAATAGGTACAGGCCTCTTACATTAAAGGCGCAACTAAAGAAGCGGAGCGGTTCGGTCCTATGTAATGATAGGAGGTCTTTTTGTACTTTTTATCTTATTATGTTAGTATTCGACCAACTGGTAGATGTAGAGATGAGATGTATGTATGTATGTATGTATGTATGTATGTATGTATGTATGTATGTATGTATGTATGTATGTATGTATGTATGTATGTATGTATGTATGTATGTATGTATGTATGTATGTATGTATGTATGTATGTATGTATGTATGTATGTATGTATGTATGTATGTATGTATGTATGTATGTATGTATGTATGTATGTATGTATGTATGTATGTATGTATGTTACTTTTCTTCATCGCAAAGATATTAAGGACTTCATCGTTGACCTTTTTGCGTTGCTCTAGAGTGTAGTTGAATTTGGCTTTTGGTGGCCGTCTTAGGAATGAGCCCCCGCTGCGAAATTCATGTGACAGGCAACCCGTATAAGAATTTACACTGCAATGTGCACCGGGGGCGGAAGAGACATGGTAAATGTTAGCGCGGAACATGTTTCTAATACTTTTCTGAGCGAAATGCAAAATATTTCAAATCGCAGCACTCGATTTATCGTCTCACATCGTGATATATATCGCGCTTTAATTTGATCCTTTGTTAAGACAAAGAAACGACATAGCTCTTAGAAACAGGCAACCTAAAGCTGATAAATTTTCGTTTTAATTAAAAAAAATACTTGGAGAACCATAAAGGAGGTCTATGTCCTGCAGTGGGCGTCAAATGGTTGATGATGAATCATTATCATCAACCATTTGACGCCATCTACTTCTTCTTCCATATTCCTCAGAAGATGATGGCAAAACAGAAGAAAAAAAATTGTTGCTTGAAAATTTATATACAAGTGTCAAGGAAAGTTTTTGACAATTATTATGGATTTTAGTAAGTTCGGTTATATATTCGGTGTAAATTATTAGCGGTTTTTTTTCAGTAACCTAGATGTAAAGTACCACTATTTACTTGTACTGCCTTATTTACTGTAACTAACGTGTCTACAAATGTAAATTTCATTACATAGATTCCCATACCTCCCGCACAATAATTTGTAACTATAATGTTGATTTCGTTAATCCATTATGGTACATACAAGAGCTTAAACCTATTTGGAGAAATTGATTACGTAACTAATCTTTGAGCAGCAGACACATCGCGACCTACTATTTCTTTTGTTTGTACATTTGTGTGTGTGTTGTTGTAAATAAATGTATTCTTTTTCTTCTTTAAAGCTAGATTAAAACAGGAATAGGTCGACAGAAAACATTTTATTGTACCTACAAAAAAAAAAAAAACAACATGTATTATCTCTTCATATTGATATTTTATATGTTAGAAGAACTTAACTTTAGAACTATATAAACCATTACTAAGAATTAAGTAGATTTTATGACATTGAATACGTCTAAAAAGTTCATAATTTTATTTTCGTCCATTTGGTTTAACCACGTTTAACAAAAGTTTTCCGCCAAATTTTGCACAGTTCGGATAGTGTTTAAAAATACGTAACTACTGAAATTACAACTCTTTTAATTTCATTTCGCCGTAGTCACGTAGAAAGGCGGGCTTCTTGAAGTCAAAGGATAATTACATTAATCTTGTCGCGGAAATTTGATTTCACTGGGTTTTATTTTAATGGCTCGTACGTCGTGCGGCCGCTCGGTGAAAGAATATCACACGGTTTTATTGCGTGCGGTTTTCTCTAATCAAAGTGACACTTGATAGTGACAAAAGACACTTTGGGACTTACCAATCACTGTTTTACCTCTAAGCTCGCTCTTGAGTGACGAAACGCATCTCAGAGGCGGGAGAGCTTTGGTAACACGGCCCCGAGATTTAATATAGGGGTACTATAAATTAGGAATGTACTGATGATAATAAACAGCAGTGGGACACAAACATAGAGGCTACATAAAAACGAAATGTTGACCAGATATAGCGTAAAGTGAACAGCTTGTCAATGTTTACAATTGTAATTTTGTGCTCTTGTTGTGTTAAAGGCATAGAGTAAAAATCAGCTTCGCAGAGTAAACTTAATTTTTCTACTAACTAAAACTTAATGTGCTGCCTGGGTTATAGATGCCATAGAACTCCAATTCATAGTTTACTATGACAATTCTTTGTACATTATAAAGCTGAGTAACTCACACATTAAAAAATAGGAAGACTCAGCTACGCCCCGCTCCCTTTATTAACAATCATTTCTAAAGTAGCTGGAAGAAATTTCTGTAGAAAAAAGTCCGCTTTTGCACATAGTTTTTTTCTCAAGCTGGTTATTTGACTTTTATTTTTGTTAATATTTATATTGTGCAATAAAGTGTTACAAACATATAATTATAAACTACGAATTGTAGTCATATGAACTCCACAGTGTGGGGTTGTCCAATTTAAACTACTTTGAACGGTAAAATACGGCTCTTTAGAATCCACAAATAGGTTAAGCCGATAGAATTGGCAGTTACGTGATAGAAGGGCTGGTGTCTAATAGCAAAAAGCTTGACAGATAGGTGTGATTTAAAAAACCCTACAATTTCAAATTTAAATGAGTAAACAATCTAGGAACCCTTTGCTATGGTAAAACATATGGTAGGTATGCTGTGGCAAGGACATCACGAACGATCAATTACACGCAGACTGAGGCCATTTTTAGAAATGTACGGCGGTCTCCACTTTAAAATTGAATATAAACATCTCGGCAGTTCCCAAAGCATTTTGCATAATTATTTACTCAGTTAAGAGTAAATTTTTAGATTTAGGGTTTTATATAATTAATAATGTACTCTGATAGTAAACTTCAAGTATTTCTACGAATACAATACCATCTCTTACTGTACCATGGAATACGGTTTTAAACGATTTCCGTTATGTCTTTGAGACATTAAGGCCAAGTTAAACGCTTCCGGGAGACTACAGTCGGGAATTTCTATAGCGGGATTGCTGCAAAGCGCTCTCGTACAGAAAAAGTGTGAAAACACTTTAGTTTTATGTTTAATACACTTCCATTCTAATTTAGTAGACTTCGTTTTACTGGTCTCATACAAGTGATGATCTTGCATTTTATATTTTACTTATGTAACAGATTCTCTGATTATTGCCAAATGTCGTCTTTGGTGACTTAAAAATCATAAAATTTCACAGACACTTATATCAAGCTTTATATACGTAGGCTATTCATTATGCTGAGATTCTTTTATATCCAAAGGTGGCATAATGCCGTTGGAGTCTAGTCTAGGGCACTTCGTTAGAACTATGATTGTATAGAATATTAGTTATTTGTTCGCAATGTAAACATAGTCTCTAAGTGATGAAGAAAACATATGGCTTGCGGTTCTTGATTCTTGAAGTGCAATTACAGAATTAAGATCCAGAAAAAAATATTATACAAACCAAATACACGGCTGATGGAATTTTTAAAACAAGACCTACAAAACTCTGTTGAATTTTGAATATAAGATGGCTGGGATTAAATTAATTAGATATATTAAGTCCTACAAGATATCCTAAACTGTAGCAGTGGGGTTTTATTTTATATAAAGTTTTAGTATGTTCTAGTGGGTTTTTATTAACGCCATTTTGATCTATTTAACGTAATTAACGTTAACGTCATGCTTTACAATACTCGCGTTGCTAATACCTTTTATTGGATACCTAATTTGGCAAAATCGGTGTTTAATATAATACTTACAATGTACGCGTGCGATATTATATACTTGCATATACGTACGCAGAAATAGGTCTTTGTTTACTAATAAATAATACCTTAGTTAGTTTCCGCTATATCAGTTATTATACATAGTATGCAGACGAAGCAGTCAATATTAAGTAGTAATTACGGTTAAATTTTGTTGTCAAACCGAATACGCCAAAGCATATAAGCGGTTTCAAAACAGGATTTGATCTAATTTCGGATAAAAAGTACAAAGTTTAAGCAGAATGCTACATAAGCCTTAAGAATTATTAGCAATTCGTTATTTGTTATTTATTATCCGTTTTTAGGAGTGCTTATTCAAAAAGCCTTCTTTCCAGCCAAGGTTATTCAGAATAATTTCCCGAGGGGCGGACAAATTTACCCAGCGCGACGTTGTTTTATTATTGCTTACTTATCTACTTGCCAGACATGAAAGAATGATAATGTTTAATAACGAAACAGATTATGTCAATTACGAAGCGGCGCTGTTATTTTTATGCTCTTCTTTAACAAATCTGTAATTTTTTTCTCTGTCCGATTATATATGGCTGTTTCACTCTATTTCTTTGTGGTACAGTGGCAAAAACAACTAAATGGAATTGCATAAATCTTAGCATGAATAAAGCTCAGATTCCAATGTGACGTGCTTAATTCCGTTAAAAAATTCGGTTAAACTATTACGTCATTACATCACAAATCATGTGAAGCCACGCATGATTTGTGACGCAAAACCACTGAACGGAATCAAATAAAACTTACCATGATTATAGCTTAGTTTACCGTATTATCACGCTTAGGTCCACTGCGGCGAAAAACAAATTAACAAAATCACTATAAACATCATCATGAACTCGTCAATTGCATCAGACACTATAGAAAAAACTAATACTCGATGACTCCTGAGAGTTTAGGGCAGAGTTTCATGACACTGGAATTTGTAGTTTAGTATAATGATTCAGATACAAATACGTAGCAGAAACGTTTTATTAATGTCGTATCAGTTGGATTTACAATGTGCAATGGTCACGACACACATGAATTTATATCCTTGAAACCGGCCTCAGTTGGTAGTCGATTCCACCGGTTGTTATGACAACCTCTTATTGCGGATAGTAGCCAGATGACATAGTTTATTTTTGAGTTGGTATATCTGTTAATTATCTTAATAACATACGATACAATAATAATGACTGACTCAATATCGATCATAATTTTGTGTGACTTATTAAAAAGTAAGAAAAGAGCTGAATTATTTATTCATTCTTATAAGGTGCTACAACAGCGAATCATGGGCGAAATTATCACTATATTTAAATTCCGATCCTTCCGAACTTCCGATTTGTGAATTAATTTGTGAACATAAATTAATGCAAAAATGAAATGTAATTAATTTTTTAGAGCAAATCAGTGTAGTTTCACTTTTCAAATTAGTACTTTACAAATTTAAACATGATAAAAGCACTGAATCAATAACTTCCCAATAACTTTGTTATGAAACAATAAAAATGTTATGAATAAATTAAATAATAACATAACATTTACATACTGGCACATACATTGCTCCTTGCCCCTCACTAGGCTACCCTGTGTCGTGGGTACCAGAAACAACGACATCACAAAGCCATCAAAGACCTGGGTTTTTTTTTTGTCCCCTGACCGGGATCAAACCCGGGACCTCTCGCATTGTAGGCAGAGGGACTACCGCTGTGCCACAGAGGTCGTCAAATAAACAAAATAATGTTTCTATTATCCTAACAGATGGGGCAACTGTCAGTGGTGGTCCCACCAGACATCGCGGACGACGCCGACTCCGAGGCTGCAGCACCCGAAGGGGGCTCCGTGGAGCTCCGGTGTTCCGCCGCGGGGGTCCCGCCCCCTATCATATCGTGGAAACGCGCTGGAAGTCGAAATATCGTCTTTAGGGATGACAACGGGAAGGAGGTGAAAGGTAAGAAGGAGAAAAGAGAAGGAAATAAGTTCGTTGCAAAGTCTAATACGAAATGCTGATGAAGATCCAGAGAACCAAGATCCTGGGGCTATAGAGAGCTCTCTTCACGAAATTACCAATCTTGCTAATTTCGTGAAGAGGCATCGATGGCCGGGAAATCACAGCGATAAGATGACAATGGAACTAAGCTGAAAGGTAAGATACATCAGTATCTGCAATAGTCAAAGACAACTATTAACGTAATAAATATTCCAATTGGTGACCATTCACACGCTATAGGTACAGAATAAAATAATACATTCATTTTATTGAGCGTCTACTTGCAACATTGAAAGTTTACAAACTTTTTTTGAACTAAAACTTTCGTAAGCACAACACATAACAAAACTACACACAAACTAACACACTTTAATTAATTTTCTTTGTTGCAATTAATTAGAATCGAAAGGATCTTTGTTAAATAAAACAAAGTGCTAACAAAGTAGTTAAGTCCAAAAGCCGGCCATCGACAGCTGAAACTGAAGCACGAATTTCCAATAAAGATAAGTAATCGAAAATAATTTACATCCATTTACAAAGTGGTTGCTCGAAAAGCTGTTACAAAGAGACAATTTTCACGAGACAATATTGGTACGAACATTATTTTCAGACAAAGGTAAATTCCACCTTCAAAGTATCCAAACAAAGGTTGCAGTAGAGTAGAATAGAAAATATTGTAATTGATTTTCAACATGAGCCACTTTTTACGATATATACTAACGCTTGGGGCACGGGTCCGTAATACACATGGTTTTTGTCCATGTGAAGTTAGTTTCGAGAAAATTCACACCGCCCAAAATTAAATGTTTCCTAACCTAACAGTACATTCGGCGGCCTTAGTACTACAAGTGATATCGTCCAGAAAACAGCGAAACGGAAAAAATGAATACATCCAACGTATTCGTATATTTCAAATATTCAACGTATAGCATGTTTGTTCTGAGATGTCTTTTTGTGTAAAGGTTTTTCAAAACATTTCATTGTACACGTAAAGATAAATGTTTGTTTTAATCTAAAAGTAAATATAGATGGGGGCTTTACCACCTATCTTCCAGGCAAAATTGCTATGGACTGGTATAATACTTTGGAGAAAGAAGTAGATGTATACACCGGTGCAATTATCATCATCATCATCATCAGCCCGGTCAACCCCACTGCTGGGTATAGGTCTCTTCATTTCCACGCCAACCAACCGATGCAATTATGAAATAGATTAATTATACATACTCGTACATTAAACGGGTCTAATCGCAATTATTTATCGGAAATTAGGTAAGGTAATTACGTTGTACCTACTAAATAATCTCGATTAGACCCGTTTAATATACAGGGTGTCTCATTCAAATCGGTCAGTATGGGAAAGTCTGAAACTATAAGACATACGAAGATCTGTTCTGAGGAACCATGTCATCGATTTTGATAACAAGAAAAACTGCACTCATACATTTTAAAAAACATCTGTACTCTTTTCGGGAATCGAACCCGGTTGTTTTGAAAAAAAAAACTAACCTAATTCTATTTAGATAAATCGATTGTGTAGATCTTAAGCAGTAAATGTCTGTATGAAACATGATGTCTAAAATGATTAAAATGCATTGGTGGAATTTTTAGCCTCTAAATAGACTTTTTAAAATTGTCCCTAGCACGGGTTAGTGCAATAAAATAGTATATTTCATTACAAGTGCGGAAAGCTGTCATTGCAAAGAGTTCCGCCAAATGTCTACCCGAGCCGAGGCGCAGCCGAAGGCGAGGCTTGACAGTCGGAACAAGTTGCAATGACGGTCCCGCACGTGTACTGAACGACTATTTTTAATACAGTTGCAAAAAAAATAAGCAATTTAATAAAGAAAAAATATTTGGACAATGGCGTCAGCCGTAAAAAAATATAAGCAGAGATTTTTTTCTTTACCATTCTAGTAGGCAAAGAGAACTATGCCCAATACAATAACTATGCACAATACAGCCAATCTTCAGTAGATTTTTTTATTGATATGAAATGAAAATGAAATTTAATGAGATGAAATGAAAACTAACTTAACTCATTAAATCAAATCATAAAATCTGATATTGAAACAAATTAGTAGCTCATAAAAACTTTTATTATTTTTTTTAGTAAAAACTTCATGGTTGGTTTTTCTTTTTAATAGACATTATTTTGACAGTTGGGAAAGAAAACGCACGAGTGCGGGAAAGGTAAAAAAAAGCACGAGTGTGTAATTAATAGCACACATCCCGCACGCTCTACGTCCCTGTAATACGCCACTTTTTGAGCAACTGTATTAAAAAGAATATAATCATGTGGGTACATCGATATCATTCCGATGTAAAACCTGCAAAGTCGGTACTCGGGGCTGCAAGTGATGCTAATTACTTCAGCTAGATGTTGCTGCCTATATGCAATACAGAGAGTATTGTAAAGAGGTCCGAAATTTTACTGATGCCGGTAGTCGCCCATTAGCTCAGTTGGGAGAGCGCTGGCACGGTTAGTCAGAGGTCGCGGGTTCGAGTCCCAGCATGGGTGGAATTTTAAGCCTCTAAATAGGTTTTTAAAAATTGTCCCTAGTACGGGATAGTGCAACAAAAAGAATATAATTACAATTCAAGCAGTTAAGTAACTTGACAGTCGATACAATTATTTAAAATCAACGGTCCGCTATTTAAGATGTAAACATGTTAAAATGCCAACTTGTATTTATTAAAAAGAAGCAAAATATAAAGTATGGACCGTCAATTTGCTTTAGAATTTTATTTGCATTCCCGGTAAGTGGTAAAAAAGGAACAAGACCTGTCTCGCATTCAGCGCCCGGCTGAGCCCAGGTGGCCTTGCATCTAAAACATTCCAGTTTTATGCAATTTATTAAGATATTGCTCTCCGTCTATCGGGTTTAACGCCAGAGACTTATTATTAAATCAAGTCATAAGCACAAGCGACGTCGATGGATACAACAACAAAAATATCACATTAAAAGTGAATTGTCGATCTTCGGATGTTATTTTATGAATAATGAGTCTTTCTGCAATTAGGCATAGACATAAATAATTAAGTTATGTAACAGAGCTCTAAATTTTTTTGTTTTGCTCTATATTTTTGCGGAGCTCTAAATTTGATAGAGTCACTAAAAAGTATAATTATAGTCTTATTTATAAAAAGAAGATTCCACTGAAATAGTTGTCTGGAAGAAATTACTTTTAGTAATGAAGCCGCCAATTATACTGTACTATGTTATTGTTTAAGTCTCTTATGCAACTCCTGGTGTACATACAATAAAAAATATTCTATCTATCTAACTAAAAAAATCATTGTACTCATAAGACGGAGTTAAAGCTGGGTTCAGACAGGAATCCCTGCCAAAACCGGCTTTAATTCCGTCGTAAGAGTGTTTTAGTACAATTAACTTTTTCTCAATAAGACCGTTTGAATCTAAATATCACTTAGCTAGACATGTTACAAACAAACCGGGGGGTGGGCAGCAGCGCCCCCTGCAGTACAATTCCACCGAACTGCGATCCCAACCCGCAAACTCAGCGTGGGGATTATGGCCCTATGGGCATTACCCCCTATGATAGCACATCGTGGCGCTCTTTAGGGGAGGGCTATGTCCAGCAGTGACTAGTGTAGCCTGACGACGACGAGACATATTACAAAACATGTCTTTTGAAGTTTAGTAGAAGAGAAAGAGAGTAAACGAGACCAAATTTGTAATATTTTATTTCTGACCATAATTCCTTCTTTGTCATAATTCAGTCATCTCGCAGGTTTTCACACGAATGGGCTGTCAATATTCCGGCCATCATCACAAAGGTAAATAGGCCTCGGTGGCTCGTTACAAAAATTCATTTCCGTGGAAAGGAGCTTGTCGAAAAGACGAAATTACTAGTTAAACAAACAAAGGGCGGATTCCGACCTGAGTCAGGAAATTAAATGAAAACCTCAGCGAGACAAGCGCGGTTGACAAAACACTCTTATCTATAGTAGTTGTAATGACATTCCCTCATTCGCCCTAGCCAGAGGTGAAAAGACAGCTCTTTTACGGACACATTTGTACACATAAGACATAGACATTCGAAGCGCTCGTGGCCTAGTGGAACCGAGTGATTGGAATCAATCACTTGAGTTAAGCAACAAAAGGTGCGGTCAGGTGCAGGATGGGTGACCGTCCCGTGACTACTGCTAGTGGCATTTTTCCGAGCGCTTCAGTGCTTCGCAAGGCACGTTAAGCCGTTGGTGCCCGCTGTCATGTAATGGCAGTCGTTAAGCCATGTCAGAGGTCTTATGGGCGGCTTGATAACTTCTGAAAGTAAGGCCCGCCACTGCCTTACAATCCTCCACCAACCCGGACTTGGCCCCCGTGGTGGAGTATGGCCTAACCTTTCTGCGATTCAGGAAGAGACCTGTGCCCCAGCAGTGGGGACATACAAGGGTTGTTATCGATCGTAGACATATCGTGACAGACCCACAAATATTAAGGCTAGAGGCATAATCCTACTATCACATCACATCATCACACTATAATAAAAATAATCATCGTCAGGCTATACTAGTCCACTGCTGGACATAGCCCTCCCCTAAAGAGCGCCACGTTGAGCTATCATAGGGGGTAATGCCCATAATCCCCACGCTGGGCATGCGGGTTTGGGACCGCAGTTCGGTGGAATTGTACTGCAGGGGGCGCTGCTGCCCACCTCCCGGTTTATGTCCCTTAGTCGCCTTTTACGACACCCGCGGGAAGAATTGGGTTGGTGCTATTCTCAAGACACCACACAGCAGAATAATAAAAATAATAAGATAATAAAAATAATCAAATTACACTGTATATCACATCACACTAATATTATAAAGGCGAAGGTTTGTGAGTGTGTATGTTTGTTACTTTCACGTCTAAACGGCTGGAGTGATTTTAATAAAATTTGGTATGGAGTTAGCTGAGACCTTGTATTAAAACATAGGCTACGTCTTACTACGGGAAAATATCTTATTCTCATGGGAAAATTGATAAACCACTGGTAACACCGCGGGGAACAACTAGTTAATATTATGAATGTAAAGTTTTGTGAAAACGTTTGGATGGTTAGTCAAACACGCGATAACGGCTGTACGGAGTTATATGAAACTTGGCATACAGATGTGGCGGTACGAGCAGTTAGAATAAGGTAAAGAGAAAAATATTTTTTTTATGACGACCTCTGTGGCGTAGCGGTAGCGCGTCTGCCTACCATGCAAGAGGTCCCGGGTTCGAATCCCGGCTGGGAACAAAAAAAACCCAGGTCTTGGATGTTTACATGTTTGTGATGTCGTTGTTTCTGGTTCCCACGACACAGGGTATCCTAGTGTGGGGCCAGAAGCAATGTATGTGCTTGTATGTAAATGTTGTTGTTGTTGTTATGTAGCCTAGAAACATCCCACTCTAAACCTCAGGCTTTCTCTCAGAAAGAGAGAATGGGCTTAATTACCACGCGTGAATTAAAGAGTCGAGACGGAATAAAGTTAAAAAAATACTTTATTAACTTGAACGGACAGAGTTTCTCCTAGATCTAACAATATAGTAATCAATCCAATAGTCTAAGTAACAACTATTTATATCTAAATAACATCTTACTCAGCAATGACGCTTGTCCCCAATTTGGTCTGCGCGTGTCTTGCTAGAAGAGCTGACAAAGGTGATATCCGAAGGGTCGTCACACTTAACTCCTCCCTCCCTAAGAGAAAAATTATCCGAAGGTGATAAAGTAGGCTTCGGAGAATTTTGTTTTAGGCATAAGTTATACAATTTTAGTTTCCAAATGGTCACAAGTACACATAATACTACAATGCAATAAAGGCTTAAAGTCCATATGCTAACTTGGTATGTCACTGTGAACTGATCAGAGTTATTTTCACTCTCACTGTGTTTGGCACTATTCAACACTTCCTTGATGTCGTTGAAGTCGATGTCTCGCAGATCTATTTGCTTGTTTCCTTTCGTGATGCTGTGTCCAATCTCTGGGATCTGTACAAGAGGTAACTGAAGGCTAATTGCTGATGCGTTTGTTGTAGTACCTATAAATAGCTCTCCAACTTGTATCTTGCAGTGTTGACTTGGCGTTAATATGTAGGTACCCTGTACGTTGTGTTTGTGAACTTCCGCGTCACAGTGTTCGGTGATGATCAGGTTATCTTCGCTATACAGCATCCAGTGGTCGTTAACTAGTCTTTGTATCCTTAGCTTTTCGATCTTGATGTAGCTTTGATGACATCTGCTGTAGTTGTTCTTTACCAACATGATTTGCTCTATGCAAGTCTCTGCGTAGTATTGTGCCAGGTTTTCCTCAGAACACAGGAACTTGCTGTTTTCAATCTCCTCGCAGTGGTGTTGCACAGGTCTGAATTTCAATCTATTCACCATAAGGTAAGGATATTTTGGGACTATCGTGAAGGTTTTATGGTTTACAGGATTATGAATGGGTAAAGGGATGATTTTGTAATAAATATACGTGTCAGCATCTATAAGGGGTACTTCCATAACAAAAACTAAACTATTCCTATCCATATAAGATTTTAAAATTATATTACGTTCTATTTTTATTAAATTATGCACGTTTACTTTGTATATTAAGTGAGTGTTTTCTTCTATTTCGCTTAAGATACTTAGCAGTTCAGTAGAGTTAATTATTGACTGATGGAGTATATGTAGTTTACTGAATGCTATAGATGTTTCTATTTCCTGTATTATATTAAACATGGTTTGAAAGTTATTTAGAATTTGGTAAAGGCTGTTTACTATGGACCAGACATGATTAAATTTAGTTTCATTTTGTAAGAGTGTTTCCAACTGTGACGTTCGCAACCCTGCGTGTTTGACGTTAAAATTTATGTCGTCCGATATATTTACCAGCTTATCAAACGCTTTTTGCATAAGTGATACTTTACGCTGTACTGAGTGTTGTTCCCTATTTAAACTACTTATTTACCTGCTATATTTAAGTGCATCACTATTATCTAAATTACCAGAAATACATTTAATTAATGCTCCTAATGGGTTTATGATCCCTCTCCTAACTCTATGAAAAGGTAGTATTTGATGTATCCTATCTTTATTTAATCCTATTAAAGATTCTATCTGAACCTGCAGTCCTGCACATTCCCGACGTGCCTCACTATCTCTTCTGATTAGAACCTTTAACTTACCATATTCTATTATATTATTATCTATTTGTATTACTAACGATTCTAAGTCTAAAGTCTTAAAAATAGTCCAGAAGTTATTCTTCTTCACTGCTGCTCCCATCCGTAGTGGGGCTATTCCTGGGTTCTTGTTGAGGTTTAGAAGGTCCAGGCTGGTCACCTGGATAACTAGTGCCAGGATTGTCACGCATGATCTGTGGAGGACGTTTTACGTTTTTTATGGCCACCCTGGTTTTTCTTTTATTTAACTGGACTGGTATTATGTTTTTGTCTACGTTGCCTATCGCGATAGCTTTTTCATAGCGTGGCAGTTCCTTGGCTTTCCTAGTCCTAGTGTTTTTCATAAAAACCACATCTCCTACTTTGAAATCTTTTGTGACTTCCTCTCCGCCTCTCTTATCCCTAACTTTTGCTTTGTCTCCATGAAGTTTCTCGGCTACGTATTCGTACAGGACTTTAAGACGTTTTCTGTGGTCCTGCAGGAGCTTTTGTGATAAGCTCCGTTCTCCATCTATATCAAAAACATTCCCGGCGTCCGTATGGCCAAACACTATCTCAAAGGGCGTGTAGTTCGTCGCTGAGTGTATTGTATTATTATAGGCCATAATAGCGTAAGTCATAACGGTTGCCGCGTCAAATTCAGTTTTATTATATTTGGCTAACCTATAGATTTCGATTATTGTTGAATGAAACCTTTCAACAATTGCCATTGATGTGGGATTGTTAGGTGTCCCTATGTGGATGTCAATTTTGTAAAAATTCAGGAGTTCTTTAATAAGGTCATTTTTGAATTCCGTTCCTGAATCTGCGTTAATTTTTGTCGGCAAACCGTACATACTGAAATACTTTATTAGGGCTCTTACTACTTCTGGAGTACTTCTATTCGGAATATTGATTGCTTGGCCTAGTTTACTAAAGGCATCTACGATGGTTAAGTAATATTTTCCTTCAATAAACAAAAGGTCCATAAAGGCCTCTTGGAAGGGGGTGTTCTGATCCTGAGTCAATTGAATGGGTGGTTTTATAGGTTTTCTTTCGTACTTCATCTTTTTGCATTCTTCACACCCATTTATAACCGCGCTTACTGTTTCTTTCATACTGGCCCACCAGTAGTCCCTTTTTAGTTTGGTTAGGGTTTCCTTGATGCCCCTGTGACATGTCTTACCCTCATGATACTTTTTTATTACATACATCTGATCTTCCTCACTGTCTGTCAGATTTACTATTCGTTCTGTGCATTCTATCAGATTCATGGTTCCCTTTTTATACAATTTTGTAACTACTTCTGAAAAAGTTTTACGAAATTGTGTATCCTCAAAATAAATGTGGTACTTATACTTAGTATCTAAATACTCTTTCATGAAGTTTTTCACAAAGTGAGCCTTGTTTACCGGCATGTGAACTTCAAGGATGTTTTGTTTTTTAGTGGAGATGTCCTTGACAGTGAATTTATTTAAGAACCACGTGTAAACGAGTATTTGCCTAGGTTTTGTATCTATGGCTTCCCTCAAGATCGGGATTCCTTTGTGTTCTCTATTTGATATTGAATGGGCTGTTGCTCCATCATCTGAATCTGATATCTCCATTATCTCTTCCTGCTCTGAGTCAGATAAGACTATTGTTTCGATATCTAGTTCGTCCTTATTTCCCTTCAAATCCCTTTCTAACTCTTCTACGATGTCTTGTACCTTGTCATTACTATCGTCTAAATTAACTATCATAGATTCAATGTCATCATTAGTAACATTAATCCTGATCCTTGAAAGTGCGTCCGCGTTAGTATTCTGACTACCCTTTTTATATCGAATTTCGAAATCATAATCCTGTAATCTAAGCCTCCAACGCGTCAACTTACTGTTTGGCTCCTTGAGCGAGTATAGCCAGGCTAGTGGCCTGTGGTCTGTATAGATAGTGAATTTATTCCCGTACAAATATGGACGAAAATGTTTCACTGCCCAGATTATGGCCAAAAGCTCTTTTTCTATAGTGCTGTACCTTGCTTCCGTGTCGCTTAATGTCCTGCTTGCGTATGCCACTGGTTTATCTGATCCTAGCGTGCCCTGCGAAAGCACTGCACCTATTGCAAAATTTGATGCATCGGTGGTCAAAATAAAAGCTTTGCTAAAATCTGGGAACTGTAGTAACGGTGCATTTGTTAAAAGCTTCTTACATGCTTCAAAACACTCTTTATATTCATCATCTATTATAATCTTTCGTCCTTTCTTTAAGCATACCGTGAGGGGTCTTGTAATTTTAGCGAAATCCTTGATAAATTTCCTGTAGTAACCAACTAACCCCAAAAAGCTCTTAATTTGTGTTACTGTTTCTGGAATTGGGAACTTTAGAATAGCTTCAATTTTGTCATCATTCGGTTTCAACCCTTCACTAGTTATTGTATGGCCAAGATAAAGCACTTCCTTTCTCAGGAAATGTGACTTATCCAGCTGTATTTTTAAATTTGTATCTCTGAATCTTTTAAATACCGCCCTGAGCTTTGTTACATGTTCCTGTAAGCTTTTTGAAAATATTATGACATCGTCTAAATAAATGAGGCAATGTAAGCCCTGAAGGCCTCTTAATACATTGTCCATTGCTCGTTGAAATGTTGCAGGTGCTGTTTTTAGCCCAAAAGGCATCCTGTTAAACTCATAATGCCCAAATGGTGTGCTAAAGGCAGTTTTAGACCTATCATCCTCTGAAACTTCTATCTGGTGGTACCCACTGGCCAAGTCAAGAGTAGTAAAATAGACGCTTTTTCCTAACATGTCAAATAGATCGTTGATATTAGGTAAGGGGTATTTGTCATCCATAGTTATTTCATTCAGGCGCCTATAATCAACAACCATTCTCCACTTTTGCTGGCCAGAGGCATCCATTTTTTTTGGCACTAAGTGTACTGGGGCACTCCATGGAGAATGTGATTCCGTAATCACATCGTCCTTTAACATTTTATCAACCTGTTTTTTTATTTCTGCTGTTTGAGCTGGAGGTAACCTATGAGCTTTGAGATTTATAGGGTCCTCATTTTTCGTTCTAATGTTATGTTTTACCTGATTTGTGAAGCTCAATGGGATATCCTCACAGTAAAAGATGTCCCTATATTCCTTGCAAACACCTTCTATCATTCTCTTTTCTTCCTCGTTCATGTGATCAAATTTCAGCTTAGACAAGTTATTCATAAGCAACGCATCAGTGTCTCCCTTATCGTCGCTGTAATTTACACTAATGGGTTCTGATTGATTATACGGTTCTACCCGGAATGGGGATGTAATCATTAATGTGCCCATATTTTCAGTACAATTCTGAATCACTGTGGTTGCATATCCATTCACACAACGTACTAATGCAGCGGGCATTCGAATCCCTTCACCAAACTGCTTATAATCTAATATTGCTTCTCCGTCTAATAAGTTTACCGGAAGTTTTACCCGTAACTCACTGCGGGGAGGCAAATGGTAAGTCTCTCGCATGGGAGGCTTATATATTATAGGAATTTGGGCATCCTTAGTTATCAAAGCCATGTATCTTGCGTCGATTCTAGCCCCTAAAAGCTGGATAAGATCGAATCCTAAAAGACCGTCGTATCTTTCATCTACACTGTATACATAGAACTTGTATTGTAAGCGTGTTTTGAAAATGTCCGGTAAAGGAATAATTGCGACCTCATTGTGTTTACTCGACGCGTGAGTACTAATAACCTCGAACGGCTCGATCAGTTTGCAATGTTTATAAAACTGCTCCGCTATGCGTGGACTAATAAAAGACCTTGTGCTGCCCGTGTCTATCATAAAAACAGCGTTTAATTCGGGAATTGAAATATGGGGCAGATTTAACCGTTTATTAAGATTTAACGTCACTCTTTCCATGCTGGGGAGGCGGTTAGGCAAAAATTTTCCACGTTTTGTTCGTTTACTGAGGGCCCGGCTTCCTCGTTATAGTGGCCCAAGTCGGCGTAACCCATTGGTTCCTGACTGTAGTTGTCAGTGTAGTTGACTCGCCTAGAGCTAGCAGTACGCATCGTGACGTCAGTGTTCGAACCCGACGGCGACGGCGCTACGTGTGGCGATCTAGGAGGTTGCGTCATACGCGGTGCATTGCCCGTGAAATGCTGACTGAACGGTTGTTGTGACCTAGTAGGCTGTTGCCACTGACTGTGGTTCGGCTGATTTCCGTGATTCATTGCATTATTGTTCGCTCTATTGTTATTAAAACGCTGTTGGAATGCACTATTTGGTGTACCTAAATCAGAAGGTAGCCTAGTGTTGTTCGGTGCAAATGCACTTGGTAACCGTTGCGAGTTGTTGTATCTTGGGCCGCTGTAATTATTTTCACCAAAGTTGGGCCTTGAACTGGGATAGTTAGCATTACGCGTATTATTTTTTGCGTTATACACGGTTTGGAAGTTTTGTTCTTCCAGAACAATTTTCAAAGCGTCCTCCAGGACAACAACATTTCGCAATCGCACCAACCTAACCATGTAAGCTGGTAAATTGTATAGGAACACATTCAATGCAGTATTATTATAAATTTGCTGTTTGGCTAATCGTATGTTAGCGTCACGTACAGTTTCGCCCACTTTTGCAAATAGGGTACTTTTTATCTGTTGAATTCTATGACAAAATTCCAAATAACTTTCGTTCCTATTTACTTTCATTGATTCTAACTCCATAGCAAGACATTCCTCGGACCGTGGGTCGCCAAAGTGTCTGCTTAACAATGTTTTTAACTCCTCCCAAGTGGTAATCTGATCTGTTTCTCCCACAAGATTCGCTGCTTCCCCACCTAGCCTACTTGTTATTACATGGAATAAATACTCATTTTGCGCTTCCGTTCCTTGGTAAGCTTGCAAAATGTATTCGCTCTTTTTAATAAACAAAGGCAACTGTCTAGCATCCCCCTCAAACAGTGGGATGATTTTCACCATTTCCATCGGTACACGGTTAACGTTTTCCATTTTATTAAAGAGAAAAAAAAAAATCCCCAATATTTATCTTTATCTATGACTTAAACAACTTTTCACGAGATGTATATCGATGAAAAGTACCTATAGTATTATTACGGCAATTTCTAATCCCTAATAACACACGTAAATTTATCACAAGGAGTATAAAGGAAAGATACAAGGAAGGTGAAAAAGATTTACTCACAGACCCGTAGCTGCTCCCATGTCCTCGTAACTGGAATACTGTTGTTGATCCTTTGGGAACTCCTCCAGTTCTGGTCCTCTCCTGGTCCTGATGCGTCGGTCTTGGGCTCCGCAGGAACTTTGGTTCGGCTCTAACTAATTTATTTATTTGTTCGGTGATCTCAACTAAACCGTTGAAACGGACGATGGATATAGATCCAGCTGCTGAGATCCTACCGGCTGCGCCAATTAAAGAGTCGAGACGGAATAAAGTTAAAAAAATACTTTATTAACTTGAACGGACAGAGTTTCTCCTAGATCTAACAATATAGTAATCAATCCAATAGTCTAAGTAACAACTATTTATATCTAAATAACATCTTACTCAGCAATGACGCTTGTCCCCAATTTGGTCTGCGCGTGTCTTGCTAGAAGAGCTGACAAAGGTGATATCCGAAGGGTCGTCACACTTAACTCGTGCCCACCGCGGATTGGCAATTTAGGACCGCTGAGGTATTTGAACACCTCAGGCATTCAGGTTTCCTCACAACGTTTTTCCTTCACAGTTAGGTGTAGAGATTTACATTTGAATAGTAAAATTATATTAACGGGAAAACAATCACCAGTCCACCAATCCGACTTTATCCAAGAGCAAAATGTTCTAGGAGTTGCTGACTTTCTTATAAGCTGCTAACAGTTTCTTTTAAATAAAGTATTAAGGCTATTTCGTTAATGACTACTTTGTTTCCTTAAGGTTGAGGCAACTCATTTCTTGAACCAATAGAACATCTTAGGTTAAACATTTCTAGGTTACTTACAAATTTTTTTAGTACCTTAATATGATTCTTTGACTATTAGCTATCGAGGAAGTTGAACTTATAAAAACTAAGTCTATATTTAGTTTTTAAATCTCCTGAAATTAACTATTTGATAAGGTACCAAAGAAAAAAAATACTAGGTTTAATAAGAATATTCTACATTTCATTCAACCTGAAATCAGCTAAGTAACATTTATTAATGCCACCCTAAAGCTATTATAGGACTAGTCATTTCAACTCACACACGTTTCGTTTATCCTCAAACCGTTTGTAATCCGACCCTTTATAGTGCACCTTAAAGTAAAGGAATTAGGTAGAAAATTGCTCGCTCCCCACTTAGTCCATAGAGCCTTTTCGGAGGTCTGCTCAGCGAATTTGACCCGTTTTATTTAAGCCATTAAGCGTAAACAAAAGACTTGCGGCTCTACGTGAACAGAGGAAGATTGCAATAGCTAACAGAGTGGTGGAGAGGGTTCTGCCTTTTTATTAATTGGATATGTAATACAAGGTTCACTAAGCAACCATTGGTTTTCGTATTTAAGGATGGTATTCAAGGTTACGTGAAGGATGCGTAATTCCGCTACGATTACAGGTATATACGGTTGTGGATTAGTAATCAGATTGGGGAGGAATTATTTGCAGTACCAAGTACCTTGAAAAATCACGTTAAAGTTGATAGAACCACAATTATTAGTGTTTAAAAAATATAATATACTCTAATATAAAAAAAACTCATAAAAATGTTGTTAGAATCAGGTTTTTCGTCAAAGCAACAAATAAACATTTGGTGCAGAATAGAATGGAATAGAACAACATTTACTGTATATAATTTCATTTACATTTCTGTGTCCGCATTGAGGAATGAAATGGTTATATATGTCTTAAAGATCTAGTAAATTAATCTATGGGTCCAGTAGAGTTTGATCTGTAATTGTATATAGAACAAACTCTATTTGGATGGCTACTGATTTTAGAGGTAGGTCTGTACGTGTGAGCTTATACGAGTAAGTAGCAGTTGGAAATGGCAATGCTTTTTACATTCCTAGCAATATGTGGGTATTACATACATCCACCCATCACAATTATTTGTATTGGCACAAATTAGGATACCGATAAGATAACATTTTTGGATTTTGGTTCATTTTCTGTCCACAAATTACATTCGTATACAAAACAACATTGATGAAATGATACAAAGAAATAGAATGCATTTGTGGAAAGACTGGAGCCTAAACTAGATCAAAAGTTCTGTATTTTAGGTTTCCAGGCCTCTCAAATTTTCAAAATAAGCAGTATCATAGTGAACCCGTCACCAGAACAAGGGACACAGCTTTATACTATTGTAAAAAAAAATACTGATGTTAGCAAAAATTTATACTTGTAGAACGAAGTGAAATGTATGTATGCATATACGTGTGTGAGCCTCTGCTCAGCCCTTCGACCGGATGATATGGTAATTAAACAATGAAATCATAAACACGGAAAAACATCCAGACTAAAACCAATTGAGAAAATAAAAGTACGTTGGCCCCCTATCATGAACTGAACTGGTATGAGAAACGTGTTACCGATATACCAATGACGCAGTCTATATAGTATGAATATAAAAAATATGTTGAGTACACTTTGTGCCAAAAAGGCTACTACGAGTATAACACAAAGGATTATTTAGATGACAATGATGTCTGGAATTAAAGTCAGTACAATGCAAGAGTTCTATGTTTTGAAAATGACACATAGTTTGAATTGTAACATTCATTAAGCAGCAGTTTCTGCGCTACTTTGAATAAAACCTTTTTATTTCATTAAAGAGGAGGGCCAGACAAATTTTATGTCCAACATCTGCTCTACAATCCGCTTTGCTACTTTAGAAACTGATTAGATGTGGACAAAACATTTGAATGTGTCTCATTTGCGTGAATGTTTATTCTAATATAAGAGTATTAAGTAATATTTCTCGAGTAACAGAACCTTCTCAGCATTTACTGTCTACTCGTTTGAACCTAACTTAGAGGACATTTTCCGTTATCTTTTTGCGTTTTATCTCTTTGTCCGTACTTAGCTAGTTCCCGTGGCCGGTAGTTTTCTGATGCGACATTATTTACGGCAGGTGCCTAGCTTCTCTTTGTTCACGTTCGTCGTTTTTCTGCATCTGAACTTTAATAAAAAAGGCATGAACTAAACTCTACAACAGGAGTTATAGGGTCATAAATTTTAAATTAAATTATGATGTTTATGTAAAAATCTATTTATGAAACTTCAGACACTCAGGTTCCCTTACGATGTACCGCTACCTTCATTTAGCGAGTGGAATTGCTACTTCAACATTAATTAATTATTCATAAATGTAGAAAACAAAGTCATTGGTACATGCCCGCTCTGAAAATCGAACCTGGGTCTTTAGGTTCCGATTCCATTGTTCTACCCACAAGGCAACCACTGCTCAGCGCTCGAAGTTGCCAATCCGCGGTAGATGTTCGTAGTAATTAATCCCATACTTTCTCTCTGAGAGAAAGCCTGTGCCCTGCAGCGGGACATTTATGGGCTACATAAAAAAAATTAACCACTCGCTCCGGCTTCGTCGTCAGGCTATACTAGTACACTGCTAGACATAGCCCTCCCCTAAACAGCGCCACGTGGTGCTATCATAGGGGGTGATGCCCATAATCCCCATGCTGGGCATGCGGGTTGGGGGTCGCAGTTCGGTGGAGTTGTACTGCAAGGGGCGCTGCTGCCCAACCCCCGGTTTGTGTCCCTTAGTCGCCTTTTACGACACCGCGGGAAGAATTGGGTTGGTGCTATTCTCTAGGCCGACTCCACACAGCAGCACCACACACCACACTCGCTGCGGCTAGCTTTATCCATAATCGAAAAAAAACGAAAAATACCACAACTATTAGTCTTGTAGTATACCGTCTGCAATTGCACCTTAAACGTTTACTAATAACGATGTATGTGTGGACTGTTGGACCACTTCTGGGATACGCTATTACGTAAAATCCAAGTGTACCAAGATTTACTTGTAGTCTTAGTACAATCGTAGAACGACCCTGGGAATTTATAGGATAAATAAATAAAAATTGAAGCCTTTCAAGTTTAGTTCCTGAGTTCTCACACCCTGCGGGCGAGATCTCGGAGAGTTCTTTCAAAATCCAGTTAATTCAACTATAGATTTTTAGTAAACAGTTAGTGAAGCTTATTTTGAAAATAACAGGTCACAGCGTTAAGAATAAAGTAAATTGACAGGATTTTTCTGTGGTCCCTTAATCCACACAAATACGGAACATATTGCATCAACCAATCAATTTAATTTACATAAACATAGGACGCGGCAAGCTGAAGAAAGGGCGGTATGGCGCTCATTAGGAGAGGGCTATATCCAGCAATGGACTAATATAGTCTGAAGACTAAGAAAAAACATAGGTTACATAGATTTTACATAGAACAATAGAATCATCGTCATAATCAGCCGATGTCAGTCCACTACTGGATAGGCTTCTCGCAAGACACGCCACGAGCCCGATCTTTGGCTCTCCTCTTCCAGTCACTGCACACCGCTTTGCAAATGACGTCACACCACCTGGTCACAGGGTGTCCTACGTTGCACTTGCCGATTCGCGGTGTCCACTCAAGAACCACTCTACCCCAACGGTTATCGGTCTTGCGGCAGATATGACCCACTGCTACTTCAGTTTGCTAATCCATTGAGCTATGTCGATCACTTTAGTTCTCTGGCGAATAACTTCGTTTCGGATTTGATTCCGCAGGGAAACACCGAGCACAGTTCTCTGCATAGCTCTTAGCGACCTTAAATTGTGTGGACTATTCGAACCGTGAGTGTTTACCGTGAGTATCTTGGCTCCGTATGTCATAACGGGTAGAATGCAATTTTGTCTTTAGGGACTGCGGTAGTAAATAAAGATACTTAGTAAATATATTGATCAATGCAATCAGTTCATCTTACTTTTACCTAATTGAGGTTTTAGTAGAACTGCTAAAGCATTTTGTAAAAAGAAATCGAACAAATATATCAGCCCAATTTTGAGATAATGACGTGTAAAGCCGGTCCCTTAATCCACAGGCTTATATGCACCAATGTTTCCTGTGGTAACTCTTTTACTAGAAACTCAAATGTGTTTACTATTTAGTAGAAAGTTACTTAGTAGGAAGTCCTATTTAATGTTTCGTGTGCAATAAAGTATAATTATTGCACACGAAACATTAAATAGGACATTACATAAGAAATAAGATGTACAAAGGCGAGCTTATCTCTGTAAGAGATTTCTTCCAGCAAACCTTGGAGAGTCGGAGCAGCAGTAAAAAACGGGTCTATATACGTGTACAAAATAAACTACATAGACTACAAAAACCCTAAGCAGAAATAATACACTACATAAACTAAATACCTGTAAATATAAATAAATAAAATACATAGAAAATAAACAAATATATAGCTCAAATTTATGATAGAGATAAATAGTGCTCTTTCAACTACTTCTTAAATGTACCAATAGTGGGACTAGCGCATATTTAAGTTTCTACTAAATAATCGTAAGCATAAAATATCTATTGATTGCATAATCATTGGAGTTACGGAAGTGGTCCCTTGATTCACACACACATTAATAATCAGGCCTTAATTTCATCCTGTTACTGACTTTCTCGCAGATAATTTGCACTTGGACATGCAGGTGACTGCTTACGATATGCTTTATCTCAGCGAAGACCTGCTTTTTCAGTCTCGTTTGCTTTTCTTTGCTTGTCAGCGTTCCTTAATTTGGAACGCTGCACTAATATTGCGCCTTTCGCTGTCTTGACTGCACTTTGTAAAGTATTTCCATATTTCTGTACCGGCAGTATGCATGTGTGTGTTATGTAACCGTCTGTATTGAAGTTAATTACATAATTTCCAAGTGGAGTCACAGCGTGGCCCGCGGGCGGCGGGAAGAGAGGGGGGCGGCTGCAGCCTCCAACCTAAATTAATTAAGCTGCTTACAATAAAACATCGCAAAGGATTATTAAATTAGCTTAACGAAGTGTAGAAATTTCACTCGTTGAGATTAAGCCGTATTCGGAGTCTACCTTATTGTTTTCATTAAACACTGGAGTGATTTTCATATTCGATGAGAACACAATTCAATGCGGCCTATTTATACATTGAGTATCTCTGTAACGTATATAATATATAAGCAGTACAGATATGTCTCACCGCAGCTTACAGACTATCTCTTAGAGAAAGAGAGAGAGTATGAGTACCACGCAGGACCACCACGGATTGGTGTTTGCTAACGCTAAAGTAAGTGCATACACGACTGCCTCGTTGGTCTAGTAGTTAAGGCGCTTGGTTAAAAAGACAGAGGTCTTGGGTTCAATTCCCACTGCGGGCCGCCGTAAAGTTGTAGAAGTGGCCTCAGTCTGGGTGTGTTTTTATGTTTGTGACATCCTTGCCTGTCTTTCGAAACCACGGCACCTGAAAAAGTGCCGAAATATCGGAAAATTTAAAAAATGTAAAATAAACGAGTAAACTCCGTATAGAAACACTTTTTATTATGTCTTGTGCTCGTATTAACCTTAGAAAATACTATCCTTGCCTGGTTACCATAGTACAGGGTATCCTAGTTTGAAACCAGGTCAAGTGATTGTGTTGTAAGTGGCACTGTAACTTATCGATATCAACCCATGTATGTCCCCACTGCTGAGGCACGGGTCTCTTCCTGCATCGGAGGAATGTTAGGCCATACTCCACCACGGGGGCCAAGTCCGGGTTGATGGAGAATTGTAAGACAGTGAGGGCCTTACTGTCAGAAGTTATAAAGCCGCCCATAAGGCCTTTGACATGGCTTAACGACTGCCATTACATGGCAGCCGGCGCCAACGGCCTAACGTGCCTTGCAAAGCACGGAATAAAGTTATAAATATATTTTGAAAAAAATATAAGGTGTTTCGTTCATTTCAGTGTCGCAGGCGTTGAACATTGGAATGTTGGTATTTTTTGTTTGGATGTACAAGTTGTCTCCTAGTTTGTAGTAGTTCGTACCTGTAGAATCTAATAGATGCGACACAGATGATCGAGCTAACTATATTAGCCAGTAATAGCATATATACGACGTACTACGGATATACGAAGTCGCGCCTTGATGTCAAGATTTTATCACGTATACAAAAATATAAAAAAATCTTGGTTAAAGTAGCCGCGTAGCATCTTCGTAGTATTATCGTAGCGCTCTCGTAGCATGCTCGTAGTCCCGCAGCAGTATCCGCATACTGCGTTGTAGAAATTATAAATATCAAACAGGTTTATACTCGTAGGCTCTTACTAATAAACACCGTACAAGCCTGGTGTACACAGTGTTTTGTTCACGTCATTTGAATGTAATTTTTAGTTGGAAAAAAAGGGACAAAACACTGCATAGTTATACAATAGTTACACCAAGTTTATTAGTAAGGCTTTTAATGTCTATTTATAATTTCATAAGCCACTTACGAGCATCTGGACGTCCACGCACGTACATGGATTGTATATGAATTTATGTACAAGACTCTCGTTCTTGCGCTGGACTAGAGTGTCCAGGCTAAGAACATTTCCGTACTTAAATTGTGTAGAGGCACCGTTGGATAGTTATTAGGAAACGTTATTAGAACATAGTATATTGTTAAAAAAAGTCTTTAATATTTTTTCTTACAAATGGCACGAGTCTAATATTGATTTGCATATAAAAATATATAAATTATTGGGAGACGTGGCTAACTTTGTGTTGCGATATTAAATAACCTACAAATTATTCTCAGACCTACTAAACATAATATACCTAATATAAAATTATATAATTTATTTAAATTATATAAATTATATACTTTAGAAAGCTAACTATTTATTCTCTAGTGAAAAATAATTCAAATCGAGCTACATAGTAAATGAAAAAATTACAAGTTATAATATTTGTTAGTAATTATAGTAATGTTAATGTTGTAATTAATTTTAACTCATTACGTAGAAAGCAAATAACTACCCCTTGAATTATGGTACAAAACTGGCAATTTATTCTTATTTTCTTAAAATCAGTTCCACCAATCGCGTCGAAAAAAAATCTAACAATAATACGCGTAAACGATTTGAGAAAAGGTAATTTGTCAAACTATGCTATCATCACTGGCTTAATATTACCAAAACTTTCTTAGTCTATATAAATAAAATTCAAAGTCCTGACTGAATGACTGACTCACTCATCAACAAATTCTATGAATACATACACTATATTTTTTCGTAGTTTTTGTCGCATTCCTGCGAAAATCTAAAAAAACCGATAGCAATTGTTAAGGTGGTTAGCGACTGAATGAATATAAAGGACCATTATCGCCTACTGTCTTGGAAAGTCACTCGTTTGTTTTCCCAAAATAATCACCTCGCATTAACAAAATAATAACCCGCCAGAGCGCAAATTCAAGTCGACGTCGTCTCGACCAGTTGTGAGCGATACGTCGCAGACGCTGCAAAACAACTAGTACAGAAAGGGAGATTTTGATAAAAAACTGGTCAAGTGCAAGTCGGAATTGCGCACCGGAGTTCCGTACAAATTTGTAGGTAGTTACATATTATACATAGCTTAGGAATCGCGTGAAAACAGTTTTTCCAAGTTTTTCTCGAACTTTGAACATATTTTGTTATTGAAAAACAGAGAAAAAACTGATCTTTGTTGAACAAAGGGTACTGCCCTAAATATTACAGATTTGCGGTTACCGTCCCGTGACTACCGCCAGTGGCATTTTTCCGTTTTAACTTCTTTAACTTCTGACAGTAAGGCCAGCCACTGTCTTACAATCCTCCACAAACCCGGACTTAGCCCCCGTGGTGGAGTATGGCCTAACCTTCTTGCGATGCAGGAAAAGACCCGTGGCCCAGGAGTGGGGACATACAAAGGTTGATACCGATTACTATAGTTTAAAAAATGAAACACGCTTTTACCAGTAATGCTAACAAGTAGAAGGTTATTTAACTTTTTATATCATATTCAGTAGTTGAGTGAAAAAGTGTACAGCACAACTGTCTAAATAACAGAATTGATTGAACGATACCATAAAGCACCCCACAGTATAGGGCTTTCATTTCATAATACCAGTTTCATAACGAGTGGCTACACTCGTTATGAAACTGGTTAGTTTTTCAATATTTTAGAGTATAACCGACAAAAGCGTGTTCGTATTTTATAATATATTTTCGAACTTTTCAATGTGTGCAGTTAAAACACCATCTGAACTACATGTTGGTATCAGTGTTGATGTGTTTTACGAACATTATTGCATAGACTAAGAATAGATGGTCGTGCATAAAGAGTTGAAGAATTTCTATATCCACTCCCTTCAAATTATTGTATACTCATCCAAATTACATACGTGATACGTTTGCGAAGTTTCAAACCACGCTATTTACAAATGACGCTATTAAAAATACACATTAAAGTAATACGTCAGTTTTATTTTAACTCAAATAATAATAAATAATAAATATTCATGGACATATTACACAGACCTCGTTACCTCTATACTAAGTACAACTAAATGACTTGTGTTATAGGTGCTAACTCGACGATAGATTTAATACAATAAATACATAGATAACATCCAAGACCCGAGACAAACTAGAAAAGTTCGTTCCCTAGTTTGACCCGGTCGGGGTCGAACCCGAGACCTTCGGTTGTACAGGAGCGTGCCAAACCGCTGCGCCACCGAGGCCGTCAAATAATTCTCATATCATAACATCTCATACCTACGTCCTAGAAATCTGATCGGTCGTTTATAGAAATCTATTAAAAGGTCAGTACTGAGGAAATTATACTCATGAACAATTTAAGTTTACGTTGTTAAGTTTACGAAAAATTTATAATTTATAAATTTATAAACAAGTTCAGATTTCAGTCTATACCCCTACTTTCAATTTTTTTAGTCCATTGACCTCCATGATACTAATGCTGTAGTATCCTAATTTAATTTACTGCATTTCAGAATCGAAGATGCATATTTTTGTTATTTCATATACTTGTGGAATGCAATAAATTGTTGAGTATTGAGTAAGATAATTGTGTCTATTGTACTGTCGCCTCAATTTACACAAACCTAAGCCAGTTTCTTTTTACTGTCACGCTATCTTCCCCAATCTCGTCCATAGCCCTGCTGCCGCCTTCCTGATGTAATAGACCCATCATCCAGCTGTAGTATCCACCAAACGAAGATGAATTCTCATTACATATTTAATGAATACTCATTACATACTTCTTTCATACATAAGAAGTTGAGATGTAAACTTTGGAAACTTACGACAAAAGTCGAAGATGGAAATGAAATGCTACGTAGCAAGGCTTTGAATCAAATATGTTTTTGCATTTAATAATAATAATAAGATAAATTAACAATGATGACGTTTATATTAAAGTTTGTTAACTTATAGACGATGAAAATTAGCTCATTAAGTGTAGCCCCATTGAGTCAAGGCACTTCTGTTTGAAATAGTATGAGCGAGCAGCCTGGAAACTTTATCACCCGTTAATAAAATACAATTTCATAGAGGGAGGCCCCCTTTCAGAATATTATAAGCGATACGTATGAAGGAGTTACTCTGAATTGATCATATTAGTTATTCTGGTCTTAGACATTAAAGTTTATCACTTGTCTTTTCTACCATATAAAGGCTTAAGTATACATTTAAATATACTATTTTAAAGATCAACCAACCAATATGATATATCAACAACATAATGCAACAAATTTATATCGGTTTACAAACACATAAGAAGCACACATCGTACTGCAGAGTTACGTTGTTAAGAATACGGAGATTTTTTAAATTAAGTTTTCAATCGATAAAAAAAGGAAAACGCAACAACAGTGAAAGAATACGGGTTACAAAGAATATTATTATGTATCGAAATGAGCTCGCTCTTGCCCGCTTCAAGAGTAGGGCTCGAGTACAGGCGTATTTTATGTGTTCTGCCGAGATTTAGGATCCGGGTCGTGTGCCACAATAAAGTTTTATTTCCAATTCAATTAACTTGACAGCTGCCGTTACGGGAGGTCCAATGCAGATATTTCGATTAACTACCTACCCACCGTCAAATTGAGGGTTTCATTGGGTGATTACATTCTGAGCAAAAGGTATTTAGTTGGTATTCTGTGGCACGACGCAAAGTTCAAATTTCATCTTTAGAGATATCTATCTTCATATTATCTCTATATTAGAAGAACGGATAGTCAAAACAAAATATTTAGAAATATTAGCCTTGATGTTGGTATTATATGCATGCCATGAAATACAGCTTTTCATAAATCATATCGCCTTTAAGTATATTGCGGATTACTTTTAGAGCGTTAAAACTTACGCCCATTTTTTCAAAATTTACTTGCTTATTAAATGGAAAGCTAGTAAAACTTTCATTATAACGTTACATGTTAAGCTGTGACTATGAAGTCGCTATTTCTGCCTTATTTGAAATAAAAACATTTACTTTTTGGCTTTTTCGCTTTATAACTACGTAGTACAGTCGACAACGTTCACCGTATACACAACCTTTTCACGCGTATGAGATTTGAGTCGTTTCTCTAGTGAATTTTGTCAAAAGAACAGAATATAAGGATATAAGTACTTAAGTAAAATTCGATAACATAAACTCTAGAACTCTAATTAGGACAGAAGCCTCGTCATCACCTATTTAAGAGACAAACTCTTGAGGTGTAGTTTTTTCCATATAATCTTGGCTCAGACAATTTCCTTTGCATGTTGCATGTTGGTATTTGAGAAAATTCACCTTGTCAGAGATAGAGGGATCGGACGGAGACCTGTAAACAAAAAAGTTTGATTTAGAGCTGAAGCCATTTATTGCCTCCAACGTTTCCATAAAACTTCCCGCCAAGCATCCATTTCTTTACCTTTTTTGCAGACAGACTCTAACGCAGCTTACTAATAGCTAATACGTTCCTCACGCAGTAACTGACAACCACATGGGGTCAACGCTGTCACTGCGGGGTCTTCGTCGAACAGACATGGGCACCTACTTGTGCATCGCTGCCAACGGCATCCCACCGAGCAAGAGTCGCCGGTACGACGTCGCTGTCCACTGTAAGTTGATCCTTGGTTTTGTAGAAAATAGTGCCTCTAATCTTTGGTCCGAAAACGCTGATAAAGCATCGACGTGGTGACGAAACACTGGGTGTTCCAAAAAAGGTCTGATAGAACTTAAGGGGTCAAAAATGCGACGAACTGTGAAATCACAAAAGTTCTCATTTATTCTACAGCTACGAGGAAGTATCAGAATTTTCTGTGCTACAGCTTATATTTTGTTGTCATAATAATAGGCAAGTGGCTTGAATTTATAAACCTTTTATTGCACATTTCTGCAACACACAATTTTAATTATCATGTTTACTAAAAGTATCTCTGTGTCTTCAAAGTCGTAGGTCGTATTTCTAGTTTTTGAGTAAAATTTTACCTTGATCACTGGCTGATCAAGGAAAACGCCAGCTGATCTATTGTATCAGAAGTTGAATTAGTGGATGTTATATTTTAATGTATGAATAGTGTATGGAATAACATAATTTGAATCAATCAGCCCGTATTCGTCTACTGCTGAACATAAGCCTAACCCAAGTACGTAACTTATTTCTGTCTTCAACCACCCTCATCCAGTCTGTCTCCAGCTCACCAGACTCACCTCAATCTGTCTCATCGGTCCATCGAGCTGATGGGCGTCCGATGCTACTTCGTTATCAACCCTCGTATGTCCCCACTGCTGGGGCACGGGTCTCTTCCTGCATCGCAGGAAGGTTAGGCCATACTCTACCACGGGGGCGCTCGTGGCCTAGGCGAACCGATTGATTGGAATCAATCACATTTCAATCACTCGAGTTAAGCAACAACAGGCGCGGTCAGGTGCAGGATGGGTGACCGTCCCGTGACTACCGCTAGTGGCGTCATTTTTCCGAGCGCTTCCGTGCTTCGCAAGGCACGTTAAGCCGTTGGTGCCAGCTGTCATGCAATGGCAGTCGTTAAGCCATGTCAGAGGCCTTATGGGCGGCTTGATAACTTCTGACAGTAAGGCCCGCCACTGTCTTACAATCCTCCACCAACCCGATGCTACTTAAGAAAATTAATTTTTACCGAACTGAATAACGGGCCGATACGATTCGATATACTGACTGAATATTAATTTGTATGAGAAATATCTTTATTGCAATGCAATAACGTTAAGCAAAGAGCCGACTGAATATTTTTGCAATTTGCGTTAACACTTTTCAGTTACGATTCAGCGCGTGCAGCCTTAAAATTAGCATGTTAATGGATTTCAACGCTGATTGAACTTTATTGTTAAAAATATCGCATTCGATTGAAAAAAACAGCAATAAAATACTTTTGTATGCAATTGCAGTTAGTAAATAGCTGTATTTAACCAAGGTATTTTTTAGTTTTGACTTGAATGACTGTATGTAATGTTTTTTCAATGTAGCCTATAAACGCTATAAAAATTTCAAGCTCTGAGGTATTTTAACATCTCAGACATTCGGGTTTCCTCACGATGTCTTCCTTTACAATCAGCGAGTGTATACAATGTAATTAAAAAGAATGGAAAATATTTTCTTTTGTTTTTCACGGTAAGGCTTAATACCAATTATGCATTGTCAGTATTTGCGTGGTATCTAGGAAAAACAAATAATTAGAGGAAATATAAGAAGAGTTAGTACAAATAGAAATTTAATATTTTAAGAGAAAGGATTATTACCACAACTCTAGTTAATGTATTTGTATTCCTAATATTTCTATACCGCGGGCACCACGGTCATTTTTTTTTTTTCAGAGACTATCAGCGAAAAGTTACTGTGCGACTAATCTATAGAGTACTGTCAAACAGATCTACCGAATTGACCGTATAACGATTTTTGCTTTCACTTTTGTTATATTTGTACAATATGCTTGTTACAGACATTTCCAAAAAATGCATATAGGGAGCTTTAGAAAAAATTGGCGAAATTTAAATTTATTATACTCCTCAATTTAAAAAACTTTTAAGAAAAGATAAGATAAGATAAGAATATTCTTTATTGTACACTGGAAAAACAACAAATACAAAACAATTGCAAATATAGGTAGGTACATAGTACAATTGGCGAAATTAATATTTTTTTCAGATGATATAGAAAAAAGAAATCAGTTCTTTCATAAGTATTATACATTATTAAACAGTAATTAGCAGTTTCATAAAACAAACCTGAAAATATTGTATGAAACGGCTGATAAAATGATTTAATATATTGAGTTCGTCTCATACCTAATAAAAGGTGTTTGTATTGATAGGTACAGTGGCTCCGATAAGTTTTATCCTACTCTTCTAAAATACGCAACAGTCTATTTTAGTTTCTTAACATGCCTAGTGTAACATTAGGCTAAGAAACAATGAGATTGACTGTGGGGTAAATAAGAAAGACAAGAATGTCGAAATTCGAGAATTTCATTCAAGGACTTTCGTAGAACTTTACGTCGACTGAACTAGTAATGGACGCGCGTTTGTCCTCAGTCCAGCCAGTTGTGCGAGTCAGCAGTCCAGTGGTGTTGCGAGCGGCTGACATGCAAGTCACATTGCAATGCTACGTCGAGGCCTCACCCAAGTCTCTCAACGTTTGGCAGAGAGGGAAAACTGCTGCAGGTGAGGTTCTTAAATCACCTACAAGAAAAATATGTTCTACAATCACTGTTCGTAACAAGGTCTTCAAAATTGATAATAACAGCCAGAAATTTAAATTACTTTTATGGCATTTTATTTATTTCTTAAGTGGTTTCAAAGAAAGTTGTTAAAAGATATTTTTTTACGTTTTGGAGATACGGGTCCCTAATAGGCCTTTTTGCATCTGCTTAATGAGATGATTTATACAGCGTCCAGTGTTATCTTCACTCACACTAGATGGGTGACGGGACCACTCCGACGCTGTAGTGCCTGGGACATGGTTTTTATAGATGTTGTACGGGTCCCAATTTGTACCTAAATATATTGTTTGAAATTTTTGTAAATTTTTCACACAGGTGGAAAGCTACTGAACAGCTCCAAATATGTCATATCGGAGGAGATACTGAACGAGTATGCGCTCCGCATGAATCTAACAATAAACCGGCTAAAGAAGAGCGATTTCGGAGAGTACTCCTGTGCCGCGTCCAACGCGTACGGGAAAGCCGACGGAACCATTATACTGAAAGGTCAGTCAGTCTTTTGTGCCATATTTGTTAGATATCTCGCAGCATTTGTATCTTTCTATTTTGTTGGTCTTTACATTCAATAGAAAATATTGTATCAAAGCAAAAACGTTCACGATAAATTTCGCTCCTTAAATGTTTTCCCGTTTAATATCAAAGATTGCCAGTAAACAAACTCATTTCTTTTGTCACCAGAAACGCCACAGCGCACCACAACCACTACCACGACGACTACAACGACCACGACCACGACTCCGAGGCCGACCACAACTATCACGACGACGCGACCACCGAAACGCTATTTGAAGAAACAGCACGACCGCGACAGCCAAAACATCATCGATGCTGACCTGCGGCACCCTGAGACGAACAATGCGTTAAACATGTTCAATATCAACTATGGGCCAGCGAATATCACGCACAATGAGTACGCTCAAAGAACTGAGCGCCAGAAAGTGCGTCCGTCCGGCCCGCCCCGCTATCAAAACTACAACTCGGCAACATTTTTACGCTTTAGCGAACTGTCTTGGCTGGCGACAGTTTACACAGTTGCCAACTTGGTCGCTCCAGGCGTCGTTTAAAACGAGCTGGAACAATACGTAGAATGAACCCATATTGTATCGTGATTCGTATTCTGTACATTGGAAAGTATTTTTGGATTACAACTTCTATAGACTAAAATGGAACATTCATTCGTTAGTTACCATCAGAAAAAAAAAAATGTACTGACTGACGGTTGTATTGTATTGCTGAATGCATTTTTAATATTTTATCGTTCTGCAACGCAGCTGGTAGATACAGTATTGAGAGACAGTAAAAGCTGTGAAGAGTTACGTAGTTGTTAGTTTCGGAGTAGGTAAATTTTTAGCGATAATTTGATGATGATGGCTGTTAATATGAATTTTTTATAAAAATTGTTTTAGGTTTTTTAAATGTTAAGTAAGATTTAGTGTGGATACTATATGAATACTAAGTATGAAATTATGATCTGGTTAGTAACATAGTTCATTAACAATTTTTGATGAAATAATTTTTATCGTTACTAAAACATTTATAAGCCTTAAATTGTAAAAATGACAATAAATTAATAAAGGATACGCCCAGGCTTTGGGTTTTAAATCTAAAATAATTGATGACAATATTATACACCGTTTTAAATTTTTGATCGTGGACATAAAATATCACTTTCGTCATATCATTTGGTATGATAGTCGTGCGTGATTATAATAAACTTAGACTGCGATTGCTTCAATAAAAAAAAACAGTACATTAAAAAACTAAGGCGTTGATATCGATAATATTTCATGAACTCACTTGTGACAATAATACCAAACATAAAAGCTATAGTCTTTAGAGTTAAGGTGAATAGAGACCAAGTTAATTTTATTATTCTTAGACATAGTTTGTATAAACGTAGCGTTAAAAGTTTATTTTTATTAAAACAACGCGCGTTTTGTAGAAACAACAAACAAAATGTTAAGCAACGACTTTCAACTCAGGTATTAAAGTGAGTGACGGACACACCAAACAGGAAAATGGGAAAAGTAGACTCTTTTTCATTTTCTATTTGCACAAAGAATATGGGTGCATATTGGCGCAAGCTAGCGCTGCATTTCGGAACAAAGGAAAAAAATATTGGCGTGGCTCGTCCGCGCGGAAAAGTGGTTTTTCAATCGAACTACGAGTTAAGCCATAGACAAAGTTCAGTAACGAATTTCGTATGCACTGTGATTAATGCCAGGTTAAAAAGGCAGTCTCTATTTTGTAAACTCACGCCTGTCTCCCGGGCGGGTAGGGGTCTAACACGATGCTTACAATGTTTTCTTTTTTATATTTACATCTAAATTCATTTTGAACGCAAGAATACGTTTTCCATGCATTTTAAGTCACATATCTTAAAATAACGGCGTACCATTGTTCTCAACCGTTAAGGCGCGTTACAACACGTGACAGTTGAAGTCGTGCGTTGTCATGTTACGAGCGCTGTTTCTATTGAACTATGGAATATACTATCGAATTAGATGAACCACTGTTAGCTTAGTTTGCGGTTGTATAGTGATGAAATAGATATTTTTGACAGTATAAATGATTATTATAATTGAAGTTCACTGACAAAACGCTTTTCTAGAAAACCCTTTCTCAGTTAAGATAATGAAAATCACCAAATTATAAAACAAGTGTTTTTTTTCTTTTAACTTTTTAATTAGATTAAAATTACATAAATCATAAAGTATCTACTGGACGGGGTGGTGTATTGTGCATGCTTTAACAAAATGCTCAAGTGAAAGATGAGTAACGGCTTATTTGAGCTAAAAAGGAAATTATTACTTAAGTTAACATACAAGATTACTTATATCTATAAATTGTAATAAATTTATGTCTTCCGAATAGGGTGTTAATATAATTGCATTTGGCACAACAAGTTTAAGTATGCGTTATTGTAACTTGTAGCTGGTGAGGTTCCTTTTGGACTTCATTGTAATATTGTAGATTGTAAGTGAGAAGGATGAATTTATTGTAGAACTAGTTCACTAAGTGGATATAAATGAGTTTTGATATAAAGTGAGTTTGACATGACATTTTAACTGTAAAGAATACGGGCTCATTTCTCAGACATTTTTTTTGTAAGCCACTTTATTTGAACCTTTTTCTTAAAGTCCAATTTTTAATTGTTATATTAATAAAAATAATAATAACTTTCACACAACACAATTACTTGATCTGGTCCCAAACTAGGATACCTTGTACTATGGAAGCCAGGCAAGGACATCGCAAACCAGAAAATACACTCGGACTGAGGGCACTTGTACAAATGTACGGCGACCCCCAGTGGGAATGGAACCCACGACCTCTGTCTTGGTAGCTAAGCGCCTTAACGGCTAAACCAACGAGGCAGAATGAAATGTTTAGAAGATATTGTTCATAATTATCCAGATTATTGTTCGTACTATTGTAAGTTTTTTATTTTACAATAAAATGAGCCTAGAAAATGACACTGAACAATAATATAATCTAATGAACGACAATAAATATTTGACAATCAATGTACTTACGCATTTGTTAATATTAATATTATCTACTACTATCACGATATAAACTGTAATACCAGGAATATATTTATCAATGTTTACATTAAGATGTTGATATCATTTTATGATATTTTAAAATAAATCTTGTAACCAAAGATACTTTTATTTCCATGATTTCTTCGTATGAAAAAAATGCTGATAGATAATAAACAAGTAGAGAGTGATTATAGTTGCCAAGGTCATTTTTAATTCGATTATGGTCTTAGCAGAGGCAAGAAGAAGAAGTAAAACCTTAACACCACATAGACATACGTAACTGGGAAATATAGAAATAGGAAATACATACATAACAGAAGTAGAAGAATAGTGAACTACGTATAGATAAAAAATATATATTCGTACTTAAGTAAAAATATTCATGAATAAACACGATTCTTCCGAAACACTAATCAGAGGCAGTTCAAGTGACCTGTAGTTACGCAGTTCCTTTTACCAAAAACTATTTAAATTGCATCTGAGTGTCTTATAGGATGGTGTTTTTATAAAACTAAGGGTACTGTCAGGTTTTGGGCAGCGTAGCGCAGTAGATTCCGACATGATAGCGTAGGGAAGACATTGGAAATAGTTACTAGAATTTCTCATTATTACGTCTTTACAAACCCAATGACATCGCAAGATAACCATAAAAGTCACAGTAACAGTAGTCAAAACAACTTATGACCAAAAACTTATAATATGCCAGACCTCCAACAGGCACAGTAGGACGCTGCATGTCGATGCTTAATTGAGCAACGGGAGAGAAATAATTAAGCTAACATAATTATACAATTGCATTACATAAGTTCACGCCTGTGTCCCGGAGGGGTAGGCAGCGACCAGGGTTTGTGTCTTTCCACTGTCCTGGCAAACCTCGGTTTTAGCTGATAGCGTTCTCTATTATCGAGATATTCTATGTTAATGAAATGAAAAGGTTTTATTCAAAGTGACGCATAACTACGGCTTGATGCACGTTACAATTCAAACTAGGTGTTCATTTAAAAATATAGATCATTTTGGAGAAAAAAAATTGTCAAAAAAACAATGTTAGTCTTTTCAAAGTCCTTAATTAGGTACATTTCATAAATACATACATACATAACCTCACGCCTGTATCCCAGAGGGGTAGGCAGAGACCAGGGACTGCCAGCTGCCACGATCCTGACAGATCCTTCCATGACAGACCTTCGCTTCATCAACGTATCATTACATTTCACTTTTTACAAAACTACATAAAAAAAGAACATCCTTATGTGTTTCACTATTAATGGCTCTAGTTATAGCTCCGGCTTGTCCCTTGACTAGCAACAGTAACAGTTCCGCCTACATCGTACCGAATAAGTATAACAAGTCCGTACGGATTTATCCGAAAGTAATTTTCAGAGCGCATCTGGCGTTGCGGGGCATGAGAGATTCGGCTTATCAATATTCTGCTAGGTGCCTCGGCGCGAGTGAGAAATATGTCAGCCGCTCAATCCTGCAGGTACCTATTGCGGGATCGAATCATCAGCTCTGCCTTTTGACGATCGTCTGCCTCAAACGCGGAGTTTGATTACGTCGTGTAAAGCGAAATATGATCGTGGAAACATTCAAAATTGGAATTCTGAACTACTGAAACCAGATTGAGTGCGAAGAATACATCGCTGACTCGGATCGCGGGGGCTTTATTAAATTTGTATCGGTAGTTAGGATATCTATATCAATAGGTTGACAGAGTCATGGATCTTTTATAAAATACTGTAAGCTACTTTTTATAAAATAGTAGCTTACATACACCCAGACTGTTGCCATGTGTAAAAATTTGTAGAGTAGCTACTTCTTGTGCCTTTTACTATAGTATTAAGTTTCAAGAGAAATAAGAGCAGATTGAAAATCGGCGCTGTCATAATGCCATCAAACATCGTGCTAAGCGCATGCCGATTGCTGAACTTGCATCCATTTGTTTGCCAACCTTGCTTTTTTATAGTAAGCAAGCGTATATGTGTTGGCATTAATAAACGAATCTCTATCTAAATGAACGACGGTCCCCAGTGGGAATCGAAGCCATGAACTCCGGCATGGCAGTCAGACGTGACATCGCTGGACCAATAAGATAGTCAGTATATTTCCAGAGCGCTTGTGTACAAGAAACTGAAAGTTAGTGATTCCCTTTCGGTCCTAGCACTCACTTTCGTGAGGGTGACTTTTCGATTTTTTATTCGCTTTTTATTCGTCTATGTGTGTTAGAAGCCGCGCCAAGTAAAGTGCGGCGACCTGTCATTGTGATGGTTATATTTTTCGTTTTGGTAAGCGTTATTTTGCATTTGTTTTTGTTTTATTTTTGATAAAATTTAATGTCTGATTAAACACTGATTAACTTCCAAGGGTTCTGGTGCAGCAAAGTTGATCATCACGAAAGTGAGTGCTCGGCCTGAACTGTAAAATTTGCATGTTTCCGCAAACTTCCGGCATGGTTGGAATTTTTAGCCTCTAAATAGGTTTTTTCAAATTGTCCTTTTACGAGTTAGTGCATTAAAATTATTATAATCATGTGGGTACAGCAATATCATTTCAATGTAAAACCTAACTACGAAGTAAGGTACTCGGGACTGTAAGTGATGCAAATTACTTCAGCCGGATGTCGTCGCCTGTACGTAATACAGAGAGTATTGTAAAGAGGTTCAAAATTTCACTGATGCCGATGAGTCGCCCCCATTAGCTCAGTTGGGAGAGTGCTGGCACGGTTAGCCAGAGGTCGCGGGCTCGAGTCCCGGCATGGGTGGAATTTTTAGCCTCCAAATAGGTTTTTACGTCTCACTGGCTCAGCATATACCTTCTCTTAAAGAGAGAGAGAGAGAGAAAGTACGGGCTTAATTACCACGCGAGCCCACCGCGGATTGGCAATTTCAAGCGCTAAGGTATGTGAACACTTTAGACACTCACTCTTTCTAATAGATGACAGATATTGATTTATGTTTACATCTACCCAAATGTTACCAACCATTATCAAGCCTACAAGCCAACTCTAACTAAAAAACAACGACCAGTGTCTAGCACCGTTCCAGTGGTCTCTTTACACGTCTAGAGTGAGTGAAGGTGCCATTGAATGCTGTTAAATCACGTCATGAATTAGATGCAACGGCCAAAATTTACCACTATCATTGATTTAATATTCAGTGACGAGTAAATCAATAGAGATAAAAGAATTTTCGTGCCACAAAAGAACACCAACAATTCTTTACATTGTATTGCGAAATAATGCCTAAGTTTTTACAATCGCGCACAAAAGTTTGATTGACTTTCAGATAAATGAAAAAATACGCTCATATTTCTCTTGACAGTTGTTTTATTTTTCTTCGTGGAGGATTTTTTTTAGCTAAACGGACGAAAAATTAATGTATATTCTGTTCTACACGTAAGAATTACTATTTGAATTTCATTTTAAAATATTTCAAGACCTTAGCGAAACCATTTGCTTGGATAAAATTATAAAGTTACCGTAACAACTATTGCCTCTCGCTGAAGAGGCAATAACTGTTTTGTCAATAGTTGTTTACCTGTCTTGTGGAGGCAAATGGTTTTTTAATTACTTTTTTTTTACTAACCCTGCAGTCGATAGCAATCTTAAGGTCACCCTTTAGATCTTTCTTGCAAAGTAAGTAAGTAGTCTTAATATAACTGATTAGAGTGCTCATATGTAAAAGTTAGTCCAGCAGTGGACTACATAATATAGCCTGAAGAAGAAGTAAAAGTTGATTTGAAGAAGTAGAAGAAACCTGCTACAGTTCTGCAGTATGAAAAGGTAGCTTATCAGTGCAACTGTAGAATTCTGGCTTCACATTCCAGATTGTGGATTAAAGAAATGTTGTGAGTCCAAATCCCGGCTTGTAATGACATTGTTTTCTATGTCACGTTCATTTGTGAATTTGACTACGCTTGATCTTGACAAACCGCGGTGATTTGATAGATATATAGATAGAATAATCTTTATTAGAAGCGCTCGTGGCCTAGGCAAACCGAGTGATCGGAATCAATCACTTGAGTTAAGCAACAACAAGCGCGGTCAGGTGCAGGTTGGGTGACCATCCCGTAACTACCGCTAGTGGCATTATTCCGAGTGCTTCCGTGCTTCACAAGGCACGTAAAGCCGTTGGTGCCGGCTTTCATGTAATGGCAGTCGTAAAGCTATGTCAGAGGCCGAATAGGCGGCTTGATAACTTCTGACAGTAAGGCCCGCCACTGTCTTAAAATCCTCCACCAACCCGGATTTGGCCCCCGTGGCCCCAGTATGGCCTTACCTTCCTGCGATGCAGGATGAGACCCGTGCCCCCGCAGTAGGGACATACAAGGGTTGATAACGATTTTTTTACTGTATACAAATTACAGGGCCAGAAATTATATAAAAATATAGTACAATTTGATTACGACTCTCTTTCTGAGAGGGACGTATATAGGCTACTTAAATATATACCTCCGTACCAGCCAACCTTCCCTCAGAGTAATGAAACTAAATCAGTCACCCAATCTTGGATTTCGCAGGCTTTATCAAATTATCTCGCGACCCGCATCACGTTAGCGCGTTACTCCTTAAATGTATAATAACAACCTTTATAGTTTCCATGTCACCGAGCCAATGTTGGTAATTTATGGCCTACCGTATTAATTAAGGGTCGCGCAGTAGTGAAATTTACTTACTAAGTTCGGCGTAGGTCTATAACTGTACGCGGAAAGACCGCTTTGCTGTGACACCAATCTTTACCTGTTTACGTGAGCTACGTGAATGAAATGAAGACTTCTGCTGCAAATACTGAGCCTGAGGCCGTTTTACCGCCAGCGTATGAACATACCCTACATTATTTATTTTGTCTCCTATTTTACCTTGTCTATTTTTTCTGTTTTCTATGTCTTGTATTATGTATGTCTGGCGGTAGATGAATGTAAGTCTTCTTCTATTTATGTCTGAAATACATTCAACCAATGGTCTATGTACGTAAGTACTGATATTTGCACGTTTCATGCAACTACAAATCGTAGTTTATTATGACAAATCAATGTACAATCCGTAGCCGATTGTACTAGTCAATTTGTTGATTAATGTACATTATAATTGACTTTGTTGTTTATTGTTCATTATAATTGAATTGTTATAATGTACATTATAATCAACCTCCACGAACCCGGACTTGGCCCCCGTGGTGGAGTATGACCTACCTTTCCTGCGATGCAGGAAGAGACCCGTGCCCCAGCAGTGGGGACATACAAGGGTTGATAACGAACATAACCAAACGACATGACGAACCTTGTTTGATATATATCTGTGTATGTAACTTTTGTTTAAGTATGTTTATTATTCTCTAAACGTATATGTCTAGAAGTATGTATATATATATATATATATATATATATATATATATATATATATATATATATATATATATATATATATGTTATGTACTATTTAAGTAGTTACTCGTATTTGTATAATGTGTGTATAATCTATGTAAGTATCTATTGATAGCTATAGTAATAATGAATATTAAACTCGAAATTGGTAATTTGAGATTTCATTTTTCTTGTTTAGCTATATTTGCCACCTCCCGCTCTTTGCTTTACTGTTTAAAGGCTTTCTAAGGCTGGCTGGAAGAAATTTCTTTTCAAATAAGTCAAAGTTTGTACATCAACACTTATTTGTTATTTAAGTTTTTTCTGTATCTTAATTTCTGTGCAATAAATCGTAACAAATACTGCAAGAAAGTGTTTGCCATGTATTTTCAATAATTTAGATAACTCAAAACGTGCGGTTAACGTTTTATTTCTTTTTACACAAAAACAAAAACCTGACTGCTAAAATGTCACAGGGGTTATTTACACGAGCTGACTGAGTCTAAGGGCGAGATAAATAGTCGCTTCTAAGAACGAGTCTTAGCGAAAGAACTTGCTTAAGAATCGATGTGTCTATCATAGACAGTACTTTGGCACTCTCTAAGTCGCGAAACCCGGACTAATTCTTAGCATTGGCCTAAGTACATGCTTAGCTAAGCAAACGTCTACTTTGATACTTAGCTAAGTTAGCCTGAAGTAATGCTTAGGGAAGCTTGAGTACGGACTTGGGCTAAGCAACGACTATTTATCTCGCCCTTAAACTTCTCAGTAGTCGAGACGAAGTTTAGTAGTAGATATCAACACTTTATATGTCCTCACTGTGGGGCACGGGTCTCTTCCCGTGTCGCAGGAAGGTTAGGCCATATTCCACCACGGGAGTTAAGTCCGGGTTGGTGGAGGATTGTTCACCCTCCAGTACCTCACCGCGTCTGTTGTTGCTTAACCCAAGTGATTGATTCCAATCACTCGGTTCCGCTAGGCCACGAGCGCTTCGAAGAACGAAGTTTATCTGCAAGAAATTCAACTACAGCCTGATGAGGTTTAAAACTCGATGGACTAATTTAGTATTTTTTAGCAATTGGGTTTTTCTTAAATAATAAGTTTATTGTCCAAATCCTACCCATGTGCAGCTAGTGTAATCTAAATAAAATAAAGAATCCCGTGCAAAACAGTTTAATCTATAATTTAACTTCTATACCTTTTATTTTTGTACCAGCCATAGGAAAACTATGGCTGAGGGATTTTACGAGTTTACTGCCGAGCAAATACCTGCAAAATATTTTCCCTGAATACCGTAGCTATCACTTTGTAGGTACCTTAGTACATAAAAGCTCCCGCTTGAAATTAATCAAATACGCAGTTGATCATGTCAATTGTTTAAAATGAATTCTAATTTCGCATTCAACCATCCCAGATATGCTACTGTTCTGTATTTTAATATAGACTGCTTACTAATAACGTCAGTATAATATATATTATCCACTGCCAACTTTACCTACGTAAAGTTGGTCGCACGTTAACCTTTAAAAACCAATTTAGAGGCTAAAAATTCCACCCATGCCGGGACTCGAACCCGTGACCTCTGGTTATAATAGGTTTTTGAAATTGTCCTTAGCACGGGTTAGTGCATTAAAAAGAATATAACGTTAACCTTTAGTTTGATAGTGCAATGACCACAAACGCATTGCTACCTTTACCTGGCTAACCGTGCCAGCGCGCTGCCAACTGAGCGATACCGAACAAACGGAGCTAATGGGCGACTCACCGGCATCAGTGAAATTTCGAACCTCTTTACAATACTCTCTGTATTACGTACAGGCAGCAACATCTGGCTGAAGTAATTTGCATCACTTGCAGCCCCGAGTACCTACTTTGCAGTTAGGTTTTTACATCGGAATGATATCGCTGTACCCACATGATTGTATTCTTTTTAATGGACTAACCCGTGCTAAGGACAATTTTAAAAACCTATTTAGAGGCTATAAATTCCACCCATGCCGGGACTCGAACCCGTGACCTCTGGTTATAATAGGTTTTTAAAATTGTCCTTAGCATGGGTTAGTGCATTAAAAAGAATATAAGGTTAACCTTTAGTTTGATAGTTTGATAGTGCGATGACCACAAACGCATTGCTACCTTTATCATTTTACAATCAGTAGCACAATGATATACTTACGCTGACATCTCTGTTGACATTATTGACAGGCTTCGTGTTACCGGAACTGACAAGAATTATAGTCTAGTCAGTTACGGTAACATGAAACCTGTAAAGGCGACAAAAAGGTACTGACTTGTTATTAGTGTTTTAAAAACCAATTTAGAGGCTAAAAATTCCACCCATGCCGGACTCGAACCCGCGACATCTGGCTAACTGTGCCAGCGTTTTCCCAACTGAGCTAATGGGCAACTCACCGGCATCAGTGAAATTTCGAACATCTTTACAATACTCTTTGTATTACGTACAGGCAGCAACATCTGGCTGAAGTTATTGGCATCACTTGCAGCCCCGATTACCTACTTTGCAGTTATGCTTAACATCGCAATGATATCGCTGTACCCTACATGATTTTTAGTCCTCGTGCAGCATGACAACGCGCGCCTTCGTATGTCGCGCGTTTTATCATGACTTAACGTTTGCATATTGTGAAAAATGGTACACCATAATGCCACTCACACATATATAAGAATATACGCGCGTGTCAACAACGAAGTCGATGTTGTGCAACTAGCACGGTTGTCACTTGCTTCACAAACTTTAGTTGTTCAATTTAAGATTAGTTTAAATGTTACGTTTCATTGACAAGGATCAAAGACCACATTTGTAAAAAATATACTCATTCTTTTATAAATTACATGTCACTATGTAAGAAGGATGCCAAATAGAAGAGTAGCCTTAACTTACCTACCTATATCTTTCATGTAGCATTCTCAAAAAACTGTCTTAAGATTAATTTTAGTACTTATCACTGAATCATGACAGCACCTTGACAGCGCACTCAAAATCGAGCTCAGTGGCAAGAACTTTTTATTTGCCCTACTTTACTTCCCTTCCAAATCTCCGGTACTCCCATAAATGTACGAAGCATCCCTGAGGGTGACCCTTAAGTTAACATGTTGAAAAGACTAACATAATGGCTAAACATTCAGTCAATGTACCGATTACTGCCGGTCAGTCGGAAATTGCCATATAGAGATAGGTGAGTATGAATTAGCTTGGCCAGTATTTATAATTTGATCAAAAATACCAGGTTAAAGAGATCACGAAGTTCAGTAAGATCGGAGATCTTCAGTCTTTACATTGAATATCTTGCAGTGTCTACAAACCAGGACTTTCTACCACAAATGTGGTCTACCGTTCCTCAAGGGGCTGAAACATTACGAAGCGGAATATGTACAAAGGCCGAGCCATACTAGGACTCAGACTAGTGGATAGAGTACCTACCAAATGTCGCCATTCAACGTTGGACCAGGAACGATGATATTAGTGACTTAACTTCGCGTCTGAAATGCCGATGATTGGAACACCTGGCGAGGCGAGAACGTGTTAGGTGGACCTGGGAAGCGACGGCGGCGACGGTGGACAGGGAAGAGGTGGTAGTGAACCGGATAGCGGTCAATGACTAGACTTCTGTAGACCAACAGCTTAGTGTTTGGGCGATGTGGTCATGTCGTAAGGGGCCCGGCTGACCTTCCTTTCATCTTTGCGAAGAAGTCCAAACCAGTATACTAATTGTTTTTGTAATGTTATCTTGTCATTGCTCTAGAAGCAATCTTTGGCCTTCACATTTCTTCAAGCGATGAACTCTAATACTAATACGCGATAAATTTTAATACAAGACGCAAGTTTAAGTCCCCGCTCACACTATAGCCCTATGAGTTATCACAATCCGCCGCAAATGTAGGAAGTTAGAATATACAGAAGCTTGGACCACCGTGGCGCTCGTGGCCTAGGCAAACCGAGTGATTGGAGTCAATCACTTGAGTTAAGCAACAACAGGCGCGGTCAGGTGCAGGATGGGTGACCGTCCCGTAGCTACCGCTAGTGGCATTTTTCCGAGCGCTTACGTGCTTCGCAAGGCACGTTAAGCCGTTGGTGCCGACTGTCATGTAAAGGCAGTCGTTAAGCCATGTCAGAGGCCTTATGGGCGGCTTGATAACTTCTGACCGTAAGGTCCGCCACTGTCTTACAACCCTGCACCAACCCGGACTTGGCCCCCGTGGTGGAGTATGGCCTAACCTTCCTGCGATGTAGGAAGAGACCCGTGCCCCAGCAGTGGGGACATACAAGGGTTGATTACGATACATCCGCAGCATTCGACGATTGGCTTCCACAAAGGTACTCCCGTTACAACTATTTTGTACCGCGAGCGTATGAAATGAGTCCGTTAACACATCAACTAGGCTGTGACGCCAGCCCGCAGAGATGAAATATGACACACTTAAGGTAATATTGCGCTCTCCTGCAATATGAAAATTTATTGCAATAGAGGTTAAGAACATGGTTGGTGGTCCAATTGAGGCTCGCGGCTCGGGAAAACAGACTTTCGGTTTTATATATAAAAGAAACCATTCCACTAAAACCGTCCTCAGTTAGATTTATGGCGATCTTAAGACAGTTCATAACTAAATTGTAATTTATATTCTTTTTAATGCACTAACATGTGCTAAGGACAATTTTAAAAACCTATTTAGATGCTAAAGATTCCACCCATGCCGGGATTCGAACCCGCGACCTCTGGCTATCCGTGCCTGGGCTCTTCCAACTGAGCCCATGGGCGACTCACCGGCATCAGTAAAATTTTGAACCTCTTTACAATACTCTCTGTATTACGTACAGGCAGAGGTCGCGGGTTGGAATCCTGGCATGGGTGGAATTTTTAGCCTCTAAATAGGTTTTTAGATTGTAATTTATTAAATAAAATCGCCATTTTAGTTCCGCTCCGCCCTTCACAAGCTAAAGTCGGGTATAAATGTCCGATAAGTTTATATTACATACAGATTAGAGTGTCAAGTAAAAACCTTGCTGTCAGGTTAGAGAACTTTGTATTGGTCGGTTGGACTGTCTCGTTGGTGTAGCAATATAACGTCTGATTACCATGCCGGAGGTCATGGGTTCGATTCTCACTGTGGGCCGTCGTACAAATGGTTACAGTCTGGGTGTGTTTCCCTGTTTGTGATGTCCTATCAGAGGTCTTATGGCGGCTCGATAACTTCTGAGTAAGGCCCGCCACTGTCTTACAATCCTCCACCAACCCGGACCTGGCCCCCGTGGTGGAGTGTGGCCTAACCTTCCTGCGATGCAGGAAGAGACCCGTGTCCCAGCGGTGGCGACATACAAGGGTTGATATAGATGTCCTGGTTACTATACCGCACGGTATCCTAGTTCAGGACTAGCCTGGGTAATACGACGATGCTAGACGCGCGTTTTAATATTAAAATTTTTGAGCCTTTGGAAGAGGCATGACTTATTTTTTATAAGTTAGATCATTAAGGTTTAACCACATTGCAAAAAGCTAGGGCCGCACAAGCGCAACGATATCAATATCAAATAAAATCATTATACTGAGTGTTTCTTTACGAACGCCCTTCTAAGATCTACGTATTTTTTGCCTCATAATTCGTTATGATGTAGAGAATATTTGCTTTTTTTTTCCAAGAAACCATTCTCATATTATCGTTCATAATGCAAATATTATCATGTCAAAAAATATATAACCGTTTTTTTCACCAATTTGTAGGCAAAATTAAAAAAATACAAAGATAGCAAGAAATTCTTATCTACTCAGGATGAGATAAAATGATTTACACTTAATTTCAGAATCAAGTTTTCCTTCAATTTAGATGAAAAAAATAATGTTTTTTTTATATTCGACATTTTGCATTATGAATTATGAAAACTGGAGACGGATCTTTCAAGATTTTTTTCAGGAGTGCAACTTCAAACTGTATAGTACACAAACAAAGAAATATTTAAACAAAACATAAAGGCAAGTGTTTCTATTGAAATTTCTTCCAGCCAACCAGGTCAGGCGTGAAACGATGATTTTAAAGAGATGGAAGAGGATGATATCCCTCTTCCACCTCTTTGTGTTCTTAGAAATTTAAAAATAAATAAGGTTTAAAAGCCTATTTAGAGGCTAAAAATTTAGCGCTCTACCAATTGAGCCAATGGGCGACTCACGGCATCAGTGAAATTTCGAACCTCTTTACAGTAATCTCTGTATTATGTACAGGCAGCGACATCTGACTTAAGCAAATTGCATTACTTACAGCCCCGACTACCTACGTAATACAGAGAATACTGTAAAGAGGTTCGAAATTTCACTGATGCCGTGAGTCGCCCATTGGCTCAATTGGTAGAGCGCTGGTACGGATAGCCAGAGGTTGCGGGTTCGAATCCCGGCATGGGTGAAATTTTTAGCCTCTAAATAGGTTTTTAAATTTGTTCCTTAGCACGGGTTAGTGCATTAAAAAAAAATAGTGTAATCATGTGGGTACAGTGATATCGTTCCGATGTTAAACCTAACTGCAAAGTAGGTAGTCGGGGCTGTAAGTAATGCAATTTGCTTAAGTCAGATGTCGCTGCCTGTACGTAATACAGAGAATACTGTAAAGAGGTTCGAAATTTCACTGATGCCGTGAGTCGCCCATTGGCTCAATTGGTAGAGCGCTGGTACGGATAGCCAGAGGTTGCAGGTTCGAATCCCGGCATGGGTGAAAAAAATTTTTAGCCTCTAAATAGGTTTTTAAATTTGTTCCTTAGCACGGGTTAGTGCATTAAAAATAAAAATAGTGTAATAAATAAGGTATTTTATGTACGATTACGTACTTAACCGTACATAAAATACCTAGATGGAATATGTTTACTCTAGGTAAAGGCTATAAACTATTTATAACTGTGTGTTAATAACGAAATACTAGGGTGCTCTTTCAGCTTGAATTTAAAGAGTGCAAAAGGTGGACAATATCTTATGGTCATCCGCCAAATTCTCCACAAGTCCGCAGCACGCACAAAGGAATTAGTGTCGTATACCGAACACACTGTCCAAATAACCCTAACGAAGTTAATAATTGTTTTTTTTTTTAAACAGATCTGAAATTTAATATTGCTGTTTTCTAAACGTTTATGGTAATAGAAGTTATTTCTTCATTATAGAAGTAACAATCCTTGCTAATTTTTAAGTAAAATTTAGTTTATTTTGCTACTGAGTAGGTATGCGATTATGACTAGATTACAAGCAAGTATCGGTCAGGCCGGGCTTTACTACTGACTATTACTATTATTAAGTAGTCTTAGAACTTAATAGTGTCTAAGTATTATTTTAAATTGATATCGTTTCATCCGCCCGGCTCGAGCCCAGCGTGGCGTTAGACCTTTAGTGTTGGAAATAGAAAAATACTTGATCACTCTCTTAAAAATACTTCCACATTTGGGTTCCCGTTAGTTGGTTCCACTTTTCTACGGGAATGTTTAAGGCAATTTAAATATGAAATAATTATGCTGTTGATAAAAAGGCTAAGCCATTATTGTGATTATTCAGTTAAGAATAAAGTTGTCTGAACCAAAGACCATTCCGAGTTCAAAGCCAGAAACTGCAATCCGCAGTACCTAATATAAGAATATCGGATCACTGACTCTCTAGTTAATAGATTCGATGCTATTCGTGTACCTGTAGATACTCCATGTGCCACACAGTGGTAAAAAAAGAGATAACAAACATGTACGAAATAAAGTAAATTTATGTCGTTTTTAAATCCTTTAAAATAGTTTCGTTAGCTTTGTAAATTTACTGCGTAGCGTGCAAATAAAAATGTGGTAGCATTTGTCAATGGACAGTAGTGGACAAATTAGTAAGAACTGTACAGGGTGTAAAAAAGCCACATGTACATCCCAAAATGGGGGTACCTACTTGTCAAAACCTTAAACTTCTACTGCGTGGGAAACATTTAAAACGCGAAAAAAATATAACAATAATAGTATCCACTCAATCAGTCGACAAGTCTGGGATCGCAATTGGGATACCTGAGCTCTAGGAACCAGACATCACAAACATGAACATATAACCAGACTGATTCTATTTGTACTAATCTACGGCGGGCGGCCTGTATGAATCAAACCCAGGATAGTAATCAGACGTGATACAGTTGTTTGACACATTTTAATGCCGCATTAAACTACCATACACGTGACAACGTCACTTCCAATATCACGCTCGATAATGAACTGAAAGGAAGCGCTCGTGGCCTAGTCGAATCGAGTGATTGGAATCAGTCACTTGAGTTAACCAACAACAGGCGTGGTCAGGCGCAGGATGGGTGACCGTCCCATGACTACCGCTAGTGGCATTTTTTTACGAGCACTTCCATGCTTCGCAAGGCACGCTAAGCTGTTTGTGCCGGCTGACATGTAATGGCAGTCGTTAAGCCATGTCGGAGGCATTAGGGGCGGCTTAATAACTTCTGACAGTAGGCCCTCCAGTGTCTTATAATCCTCCACCAACCCGACTTGGCCCCCGTAGTGGAGTGTGGCCTAACCTTCAGGAAGAGAACCAGGCCCCAGCAGTGGGGACATACAAAAACGGTTGATATAGAATTAACTCAGTAAGCGACAAGACACATTTAGGTTATTATGCTACATTTTATTACACGCTAAAGGATTAATTCTTCTTTAGCATTCATGGATTCTTGATAGAAAGTTCAACGTTACAAAGAATGAAGTATTAATAAATTGCTCCGGAAAGTAAAATAGTGCTCAAGTTTTCAAAGAAGTTCACTGCCGCTTACCTAACTTTAATGAAAGTAGCCGTAATCCTGTAGATATTAATTTAAAATGAAGCGATGAGCTAATCGCAGTGCGCCACTTAAGCCTTTTAGGTTTATTCAAATTAAAACGCGTCGACATGCGGGCGACATGATTCAATCTAAAATAATAATTAGATGCTTATATAATTACAGGTCAAAAAGCCTATACCTGGGTCGTGCCGGTCGGTTGCGCGTTGCTGGGCTTTTTTTGTGTTAGTATTGTAATTCCAACAGCAAACGTTATGTTGTCTCGCTCACACACTCTAACGTTTTCAACGATCGTAATTAAATGAGTATACTTTTCATAAATTTGGTGTGATTTCTGAGGGGCATTCAAATATATTTTCTTAGCGCAAAAAAGACACGCAGAAGCCTTTATAGCAAAAGTACTGAGTCGCGATTCCATTATAAAGTCTTGCACGACACTGATAGCTTAAAAAAATTGTTGATAAATTAATATTTTCGGAAACCACTTTATTAAAAAATAAGAAGATGTAGATCATCATGCTTCTCAAAAAAGATCATGCTTATCAAATGTATAATTGTTTTATACAATCACAAAATATGTTACATTATGCGAGCCGAAATTGGATGAGATGTAATAGCACCCTTAGTAAATGCCTTGGCTCATGACTATTCAGTCCTCATACGCTCGATACTGAAATCATCATACAGCTCTGACGTCCACTGATTTGGCTGACGCATGACTGAAATGTTTCCTGGAGCCAAATTCGGTCGATCACAAAACCGAGTGGAATCAAATATCGATTCGGGCGACGTCAGTTGGTGTAGCTATTGCTTATGTCGCAATGTCATTAATATTCGCTGCCACTTTTTGTACGGCCTCTGTAGTTCCGCTTAAGTGGAATTTAATTTCATGATTCGCCGCTCGAGCCAACTCTGAAACAAATGAGGATATTATGTTTTTTCTTTACATGGATTTTATACAACAGAGAGACAAGATATTTGTCAGTTTTATCACACAATTACTGGTCGATTTTACTTTCCCGATCTTTAATTTGAGATTTACCATTTCAAGCTAAAATGTAAATGCACAAAATCTCATACAGTAAAAAAAAAGAAAAAATATTTCTCGTGAATAAAATTACAATTCTTTATTGTGCCACCTTTTATGACGAAGTTTTCTGTGAATTTTTGGAATGTGTAAAGACTCTTTCAATGCTCTTAATAAAGTACATTTGCTTTGAAAATTTATTAAAAACTTACAATAACCGATTCAATCTCCTGGTGAGGTTTAACTTTTAAAATCAACAATGGAAACCAAACTTTATCGGACATCAGATTGCTATACCATTGAAATTAAAGGAATTCTTTAAACTCTACATCTATGATTTCAGATTTACTACCTCAAGGTAAATGTGAATGAACAAAATTGTATAAATTAAAAATGAAAGAAAAAATGTTTCTCGTGAATACAATTACAATTTCCTGTTCGGGTGAATAGGAATACTGTTTTGACCTTTAAAATTAACAATAGAAATCGTTATTAATAGCTTATCGATGGTTACCGATAAATTTCTACAGATTTGTTGTGTGACATAACATTGCTTTTTAACACAACTGCAGTAGAAAATTATAGTGGTTATAATTATAGTCCAGTAAACTTTTGTACACCACTGTCAATCAAAACAAAATTAAATGACAAGTAAGATTCTATTTTGTTTAGGGCAATTCGACTAAACTTGGAACAAAGCTTTACAAAAGGATTAGAAAGGATAATTAAAATATTACATTACAATGTGCTTTACTTGACGTTACTCGAGCATTCTTGGCTAGCTTATTGTCTTTCTAATAAGAATGACAATGAGTTCTAATAATTTGGCATAATTTATAGTTAGCTGATAAAATAATATAGCTCGAACATTTTTGGAAAAACTGTGACCTTTTAGGTCATTTGTAAACTTTTTAGTTTGTTACAGTAAGTAGGTTTAGGTTACTAATTTAGTTAGGAAAAGATAGTTTTAAATATTTACAATTTTTAATTAGGTTTTTACAATTTTAATTAGCTTTAGTTTTTAGTTTTAATACACTTTAGTTTTTAGTCTTAATACTAACACTTTGATAGCTTTAATAGTCTTTAGCTCTGCTCAGGGTCGTAGTTCGTATTAATGGATCGAGTACACTTTGCACTGTTTATTTGGGTTAGTCCACTTAGCTTGCGCAGTTGCGGGTAGACGCCACGGCAGTCTAGGGTCAAACTCCGGCGCAGCAGAAACAGGCGAAGGACAGCCTTCGATTGAGAGCGTAGAACTCGGCCAGCAACAAGGCCCCTGGAATTCGGCAAATATAATCATTTTTAAAAATGTCCGAATTCACGTTACGCACTGCAACACAGCAGCAACTTTTCTCGTTCATGAGATTGATTCACGTAGAAGCTAGCTAGTGGGACCCAATTAAGCATTAGATAGTGATCAATGATGTGGTATGTGCAGGCGAAATCAGGTTGTATGCTATATGAAAGAAATGCTACGTAATGGTGATACAATGAAAATGAGAAATTACTTATTATCTAATGACAAGCCCCATACAATTGACTAAGCAATGGGCATGAATGATCGTGTTAGTACTTACATGATTTCGATGGATTTAGCACAATTAGAACATAGAAATCAGCTATAGTCTAAATAAATAAAAATTGCGGGTACAAAATAAATACTAGGCCAACTAGAATAACTAAATTACAACACTCACCCAGTCGGGGAAAATTCACAGAAACACTTTTAGCTTAAGCACTGCAATGTATAACTTGTAAAATGCCTGGATGGCTTAAATTCGGTAATTAGAGTTGCAATGAAATCAATCCACAGGGAGGTGTGTTCTCTGGTAGACGGATAGGTTCAGAATGAATCAATACATTGCACCAACGGATATTCTCGAATGTTCCGTTGTGTGACCACCGCACATTCCAATCGCTTACGCTTGTATTATCTAATATGAATAGGGAATTAGAATGTTTGTCTGTTCGTTGAAATATTAATTAGTTGTTAGTTTGTTATGTTTTATTTTAGCTTTAGAGTAATGATTACCTAAGTGTAAATACGTTAATTAGATAAGTAGGAACCTAATTATTGTATTTTTAGAGGATTTAGAAACTTTCTTTTTACCCGACTGCAGCGAAGCCCAAAAGGAGGGTAATGTGTTTAGTGCGTATGTATGTATGTATGTAAGTATGTCCGATTCTATGTTCCCTCATAACTCCTTAACCAATGGTCAGATTTTGTTAAACAAGGTATCATTCGATTCGGCATTCTTGCGCGGGTGTCATAGGCTATATAAAATCATAATTATGCGATCAGAACTGTGACGGAAAATAAAATTCGTTAAGAAGATTCGTTAAAGTACAGCTAGGAGCCACTAGATGGCGCTGTTATATTTAGTTTATTGAATTCGAATACTATTTTTATTGATTTTATTGAACTACCCCTAACAGGTGTGTAATATTTAAAACAGAATTTTGCGGATGACGTAGGTTACATAAAATCATCATTAATAGAGAACCAACGGAACAAAAAATACCATTTACTTCTAAGCAATTAAAGTACCACTTTTAGCCACTTGATAGCGCTGCTATATTTTATTTATTCTAATACATGTGTATACATAATTTCAGTTTTGGTCTACATGTAAACAAACCATTTATAGAATCGGTACAAATGCGGAAAGAAATAATTCCTATAAAGTGGTTTGATCCTTCTAGATCATTCATTTAATTAAAAAAATATAATTTTGTTTAACTACGCCTAACACGTGCAAAGTATTTAAAAGAGAATTTTGCGGGTGTCGTTGATTAACATAAAATCAGCATTAATAGAGAACAAACGCAACACAAATAATATTCACTTCTAAGTAATTAAAGTACTGTAGCATTAGTTCCTCTACCCAACCACAGATGACGCTGTTTGTGTTCTAAATTGCGGTATGGTTTTGTCCGAAGGCCCTACATAATATTAAACAAAATTGGATAGTATTGAGCACTCGACCAATCACTTCGACCAATACTGACTGTGACTGTCCACTAATAATTGGCACGACTAGTGACGTAGGTAGTATACCTCGCTTTGCGCTGTGGTGCGAGTAGTACAGTTACTAATCCGTAATCCTTAGTAAGTTTCATATTGCTTCAATAAATAGATCCCTAAGTACGTGCTGTCGTGCTGAAACAACGTTTCTCTTCTTGTCTGCTGAAACCCTGTCCTACAGTACCACTTTTAGCCACTAGACGTATTTCTTTCTACGCCATTCGTTTATCTCATTAATTTAAGAAATATCAACCTCATAGGGGGTAATAATACATTACTGCAGAGGCCGAGAAGTAAGGGATTGCTGGACGAGTTTGGGATAGACGGCCGAGTCGTAGACGAGGCCGTCTAGAACGAGTCCTGCAATCCCTGTTCCGGCCGAGGATTGTATAATGCTTTTCTCAAACAATGCGAGGAAATATTAATATTAGAATAATTACTAGGTAATTAAGAAATAATAGTTTAGTTTGCCGCCTTTTTTATTTTTAATACACTAACATATTTGAGCACCATGTTTAACCGCACAAAAACCAATACCATAGATTGTTTTCTTTTTTTAATCTTGCAAGTATGCTTACATAACTTAGTAGGTGGTTGGCTGTATGTAATTTTTCCTTGGTCAGTTTAATTTTAGTAAGTAAATTTAAAAAGTTAGAGCAGCGGACGGTAATGGATTTTCATACTTACTTTACTGGCTTAGGCCAGTAAAGTGAGGCGGGAGCCATAAAAGAGAAACTTTGTGGCTTTATTTCGTGGTAATAACACAAACATTTCCGAGCATGTTTGAGAAAAAATAATTAATTTCTTAACACTGATATTAATTTCCTACTGACACTTACACCAAAACTAACTGAACAAAATATATTAAGTGTAGCATGTAACTCCTTTTCCCCTGTGCGGTCATAGTCAGACAAGCTGGGTTCAAAGAAGAAACAATAAATGATAAAAAAATATTTGAACGCTCTCACTGGTAACCGAAGACGGATCCTCCGTGACCTCGTATCGTAGGACCCATGAAATTTTAAAAAATTCTAGCTCTATTCATCTTAACGAATTTTATCTCGTTTCCTCCGAAAATAAGATTATGATTTTGTGTTAGGTTTCCTGTTCACTTGTGAGACCAAAGATTGCTTAGCTACACCTAAATATTCAGTAAAATTTTTCAATGCTTTAGGGGGCCACCTCAAGATGAATTTGTTATAGTTTCATTTTAATACCGGTAATATTTTGGCATTCAGAAAACCAAGATTTTATATGTCTCCACGCCCATGCCACAACTCTAAATAACTACGCCAGGCCGAAGGCCGAGCCCCATCATGCGGGTGCGAGGAAACTTGCCGTGACGAGGTTGAAGGCCGAGCTCAATACAGGTCGCGGCACGGCCAAAGGCTGTGAAGCGGGCTAGAGGAATACTCCCACGGCGATTCCAAATGCTGAGCTCTATTTACGCTGATGCCAAATGGAGAGACTTTTCGCGGTCGAAGGCCGCGACAGTTACTTAAAGTTGCTGTTAGGAGGAAACCTGTCGCGCCTTTGTACAGGCCGCGGCTGAAGGCTCAGACCATTTATGTTCCCATTTACAAGTCCTTATTCTAAGTAATTAGCGAGACCGAAGACTGGGCCCAGCAATGCAAGCACGAAGAATTCTACTCTGGAGATGTCGAAAGCAGAGCGCCGTTCAGGTCGAAGAGATAATTCGTGACTATTCCAGTCCCCACCTACAATCGTTAACATGAAATAACTAGGTGCAGTGGAGCGTTTTTAGGCTACATAAAAAACAGTCAATTTATGTAAGGATAATAAAGAAAAAAATCTGTCGTTTCCTTTGCAAATATTCTAGATAGTTTAACACCATTAGACCATATTCATTATACTAGCTAAAAAATATCGTACGACATAAATCTTTAATGCAGGCAGGTGGTACCTATGACTATATCAAACAAGTATATCAGTAAAAATATTTATGATTTGCCGAGACATGTCCATTGTCGAACAAAAGAAAATAAAGCAATAAACTAAAATTCATTTAGGACATAAAATAATATAACGATTTAAAGCATGTAAACAGAATAGATGGACTTTTAAATTTTATCGTTTTACTGAGTCACTAAAAGGTCAAAAATAAAAAAAATATTTAAAAAAATAAAAGAACCCGACTGCAGTGATAAATCAACTGAAAGGGAAAAAAATAAGATAATTTTATTATCAAATGCTAATGTCGAATCAGAAGAGTTCATGCTGCTTTACTTGAGGGACCAAATAATATAACTTTATAAGCATTATTTGCTCAAACTGTTGCAATTATTATTTTATATAAAATGATGCAGTCGGGACCCATTACTGTTTGTTTAAAGTCCTCTAATGTGTCCCGACTGCATCATATTATATAAAATAATAAATGCAACAGTTTGAGCAAATAATGCTTATAAAGTTATATTATTTGGTCCCTCAAGTAAAGCAGCATGAACTCTTCTGATTCGACATTAGCATTTGATAATAAAATTATCTTATTTTTTCCTTTTCAGTTGATTTATCACTGCAGTCGGGTTCTTTCATTTTTTTAAATATTTTTTTTATTTAAGTTGTTTTAGTACAACCGTTACAAAACTGATTCCGTACCCTAGAAAGGTTCCGTAGTCAACAAGGAACCCTTACAGTTTCGCTATTTCCGCTCGTCTGTATATCTCTCCGCGTCTTAACTCAAAGACTTTTTGTGTTAGAAAACTGAAATTTCAGACGGATCTACGTAATATAAACTTATTACATACCTATATTATCATAGGTTATGATCTGTATACCAAACAAATAAATAAGGATAAGAATGATAATCATAATAGTGCTAACAAAACGGTTTTCCACTCCTAAATTAGGGAAAATTAGTTTTCTTGTCTACCTAATAGTGTAGCGTACGGTATTGGTCTTTAAATACTGTGGATCCAGCAAAAAATAATTGAGTTAGGGATCCGATAACCATTAAGCTTTAAAGCGCTAATTTTTGTTTTAGTGCGGTCCCACTCTCCCAGCTAAACGGTCACTTGTAGAAACGTGAAAATGTTCAGGTCAGTAGCATATTATAACGAACTTACAAAGAAAACTATTACGGCTAATTCGATATCGATCGACATCAACCCTTGTATATCCCCACTGCTGGGGCTTGGGTCTCTTCCTGCATCGCAGGAAGGTTAGGCCATACTCCACCACGGGGGCCATGTCCGGGTTGGTGGAAGATGGTAAGACAGTGGCGAGCCTTACTGTCAGACGATAGCCGGCACCAACGGCTTAAAGTGCCTTGCGAAGTCCTTGCCCAATCACTCGGTTCGCCTAGGCAGGGCTAATTAGGCCCTACAAATATATAAGGAAAACTTCGTACGCAGTTTTTTGAAAATGACTTTCATGAAGTGGTGCAAGCCAGGTAACTAGTTGTGAAGAACTATTTTATTAGATTTTGATTGTTATTTTAGTATAGCATCAACCCTAGCCCACAGCCTAGCATGATATTGGTACTAAGCTAGCCTACTCTATCTATAATCAATGTCCCGGGCACTGCATAATCCGAGTGGTCCCTACATCCGTCCAGTGTACAAGTGAAGGTACCACTATGCGCTATATGAATCATCTCATTACGTAGATGCAAAGAACATATTTTTTTAGTTTTAAGATTACGGTTTGTACATGCATGTTTTTCGTACTACATTCGCACTTCTCAAATTTGAATTGTATTGTTACGTTAGGCCTCTTTTAACAATGTGGGCCAATAAAAATATATTTTTCGGCCTTATCGGGGTACTGAAAATGCGGAAAATTTAAATACTCTTACAATAAAAAATATTTGTTACATTTTGTTTTTCATTGAATTTTACACGTTTTTTAAAAAGGGTGTAGTGTAGATGTATAAAAACATTGTTTTACGAGATAACTCCAATAGTAATAAAGGCTCCAGACATTATAAGGCCTTCCGTTCAAGTGGTGACGTCGTAGTGTAATTCCAATTTGTATGACGCGTTTTTGTACCACGTGACTAGAATTACTTTTGATTATGAAACGTATTAGTCGTAGAGACAAAAAATAACAACGTTTTATCTGTTTATTTTTAACATGGCCTCTCCGATTATATTAAAACGTTTTTGGGTGCAAGTTCTCTAATAGTAGGACTCCTATGAGTAGGTACTCCTCTTTTTTATTGTGGTCTTTTCACCCAAATGTATAAACGTGTGTTTTGATGCATAAATGAAACATCTTAGCTTACATAGCGATCTTCGTTTACTGAAAAAAAAAAAAGCATTTATTTGACACCACTAAATTATCTAAGTAGAACTAAGTTACTCATTTCAAACTGTAGTCGAACCTTTGCATTTCGTGATGTACAATTTCACACCCGTGTTATTTGTCTAGATCCACTTTAAGCATGTATCGGAAACACACAATGCAGGAAAAGGGGGTAGAGTATGAAATTGTACCTACACGTAACATTGTAGGAGATAATGTCGCCTTGGGGAGAAATCCGACGTAGCCCCGATAAGGCGCACCGTAATTATGATTTGTTTCTGTTCAATTATCCGCAGAGGTAAACAGAAAAATACTAGTGTTTTAAATATTTTAGCTAAGCTTATTGCTCGTGTCAGAGTACACATTTTTATAAGGAACTAAGCAACTAAGAAGCCGAGATTATTGACGTCGAGATTAGTCATATTTATGGGCTAGTTAGATAAATAAAATATAGTTAGTCATCATTAGAAGGTCGATGTAATTGTTGCAATAAGTCAGTAAAAAGGTAAATTTTCATGTAAAAATATCCTATTTAGCGTCTTCGATTCATGATGGCTGCTCCGATGTTTTTCTCAAGGAAAACTTGGATTTTTTCATACCTCATATCTAACCTGAGGTTGTCTGAACCGCCAATTGTACTGTGTACATATTTTGTGTTTGCTTTTTTCAGTGCATAATAAAATACATTCTTATCCAACTAATACTAATTATATGTTGAAACCGAAAATTTCCACCGCTATCTGTTGTTATTTTGAAATTTTATCGAATTACTATCTGATCCAGCAAACGTTGTTTGGTTTTGTAACATTGTAAGTGTAGTGTGTCGCAACTCTAATAGTGCTTTGTGATGGCTGATTGAGGGTAGTCTGAAACCTCATCAGCCGAAGATGCGAACGGGTGCCAGCCATCAGTTTTCTCGTGAGCACGATGACTGTAACGTCGTCGAAAGGTCGAGGTAAAATAGCAATAAATTACTATGCGATTAAGCCCCGAAAATATTGTAACTATGTGTTCAAGTCGCGAAAGTTAAAAAAAACGTTGTTTTGTCATATTAATTAGCCTGCGATCAATTCTAAATCCTACCAAACATCAAAAAAGTCAGAAAAATCTAAATCTAAATAAATAAAGGTATAGGCTTAATTCCCACGCGTGCCACGGCTTGGCCATTTCAAACGCAGAGGTATATGAACACCTCCGACACTCAGGTTTCCTCACGACGTTTTCCTTCACGGTGGGCGAAATCTAATGCTGCTATACTGCTGCACAAATGTGAATAACTTAGAAAACAAATTTATTGATACGTGCCCGCTCTGGGAATCAAACTGAGAAAAAGTTGTTAAAAATATTACCGTACAATTTAATGTCGTATGCTAGGCAAAAGCTTTCCCTTTTGTACTCCAACCGTTTATGTCCATTGCAATTCGTACCGTCCCGATTGGAATGAGTTTAAGCCATCGCGCTATATCAATCTTAAAAAAAAAAAATTGGCCTTTTTGCATTTACTTAACTAGATGATTTATACAGCGTCCAGTGGTATCTTCACTCACACTAGATGGTTGAAGAGACCACTCCGACGCTGTAGTGCCTGGGACATGGTTTTATAGATGGTTTAGGCTTGCCCAGCACCTATACCATCCTGACAGCTTAGTCGGCCTAGCCCACAGGAAAGACTAGTCAATACGTGCGGAGCCAACCAAGCCGCGGGCTTCCTCACGATGTTTTCCTTCACCCATATCAATCTTAGCCTTGCATGCAATCGACGTTACTTAAAAAAAAAAGGAAAATTTCTGAATTATTGTCGATGATTGCTTCGTTAGTGTAGCGGTAATACATTTTGACTTCCAAAACAGAAACCTTCCCTTGCGAGTTAAACGCGTGCATTTCGCCAGAACTTCTTCTCGTGTGTAAAACAAGTAATCAGCGCCCGTAATTTCGACGTTTATTTCGCCAAATAACGTTCACTTACGATTGAGTGCGTTGCATCAAAATTGATCGGAAATTAATAATGCCTTTTTTATGTAGTCTATAAAAGTCCTACTGCTGAGTATATGCATTCTCTCAGAGAGAGAGAGAGAGAGAGAGAGAGAGAGTACGGGCTTAATTACAAACCGTGCCCACCGCGGATTGGCGATTTCAAACGCTGAGGTAATTAAACACTTCATATAATCAGGTTCTCTCGCGATGTTTTCCTACACCGTTAGCGAGTGGTATTGATATTATTCACAGAACTTCACAAATGTACGTAACTTAGAAAACGTAATGGTTTCTGCACCTACGTAATGAGATGATTTATGCAGCGTCAAGTGGCATCTTCACTCACACTAGATAGTCAAAGAGACCACTCGGACGCTGCAGTGCTTGGGACATTGTTTTAAGATGGTGTAGGTTTACCCTATACCAGCACCTATACCATCCTGACAGTTTAGTCGGCCTGGCCCGCAAGAAAGACTAATCAATACGTGTGGAGCCCACCAAGCCCCGGGTTTCCTCACGATGTTTACCTTCACGGTTAGATTGTGGTATTGAGATAATAAATACGCAAATGTAGGTAACTTTTGAAATGAAACAAAGTCATTGGTACATGACCGAACAGGGAATCGAACCTAAGTATCTCGCTTCTGATTGTTCTCCCCACTGGGCTACCGGCGCTATAAGTAAATATTTAATATGCCGTTAAATTTTACTTAGGCCTGCGCTACTAGCAATTTCAGACCCTGTACCATTAGAAAAATCATTGAAAAATAAATGCCATAATTAAAAAAAAAATGTCATATTTCGGCATTTATTTACTTAGAAGCTGGCTGTGGAAAAAGTTATTTAACATTAAAATATGCCGATATCTTTTTCGGACATGTTTTTGAACTCACATCTCGCGCCATCGACGCAAAAATAAAGTAATTCTAACTTCTTTCTCAAATTCATTAATATATTCGGTCGTACATTTTTGAGAGATTTAGATATTCCACTTTTAAAAGACACTACTCCCTTATTCTTCTTTTTTTAAAAACATAATCCCTTAATGCACTTCAAAATCTCAAGTACATATACATATAATAGAATAGTCTGTGGTGGAGATTTTGAAAAGGAAAAAACGTAACCACAGACTAAATTAATTGACTTTAAAGATAAATAGTTTTAAAAAAAAATTGCTAGTCTTTAATGCTAGGTGGGCACCAGGTACATAAAAACCCATTGTTCTTTAGAAATTAACGATAATGATTTTAACTAAAACGTCGTCATCCGTATAAAGTCGTTATTTTTGACATGTTTGTGATATCCTTGCCTGGTTACTATGGTAACCACAGGGTATCTTAGTTTGGGACCAGGTCAAGTGTTGTGGGTCAAGTAGTGTTGTGTGCAAGTAATAATTGCATTGAATTATGTCACAATTTAGCACACATTAATGTCGAGTGCTGACAAGCCCTAAAGGTATTCATGAGTTAATGACGCATTGATTGATATTTGTCGTGTTAATAATACTGAAATCCTTAGTAGATTAACAAAGAGATTCTGAGAGAATCTGATCAATTTACAATGAAAACTAATTTCGGGCCGATGGGATGGGAAATGGGTAATGGGAAAAGGTAAACATCAAAATCTTAATATCTGTGATAACTATTTTTAGAACATACATCCTCAAACGTACCATGAAAATCTCACGACGGTAATTGATTTCCGGGAAAAAACGGCCTTTTTTTGGCGAAAATCGTTTAATATTCTAGGTTTGTAAAAAAAAACGTAATGTAATAAACGTAATGTACATTACACAACTAGAGTGGTAATACAAAGAAAGGCCGAGATCGCAGAAGTTTGCGGCCCGAGCTGCAAGCGAGGGACGTAAATATGCGATCGAGAGCTTTCTTTATTACCTCCCGTGTTGTGTACATCTTTTTATGTCTACACTTGGCCAGAAAGCGGCTTTTGCCGTACGCGCAGCGTGCGGAAAAAGCCACTTTATGGCCAGGTGTGGCATAAAACAAGTTATGAGTTATATTCCATTGGTGGCGCTAGTTAGTACCCCATAGCGCCTGAAAACAGCAATTCATTATATATAAGACTAGCGGACCACGTTGTCCTGCATGCAGCGCCTTCTGCTGGGCCGATATGTGAATCTAAGCTAGCCAAGAAGCCACCGAAACGCATACAAAAAAAATCTTTCCAATCTGTCCAGCTTTAGGAGGAGTTCAGTGACATACAGTAAGATGACATAAAGATTTGGAAAAACGGCTTCGGGCCGATTTTTTAACCGCCTTCAAAAAAGAAGGAGGTTATCAATTAGACGCGTATAATTATTACTTATTTATTCTATGCGAGGTTTGTAAAGTCTTGTTTGTGCACCTACGTGGAACACTGAATAGTTACTAAACCGATGTGTTAGTCCACAGTGGAAACGGAATGCATTATAAAGGACCTAAGCCGTGTGGATTTACATAATTAGAATGTTAATTACAAAGGGTTTGCACCTCAACATGTAATAGTTGGTTGTATATGTATAAAGTCACTAAACAAATACCTACTTCTACCCTTTTTAGTTATATATCGCACACCTACATCTAAACAGGTATTAACTTAAATATAATAAGCACCTTTTTCAGAAAATGCGAAAAGCTGACTTCTGGGGCACAGGCCATTGCAGGAGTTATATGGAGATGATGTAAGAAAATTTTGTTTTTAGTATGTATAAGAACATATTATATAAGATATTTTGTCCATGTATAGGGACGAAATGTCTTATAAAGTATCAAGCTAAACCTGGGCGCAGTTTCAAAACACAATGGTTATATTGGACAATTCGATTCATTTTGCATAAAGGACTAACCCGCAGATTAACTTTACTAGTAACGAGACTAATTGTTCTAATCGGCTCTACAGTGCACATTGAATTGTTGTATTGCTATGTTTAAAATGTCTAGTTACTATAACCCAGGGTATCCATGTTCGGAACCAGACAAATGATATGCATGTGGTATGATATGCATGTCTTATGGTTAATTGCAATGGTATTGTTAATTGTTATGGTGAAGAATGAACTAAAAGGATAAAAAGTACCCGAAATAGAATAGAACAGAACAGAATACAGGGTCTGGGTTCATGTAAATGTACTCTAACTATAACCAATGACTTTGTTTTCTAACTTATGTACATTTGTGTAGTTAAAGTAGAAATACCACTCACTAAGGATGAAGGAAAACATCTTCAGGAAACCTGAGTGTCTGAGGTGTTCAAATACCTCTGCACTTGTAATTGTCGATCCGCGGTGGGCACGCATGATAACTAGGCCCATACCCTCGCTCTGAGAGAAGGCCTGTGCCCTGTAGTGGGACGTTTATAAAATAACTATGAATCGTAGTTTAATGAATTGCGCTCCCGTATAGTCAAGGAATATTACCACGACAGCTTGGTAGGTAGTTTTGTCTGCAGTGCGTATGACAGGGCCAGCGCAGTTGCATTTTGGTTTAGCGGTCTGAGCCCGCGTTAGAGATTTGTGTCTTGGATGACACGGAACGCTCTGAACGAATATGCAAATGACCAAGGACCGGAATTATTCATAGCAAAAATCAAACTGTCAGAGGAAATGACCAAAGTGTTTTATCGACTATCGATAAGTAAATGTCGCTTAATGTGTAACTAACATGACATCAGTAGATGTAGAGCGGTCATTTTCCACTCATAAATGGATCTTCAAAAAAATTAAGAAACCGGTTTATTCCGAAAACCCAGGAACAAATAAACATAGTCCATTCGTTTTATAACATGGATACGTACTTAACTCAAGATAGTGACGAGGACCTCGAACACTTAATTCCAGTCGCCAATAATTGAAGGGATTTTAAATATAATATATACTCGGTAGGTGACTTTCAACGCAATGTTTCTTTAGCTGCTTTAAATGGAGATCGTGTCATATATCGTAGATGAATCTTCTTTGTAACTAAGAGAATAATCTTTCGTTATCCATTTGTTAATAGTTTTTCTTTTAGGATCAATCATTTTAATAACACGGCACGGAAATTACTTAAGGCAATCAAGCGACGTAAATGACATATGTGACGTGGGCACGATTTATTTTAATATGGAGATCCAGGTTACTCATTAAAGAGTTTAAATGTTACAGAATAATTGTACAAGTCGATATGCGATAATATTCCATAACAACGATAAGTAGAATTGTCGATAAAACAATTTGATTATTCCCTATGACAGTTTAATTTTTAAGGAATTCCGGTCCTTGCAAATGACACATGGGTATAATACAAATCCATTCAAGTAGGACGTAAAAATGCTACGTAGATCTAACTTCATTTATTTATATGATTCGGAGATAATACAGGGGCATGCCACTAATTTTAAACATATATGATAAAATTATGTACTAGGCATGTATCCAAAAACATATCTTACTGAATGCGAGAGGTGAGGGCGGGTATTGAGTAATCTATGAGGAGTACAAGAATCGGTTTACAGTAATAAAAAAAGGATAAAGTACTAAATTATGTACTAATGGTAACTAAATTAAAACTTAATATTCGTGTGGGGCCCTTAGGCGACAGTAGAACCCCGCTATGCCCCCCTTGCTATTCACACACCAATAATCCGCCAATCCAGAACCAACAGATGTTACTAGGCCAACGAGCATAAAAAAAACTTACAGCTATTAGCAGCAGACTTTGCCCTACAGTCAGCAAACCGCTGGTGTACGAGAAGGTGTACGGAAAATCTGCAATATGGTTGGAACATGTGTTAGGGTGGAATACTTATTACTTTATAGATTAACTGAACACAGTTCGGCGATCAACTTGACCACACAATTATAACCTGGGTCCTTACTTTCAATACAGTATAAATCTATTGTTATTTTCAAGATCAGGACTGAGCTTAAGGAGATTTACACCCAGCTTTATGATATACTGGGTTAAATTTTGACGGCGAATCTGAGCTTTATTACTTCAAGACGTAGGCTCTACGGCAGTTGTCTTAAAAGTGTGGCAATTAAGTAACAATTCTGTTAAAAAGGTTTTAGCTTTGGAGCTATCATTTCAGGACATAGAAAGTAATGATAACAAGAAAAATCCTGCGTAAAGCGGCGTTTTGTCATGTAAAAATACGGCAAAGCGGACAGAAAAGAGCGGCGATATCAAGTGGATGAAGGCAGTCCGTCACCGCTCAGGGATCTGAGGAATTCCCCTCAATATTGAATTAGGGTATGATAATAGACTCAGTCGGTCACATGAATCACGGCTCTTCCCGAGTCTTTGTGTTCGGTTTGGTGGCTAGCGATAACCTTAATGTAAGCGCCGTCACGGCCGCTGGCCGCAAGAAGGATCGCCTTTGTCGACCGGGCCCCTTCCTAGCGCTCCATTCTTTCCTCTTTATACCGTTTCTCACTTGAATAATTCGGGAACAATAAACATTTATTGCGCTCGTCTGTTTGACAGACTATGAAGGAATACAGTGTTGAGTGATTTCGTTTATTTTTGCCCCCAATGGACAAGCCCCGTGAATGAAGAGGCCTATCGGCGTTTAAGGGTGGGTGGTCAGCCGCGCTCAGATGCCAGTGAGGTTGAAAAGTCACCCGCAATGCTTTCTGCGTGTAGGGAGAGACAATGAGGCAGCAACCTCTAAGGCGAAACGTGAATTGCAAAATGTCTAAAAAGCGAGCGGAAGACCTTAGTAATGTAATTCCTGGGAGAGCTCTCCGCGGAGAGACATCCGCATTCGTTTTTGTGCGTTTATTTCTTTCTGTTAGAAGGAAAGGATTTCATGACTTCCGTTCTAAATAATTAAGTTTTATGCCTCCTCTTATTTCATTAAACGACGCCAGAGTAATGCAGTTTGCTTAACTCAAAACGATTCAATTTTCGTGATTCTATCAAGTTGTAAATAGAGAGCTAGACAGTTAGTTCTGCAAGGAAATCCCTCTAGTCAAGTAAAGCAAGTCGTCGCCGTCAGGCTATACTAGTCCACTGCTGGACAAATAAATAAATAGCCCTCCCCTAAAGAGCGCCACGTTGTGCTATCATAGGGGGTAATGCCCATAATCCCCACGCTGGGCATGCGGGTTGGGGATCGCAGTTCGGTGGAATTGTACTGCAGGGGGCGCTGCTGCCCACCCCCCGTTTTGTAAAGCAAGTAAATCCCTCTAATCAAGTAAAGTCCATCCCTTGTCAAGTAAATGCAGTTGACAACACGTCTAAATTTCTTTTGGGAACACTAATAAATAATAAAAGAAGAATGGATTTATAAATGCATAGTCTACGCTAAATGCGTAGTCTAAATGAATAGTTTTAAAGTTACAAAGGAAGTACTGATTACCAAAACTTCCGACTAAGTACTAAACGAAAATTTTACGTCTCTAAATTCCGATAGGAAAACCAACAAACCAATATTAAAAAAAACTCGGTGAACTAAATTCTTTACTCTTTCTTTTAAATTTGAATTTATAATATTTTGAATATAGGAAATGTTTTACAATACTATAAATTACATAAACAATATAACTTAACCACCATGAGGAACAATGTAAATGGTCCACTGGTCAATTTCCCAAATGGTGTGAGGAAATCTCCTCCTCATAACGAGGCACATAAAGGCGAGCTGAGCACAGACGGCACACAAGTAGAGACTGCATTTGTATTCAGTTTGGCAGGGCACGATAACTTTAATCCCGGTAAAGTGTCACCTTGAGTGGCTAACACTGAAAGAACCTTTGTCTGAGGAAGGGTGTTGGGACCTCCTTACTCTTTTCCGTCAGGTTTTCCTCTCTATTGTCGAGGGTAATGTGAAATCCAGTCACTTAACACGCCAGTATTAAAGGCCCGCCAGAAAAGAAGTGTTTCTCAGGTTTATTTCCGCTATGGAAATTGATAGTGGAACCTCTTCACGGGATTACTTCATGGGAAGTAGTTAAGAAATTTTTAAGTTGAAACATACGTGTAAAGGGTTACTAAAGAGCTATTTAGTTCCAACGTAACGATCAAGAAAATAAGCGAAATAAGATCGGTGTAACGATAAAAACTTAAAGTTGAATTTAAAAACCTATTTAGAGGCTAAAAATTTCACCCATGCCGGGATTCGAACCCGCAACCTCTGGCTATCCGTGACAGAAAAAAAAATTTTAGCCTCTAAATAGGTTTTTAAATTTGTCCTTAGAACAGGTTAGTGCATTAAAAATAAAAATAGTATAATTAAAGTTGAATTGTGAAGTTATAGTAGCAATATCACTTGCTAACGGTAAAGGAAAACATCGTGAGGAAATTTAAAAACCTATATAGAGGCTAAAAATTTCACCCATGCCGGGATTCGAACCCGCAACCTCTGGCTATCCGTACCAGCGCTCTACCAATTGAGCCAATGGGCGACTCACGACATCAGTGAAATTTCGCTCATTGGCTCAATTGGTAGAGCGCTGGTACGGATAGCCAGAGGTTGCGGGTTCAAATCCCGGCATGGGTGAAATTTTTAGCCTCTAAATAGGTTTTTAAATTTGTTCCTTAGCACGGGTTAGTGCATTAAAAATAAAAATGGTGTAATCGTGAGGAAACCTGAGTGTTCAACTCTAGCGTTTGAAACTACCAATCCGCGGTGGGCACGTGTGGTAGTTAAGCCCATACTCTCTCCCCGAGAGAGGATGCACATACTCTCTCCAAGAGAGTATGTGCTTCCTGTGGCCTGTAGTGGACCGTTTATGGGCTATATAAAAAAATCGGCCTTATTTTTCTGCTTATGCTACTAAGCCTCCCGCATCGCGCGGACAACCCGTGGGTACTTAACCAAATTTTTAAATTGAGTGTCTTTTTCCGTTTTAAATTGAGATTCATTTTAATGAATTGTGAAGTGTGAAAATCACTTTAATACATAAATCAACAAGTATTGAACTAAACGAAAATTAAAAATTAAACGGTAACATCTTAAATCACAAGTGTAAATTGTTTTCTCAATAAAGAGTTTTGTACAAAAAAAATATTAAAACTCATTTTCATTTCAAGTAACACTAAACAACACAACTTGATGCGGTTATTGCTAAAGTCTTTGGGATGCTTCATTTTCATGTCGAGCTCTGCTACAATTCAAATATATTCAAACACCCTCCTTACCTTTCTATACAGATCTATTACCTCATGTTAAAATGATTTGTCACACATTGTGGAAGGAGTACTTTGATCATCGGTCACTTACTATGGGAATTTGGTAGGACTATTCAGTCACACCCAACACGTACTCCTTGGTTTGATTCCACTGACTTGGTAAGACGTGATATTATTACAGCTTTACGATTACGGTCTGGGCACTTGCCTTTAAATAAATTCGCATTTCTAATGAAAAAAACAGAATCGCAAAATTGTACAGAGTGTGGGGTGATTGAAGATGTCTATCACATTTTAGTAGAATGTGTCCGGAATAGAGAGCAGATTTACCAGATATGTGAGACATTTCACGTAGTTGGTGGTTGCAATATCATTCTAGCTTTTCCGGATTCGGAAGAAGCTAGAATGATGTACAAGATGGTTAGCTTTGGATTGCGTGCTAGATTACAAACAAATAGATAAGTTTAGAATAAGTTTAGAATAGCAATAATGAGGGTGACATGGTCACTTGTGTACCGAACCCTTTTAAATAAATAAAGATTAAAAAAATATATATATGTGTTCCGTACTTCGCACTAAACGCATCGGATAAACGTTTGGTTCGTGAACCCATTGACATGCATTTTCCATGTCTTTTTTTATCCGATGCGCTTAGAGTCTGCATCGAACGAACGTTTGGTTCGTGAACCCATACATCTTTTGCTATGTATAAAAAAGAAGACATGGAAAATGAAAAAGAAGCAAATCCTTGTTTTGTGCTGGCTCACAAACGGACAAAATGTTAAAGTACGGAACAATATGTAAATATATAGATTAAAAGGTGATCAAAATTATAATAACTGCTTTCGTGGGACTTTATTGTCGGTGACCCACGATGAACTAGCCCGAGGTGACTAGCGTAAAAACAGCATCGACAACTTATTATTACACTATTGGAGCCTTTTTTAATTGGACCTGGACTGTAATTATTCTATTACACCGTATTTTTTGTAAAAGAATAAAACTGAATAATACTGAAATTAATGTAATATGAGATAGAGAACACTTTATTGTACATAAAAATGGAAATTACACAGATGTTTCTTAACCTAATTACAGACGGTGGCCTTATCACTAAAAGTGATCTCTTCCAGACAACCTTTAGATGAACTGGACTAATACATTAGAGAAGAAAGTAGATGTACAAAAAAACATAGAAAACCATAATTAATATAAATAATATGCCTAAATAACAGTTTGAATAATTAAAATTATCAACAGATACATACAAATAATTTACATAAATAAAAATAAAAAATGAATATTACTTCCACAATGAGTATAGGAAAGCGACAGCGTTTTTGCCGTAATATTACTATTTAGACTACTTTTGCTATGACGTCATATAATTTACAATCAATTTAGACAATCGGATACGGCCGTTGTGCAACGCTTGGTGATTCGAGGAAAACTGATTAAAATTTGTCAGCGCATAAGAAGGTAACTGTAAATTCCTATATAATATTGCCCGTATGAAATTGTGACTAAAGGACTCCCCTGAAAATAAAGTGTGTAGGGTAAGTGCTCTACCTGTGGACGGCTTTACCTATGGACACAAAACATATTGCAAAAACCAAGCGCTCTAAATTCATAATCTGAACGTATCCATAAAGTATTATTGACGTATGGCAACACTGGCTAGCAACCATTACGCTATCTGTCAAACCTTTGATTCAGTGAGCCGGCGAAAATTTTCAATGCAAAAAGTAAGTATTTGTGTGAATTTTCAATGTATATTTCACTGCGTATTTATAACTTTTCAGTAGAGTTGCTTTTTTATTCAACTAATAGGGTTCTTGTGCTTCATTTGATCATGATTCCACAGTTCTGTTTGTACCGGTTGTAGAACGTCATCAGTTTGTAGGTTATTTCTCAATATTTGTACCTATGGACGAGGGAATCAATGTACCTGTGGACTGTCCATAGGTACATATGCTAGGTTTTACCTGTGGACATTATGTTAGTTACGAGAAATAATGGTTTATTTTGTTTTTTTTTTCCAGTGCCTCGAAGTAAAACAGGTAAAATGAGAGATAAAATTTGTGAACACGCTCTCTCTGAAGCAATCAAAGAAGTAAGAAGTGGAGAGTCATTCCGTAAAGTCGCAGAAAAATACAAGTTACCAAAATCCACCATTTTCAAATATTTCCAACTCAATAAATACCAAGATCTCCACCAAAAGCCAGTAGAACTTTTAAAAAACGATGTGAAGAAGGTGTTTGAAGTGCATGAAGAGATTGAGCTATGTCAATACTTGGAGAAAGCAGCATACTTGCATATGGGATTAGATTCTAAACAAGCCCGAGAACTGGCTTATCAGTTTGCAGTTGCCAAGAACAAACCCAAAATTCCATCCTCTTGGCATGACCACCAAATGGCTGGAATAGGATGGTTAAGGTGCTTTCGAGAGCGATATTCTGAAATTTCCTTAAGAAAACCTGAAGCTACAAGTTTGGCAAGAGCAACAAGCTTTAATAGGGCGAATGTTTCAATTTTCTACGATAACCTTGAAAAGGTTCTCAAAAAATACAATTTTCCACCTGCTTGCATCTATAATGTGGACGAGACTGGCGTATCTACGGTACACAAGCCTCTTAAAGTACTGGCACCAAAAAAAATTAAACAGTTGGGAAAACTAACTTCAGGTGAGAGGGGTATAAACACCACAATGATTGCATGTATCAATGCCGTTGGAAACTCTGTTCCCCCAATGATGATCTTTCCCAGGGTATTTTTTAAAGACAACATGATTAAAGGTGCTCCACCTGGAACAATTGGAGAGGCAAACCAATCAGGATGGTCTACAGAACAAATTTTTGGACGCTACTTGGATCATTTTATATCATTTGTGAAACCTTCAAAAGACCAACCAGTCCTGTTAATAATGGACAACCACGAAACACACATATCTATTGAAATCATAGATAAAGCTTCAGATAATGGCATCATTCTTCTGACCCTACCTCCTCACACATCCCACAAAATACAACCCCTAGATAAATGTGTGTTTGGACCATTTAAGTCGCAATATAATAAGGCTGCTGACAAATGGATGTTGAACAATGGTGGAAAACCCATAACAATTTATGATGTCGCTGAAATTATGGGAGAAGCATATTTAGAGGCATTCAAATCGAAGAATATCATAAAAAGCTTTGAAGCGACAGGAATATGTCCCTTTAATAGGGATGTATTCACAGATGAAGATTTCTTGAGCTCATATGTTACTGATCGACCTGAAGCTCAAAATGTGGTCAATAGTTCAGATCAAGAACAACTTTCGCAGGATCCTGGCATCTCTATTGAACAAAATTGCTCTCGTGCTGTAACAAAACAGCCACAGCGTAAAGTCTCTACCACTTGTATAGAAAAGGAACATGTTTATGCTGATGGGTCAGTGCTGCTTCCTGGTGCTGTTACACCTGAATCTGCCACACCTGAATCTGTACGTCCATTCTCCAAAGCAGGACCTAGAAAGACGACTGCTCAACGTGGACGAAAACGAGGCAAAAGTAGAATATTAACTGATACGCCAGAGAAAACAGCAATCAGAAATGAAGCTTTAGTAAAGGCTGAGAAGAAAAGAAAAATAGAAGAGAAGAAAGAAAATAAGACTGTGACAAAGAAAAAGAAAGCTGCAACCACCGACATTTCTAAACCTGGCCCTAGCTCAAGAACGATACCCGATGGCAAAAAAATCACGATTCTCAACGATGACGAACTTGTAATGTGTGTTGGATGTAGAAAATACGTGATCAAGAAAAAATGCCTGACTTGTTCTATGTGCGAAGGACGGTATCATCGGAAATGTGTCCCAATATCTCATAAAAATCATTTCGACTCTGACGATGAAGACGATGACTTCATTTGCTTCAGATGTTACAAATTGAATGATTCTGATGATAGCGTGGATTCTACCACAGAATTATACAACAGAATTATTGAGGCTCGAAAACCAGAGTAATATAATACCTATGTAAAGACTGATTACATTCTAGAAAAAGTTTCTTTTATGAAAATTTATTGTGTTGTATGATGTTTATTTTATGATTAGCATTTATTAAAATCTGTCTATAGGTACATTCATGCTGTCCCATGGTACATTAGCATGCTGTACCTATGGACACTGGATGGTAAATTGAATTTACCTAATTTTCTCATGTACCTTTGTGGTTACTACTCAAGAGACTGTTAATTAATATGTGCTTACTATTAGGTAAGCCATATAATAAATATTTTTGTGATAATATTGATCTGTTTTTATTTCAAAAATAAAAATATTCAAAAATCCGGCAAATGTCCACAGGTAGAGCACTTACCCATATAAAAACTCATGAGGTCTCAACGCGGTCACTTTAATCAATCAGTCACCTAGCTGCTGCTGGACATAGGCCTCCCCCAAGGCAGGCCACATCTCTCTGTCCTCGGTCATTCTAATCCAGCCACTGCCAGCAATCTGCCTCAGACGGTCGGTCCATCAACTCGGGTGAATGACATAGCCTATAGGATCAGCAAGCTAAAGTGGCACTGAGCAGGTAATATCTGTCAAAAAACCGGTTGTTTCATCCGAATCCAGCCGCTGCCAGTAATCTCAGACGGTCGGTCCACCAACTCGGGTGACTGACATAGCCTATAGGATTAGCAAGCTAAAGTGGCATTGAGTAGGCCACATATATCAAAAAACCGATTGTTTCATCCTAATCCAGCCACTGCCAGCAATCTGCCTCAGACGGTCGGTCCACCAACTCAGGTGACTGACATAGCCTATAGGATCAGCAAGCTGAAGTGCCATTGAACTGGTCACATATTTAAAAACCTATTTAGAGGCTAAAAAATCCACCCATGCCGGGATAATGGCATCATTCTTCTGACCCTACCTCCTCACACATCCCACAAAATACAACCCCTAGATAAATGTGTGTTTGGACCATTTAAGTCGCAATATAATAAGGCTGCTGACAAATGGATGTTGAACAATGGTGGAAAACCCATAACAATTTATGATGTCGCTGAAATTATGGGAGAAGCATATTTAGAGGCATTCAAATCGAAGAATATCATAAAAAGCTTTGAAGCGACAGGAATATGTCCCTTTAATAGGGATGTATTCACAGATGAAGATTTCTTGAGCTCATATGTTACTGATCGACCTGAAGCTCAAAATGTGGTCAATAGTTCAGATCAAGAACAACTTTCGCAGGATCCTGGCATCTCTATTGAACAAAATTGCTCTCGTGCTGTAACAAAACAGCCACAGCGTAAAGTCTCTACCACTTGTATACAAAAGGAACATGTTTATGCTGATGGGTCAGTGCTGCTTCCTGGTGCTGTTACACCTGAATCTGCCACACTTGAATCTGTACGTCCATTCTCCAAAGCAGGACCTAGAAAGACGACTGCTCAACGTGGACGAAAACGAGGCAAAAGTAGAATATTAACTGATACGCCAGAGAAAACAGCAATCAGAAATGAAGCTTTAGTAAAGGCTGAGAAGAAAAGAAAAATAGAAGAGAAGAAAGAAAATAAGACTGTGACAAAGAAAAAGAAAGCTGCAACCACCGACATTTCTAAACCTGGCCCTAGCTCAAGAACGATACCCGATGGCAAAAAAATCACGATTCTCAACGATGACGAACTTGTAATGTGTGTTGGATGTAGAAAATACGTGATCAAGAAAAAATGCCTGACTTGTTCTATGTGCGAAGGACGGTATCATCGGAAATGTGTCCCAATATCTCATAAAAATCATTTCGACTCTGACGATGAAGACGATGACTTCATTTGCTTCAGATGTTACAAATTGAATGATTCTGATGATAGCGTGGATTCTACCACAGAATTATACAACAGAATTATTGAGGCTCGAAAACCAGAGTAATATAATACCTATGTAAAGACTGATTACATTCTAGAAAAAGTTTCTTTTATGAAAATTTATTGTGTTGTATGATGTTTATTTTATGATTAGCATTTATTAAAATCTGTCTATAGGTACATTCATGCTGTCCCAAGGTACATTAGCATGCTGTACCTATGGACACTGGATGGTAAATTGAATTTACCTAATTTTCTCATGTACCTTTGTGGTTACTACTCAAGAGACTGTTAATTAATATGTGCTTACTATTAGGTAAGCCATATAATAAATATTTTTGTGATAATATTGATCTGTTTTTATTTCAAAAATAAAAATATTCAAAAATCCGGCAAATGTCCACAGGTAGAGCACTTACCCATATAAAAACTCATGAGGTCTCAACGCGGTCACTTTAATCAATCAGTCACCTAGCTGCTGCTGGACATAGGCCTCCCCCAAGGCAGGCCACATCTCTCTGTCCTCGGTCATTCTAATCCAGCCACTGCCAGCAATCTGCCTCAGACGGTCGGTCCATCAACTCGGGTGAATGACATAGCCTATAGGATCAGCAAGCTAAAGTGGCACTGAGCAGGTAATATCTGTCAAAAAACCGGTTGTTTCATCCGAATCCAGCCGCTGCCAGTAATCTCAGACGGTCGGTCCACCAACTCGGGTGACTGACATAGCCTATAGGATTAGCAAGCTAAAGTGGCATTGAGTGGGCCACATATATCAAAAAACCGATTGTTTCATCCTAATCCAGCCACTGCCAGCAATCTGCCTCAGACGGTCGGTCCACCAACTCAGGTGACTGACATAGCCTATAGGATCAGCAAGCTGAAGTGCCATTGAACTGGTCACATATTTAAAAACCTATTTAGAGGCTAAAAAATCCACCCATGCCGGGATTCGAACCCACGACCTCTGGCTATCCGTGCCAGCGCTCTTTCCAACTGAGCTAATGGGCGACTCACCAGCATCAGTGAAATTTCGAACCTCTTTACAATATTCTCTGTATTACGTACGTATGGTCCAATGTTCTCGAGTGGAGACCACGAACTGGCGAACGTAGCGTAGGACGCCCACCAGCTTACATGCGCTATACGATATACGCGTAAAAAATATAACTGCTGTGCTATGCTTCCGCAGCAAAACTGAGTTATGCTATATAGTATGCCCCAGTAGACGTCAAAACAAAGAACTTATTACTATGATCATAAATACTAGCAGTTCCCGCGACTTGCGGGCTTAACAGCTTAGCTAAGAGCTGATGTCCACCCTGAAGGTTCATTGTCCCGATTACAAAAAATCTTTCACCAGTGTTTTCTTGTGAAGGAACTTTAGAAATCGAATATGGACTGTCTCACGTGTTTCGTACAAACTTAAATATATATTAACTAATAAACTTGTCCTCTTTATAGCGGTAGTGGATAGTGTATGTACGCAAGTGTATGTAATGGTGAAGATATTGGTTCGTTGAATTTCTTCTTCGATATCGAAGTCGATTTCGATTCGAAAACGACAATAGCTAATCTGTAACATGCGTTATTTTTACTACGCGTGTTTACGCATTATTTTTAGCATATTTTTTCCTAAGTAACAAGGTATTCCGAGAATAGAAAATCTCGTTGGATAATTATAACATGTGTTACAATTACTTCCCGAAAAAATATGTTTGTATCTGGAATACGAGTATAGTATGAAATATAGAAAAAAAATGTACTTCCTGTTGTCCTGAAGTCCTGACAGCTTGGTCGACCTAGCACACAGAAAAGACAAGACTATACAAAAGCAATCTCCCAGGCACTCGGCCTGCACGCCGAAAGTAGTGTGACTGAAAGTGCCTTAAGAAGGTATATAAACCATCTCATACGTAGATGCAAAAGCCAAAGTTATTCCAATGACCCGCAAATTATAAAAACGTCTCTCGCAAAGAAGATCAAATCGGACCAGGCGCCGAGTTAAGTTGCGTGGGTTAGAATCGACCGGTTATACTGGAATGTGATCGGTTACTACACTACCAATAGCATCAAAGAAACAAACTTTACCTTTCTAATATGAGTCTATTGAACAACTATGCATTTTAGAGACTCGCCCCCTGGGCCCCTTGGAGACTCCTTGGATCTTTCTCAATGGAGAGCTAATAACAGATTCGTGGCACGTCCGGCAGTCCAAGTCTATCGTAATTTTCAATCCGAAGTCGGAGCCTGAAGATTTGTCACGTACATTGCAACTTTTACAAAGGAACCGTATCATTTCCTCACCTCGCGGTCTTGGCCCGACAATTAGTTGGTGAAATTAAATTCGTCTGGACTACTGGAGAAAGTCGTCTTTAAAAGAAAATTTAACGGTGCAAAGTAAAAGTTTTTGTGTTGTCACTGAAAGTTGATTACAGTAATTAGTTTGACTCTGATTGGCACAATGGGTCTTACTGGCTGACTGCTCAGGAAAATTTTATTATGTGAGGCATAAGTTCTAGTTTGTATCTAACAAAGAGGGGTGCAGTGTACAGTTAATTAATTTCAGCGTGGACTGAATTCATCAACAATCTTGGATACATCTCAATCAGGTTGAATACAGGTTTAAAGCGTTAATTTTCTTAGCCGAATAAATTGTTGACTGTTCATAAATAAATCTAAATAACGGAAGGAAAAAAAGTACTTAGGTATTTAAGAAATAAAGAACGAAAGAAAGCCCATTTATTTCACACCACAAAGACATACAAACACTTCACTTAAAAAAACATACTTTGCTATCGTAAACATATATTTTTAAGATAAGCAGCGGGATTTTTTTTAATCAAAGCTCAATATTACAGAACGTTTGGCAATTTTACATCACATTGTCTTCTCATATCGATCGCTCGCTGTTAAGAACTCAGTGTGCCAATATGACTGGCGAACTAAATACGAAGAAGCGTACCGAAAAGCAATAAAGATTCCCAAACAATGACTTTGATCTAACATGTCATGTAACATGACTAGACAAAAGAAATTGAAAATCTAGTAAGAAAGGATCTTCATAAAAACCTCTTCATTACAAAGCCCGAGGACATTAAGCCGCTACAACGGCCAAATAAAGCTAAGATTACAAGTTAACCTCATGTTAGTCCGGAACCCGAATGATAAAGCATCTTAGGCAGATCGGACGGAGGAGGGTACGCTAATCCCTCTTTAGCAAAAACGCTTCGCTCCAAAAAGTGATGGGTGGCTCACAAGGGATGGTCTCCATTACTCGAGCGTGCTGTCAGTTAAGCCAATGAGTCGCTGGATTACTTTCTGCTTAATAAAACTTTAAAAAATCACCTCGCATTTGAAAGTCGCCGACTCTTACTGCTTCTACAGAGACATCAAGGACAACAAAGGGGCTTGACATTTTCGTTTTCACGATTATTTAAAGAAAATTTTTAAAAATGTATTTGGTACTTGCACACACAACTTGAACGAAGGTATTGTGTGAGCAGGAGGTAGGTAAGAAGTTGCGAAATTCCTTTGAACAACTCTTGGATTTAAAGGCACATGAAGATTTCTGAGATCCTGTTTTCTTCTATTTAAACCGTATAAATACAGATAGTAAATTATTCATCATCGAAATTGGTTTACTTGGTATATATACTTTAATGTCTGCTTGTATTTCTATTCCAGTGCTAAAATAAGCAACGATAAGTGTTTTCCTTCACCAATATCGACTGTTATTTACTTAAATAAGTTATCACAGTTGACAAAGGCCTCTCAAACTTGGAAGGTAATCGCACACTTGTTGTACACGTATTTTTCACAACAGGTGAAAAGACAGATAGAAAAACAAAATCAAAGTGTTTTAACAATAAATCTATTTACATTAGTGACACAACAAGTAAAACTAGATAATTTTGGACAAAAAATTTACAAACTCCTAACTTAGTCTTTTAAATTTTTTTCCTTCTTTAACAGTTTACATTATTCTGAAAACCGAGAACGCATGCATTGAACTGCTTTACAGAAGGACATACATACGTCCTAACGAATGATTTCCCAATTTGTTGGATGACAATATTAAAATGACATAACACTTTTTCTGGGGCAGTCAGTCCAGTACAAAAACTCTACATACTTACGCTTTTGCCTTCTTGTGACGACGACACAAAAAGTTGCCAGTGTGCAGCAGCCGTAAAGACAACACAATGGTGTGCCGCAAGATTCATGGCGCTGCCTTTTTCCTATTTACCTGAGGAAATTTATATTCCCGGTGGGTCAGACCGAAAGCCGACCCCAATAACATACAATAGGCTCCAAATTATCATATCGTAATAGACAAGTGGTACTATTCTTTGAGCACAGTAACATTTTTGCTCTGTTTCATTTGTAAACTGCGCAACTCTTGAAAAATGTTGGATAGAGCTTGTTATTTACAAATTTTGATCTTAAACTTTTAAACAATTTTCGATAAAAAATAATATAATTTATTGTGAATGTTTTTATATTTGATGTAAAATCCGATTTAATCAACCCACATACAAGTTCAACTGAAAATCAAACTACTCCGTTTTTTTTACCCTCTACCGTTTCTCAGAAAAACAGATACGCCTTAGACAGTCAATAATATAACTCCAAACATTATATTAATAGGCAATGAGGCAGAAACTTTTTTTCAATGTTTCTGATAAAAAGGAAATTGAGGCTGCTTGTCTGCGTGACGTGACGTAAAGATACATTGCTTAAGCCGCGACGGGTGACGTCACTTTATAGAGGGCCTATTACGAGCTATCTGTTGGTGAATATGATGATCTTCCTTCTCCACCTTCTCCACGTCACCTGTTGTTTGGCTAGAATAAAATACTATATAGTATTTAGCTCGCCAATTGTACAATCTTTACAGGTACATTAAAGAATTTAATAATAATAATGACACGAAAGACACAATATTGATATGGTGTTTTACACTAAACATGAAAATAGGATCAATCTCGTTGAATCATTCAATCTCGTCTCCCCAAGGCACGCCACTTCTGTAAACGCTGGACCGACGATCTGAGGCAGCCTGCTGGCGGCGGTTGGATGAGGATGACCGAAAATGGAAAGAAATATGAGATTGTGGTTTGGATTGAAAAGGTGACATTGAAATAAAACGAAAATTGTCTCTCAAAAATCTGTTACAGCTATCCTAAAAATAATGATACTATACAAAAATCTTTTTGATATGATAATACTTATAATTGTCAAGCTACGGTGCGCAAGTCTAAGGGACGTTCCGCAGTGATAGACTAATCAGGCTTAGAATAAGAAAGTAAATAAGAGAAGATGTATGAAGAAAAAAATCTAAAGGCGATCACTGAAAAAAAACTGCATCGACTTCCGGGTAAACTGAGGCAATTTGTAACATAATATTTCATTACAATAATATCGTATAAGTGTAACTGGGAAAGTACTCGTGGGAAAGTCTAATTTATGTCAAAGACAGGAGATTGTGTGGTGTGGATGTAGTATTTCTTTATCAATTCTATCTGTTTCCCATGTATTGGTTATTTGAAAGGATTGTGAAATACGGCATCACAAGCGCTATTTTTGCCACAGCCGTACAGTTATACTCGCGATATAGGTCTACGGAGGGCATACGAGTATAAAGGGTTCGCCTTATCGTAATTTCCTAAACAACCGTCATGTATTGGTTTATCTCTGTGTTCCTTGATTCACAAATCTCTCTGTTTGATATTGGACGGATCGCGAACGCTCATACGTTAGTCGGAAATGTAAAGTTTTGTCAAAGTGGGATTCTATGCTCTGAACAACTTAGTGAGAGTCCTACTCAGATATTGATGAATCAATTTTTGTTATTACACATTCTTACTATGCGCAGGTAAATAGTAATTGCACTTAAACTTCTGTGGTCGTTTTCTTTCCTTCCTGTGGTGGATAAGAAAGGGAAAAGGCTTCCCTTTCTTATCCACCACAGGACAGATATCGCTTTGTGGGGGTCTGTACACCTATATATTATAAAGCAATGGATTTTTTATTACATTAAAACTTTTTATTGCACATCGCGGTCGTTGCCTAGTGGAACCGAGTGATTGGAATCAATCACTTCAGTGACTCTAATCAGTTTGTGCCAGCTGTCATGTAATGGCAGCCATTAAGCCATGTCAGGGGCCTTATGGGCGGCTTGATAACTTCTGACAGTAAGGCCCGCCACTATCTTACAATCCGTCACCAACCCGGAAATGGCCTCTGTGGTGGACTATGGCCTAACCTTCCTGCGATGCAGGAAGAGACCCGTGCCCCAGCAGTGGGGACATACAAAGGTTAATATTCACGTAGCACGTAACGTTTTGGTCGTAAGGAGAATTGCGCCAGCGCCTCTAGGCAAAATCCCGTCACTAAGTCGCCTGGAGACTCGGGCGCAACTCTCCTTACGACCAAAACGTCGCTATGCTATACTATTAATGTTTATGTTGTGTTACCCTGACTATCAACCACCGTAGTTTGTCCTCGCGACATTTATCTTCTATATAATCCGTGCCGTACTGTGCAGGAATTTGTGAGAACGATGAGCACCTATTGTATCGTTCCGGCATTTCCCGGGAAAATATTATAAGATTACAAACATCAGGGATAGGTAGCAATCGTAACCAGTTGGCGTTCGCGGAAAGCGCGGTGCGCCCGTCCGCTTCGCTGATCAAAACCGAGGCTCTGTCAAACACAGATTGCTTCCAAAAAAGGACGCTGCCCGTGTATCAGCTTCTTACGGTGTATGAATTGTGGAATTGGACGGGCGTATTTCGAAACAGTATAGATTTGTAATTCTTTCTTATGGTCGTGCAATAAAGTGTGCCCTGTGCATATATCTACAGCCGTGTTCTTGAAATAACGTGAAGAATGAAAAGAGTTTCTTATAAATATCGATAATTATTAAATGACTTCCAATGTACAGAAGCGCTCGTGGCCTAGGCAAACCGAGTGATTGGAATCAATCACTTGGTTAAGCAACAACAGGCGCGGTCAGGTACGGGATGAGTGAGCGTCCCGTGACTACCGCTAGTGGCATTTTTCCGAGTGCTTCTGTGCTTCATAAGGCACGTTAAGCCGTTGGTGCCGGCTGTTATAAAATGGCATTCGTTAAGCCATGTCAGAGGCCTTATGGGCGGCTTGATGACTTCTGACAGTAAGGCCCGCTACTGTCTTACAATCCTCCACCAACCCGGACCTGGCCCCCGTGGTGGAGTATGGCCTAACCTTCCTGCGATACAGGAAGAGACCCGTGCCCCAGCAGTGGGGACATACAATGGTTGATAACGACGTACACAAAAGTTTACAATATTCTGTTTTACTTTTTAACTGTTCATCGTCATCAACCCACCGTGGCTGCCCACTGCTGGGTTGATGACAATGAACGGCATTTAGGGCCTTTTCCCCTATCCTTCACGGTCCCTTGCCATCTGCATCCATGGACCTTCCGCCGACTCAACTATATGGTCAGACCATCGGGTTGCCACGGACCGTCATCTTTTTATCGGCCATACAAATTGTCAAGTTTCAATATTTTAAAAACCTATTTAGAGGCTAAAAATTCCACCCATGCTGGGATTTGAACCCGCGACCTCTGGCTATCCGTGCCAGCGCTCTTTCCAACTGAGCTAATGGGCGGCTCACCATATTCTCTGTATTACGTACAGGCAGCGACATCTAGCTGAAGTAATTGTGGTAATTTGCATCACTTGCAGCCCCGATTACCTACTTTGCAGTTAGGTTTTACATCGGAATGATATCGCTGTACCCACATGATTATATTCTTTTTAATGCACTAACCCGTGCTAAGGACAATTTTAAAAACCTATTTAGAGGCTAAAAATTCCAATTAAATAAAGAGGTTCGAAATTTCACTGATGCCGGTGAGTCGCCGATTAGCCCAGTTGGAAAGAGCGCTGGCACGGATAACCAGAGGTCGCGGGTTCGAATCCCGGCATGGGTGGAATTTATAGCCTCTAAATAGGTTTTTAAAATTGTCCTTAGCACGGGTTAGTCCATTAAAAAGAAGTTTCAATATTGTCAAAATTTTTAAACATTTGCTAATTGTTAGTGGTTTACCTAAACCACTGGTTTCTGACAAAACGGTTATCAGTTTTGCTTTACTTGAAAAATGGATAGAATTTTAGAGTATATCACTCGTTTATATCACGTCTAACTTAGGGTTGCGGGTTCAATTGACTGATGCCATTTATTTGTCCACAGCCCTTTAGCTCCTAAGGAAGCACATGGCCCCAAGCACAGCCAGATAACTCTTTATTGCATACCAGTAATTTGCATCGATAAGATTAAGATTTCTGATACTTGCTCTAAAATTAGATTGGAGTGACATCGTATTTATAGTATAGAAGACATAGAAAATATAAGTAAAGGTTAAATAGGTATAACCATGGTAATATTTTTCCGGGGATTAAACGATTACAAAATACGAAAAGTTAAAATACAATAAAATAAATTTTAAGTTTTCTAGTAATGATGTAGACTTGTAATATACAATTTTACAAAAAAATTCGTACATGGAAAATACTTCATACATTATAACAGGGAGTCAGTAAGCTTGTGACGTCACAATTTATCGATCTGAATGAAAATTGTACGGTTTGAGAACATTTTATTACAGAAAACACTTAAAAGTTATATGTTCCAAAAAACCTTTAGGTGGACTGGAAGTGGACTTACAAACACAAGAAATAATAAATTCAGACGTATTTGAATTGTACATGCCTAAATAAGTAAGTCATTATACTAAATTATCAACGGACACGTAAAAATAATACCTATACACAAATAAAAAAAAAATCTAAAATTGCAAATTTTTTTAAATTTAATGCAACAATTAGTTTCCACCAGTTAACCCCGGGAGGTGTATAAATATAGCTGATAGGCATAGGGAAACGCGAGAAAATGAATATAAAAAAAATCTTACAAAAATAATAAATCGGTGAAATTAAAAATGAATTGATCGTAGTACCTTTAAACATCGATGGATTATTGCGCTCTAAAACTCCAATCGTATCACCACCGTCACTCGTGTCGTAATCGATAGAATGGAAATGGAAGACATATTCGCCGCTCGATATGAGAACAAATAACGTAATGAAACATTCCGATTTCGAATGTGTCGGGGTTCTTGCAAATACTTTCAGCATGTGTAATCGGAGTAACCGATAAAAATCGGCCAAGTGCGAGTTGGACTCGTAGATAGACATAATAGATAGTTTAGGAATCGAGTCTTTCAAGTTTTTTTCCAAGATTTTCCCGAACATCAAAGACTATTTTATTTATTAATGCATAATTTTCTGACTTTTTCCTGTATTTGTAGTATAAGTCTATATTATTTGCCTAATTTCATAGATCTAGGTTAACGGGATGTATCTTATGAATTTTGAGTCCCTTTTCAAGAGACTATCATGTATAGTGAAGCGTGGTTAGTAAGAGGAATAAACTGAACCACTATCTGCGTTTCGCTCACACAATAAGAACGATACGTGAGCAAAAGAAAAATAGTTTTTCAATTATTTTCTTAGCATATCGAGTAATACACTTAATTTCATGTCAAAGAAAGAAATGATAAGTATATACCTACTTATCTTATTTTACGAGTTTCACATGAAATCTATTATATTGTATAGCAACTAGGGGAGCACAAGGTGAAGACAAAAGTTTTATCGCACAATCGAGTCGCACAAGCGGCATCTCGCTTTACGCCATGTAATAAAGCGCTAGTCGATATTGAGATAAAACTTTTGTTTTCTCTCATTATCGATTAACGCCATCTTGGCGCGTGCTGTCCGTTGGTGACGTTGTGTTGTCCTAGCAGATCACATAACATAAAGGAAGGCCAATGAGACGAGATAAAGAATGTAAACAAACGGACCGTTACTGAGTTACATTGCGATAGTGAGCGATTATTATCTCTGTCCTTGTCACGCGTATGCGGTAATGGCGCCATTTCATCCACGACAGCTGTCGTTGCGTATTTCATGGTACAGGAAAACTTTCAGTACGGCAGTTGTCAACATTTGGTGTCATCCGCCATTTTGCGAACTATAATAGTTAGTTTTTTTGTTGATTTTTGCTGTTATTGTAATTAGTTGTTGGTTTTAATTATGGAATCACAGCCTGGCGGCTCTAGACAACCTAGGCCTCTTCCAGTGAATCATGTTTGACTAATACAGACGACAGCGCTTAGAATAGGGAATCCGAAATTTGTATAACTATAATTTATTCAAATAAAAATGTTTTGAACCCCTGAAACTTTGTTTACATTCTTTATCTCGTCTCATTGGCCTTCCTTTAGAACAAGTTGCTGTCACACAATACAAATTGTGGAGTTATTGCTAAAAGTATACAATTTTATTTACGACATAGCTTACACATATTGGAAAATAACATAAAATTGCCACCAAAGCTTGATTAAGAATATGTGTATACCAACTATGGTTCGTTATAAAATATAAAATACTTTATGTATCGTAAACAAGACGAAAACTACGGTATAACAAAATAATAGTTATCAACCCTTATATGTCCCCACTGCTGTGGCACGGGTCTCTAACAAAATAATAATAATATAGAGAAAAAGTTGACCAATTACAATACATTACATTTACAGACAGGCACATACATTGCTTCTGGCCCCACACTAGGATACCCTGTGTCGTGGGAACCAGAAACAACGACATCACAAACATGTAAACATCCAAGACCTGGGGTTTTTTTTTTCCCAGCCGGGTTTCGAACCCGGGACCTCCTGCATGGCAGGTAGATGCACTACCGTTACGCCACAGAGGTCGTCAAGCAAGCCACCACTTATTATGTAAAACTCTAAGGGCCGTAATTTAAGAAACAAATAAATAAATTTAGACACCAAAAGGAGCCTTTCTAGTAAACTCCTACTAGAGATACATGCAGAGAAGTGTACTGACGCTCTCCTCGAAGTCATTGTCAGCAATTTCCATGCCTCCTTTCGCTTAAAATTGAATGAGACGATTCTTAGCACCAGTCACGAGAAAAGAATTTAATAACATACGAAATAACTGCTCCCGAGGACATTCGAGCGTCCCGTGTAAAAGAAAAGTCTTCCTGCTAGGACATATTACAAACCAAGCGATAAATAGAAACTGAATTAACGCATACCGCATAGATAAACCTACGAAACAGTGGTATAAGAGTGAAGTCAACATGTTGCTTCAAATTCGACTTAAAGGACTATGTCCACTTTGTATGGGCGATTTGGCCAAACGTGAACAGTCAATTGAATTAAAACTAAGTAGGTTTTGTAGTATGAGTTAGTAAGAACCCTATTACAGTAATTAATTTGCATCAATATACCTTCATTGTGAGTTTTTTGCTGCATAATAAAGCAAGCAAATCATAGGACACCTTCTATGATTTGCTTGCTTTATTATACAAAATCCGTAGTTGAGCCGGGGTCATCAATAAAGGATGAATCGGGATCCATTTTAACAAGCCAAAGTAGTAATAAAACAAACAATATTCACGAGAAGCAAAGAAACAGCAAAAACAATGAATGAATGAATTGTTTTGTTTGTTTATTTTAGCCGGTGACAATGACAATTCAAACATTTTTTTTGTCTAGTGTTGCCATAAATAAATAGTTTACCCTCAAATCCAGATTATTTCTTTTAATCATTTTATCACACTAATGATTGAATTAGTGTGTATTGTATTCACATCTAGCAAGTATTGTATTTTTTTTTACCCAAATAATACTAAAACGCGTTGCATTAGAGACTCCAAATTGTTTTCTGTGCAATTTGTGACTAATTAAATTCTTTAAATTGCAACACCGAAATAAAAATCAAGGCTGGTTGACAGAATAAAGACTGGATTTCAGATAAAATTCTTATTAGTTTGTAACTGTTTAAAACGTCGATTGATACAACGAGATAAGCAAAAATATTCGTTTTAAATTAATTATAATCAGGGGTTATTTAGATTTTTCTCTTACATTCTGTCCTTTGTGCTCTGTATCGAGTGTTAAGTTTCCTAACATCGTTCCGTAACCCATAGAGAACACACAGTATATATATTCATACTACAGGGAAATAATTGACAAATCACCGCCCACGCCCGGAATTTATTCGTTTTAAATTTCAAAACTATGATACCCCGACAGTAATAACGAATAGATTCTCACTAATTACTCACACGAATAGAGTCACTTATCAGTATTCTAAGAACACGTTAAGCGTTATAGTGGAAAATCCGTAAACACAAACATGTATTTTTATGTGACTTTACAAGACTTTTAATCGGATAATACAACATAAATAGAGTAGATTTGGTTTCTAATTAGCATTTACCATACTTTTATCTAAGTTCCACGTGGACAAAGTTGTGAGGAAATTACAAAGTATGAATTAATTAATTAAATGTTTTATCGCATTACTTTATGGTAGGTAACGTTTGATTTATGATAGACCCGCTATGCGTTGGCACTTGGATTTCGTTCGCCATTTTCGTCTCAGAATAGTTTTCATTTAAATAAAATTCCAATCATTTAACGTTTACCACTTGAACGATGCGATTGGGTGCAGAATAAAATAAAATTTTCCCTGTGAAACTGGACGGTTTGTAGTATTTATTGCAATATGATTCAGCATTTCGGCATAAAATCCCGGGAAGGTATTTTTATGGTTTTATTCATTCGTTAGCATTAATAAACATAACAAAATCTATTCATATTATATCCGTGCTTCCGAACTTCGCAAGGCACGTTAAGCCGATGGTGCCGGCTGTCATGTAATAGCAGTCGTTAAGCCATATCAGAGGCCTCATGGGCGGCTTGATAACTGATTCTGACAGTAAGGCCCGCCACTGTCTTACAATCCTCCACCAACCCGGACTTGGCCCCCATGGTGGAGTATGGCCTAACCTTCCTGCGACGCAGAAAGAGACCCGTGCCCCAGCAGTGGGGACATACATACAAGGGTTGATATCGAATATTTTATCCATTTTTAATTCCATTTTGATATACATGATAATAACTTTTTCTTAGTTTATCATGCGTAAACGTGTATATTATGTGGATGATTTAGAACGCTTAATCTTGTACTATATTAAAATAACTACTTTATATTCTATTACTTTTATGATAAAGTAAAATTAAAAATGTTCGTAGGCATTTACAAGGAACTTAAATTGACTTACTGAGCACGGAAACTCACCCAAGTGTGAAAGAAAAATTATCCACGGAAATCGAGTTTAACTGTTTTCAGGCGACTTTATATTTTATTGCATTTAGGCTATAATAGTGCTACCTTTATACAGACGATGCAACATAAATAACGATGAGCGTTATCTGCCAAAAAAAGAATAGAATAGAAAGTTTATACTATTTTTATTTTAATGCACTAACCCGTGCTAAGGACAATTTTAAAAAACCTATTTAGAGGCTAAAAATTCCACCCATGCCGGGATTCGAACCCGCAACCTCTGGCTATCCGTGCCAGCCACAGAACATAAAAAAAGAGTAGAAGTAGTGACATGACACATTAGTACGAAAACCAGTGTAACCAAACTGATACACATAAACCAAACGCATACTAAGAATGCCAAGCTGCCATTGGTAAATAAAGTCAATGCCGAAAAGGTGTACATCATAAAAGTTTCGAGTAAAATATGCACCTTTTCGGAATGTTAACAATGATCAAAGTCAAATGACAATGATGAAATAAGGGTTGGCATTTTGTAGTAACGCTACTCTACACTAGATGGAACTACCGCCGCGTCGGACCGAAACGAACTTTTACCTAGTAAGACATAAAGTTCAAAATTTAAAAACAAGTACATTCTCAGTTTGGGATGGGACAATGCAAGTTTTAGTTTGTCGATAGGGAGAACCTATCGACAAATTATACAAACAGTTTAACACATTAACGGCTGAATACGAATACTGATACTCAGAAGTATTTTTGGCGATTTCTTTTTTGCCTGCTGGTTGACTGGTAGAAAATGCGTCTTTTTTACATTATCTTTTGTGCAATGAAGAAATAATACTAATAGGGTGGATACATATACAAATAAAACAATGTGGTAGATTTCATAATATTTTAAAATAATATCTCTTATTAAAATTAGCTTTAACCCACTGCTTCGTCGGCGTTAGAAATTATAAAAAAAATACTTTGTCTATCTGTACGCCAATTTCATAACATAATACTAATTGATGATGGTATTATATAATTTCATTTATACGCGAGAGTCTAACCTGGAAGTGAAGCACATTTTTTCTGGTATTGCTGCATCACATAAGTGCCATCTTCCGCCTTTTTAGTTATTATGAAGTGTTCATGAAAATGCTCTGAATATATTGTGCTCCTCTTCGTTGGGAACCAATTTTGCCTTCTTATCGCTGCCATCCATTTTAATTTCGTATCCGGTTTCCTTAGGAAAACTAAACGAAAACTCACTTCCAAATTGTTTTGATTCCGAGAGGGTTGTTTTATCATTGCCTCGGTTCGCTGTTGTCAAAGGGGTTGAAGTATTAAGGGTAAATAGCAGAATAATAAAAAACCATAAATCAAATAACAAAACAAAAATCTGATGCTCGCCAAGAGAACAACCACTCGAACAGGTAAACAATATAATAAGTAATTTACCTAATGTTTTGAACTGAAGTAAAAAAAACCATATGAGTCGTTTTCGATAACCTCACTTTACATCTCGGTTGGAATATTTAAAAATGTAAGATTAAAATTACTTTGATAGTTTGTTAAATATTGCAGTCCCTGATAAACTGGTGAAGAAAAACTATATCGCGATCTAGCTGTGCTCATGTCTTGTATGTGCTCATGTCATGTCTTGTATGAAAGTAATGTATGAGCTCCAATGACAGTTTTTACATGCACAACCACCAGCCAGCGACCGGAGCTCATACATTACTACTTTACCCGGCCCGGCGACCGGACGGCTACCGGGTGCATATGAAAAGGCACTTAGGAAGGCCATATAAAATAACAATAATTATTTTACCTACTTAGACGAATGGGAATTTACAATACATAAGTACCGTTAAGTATGTATGACTCCTAAGTCATAGACAATTAATTATCGATAGATTTTTATCATGTGTGTCCCCATCCGTAATTGAGTAGAATTCAAATTTTGACAGAAATTTCTAGAGAATGTACACTTTCTTCGATGAAAATTTAACTTTAGTAACCAGTAAATAAAGGTGGTTTCACTTTCTCATTTTCGGATTGGTTTCCGTGTTCATGTCATAACAAATTTAATTAAAAATCCAATGAAATACGTCTTGCAGATGAAATGTTACGCCATGATCGGTATATTTTGGTGCCCAACTTTTATTTTTACTCTCTAACACAGCATAACAAGGCAGGTTAACAAAGTTTTCACCATTTTTTCTTTACTAGAAGCGCACGGCAACTGAAGTCAACAAAACTGTCACCGACTACGCATAGGCAATACATTGCTAATGTAAGGCACGCGGGCACCGCCCACTTACGACTTCTACTCTTTTTTTATGTTCTGTGGTGCCAGCGCTGTATCCAACTGAGCTAATGGGCGACTCACCGGCATCAGTGAAATTTCGAACCTCTATGCACTATTCTCTGTATGACGTACAGACAGCGACATCTGGCTGAAGTAGATTGCATCACTTACAGCCCCGACTACCTACTTTGCAGTTAGGTTTTTACATTGGAATGATATCGCTGTACCCACATGATTATACTATTTTTATTTTTATTTTTAATGCACTAACCCGTGCTAAGGACAATTTTAAAAAACCTATTTAGAGGCTAAAAATTCCACCCATGCCGGGTTCCGAACCCGCAACCTCTGGCTATCCATGCCAGCGCTCTATCCAAATGGTCCTTAGCACGGGTTTTCAAGTAAATACCACAGTTAACACAAATATTTGTGTTAACTGTGGTATTTACTTGAAAACCTGTGATTAGCTTATAGCTATTATTTCGCAGTTATTAAGTTAGTATTAAAGCATACACGGCCGGGTCGTTTCTCATTAATTCTCGTCTTTATTCTGTATGTTCAGCCCAAGAAAGACCCTCTATATATCCCTGTGCCAGGCCATTGTTGTTTAATAACACTTTTATATTGATACTTTAAGAATTATAAAAACAAATAACACGACTGCGTACCTCGGGTTAGCTCAAGGTAACGTATATATAGTAACGTAAGGTAAGATTTGGAAGTGGAATTTTGGATGGAACCTTACCCATTTAAATACAAAGTTTCACCTCCAAAAGGTTTACAAAATGTGTAAAAGTTTGGAGAAATTATTTTCAAAACTTCGTTTTAAATAGAGAGGAAATCAGAATTTATTATTGATAGTACACATAGAAAGCAACGCAACGTTCGCATTTTTTGAGAAATCTTATAAGAAAATCTGCTACCATACATATATGAAACCTGTTTACATCTAGAACACTTTTTTTGGGCAGTCGTGTAACATTATCAACTCGAAACACCTTAACGATATGCCGCAAACTTTCCACAACTTGGCGGTTCAACAGGGCGTCTAGACAAAACTGTCCACTGTGAAATTCAATAGTCGCCAAAAAGAAAAGTGAACTATAAAATTAATAGGCGGGCGGTTAGACGCGGTGGAATGGGCAATAAATCGCGCGCAGCCATCGCCGGCGGCGATAACACGCGCCCGTTTGCGGTTTGTGTATTTGATAATTCGTTGCGGTGACACCTGCCGCCCCCGCGTCAATAACTTGGAAAAATAGTCCCGGGGAGAAGTAAAGGGTAACGTACACTTTGGTTGGATCTGTAGGCATATTCTTGTGTTTACGTGCTTACGCTTAACTGAACAAGCATTCGTTCTCTCGCTCGCACGACTTTTACTCATATTACTACTCCGAAAGCTGTCTTTATCGTCAGTACGCACTAACTGTATAGTTTGTTTGTATGGTGGTTTTTTTAAGTCACTCTAAACCTATAGGGCGCCAGGTCTATTCAATCAAATCAACCCCAGGTCTTGGATGTTTACATGTTTGTGATGTCGTTGTTTGTGGTTCTCACGACACAGGTCCTGGCCCTACACTATCCTATTGTAGGGCCAGAAGCAATGTATGTGCCTGTATGTAAATGTTTATATATAATAATTCTCTGCTGCAACCGAATTTATTGCACACGAAACATTTATAAGGATATTCCATAATAAGACGTGTATAATTGTAATTAAAATAGAGATCGTGGGTTCAATTCCCACAGGGAAGTTTCGTACTTCTAAGTGTATTAACATATGTGTGATGTCCTTGTTGAGTTACCATAGCACAGGGTATCTTAAGTAGTTTTGGGGTCAGGACGAGTGATTCTGTTGTGCGGAAGTTAGTATTATTATATAGTCACTAAAAAAGAGTTTAAGACTTTCATTCGTATCAACAGATAGACTTATTAATGTAGTCTTACTTCTAGCATTCTGATGCTAGTATAAGCATCAGTTAGTATCGCATATTAAAACCGACAATATTACGATTATGGAAATACGCTAAATCGGGTTCGACCCCTCGACGGAGGTTCCGTGGTGTCAGCTTCACATTCACATACTCGTAACATCCTCGCTTCTCATATTGTGATCGGTTTTATTAGAGGACGTTTCCGGCTTACCCCAGTTATAGAAGTCAGTCAGTGGCAGGTTTTTATGCAGGAATGCAAAGGTGATTTCGAGACTGGTCTCGCACGATTGATGGACTGGATTGGATTGATGGTCATGATGCACTCTGGAGTGCACAGTTTAAACGGAGCGATATTTTACGTCTAGTCTTGCTAGCCTCCAATCCAGACTTGGCCACCGTGGTGGAGTATGGCCTTTACCTTCCTCAGGGAAGAGACCCGTTCCCCTCGGTGGGGACATAATGGATTGATGGTGATGATGATATTTTACGTAATTGATAAAAATGCAAGTGCCAAAAACAGGTCTGAAAGGAAACCAACAACGTTATTCAAATAACTGTTCAAGGAGTGATACCTGAATGATCATCCTCCTTAATAGAACTTTTTAACTTACGCCAAATATCGAAAAAAACATTACTATGCCTGACTTCGTAACAGTTTACTGAAAGGATGCTTACTACCAGCAACCTGAAGGCTTTTTTTATCTCACTGACAAATGTCAAACATAGAATCTTCTTCTTCTTCTTCAGGCGATATTAGTCCACTGCTGGACATAGCCCTCACCTAATGAGCGCCATAGCGCAAGGTTGTGCCATCATTGGGGGGTAATGCCCATAATCCCCACGCTGGGCATGCGGGTTGGGGATCGCGGTTTGGTGGAATTGTACTGCAGGGGGCGCTGCTGCCCACCAACCGGTTTGTGTCCCTTAGTCGCCTTTTACGACACCCGCGGGGAGATTTTGGGTTTGTGCTATTCGCTAGGCCGACACTACACAGCAGAATACTTAAAATATAGAATACTTAGGACCAATTTCTGAATTCAGAATTTTCCTAAGAAATTACTTAACTCTAGTGCTGTTTCTTCGAATTTGTCAGCAAAAGGCTTGACAGGACGTAACTTAAGTATTTACTTAGTCAAGTACTCAAAAACCGGCCCTAAGTCAAAACTAGGGAAACTATGCTCAGCTCATAGTGGGATAACTTACAACTACTTTGGGCGGTCATTAAAACTAGATTAAACTGAACCTGTAGTTTTCAGGCGCAAATTATCAGAAATGTGAAGCCCGGGGAGAAAATAGTACCAAAATATAACGAGAAATGTTCGAGTGCGTCCATTAGACACAAGTTTCACAGGAAGAGGATTTTTAATGGACAATATTTCTGCAAACACGCCGTCTGCGCACTTTACCCCGCGTTTCCCGGTAACTTAATGATGGTAAAATTATTTTTCATTAACGCTCGGATGCGTTTCAACGTACAGCTGGAAACTAAAATCAATTGTTAGAGTTAAATGAAATAAAGTTGCAGCGGGTTCTTACTTCTGCAATCTGTGAAATTGGTTTACTGAAATGCTACGTTTTTACAGAGTGTGTGTGCTAGATTTCAGTTCACCGGAATATATATATAAATATATATTTATAATACGTCCGAAAAGCGGACGGGTAATAGAGAAACTATTGTAGATAGTATTTTTTGCGGATGATACTTCTTTATATTTTAAAATTAAGAGAAGTTTAAATAATGTAAACGATCTAAATAATGATCACTCAGTAGTTCTAAAATAGTTCACTGTAAAAATCTGATGTTAAATGCAAAACAACAAAATACATAAAGTTTTCATTGAGTCCTCGATATTTATAGGCATAACGACTGATTTACATTAAGTTCAGCTGCATTTGCAGTGAGAACAATTAGGCATCTACCAGACATATCCACTGCGTGGTGTGTTTATATTAGTTATTTTCAGAAGTAATATAATTATTCGGTATAATGTGAAGGGCAGTAGAACATACATACATACATACATACATACATACATACATACATACATACATACATACATACATACATACATACATACATACATACATACATACATACATACATACATACATACATACATACATACATACATACATACATACATACATACATACATACATACATACATACATACATACATACATACATACATAACCTCACGCCTGTATCCCAGAGGGGTAGGCAGAGACCAGGGACTGCCACTTGCCACGATCCTGACAAATCACCTTCGCTTCATCAACGTTCATAAGTCGTCGCATGCACGCACGCCGGGTACTTTTTATCTTTCCTTTGCTAATACATCCCCTATTGGTCGATGTACTCTGCCTAGAGCGTCCCTTACCAGCCCTTCCACTCACATTCGCAATATATATATGTTTCGTCAATCTTTCTTCCTTCATCCTCTCCACATGTCCAAACCAACGAAACATTCCTTTCTCAATTCTAGTCACTACATCCTCTTTCAGGCTACAACGTTCTCTAATCAGACTATTACGTATCCTGTCATTCAAAGTAAGACTACACATACTTTTCAAGGACCTCATTTCTACTGCATTAATTCTACTTTCTTGCTTTGCGGGCAGTAGAAATCGAAACTAAATTTCATTTGCAAAAAAGAACAACAAGAGGTATTTACAACTTAGCCACCAGGAAATCACTAAGGTGTTCTGAAGAAATAAGGATTTTTTCCTTGCCAATAAACTGTATCCGATAGTACAATGAATGTTCGAAAAAGTATCACAACGTTCAAATTAAATAGGATTGCTTATTCTAAATTCCATTTAGCCAAGTAAACACGAAATACGAATTCTAGAAGATATATTTTATCCCTGTCTGCGACATAGGCTAAAGCGAAATAGGCTATCTCCGATAAGCAGAGTCACAAGCAACCGACATTTTCACAGCTACAACATGTACTTTTGTAAAAGAAGAGAGGAATATTGTGCCCTTATTTGTGACCTCGGGAGGACCTAAAAGTTTGCAGAAAGAGCGATAAGTTCAAACCGACGAATGCTATTTCTCTGTAGCGCAGTACATTTAAAAATCGATTACACGCAAAGTCCGTGGAGCGGGACAGGCGGATGGAGACTGAGAATTTACAGTCTTGAGAACCCTTTTCACTGAGAAATCCAATAAGCAGCTGCTGACCTTTCTCGGGCGTCCGCAGATGGCTTATGATATTGTTGAAGTAACTGCGCAGCTTAAACACGTCGTTGTGATACAACTTAGAGTAAATGTGAAAGATCCTTGAGCATACATGGATAGATGAATGGAAATACAAGGTGTAATTATATGCCCAAATTGAACGGCTCTACTCGTTAGTACAAAAAAACGTTACAATAGAGAAAAATATTGTCATCATCAACCCATTATGTCCCCTACCGAGAGGCACGGGTCTCTTCCCTAAAGAACGTACAGGCCATACTCCACCACAGGAGCCAAGTCCAGATTGTTGGAGGCTTGCAAGACTAAAGGCTGGTCTTACTGTCAGAGGTTTTCAAGCACCCCTAAGGCCTCTGACTTGGCTTAACTACTGGCATCTATCGACGGCAGCCGGCACCAACTGCTTAACGTGCCTTGCGAAGTACGGAACCGCTCGGAAAAGTGCCACTAGCGTTAGTCATAGACGGTCACCCGTCCATGCACTGAACGAGCCCTATGTTGCTTAACCTTCGTGATCTATTAAGATCACTCAGGCAGCCGGGGCTACGAGCGATAGAGAAAACTATGAAAGCGTAAAAAACATATCAGCTGTTTTAAGCATTTTAATGCAACAACTGACGACCAATGAAAAGCGAAGAGGTGACCAATGAAAAATCAAGAACGAAGAGCGATGAGAGTTTGCGGAATGGATAGTCGAACATCAACATCCCAACATTCAAGTACCAACATAAATCTTTTGGTTACTTTTCGTCTCGTCAAATTGTGTCCCGGATTTGCTAACCCTACTGAGTAAGAACTTATATTCTAAGGGCCGATTTCTCAATTAAGAATTTCACTAAGTAAATACTTAACTCACGTTCTGTCACGCTTTTTCCTGAGAAATTCGAAGAGATAGCACTACAATTAACTATTTACTTACCGAAATTCTCCATTCAGAAATTGGCATGAATGGTAAATGTAAACACAAACATTTTTATTTTTTTATTAGTTCTAGCATGTGGGTCAAAAACTACGGCCGCAGTGTAAATGATAACACGGTGTTGTATCGTATAAGGCTCTATTATTACTAACACTAAACTCACAGCTGTTGACGGCTGTTTTCTTTCTCATTTCAGGATTGTCACACAATTTAACATAAAATAAATAATAACTTCGGCACGACACAATCACTTGACCTGGTCTCAAACTAGGATACCCTGTGCTATGGTAACCGGGCAAGGACGTCACAAACATAAAAACATACCCAGACTGAGGCCACTTGTAAAAATGTACGGCGGCGGCCCCAAGGGGGAACCCACGACCTCTGCCTTGGTAACAAAGTGCCTTAACGGCTTGACCAACGAGGCAGTCAGCAATTTTATCATCTTATAGGAGCATCGTCTATGAGGACGATTCATTATCTAGGAGCGGCGGCGGTAGCACAATGGACTATGATTATATTATTTTTAGTGCACTAAATAGGTTTTTAAAATTGTCCTTAGCACGGGTTAGTGCATTAAAAATTATATAATCATGTGGGCACAGCGATGTCATTCCGATGTAAAACCAAACTGCAAAGTAGATACTCGGGGCTGCAAGTGATGCGAATTACTTAAGCCAGATGTCGCTGTCTGTACGTAATACAGAGAATATTGTAAAGAGGTTCGAAATTTCACTGATGCCGGTGAGTCGCCCATTAGCTCAGTTGGAAAGAGCGCTGGCACGGATAGCCAGAGGTCGCGGGTCCGAATCCCGGCATGAGTGGAGTTTTTAGCATCTAAATAGGTTTTTAAATTGTCCTTGGCACGGGTTAGTGCATTACAAATAATATAAACTTTGAAATATGAATGATTTTACAAGGCGTAAGTCTATTTACACTTATCCTACGTTTCTATTTATTTTTTATGTAGTCTATATAGTTCCATTGCAAGGGTTCTCTGCCTTTTCGCAGAAACATTTTCAGCCGATTATCATTTGGCAACTAACGTTTCAAATAATATTATTTTGCGGAATAATCATTTGCCAACTATTCTTATATTTTTTTTTGGTTTCACAACCTCGTAGTTGCCAACTGTTTGTTTGGTTTGCTTTTTATAATGAAATCTTTCAAAATGCCAACTAGCGTAGCGTATATTTAAGTAGCATATATTTTACGCGTAATATTCATTCGGTCGTGGCCTAGGCGAACCGAGTGATTGGAATCAATCACTTGGTTAAGCAACAACAGGCCCGGTCAGGTACGGGATGGGTGAGCGTCCCGTGAGTAGCGCTAGTGGCGAGCGCTTCCGTGCTTCGCAAGGCACGTTAAGCCGTTGGTGCCGGCTGTCATATAATGGCAGTCGTTAAGCCATGTCAGAGGCCTTATGGGCGCCTTGATAACTTCTGACAGTAAGGCCCGCTACTGTCTTACAATCCTCTTCCAACCCGGACTTGGCCCCGTCTGCAAAAAGGCAGAAAACCTTCGGTCTTACAATTTCAACCTAACACGCTCCTTCGCGCTCCGTTACGCTACGCGCTTCGTCGCACCTATATTTTTGTCGCAGATTGAGTCTCGTCGGCCACCCTACTAGCCAGTAATATTTCCATTCCCAGTAATATTTTTCTTAAATTAAAAATGCAAATAATTTTTTTTTATACTAAAATCAATTTATGAAAAGGGAACTTACACTGACGAAACTTTATTCATCTAATAGTTGTTTGCCTAGTAAAAGACTTGACAAATAATAAATTCCCAAAACGTTTTGTGTCATTATAATAATCAGCTTAACAATAATCCTACCAAATGAAACATTGCGATACAAATATTTGTAAATCGTTTGTTGTAAACGTAAAAAATAGGTGAAACGTTGGTTGGCAAGTGATAATCAGCGTAACATTTTTCTGCGAAAAGGCAGGACACCCATTGCAAGGCATAGACCTTCACGGAGTACGAGATAAATCACCACGCGTGCCCACCGCGGATTTGCGAGTTAAGCGCCGAGGTATATGAACAACTCAGACACTCAGGTTTCGTCACGATGTTTTCCTTCAGAAGAGTGATATTGCTACTATTACTTCACCAGTATACGTAGCTTACAAAATAAAGACGTTGGTAGGTATTTACCGGTATTGGAACCCACAACTTTCCGACTATGAGGCCAGCATTCTACTGCCTTGCTATGCTACTATGTATGAATTATTAAACAATTATGAAAATACAGGATAAGTATAAGATTTCTCTCTGCTTGCTCTGATTTGTGCTCTCAAGTACAATAAAGAACATTCTTATTCCATCTTATTTCTACGTATTCAGTCGATTTATTTCTCTTTCGTTAGAAACCACTTATCCGACACCACTTTGATGTGACGGCCAGTCAAAGCGAGCAATTGGCGAGTTTACTTATTCAGCCAGTGTTCCGGGGAGTTATTCATTGCGAGGCGTGTTGGAGAGCTACAGGACAATCGCATTTTCGCAGATTGAAAACTTCGCTCGGACGAACGAGCGACAAGTTTGCCAGTGAGAAGCGAGGTGATTTGTTCACGGTGTTTTAAAACCAGATATATCAAACTAAATACTTAAAAGAATGAGCCATTTTCAGCACAACTTCTTAAACCAAATCATAGATGCTAGTGACTACTAAAATAACCCAATCCACAGAAACACCTTGTCGGTTTCGGGGGGGCCTGTTTTTTTTCTTACTTTAAATAAATCAAAAAAAGATGGCACTTACAGGCGTGGCCATAGTAAAACCAGGGGCATTATTATGTAAGTATCCACTCAGTTGAGTGACGTTGATTTTTACTTTTTTTAAGTTACTCCGGCTGTCAAATGCATACATTTTTTTACACTTAGGAGTCGTCTAAATGCTTCACTCGCTAGAGTGGAATGCTACGTAATGAGAGGGCAGAATGCGGCTGTCAAAATTAATCTGTGCTAAGCAAAAGTTGACAGCCGTGAGTCTGTTCTTGCATGTGCACTATAAGCGCCATCGTTGTGAAATTGTGCTAAAAACACCTCATTATAATAAGCGAATGTGAGTGGAAAGGCCGGTATTGTATTATTGGAAATTTCTTCCAGCCAACCCGATCAGACGTGAAACTATAATTTTAAAAAGATCTTTAAGTTTAATGGATCTACTAAGGCTAAAAAAATACCTTCTTCAATACAAGTGAAGTATCAATTGGACACTCTAATCATGCGCCACAAACAAATATATATTACTAGGCGACCGCCCAAAGTTGCTGTCCCATGTTAATTATTAGACCTACTAATGAACCCTCACAATTTTTTTTATAAAAATCGGTGAAGCCGTTTAGGAAAAGCTTGATGACAAATTACTATGAGGTTTTTATGTATTAGATAATACGAAATAGATTCTAACCGTAGGAGTTCCTGGAAAAAAACTTGAAACGAAAAAATGTGTGCCGTAGTCGTGCCGTATAAGTTTGAAGAGCAAATATTTTTTATGTTTCATAATATAATTTAATCCGGTGCTGGTGCCCTGCAGTGGGACTCTTATAGGCTACATAGAAAACAATTCGTTATCAACCCTTGTATGTCCCCACTGCTGGGGCGCGGGTCTCTTCCTGCATCGCAGGAAGGTTAGGCCATACTCCACCACGGGGACCAAGTCCAGGTTGGTGGAGGATTGTAAGACAGTGGCGGGCCTTACTGTCAGAAGTTATAAAGCCGCCCATAAGGCCTCTGACATGGCTTAACGACTGCCATTACATGACAGCCAGCATCAACGGCTTAGCGGGCCTTGCGAAGCACGGAAGCGCTCGGAAAAATGCCACTAGCGGTAGTCACGGGACGCTCACCCATCTCGTACCTGACCGCGCCCGTTGTTGCTTAACGAAGTGATTGATTCCAATCACTCGGTTCGCCTATGCCACGAGTGCACATCGAAAACAATGTTAAAGAATAATCAACCGTCCGAAAATTCAAATTTACATCCTACGTCCCCCAATCCGGCCAATGAGATCCGAAATAAGTCCATGCAAAGTAAAAGTCATTTATTTGTTCAAGTTATTTGTCGGGCATTCTGTCTGCCACACCCTAAGCCTATATCTATTTTATCCTCTGTGTTATATAGTTTAACAAACAGTGTTTTAAGGATTGTATAATTGAATTACGTGAAAATACAAAAAAAAAATTGCTTGAGCAATTTCGTATTTCAGCGAAGAACCTAGTTATTATAAATAAGTTACCCTTTTTTCGAGATGAAAAGCAAAATGCACATTAAAGATCTTAGTCGAAATTTAAATTAGGCCTTTTTAGACCACGTTATATCGAAACTTTCCCGGTTCACATGAATTTATAATGACTTAGTAAACGCATCGGTATAAAACCCGACAAATAACTTAACAGCTGACTGATATCGAATGAACTTCTTAACGGAGACGCCGGATGAGACTTAGAATTCTTCGGAGTTTTGTTAACTCAAAAATTAAATGCTCTTAATTGTCCACCGCCAAGTCATTCCGCTTGCTCGGATTTACGCTCAAGTTGTATGTCGGGCGTTATACCTTGATTTACTATGGCACAGCATTAGTCGAGCACTCAGTTACTGCCGCATCGGTGTTTCGTCCACGTCACAGTTTTTCGGCATCCCCTGGCCGGCAATAGATTGATGAGTCGCTCCAACGTCGTCATTAGGTGGCCGTTTTTCCAGAGAGCGGCCGACTGCCGAGATAATTGGGGCGAGCGTTTTACTACGTCCCGCTGCCGCCCGCGCACACATGCGGTCGGAGCGCGCTTGGATGGGCCCGTTTGGCCGACTCGCCCAAATTCAAAATATAAATCCAATTATCCTTCTTCTTCTTCTTCAGGCTATATTATGAAGTCCACTGCTGGGCATAGCCCTCCCCTAACTAGCGCCATAGCGCCCCGTCTTTGGCTTGCCGCATCCAGCATCTGCCTGCGGTTTTTCGCAGATCGTCATCCTACTTGGTTGGAGAGCGTCCTACACTACGTTTGCCGAGTCGCGGTCTCCACTCAAGAACATGCTTCCTATTCCTTATAAAAACAAAATGTTCATGTCAATGTCGATTATTAATTGATTATGCGGAGAAAAAGCAAAAACTCAAAATTTATCCTTAAAAAAACTACAGTAGACAATCTGGCTAATGTTGAAATTATTGGGACGAACGGTTTTATTACGAATGCGATGCGTTTTACGTCGAGTGGGCTTAATTTAGTAGCAAGTACTGAAATTCAAAGTCCATAACATTTATATTCATTGTAAAACTAGAATATTTACTAATATTTAATGTACGTCCTAGTTGTTAGTTTTAGAATTAATCTTAGAAAAAAGTAATAAAAGCGAAGATTATCTTTTTTCTAATTTATTATTTAAATCCCACTTGCCCTGAAGCAATGACTCGCTGACATGAGTAAATACTCACCCTAACCTACGGTGCTCAGATCTTTGACCGAAAATCAAGCTTTTCCGAAGACCAAGCTTTGCCAACGGGCGATGGTTAGAAGGACGAATCCGAAACACCACGCTCCGGTTCAGAACCAAAATCGCTGATGTCGGAGCTGTGACCGCAAAACTCAAGTGGAATTAGGCAAGCCACGTCATTCGTGAGGGTCCACACCGATGGGCGAAAATTGCCACGGAATGGGCTCCACGCGACGGATATCGTAGATAGATATATAGATAGATAGAGATAGAGAACACTTTATTGTACATAAAAATGGAAATTACACAGATATTTCTTAACCTAAGAGTACAAACGGCGGCCTTATCACGTGGTCGGCCAAAGCGGAGATGGCGTGGCGGGACGATCTCTCAACCTTCTTGTCCGGATAAGCGATAAATGCTCAAGACATACAGGGAGGAGTGAAAGCTCATGGCCTTTGCCCATCAGTGGGATACAAATACGGCTGACAAAAAAAATGGCTAGAATATTTGACTGAACTTATTGTTATTTATTGTGTCCTTGCTAGGTATACGAGTTGCAAACGTCACACTGTTTAGCGATTATCAGTTGGTATTTTTTTACTTTGCTTTCGGAATTTAATTATTATTAGCCTTGTACGTTTTTTATAACTCTTGTTATGGTACTTAAGTAGACACTAGTTATGTAGATGACTGACTAGCATACTCGAAATTGGAAAATAAAACTGGGAAAACCAAAAAAAAAAAAGATGGGAAGATATCTTCAAACATAGATGTAGTCCAAACTAGAGGAAGCAAGCCAAAGACAGAGAAGAATGGAAGACACAGGGGGATGCTTACGCTGAGGAGGCGACTTCCATCAATAATAATCATCATCATAATTAAAATTCATTAAATTTAAAACCACCATGTCTTGAATTATCATATAAATTGTAATGTGATTGGTTTATTCGTGGTTTGAATAGAGACATTTTTATTTTATACTTTAGAATGAGAGTGATTTTTAAAACAATTTTTTTGTACTTTTGGTGAATACAAAACGCCGCGCCAAAACGCGAGTGTATCGTTGACTTTCCAGTCCGCTTACAATAATGACTGGCATTTCTGTTTACAGAGAGGACACACCGCTCTTTATTGAGCCGTTTGGGTTCACCCAAAAAGCTATTTGCTCGGAAAACTTCTTTTTGTAAATTGTTTTAAGTTGTCCGCTAAAGAACGGGTTGGAAAGGCGACACATTTTTAATGGTCGCCCAGTCCTAATTGATGCTCTGCTTGGAGTTTTTATAATTTTTGTTCTCGCTTTTTTGTAGAGGTTTTTCGCGGCCCAACGGAGCACTTTGAGTGAGACCGCCTTCTGTGATAATTATCAGCCTTTTCATCATTCTGCCGAGAAAATCCTTCGCTTTAATTTCTTGCTTAGTTTGTAATGGATCATCTTCTATGTAAAAGGCTCCATGGGTGAATTTGTATAAATGTTAAAAGGCCAGTACATATATTTTTCGCTGTCCATTGGCGCGTCACGGCGCGCGGCGGTCATAGATTGATCACCGTTCGGTTGAACCCCGCACGACGCAACCGCTTACATCTATCTACGGACAACGACCTCCGAATGTGCTTATTTACAGACTTATCATCATACAAGTTCTTAAATAACCTTTTTTGTAAAGTAATTCTGTTTCAAATGAAACCTAGTATCTCTACTTAGTCTGTGCAAATGAATTTTTCACTCTCGGACGCTGAATTTAAACAAAAGATTTACATTCGTCGGCGGGTTTTTTTTCAGAGCGTCTGTTTTGACATTCCCTTTTCTGTTTAAGGTAAGAGATAAGGCGCCGACTTACCTTCAGTTTGTTTTTGTCTTCTTCCCGTCTTGTCGTCACCGCGCTTCCATTCATCTGGATTTTGTGATTATTTCTGATGTTTATTGTTTGGCTTCGAAAAATTGTGGGCCTCAAATGTTTCAGTTTTATTTCTTTCAGTACCTCCGTGTACCAGTTGCTGAACTCTTAGTATCGGGTTTTATTCAAATAACGTTCTGTTGGAAACTTTCACCCGAGCCGCGCGCTCGTATGACACAGTAAATCCGTTTCTATTCCAGTTGGCGGCATAGGCATCACTAGGTAGTGCTGTCAGAAACGTTTTCAAAGAATTATTGTCGCATGACATAGCCGCCGCGTGGACGTTTGCAACAGTAATAGCATAAGTCACAATGCCCGAATGTTTTTTTCCAGCTTCAATGGAATTTATTAGCAGCAATGCAAGCGACGGCGGTCCCAGTGTTCGCAATACGCTTATATTTCACGCTGACTCTTGACTGTTTGCATGGAATTATTCCCCTATCTGTAAGTTGTTTATATACAAATTGAATCTGTCGAAACAGTTTAGAGCAGAATAAGTAGGTAAGCGGGAAGGATGCGGCTAACAAGTCACGTCCGTAGCGCGATAGCCCATCTGGGCGGACAAGGATGCTGGCGGCTGTCTATGACATTATTAAACTCTGGCGCATCTCTGCTCGAGTGACGCTAAAAAACTACGTGACCGCGTTGCACAATTGAAGTCTGCCTCTGAAAAATCACCGAGGCCGAATTCAGGGAGGATCCCGCAATGATAGAGGAAAAAAATAACGGACGCGGCGGTAAGCTACTTAACCGGGTGTCCCAAATAAATTATGGTGATGAAACTTTTACTCCGGGCACTAAACGTGCGTGCAAACTTTTGGTTTATACGATGTTCTAATGCATTCAAGCCCGCTGATTGTTTCACTCGCGTGTCGCTACGAATGTAATGGAAAGTCAGCGAAATTTTGCGGCTCTGGTCCTGATAAATATTTAGTTATCTTTCCGCAAAAAATAATTTTGAGCAGCAACATGTGGTTGAAAAATAATAATATGTTAAAATAATAACTAAGTACGTCAGCAGCATATCTGTCGGTAATAAGCTAAGCAAATCGTGAGTTACATAAGATTTTCTACCCAAAAAACTAATTTCGGTCTGCTTCACGAGATGTGCGATAATGCTCCGAGTGGGCGTCGGTGTACTGCTTAGAGAGGAAAGACAAAGATATCGCAAAAAAGAATGCATACTCCTATGACAGTAAAGCATCTAATCGGTGTGCACCACCATTATTTATTTATTCAATGGTAAAGTGTTATTTATGGTGCAGAGGCTGGTTGCTCGCAGTATGTTTCAATTTGTACATTTGAAAGTGATGTAAGAGCTTTATAAGATATTGGATAAAATACGAAGAGTAAAGAAGTAAACATGGAAGCAAACACACAGTCGTAGTCAGGTGCAGGATGGGTGACCGTCCCGTGACCACCGCTAGTGGCATTTTTTCCGAGCGCTTCCGTGCTTCGCAAGTACGCTAAGCCGTTGGTGCCGGGTGTTATGTAATACTCGTTAAGCCATTTCACAGGCCTTGTGGGCGGCTTGATAAGTTATGTCAGTAAGGCCAGCCACTGTCTTACAACCTCCACCAACCTGGACTTGGCTCCTATGGTTGAGTATGGCCTAACCTTCCTACGATGCAGCAGCACTGTGTCCTAGCAGTGGGGCATACAAGAGTGAATATCGAAAGAAGCAAAAGCTTCTCGAATCGTAACGTATTAGTATAGACCTGATAGGTCTATATTAAAGTGTTTAATAAGCTCTATATACTTTGTTATCAAAGTATATAGTATATTGCTCGATATATAACTTAAACAAATATTCGCTCAGTTGAGATGACATATGAAACCACCCCAAGTAAAAAACGAGCGAGGTTGTAATAATTTAATTAAAACTGTTTTTACACGGATTTATGCTCGTTTATTACATTTTTACAATTTTTCGTCGTTTCGGCACTTGTTCAGGTGCCGTGGTCTCGGATGACTCCTGAAAAAGTGCCGAAACGCCGGAAAATTGTAAAAATGTAATAAACGAGCATAAATCCGTGTAAAAACAGTTTTAATTATGTCTAGTGCTCGTGTTAACCTTAGAAATTTGTAATAATTTGTTCATCTCTGTTGGCGGGCTTACATACAGTGGACACGATTCACGGCCGATGCGATGCAATAAACACAGCGTAGTAACATTGTTACAATTGATAATAATTCGTCGTTCGCTTGGTAAAATAAATTATCGTGATATTTTTGGTCTTCGTTGGATAGAAAGCCACTAAAATTAAACACACACACTGAGAGTGATTAACGCGCTACGCGGTTCTAACTAGCGCCACCAAACATCTTTTTTACTATTTGTATGTACTAACCCCCTTATTCATAATAGTCTGTTAACTTTAAGCAATGCTTATTCTCACTCTATCCTCTTCTATTGACCTAAGACAGAATGAAAGAAAACACTCTTTAGCAGCTGTTTTAAGCTAGCGGACTATTATGAATAAGGGGGTTAGCATATAAACTCTTATATTATTATTATTATTTATTAGTTACTCCAACAGTATTTTCACATTTCATTTAAAAACTACTTATTCTAAGGTACTATTCCGTGTGAAACACCTTTACAGGAGTATACCTACAACTTTCAAAAAAATGTGTGTTCAGTAAAAGTTGAATTACATAGTAAATCGAAATTCTAATTAAATTAATTTACGAATTTTGAAAACCAATTTACGAATTTTGATTTCAATAAATTATTATTTTAGTACAAATAACAATTTAGAATCATATTAATAACATTACCTCAAATTGCTGTACATTGCTGATGCTTATATGCTTCAAATTGTAAAACCAAGAGCATCTGCCACCTTCATCTTCAATTCTTATCTTCATTCTGGATAAATATTATACCTCTTTTCAGAACCTACTGGCAATAACCTAATTCCAAGAAACTAGGAATTCAAAGCAGTTTTGCCAAAAACGACTGTTATAAGCGAAAATCATAAGTCGTAGGTTGTTGATCCTAAGTGCTACATTGTACGTTGTAAAAATAGTTATTACAGTTGTTAGGATATATTTTATACTCCCTTTCTGAAAAAAATATATTAATAAACGAGTTATGATTTTTATTGTTTCAACTGTTCCGCACTACCCAAGTAGCATTAGGGGTTCTATAGCGGTTGAATAATAGTACACATTTATTTTTTAAGCTGTCTAAGTAAGCTGTGTAAGAGCACTATAGCACGCTTTACAGCCCTTATACTACCGGTTTGGGCACAAATTATTCAGCCTTGAGTTCATAAAAGGTATACAGTAGCAGAATAGCAGCTCTTTAATGGCAGTTTAAGAGGGAACTGTGGTCTTAAGGCTGATCAGCGGGATTATTTAAGATTATGTGTGGTTTTTCATACAGACTAGAGAGTTATAAGAAGTAACTGGTGAACAATTATACCGCATCTATAGTAATTATCGCTCAAAAGTGTACCCTAAAAACTATTAGTAAGTTACTTTTCTCCAAATTATCACTTGAGTGCCACATTTTTATAATACGCCAAAATTTTGTGCGTGTTATAATTATAAAATTGATTGATTCTACGACAGTCGTGACAATAGCCATTTTATTATGTGATTGCGATAATTATTATTGGTAAGTACTGTGTTTATTATATTCTATTGTGTAAATATTATGGGTAATGTAAATTTATTGTAAAATATATACATATTTAGAGTCAACATTTTCACGCGCCTCAAGAATAATGCATTTTTATAAAAAAAAATCTTGTAAATAAGCAGAGATGAACAAAACAATTTTTTCATATTTGTATTTTTATGGCTTCAAAATCAGTCTATGGTTTTGTATTTGAACATCAATCACAAAATTAAGGACGAATACTCCGTATAATGTGATAATAATCATTATTAAAGTCGAAATATTAATATAGGCTTATAGGTTATGAGTCAATAAAATGGTTGACATTGTTTTCAGATACAGTGAACCATTGTAACACCAAATGACTCTATAAAGTTTCACATCATTACCATTATAATGCTAATTTCTTTACAATATATCTGGGCTAGGCTCACATTCAGCCCTGGGCTGGTATGAAGTTGTTCAATAGTTCACGTGAAAACCCTTTTAGATATTTAAAGCATACTAAATTTTAGGGATCCGCATTGAAAGTTAAAATTTTGTTTGAATATATACCTACCACAAGTTAGTTGGAGTCTTCCATAGTAAATGCAATACATAGATGGTATGATTGAATGAATACGTTGTTTTAATATACGAATATACGAATACGTTAATTTCATGCTGGGGGCTCCACATACATAGGTGTATTGCACTTCATTATCAAACTAAATTGTAGGTAGATAAATATAATTATTAATACCTGTCTATATCAACTGAATGCGAATTCATAATAACCACGGGCATTCCTTGTGAGAGGTAAGAGTATAATGAAAGATACAAGTGGAAACGAGATGCCACTATACGCTATTAAAATTCACTTGTTATTGTTTGATATCAGTTGTAAAATAAACACGAAGTGAACCGCACGCCTCTTATTTCTTCAGGTACCCATCTAAATTTACGTTACCCATATAATATTTTAACTTAAACATTTAAGAAAGTACTATAGTTATTGCATTCAGTTGTGTTTTTGTGATGATGTCATTAAGGCTAGGCATCTGTGCAGTTTAAATGAATTTTTCGTAGAGTAAATAAGTTTACTGTTTTATTTCAAAACACTTCTTCTTTGTCTAAACCATCAGTATCGAAGCATTGTTTTCTAATACTATACTTCCAAATAATTAATAAAGAGTATGTTTAATATACTGTGATAGATAAGGAATTTAATTATTTTAATGTTTTATTTAGACCATGCCGTTCAAGATAGTCGAAACCAAAGAAAAGGGGCGCAATCGATTAAGTATTGTGCCTTCAATTTGGGAAGAACATGGGAAGCTGTTTTGGCCAACAGAAAAAACAAAAAATCGAGCGCGTCTAGTAAGAGACGAGTCGACATTACCAAGTCCAAACTGGGAAATATTGGACTGTGTACTCAAACGGAAAGATATTCAGACCTACACGGCAGCCGAACATGAACTCCAGATTATGGAGAATCAATCGGATACTGTTTTAATTATTTTGAATTAAAAATTTTGAATTAATGCTCGAAATCGTATTGCTGGTCTCAGCTTTTTTCCTCTGTATTTTATACGGAGCCGTCATTTAAAAAGTTTGATGTCGCACTTGAAATCGTTTTGATGGTCTCATCAGCTTCATAAGTCGTCTTAGTACCAACAGGCTGCTGTTCAAGGTGTTGATTATTTGGTCTTACGATCTGCAAATATTCTCTTAAGATTTTTCTTCTGAATCCACCTGTCCTCACTCTCCGTTTCCAATTGTTTTTATACATGTTTATTATATCATTATTTAAACCACGTGTTTTTAGCTTATTCCAATAGTGTTAAAGGAAACCAGGTTCATATAATTATTCAGCTCAAAGGATAACAATGTGATACTTGTGAACCAATAAACAACAGTCAGTGTTACTAGATATCAATAGTGGTGCGTGAAGCATACCTTACAGTACATGTGAACTCATTTAACGCTCTTTTACAAATAATAATAAAGGCTGATTAAAATATCACAAACTAAACCCGCTTAAAGCAAAAAGCTAAATAACACTCCACAAAAGGTTCTATATAACAGCTTTTGGCTGCACTTATGTTCGCACGTGTTGTATTAAAATGCCAGCAATATAACACCGTACATGTGGATCTTTTAACAGCCAACGCCGTATTTTTCCAGTCTTAAAATGCTCTTACTCAGCTTTTAAAATGAAAGCTGACTAAAAGAGTAATGTTATCCTATTATAAAACCAATAGCAACTTAATAAGCTAATTTTACGCTCTTATACATGCGTTATGCAGATATAAGCCGATTTCTTCACTTTAATACAGCCAATGAACCACGTATGGCTTATATTAGTGCTTAAAGATCACCAGTGAACTGTATGTGAACTATTAAAGAGAACAAAATGCTACTTGGGTATTTATTACTCTTCTCTCTACTCTACTTCGCCATATTGATCAAACACTTTTGATTCTGATTTTCTGAAATAGCTGTTGCAATTAGAAGCAGGGTAATTGTTTTCCAGGGTCTGAGTATAAAAAAAGATTCTATTATAGTAACAGTTGAAAACCGAACATTTGCGATACTATCGGTAGCCTTCATAATGATAATTAACGTTATCAACCCTTGTATGTCCCCACTGCTGGGGCACGGGTCTCTTCCTGCATCGCAGGAAAGTTAGGCCATACTCCACTACGGGGGCCAAGTCCGGGTTAGTGGAGGATAAATATCTATATCTGATATTTATCCTCCACCAACCACCAGGATGGATAGTTAATAAATAATAAAATATCTATTATCTATTAACTATCCATCTACATTCTCTCTAGGGGAGGGCCTGTGCCCTGCAGTGAAACGTTTATAAGCTTCATAAAAAAACTCAACACTGTATAGAGTCTCATCAATCTTATTTCACAGCCATTGAGCACCGCCTGGAGGGCTCCGTCGAAATAAAACTAGCGCCGCATTAATTCAAGTGCAACACGAAAAATGCATTAGAACCACTCTAGAGATTTCTATTCATCACCATTGTCCCGCTAGTGTCCCGCTTTGGACAATTTGACTTATTTGTATGAGCTTTAGATAGCTTGAAACCGCATCGTTATTATACAGGGTGTGTCGTAAATAATGGATAACCCTGTAGCTGCTGACTGGCCACATAATTATCTATTACATATCCCACTTTTATCGTCATTTGGCCACGTATTTTTGTAATATGATTTTTTTTTAAATTTTCAAAAGAAATATTGCTATTTTTACAAAATTGGCTACCATTTCCACAAATAAAGAGGTTTTTTGTTTCTGTTTTCTGTTTCTAATTCCTGAATATCTGTACTATTACTTGAATTAGATTAAAATAAGATAGTATTAACAATTATTTAAGAATAAATAGTTTTTTCCTAATTTTCAAGGTCATTTCTGCCGGACTATGTTACTTTGACAGAATTTTCTTAAAAAAAAATGTATTGCACTCAAGTGGCCCATTATTTTAAAAAGTTGTCCACTTCATACAGATTCTAAAATGGTGTCATAGTAAAAGGTACCTTGGGGCCAATATTGTGGCCTCCTCGCTCACCGGACCTAAATCCACTGGACTTTTTTTACTGGGGCTGTTTAAAAGAAAAAGTTTACAAAGACGAAATTACTACGGTGGAACAATTACGGCAACACATACGCAACGCTGCTGAAGAAATCAATCAGGAGGGATTCGCACGACGCCTTAAACGATCGTTCATAAGAAGGTGTAGAGCATGCATCGCAGCAAATGGAGCCCATTTTGAACATTTAGTTTAATAAAAATTAAAAAAATAAAACTTGTGTCATTATTCATACCCTTTTAAAAGGCCCTTTTTAAAATTAAATAAAATTTTATTTCGTAAGGTTTAATCACAAGCAATTCACAACGATTTTAAAACGTTAAAATTTAATACACGTAACTTTTAATTTTAGCCCATTTTCTGGATAAATTATAATAACTCTGTATTGCGACAAGGTACCTTTTACTATGACACCATTTTAGAATCAGTATGAAGTGGACAACTTTTTAAAATAATGGGCCATCTGAGTGCAATACATTTTTTTTTAAGAAAATTCAGTCAAAGTAACATAGTCCGGCAGAAATGACCTTGAAAATTAGGAAAAAACTATTTATTCTTAAATAATTGTTAATACTATCTTATTTTAATCTAATTCAAGTAATAGTACAGATATTCAGAAATTAGAAACAGAAAACAGAAGCAAAAAACCTCTTTATTTGTGGAAATGGTAGCCAATTTTGTAAAAATTGAAATATTTCTTTTGAAAATTTAAAAAAAAATCATATTTCAAAAATACGTGGCCAAATGACCATAAAAGTGGGATATGTAATAGATGATTATGTGGCCAGTCAGCAGCTACAGGGTTATCCATTATTTACGACACACCCTGTATATATAAATGATATGGTGTTTATTTCTCTATGCATGATAGGAAAAGTTTCAAATAATTTTTTGATGAATTTTGGACATTTGACCTACTTCTACGATATTTTAGACATCTTGAAATCGGATTGCCCTCATTTAAAGGTGTTAATTAGCATGATAGTGTTCTATTAAGAAAAAACCGACTTCAGCAAACTAAGCAACTAAAAGCGGAGAAAAAATTTAATCGAAAACTACGAGTACCTCTAAATTCGAAACACGTATACGAGTACATGTACGAGGGCTGATCAAAAAGTAGTGAGAACGACATACTCCTTGGTAAGAAAAAAAAAATACTGGCAGGCATAGCTCAGCTCGTAGGAAGTACATATTGGAGTCGGTGTCCAAATACTTGAACATATGTGCCGACAACATTACTATTTTAGTAGTAATGTTGTCGGCAACGACAACATTTAAATAGGACATTATTCACTAGATATTTTGTTGATTATTTATTATATGATAACGTAAAACCGTTTACTTGGATTGGATTAAAACTATATTATACACCTTAAACTCGTAATATCAATACTATCCTTAGTAGCATATTAGATTGCCACTGAACGGAACATTATTGAAAAACAATCAAACTTACTAAACCAACTCACTGAAATGTCTATATAGGGTGGTTTATAAGCCGCGGTTGTGTAATTAGTCATAGCTAAGTAGTGATGGGGATGATGATATCAACCTTCTGAATCGAGAATTTCGCTAAGTAAATATTTAACTGTAGTACTGTTTTTTTTTTTAATTAGCCATGACTGTGTCCCACTGCTGGGCAAAGACCTCCCCTTCAGATTTCCACTCCTCTTTGCTAACGGCCAATGCTTCCCACCCAGGTAAATATTTGGTCAGGTCGTCACACCATCTCCGCCTTGGTCTGCCTCGTCGTCGGAAGCCATCGCACGGGACCCAATCGGTGACGATTTTCGCCCACCTTTCCGGCTCCATACGTCGCAACTCCAACGTTAGTGATCTTGGTTTTGGCGCGCAGCGTGGTGTTCCGGATTTTATCAATCCTTTTTACACCAAGCATGCTGCGCTCCATTGCCCTTTGGCAAACCTTGAGTTTGGACTTCTGATGTTCAGTCAAAGACCAGGTCTGAGCACTGTAGGTAAGGATGGGCAGGACATGTGCACATGTCAACCAGCTTACGCTTCAAGGTAAGCGGAAACTCACCTTTCATCAGCTCCTTCATAGACCAGTAGCTCTTCCAGGCGTTGTCGATACGACGATCGATCTCCTTGTCTTGCCTGTTTTCGAAGGAGACTATCTGGCCTAGGTAAGTGTACTCGCTGACGTATTGTATTTCCTGCCCATCTACCTAAACCCTACGTTTTGTGCTGATACACTGAGTCTTCGATCTGTTCATCCTCAGTCCAACCTCAAGGCTCGCGTCACTGAGATCTTGCAACATATGTTGGAGTTCAAGAGCTGTAGTGAAATGTGTGAAATTCTTAATTGAAAAACCGGCCATGTATGTCTTCATTGCTGCGGACGGGTTGGTGAACGGTTGTAAGACAGTGGCGGGCCTTACTGTCAGAAGTTATCAAGCCGCCCATAAGGCCTCTGTCATTGCTTAACAACTTTACTGCCATTACATGATAGCTATTATTAGCAGCTAAATGAAAATGCATCTATTTATAAAAACACGATTCCCTAAACACTCGTAGAACGCTGATGAAAATAGTCTGTGGTGGAGATTTCATTAGGAAAAACGTAATCACAGAATAAATAAAGAGTGCTTTAGAGGATTTTCTTTAGAGGAGGCAACCTTAAAAGTAATAGATTAGACTCTTACTTTTAAGGTTGCTTGTTACACCTGACATGCTGCCTCGCTCATATAATGTAATATTTTTAGTGGTTGTAATAGAGTGAGTATACTATAGACAAATGCAGTCTGAGAATTTGATAGATATTGAAATTATGGATCTTTCTATATCTTTAATCAGCCCACATCAACCCACTGCTGGGCATAGGCCTCCTTTTTACTGCGCTATTCCTCAAGGTCCTGTAAAATTATGGATATATTAAATAATATTTTGGTTTTCCTGTACTGCAGGAAACGAAATTATTAATTGTATTATAATTTTCAGTCAGTTTAAAACTAGGTTCCTACAGATAAGAAAATAAATGTTTCGAATATTCGTAATTGTACTATCGAACAAACCACGTTTATGAAAAGTATACTATTATTTTAAAATCACTTAATATTTCAGATTGTGCGAGCGAGATCGCGTGACAGACATAAGTAACCATAAGTATCTATGGATGTGAAATAATAAATAGAGTTACGAATTTGTTTCGATCCTTCGAATAACCTACCTACTTATTTGTTTCATTATACTTATGCTTTAGTTCACTTATTCTTGAAACGTAACGTAACCACTTTGTATCTCGTAGGGGTAGGCAGAGACCACAGACTGCCACTTGCCACAATCATGACAGATCACCATCGCTTCATCAACATTCAATTCTTCGTCGAATTCACGCATGCAGGTTCCGGGTAATTTTTACCTTCTCCTTTGCTAATACATCCCTTATTTGGTCGACGTATGTCCGCCTGGGACGTCCCTTACCGGCTCTTCCACAGTATACTTCTTCTTATTTATGAGATAAATACACTCTATTATAATTAAGCGAGATACTTACCTTTTTACCTGACTGCGGTGGAGCCCAAAAGAAGGATATTATGTTAAGCTCGTATTTGTATTAGTGTGACCGATTCTACGTTCTCTCGTAATCCCTTGACTTCCCTCTTTGACAGATTTGACAAATAAGATCTCAATAGATTCGTCGCGCCAGTGTCATGGGCCATATGAAATCAGCATAAATAAACCTTACATACACATTTGTATGCCGAAGAGGTAGGCCGAGACCAGGGCCTCGTATTTGCACCGATCTTGACATATTAATTAACATTCAATATGATTCAGTCTAGCTCACAGAACTTAAAAGACTCGAAAGGACTCGAAAGACCAGAAAGCCTCAGACTCATGTGACTAACGAGTTTGACTAGTCTTGTTATTGTCATATAGTCATTTTAAGACTTGTGTCTCAAAAGAGACTCAAGTTTCAAAATGAAGACTTAAGGACTCGAGTTTCTTACAACTCTGATTATTCGAGAAAGTCAAAGAGAAAAAAAGTTATGGCTGAAAGAGTAAAAAAAAAACAATATTAGAAATTTTGGAAACGAACAATTAACAATCAATAATTTGGCAAAACTCCTCTAGACAATTAAGTTGGCTACAATATAGGTCTAAAACAAAAAAAGATTGGGTTATGGGTTTGCCCAGTAAACTAACTTTTTTTGAAAAAAGTCAAAAAGCCAGAACGTCATTTTTACATTTTATGACTTGTTTCGAAGATCTCGTTATCAGCGTTTATTGTGACTTATCGCGTTCATCACAGTATTCTAAATCTAAGAATAAAACAATTACCGTTCAAAGTTGTAGTATATTTTGTAACCCTATTTTGGTAACCCTTTCCTTATCCAGGCTCTCTCGTCGCTTAGCGACCATATTTTTTTCCAATTCCGCAGATTCATTTCCAATGTGCTCGATAGTCGTGCACGGCACGAAATCTGTGAATTTTCTTTTTCAGTTTTTGTAAGAAAAAGGCGATTATGCCTAAAAGGTTGATTTGGGATAAGGCGTGTCCAAAAATAATGGAAATTGTTTTTGCTATATCATAGGGAGTACGGGAAAGGGAAAGATTACACCTGGCTCAATTTGTAAGATCTGATCGAAAGTTCAATTTCTTCCTTAGTATGTGTGAAAATGGAGAGAGCTATGTTAAGAATTTCACTGCGTGGTCGAATCAGGAATGACGAGGTCCGCAAGAGAACCCCGAAATCCTAGCTCGAAGAATTGCTTAGTTGTAGTGGCATTGGGCAGGGCACATAGTTTGAAGATCTGATGGCCGTTGGGGCAAAAAAGTTCTCACCAGGCGACCACGGACCGGACGACGAAGAGTGGGCAGCCCCTCCATCAGGTCGTCTGTCGACCTGGTCACGGTGGCGGGGAGTCGCTGGATACGGACGGCACAAGACCGTGCCGTCCCTCACGGTTTTCCGCTCAAGCTTGGAAAACCGTGAGGGAGACCTATGTCCTGCTGTGGGCGTCGAATGGCTGATGACGAGGATGTGTGAAAATAATAAGTACTTGATAGTTTTAGGAGGACATTTAATATATTCCTTATTCGGTACTCGTAAGTTAACATTTATTGTCAAAGTCAACGTAACATTACAGATTAGTGATAGTCATAATACTTTCAAAGATGCAGAACTGTGATAGCGGTAATTCCTAAAATTCTAATCAGTCACCAAATGTAAAACGTTAATGAATCCAATTACTGTGTTCTTTATTTTGGCCCGGAAACTTTCAATTCGGGCTCGAGAATCATTTACTTAAGTGACTTTTCGTAATTACTCCAAATATAATTTATTATTCTTTATGTGGGCCTTACTAAAGGTCAATTTAAAGATATATCAGGTAGATATCAATATAAAGTAATCAGTTTCACGTGGCAACTACGAAAGTACAGGTCGATACAAAGAGTCAAGTTGTGTCTCTATTTATATTTTAAAGGACTATCCACATTAACAACGGCTGGGAACGTGTGGGCGTAACGATATAGACTAAAATAAACATTTAAGGTTAGAGACTATATTAAAAAGCGAAAATAAAGCTCTGCCCCGTGCAACCACGAAACATCTTTGGTAATCAAATGGACTTATGTGCACTTAAATAGTAGTCTGAAAATTTGTTAAAATTTAGGGATTATTCTATTATCAGCATGAACCAATGACTTTGTTTTATAAGTTACGTGCATTTTGAAAGTTGTAATACCACTAACTAACAAAAAAATATCATGAGGAAACCTGAATGTCCAACGTTCATACCCCAGCACTTGATATTTCTTCAGTACTTGACCGCGGTAGGCATGATTAGTGCCGTACTCTCTCTTTCTGAGGGGGCTAGAGCGCTGCAGTAGAATGTCTATCGATATCAACCCTTGTATGTCCTCACTGCTGGGGCACGGGACTCTTCCTGCATCGCAGGAAGGTTAGGCCACACTCCACCACAGGGGCCAAATCCGGGTTGGTGGAGGATTGTAAGACAGTGGCGGGCCTTACTGTCAGAAGTTATCAAGCCGCCCATAAGGCCTCTGACATGGCTTAACGACTGCCATTACATGACAGCCGGCACCAACGGCTTAGCGAGCCTTGCAAAGCACGGAAGCGCTCGAAAAAAACGCCACTAGCGGTAGTCACGGGACGGTCACCCATCCTGCACCTGACCGCCCCTGTCGCTGCTTAACTCAAGTGATTGATTCCAATCACTCGGTTCGGCTAGGCCACGAGCGCTTCATAAAAAACTAATAATAATAAATAACTTCCAAACGAAACAATCACTTGTCCTGGTCCCAAACTAGGATATCTCGTGCCCGGATACCCGGTAAACAGGCAAGGACATCACAAACATGGAAATACGCCTAGAAAACCTATTAACCTACTAAATAAATAGTATGGCAAATTCTCCAATTTGAGGTTGCCTGGAAGAAATTGCTATTAGCAATAAGGCCGCCAATTGTATTTGACCTTTTGTTTCTGCCTTTTCTGTAACTATTTTTCCGATATACATTAAAAAATATTCTTATCTTATCTTATGTTATACTAAAAAATGTCGCCCGCACGTAGCCGGCCCGCTGTAACTTGAATAGACCTTAAATCAGTTAATACAGTTGATGTACTAAGATGCACTTTTATCTTAATTTTAACTTTATCCTAATTTTCATGTTTATCGCAGATGAATTTTATAAATGCTTATTTTTCACTTACATAGCATTTTATTCATCTTTTTTTTTCGTACATTATTTGATACAATAAATATGTCTTCTAACTTAACACATAAGATTAACAAATTAATACTATCAATGTACATAGAAGTTTTTCATAACTCAGAGAATCATAAAGATTGCCTCCTTCATAAAAAGTCTCTAAACTGTACAATATAATGTATTTGTTAGACTTACATGATAATCAAATTGAAACAAGAAAAAACATGTTTTTGTAATGATTGAATTGAATTGTGGTTGTGTACCGTGTTATTGAAATGACGCAATACCTGAAAATAGTTAATCGACAGTTAAAACTTTAAAATACTTTATTTTCCATACAATGGTGCACCCTTATACATAAAAACATGATCTAAAGCAATTCTCAGAGGTAGTTTACTCTGTGGTTACGTCTTTTTCTGGTAAGATCTCCACAAACTATTTAAATCAAGATCTATCGTGGGTTTAAGGAATCGTATTTTTACAACCAGGACCATTAGATTTTAATCGGTTAATAAGAAAAAAAATGAGAATCTCAAACATTGCTTATATGAATAAAAAATTACATTATTAAATATTAAATATTAAAAATTCAGTTTTTGCCTTTTTTCGATAACACAGTATACTTATGCTTCGTCCATGCTGTTATTAGGAAACCAGAAGCTAATCGGACCAGAGTTTAATTATGAAAAATACATTTAGAAATACTAAAAGCACATAGAGTTAAAGAGCATTGACAGCCATTAGACGGTACTCTCCATCGCATCTCCGGATAACCTGTAATTTTACTCTGAGTATCTATCTAAACACAAAATGGTTTCAATGTTAACTTTCTTTCAATAAGCACTGAGATATCTGATTACAGATACTAGGAGCGCATACAGCTGAGGCGACAGGAAGTAGTGATGTGCGTGAGACGCGGCCGGTTGTGTCCGGTGTGACGTGGAGCGAACGCGTTGCCATGCTGCCCCGGAGACCATAGGCCCCTCGGCGTAGCCGTTCATGTCGAGTTCTAGCACTGGTTGGTACAAAAACGGTCACATTTATGAAGGGTTAAAGACTAGAATGCTGTGAGGCCGAGGGGTGAAACGGCAGCGAGTGACAAAGACAACAAATAAAGGTGGAGGTGAGCACGCGTGGTCATACTCTCTCTCTCTCTGAGAAAGGCCTGCGCCCTACAGTGGGACGTATGGTGTAAAGTGCATTATAAAGGGTTGTATTTCCATAGATTACTTCTGATTAGAAGGTTCAGTATTCACGAGCATCTTGCTCCTGACGCACACACAGCTTTTCTTAGTTTGGCTTCATGATTCACTGTGGCGAATTGTATATCGCAATAAATACAAATTAAATATTATCATTTAGTTAGAATATTTTCGGGGCTTAATCGCGTAGCGTCTAACTATGTGTACAAGTCGCAAAAGTTTAAAATATGTTATAAGTATTATCATTATCAGTACAGCCGGTTTCTGAGCATACAACTTCGTAATTATTTATTAAAACATTTCATTGCGTATTTACCGGACCTGTAACGATCTGTCTCGTTGTTTTAGAAGTACGAAATACAGAACGATATTTAGTGAAACTGTTAGCTCTGAAACCGACGATATATTTGCTTGGTAGAGTATACGATACTTACTATGCAAACTGACTTGACTCTCCATCCGTCCCAGGGCGTTGACGGACGCACATACGTAAGTGCCATAGTCACTAGGCGCTAGTGCCTTGATGGTCAGGTTCATCCATAGTGAAAAGTCGTTGTAAGACATCTCTGTCACGCGGAACTTGGGATTCTCTAGGAGTTTGTCGCTGAGTAAAGCTGGAAGAAAAATAAATTATTAGGATCTTCATCATCATTTTCAGTCTAACGTATGCTATATCTCATTTCTCATCAAGCTTTATTGTTCATTGCAGACTGCACATATCCCCGGGTTTTCTGCAGACCTAATACAATTTTTTGGCTAAGGGGGTCTTTATATATTATATTTATGTACATTTTTTAAACTTTGTAGTCGTCATAAAAATAATGCTATCTAACCAACAACCCCTCAACTACATTTCGTTGCTTCTGATGAAATTTAACAACAAATTGGGGGACTAGAAATAGACATTAGAGAGAAGGTTTGTTTGTATGTGTGTGTGTGTGTTTGTGCGTGTGTTTGTTTGTATGTGTATATATGTGTTTAATAACATAAATTTGTTAACTATATTCATAAATTTGTTTATTCATTTGTGTAAGTTTTTTGTTTGCGTATACCGTAGTTTATTTTGTCAGTTAGTTAAAACTATTTAAGTATCTGTTTCATTCTGTATGCATATTACGTATTCTATTCTATACAACTATTACTCTTTATTACATATAAGTATTCTATTCAGTATGGTATTTCCCATGATTGCACCACACCGCAGTCTGTAACGCTCGCGGAACACTTCCTGGCACTGACTGAAAATCAGCGCTGAAGGCTTGCCCATCAGCATAGGCTGAGTCAGTTGCCGTTTATAGCGGCAGTGACACGCCGTGACCTTTAGTGTTCCTTTCTTTTTTTAAATGTTATTTAGTAATGTGTTTTAAGTTTTTTTTGTTACTGTGGCGTGTGTACTGTGGCTATAATAAATGTTTTCTTCTTCTTCTAATAATAATACAAACCTTGGGAGGAGGAAAGGAAACTCTGATGTTGAAACTGGAATATCGATTTTGTAGCAATCTCTCGTAATTTCTGCTAAGAAGCCTTCTAATAGAAATAGCTATTTGTCATCTAGTTATTTATAAGACGGCAGTCTGGAAACTTTATTTCGAATTAAAAATAGCTTCTGTGGCGGAAATTTCTTGGTAACTTTATCCCTTACTTGCCTGCTACTAACAAAAAATTGCATATGTAGCAGAGGGTCAACAATCCCACTGATTACATCTATACTATTTCTTTTCAATATCAAGCAGCGAATCGAAAATCATCCGGGAATGGTGATTCCTACTATGGATGAGTCTGATAATGATTTTCACTGGTTTTGAAGCGCTCGTGGCCTAGTGGAACCGAGTGATTGGAATCAATCACTTGGGTTAAGCAACGATAGGCTCGGTCAGGTACTGGATGGGTGGAGTATGGCCTAACCTTCGATGCAGAAAGGTTCTCTTTTTGCATCGCAGGAAGGTGGTGCACCAGTAGAGGGGACACGCAAATCATCATGTCATAAAGTTTGATGGGATGTACACTTACATTCTTCCCTGGACCAAGAGTTCATAGCCTTCGGGGAAGCTTCGATGTAGCACTGCAATTCGACGTCACTTCCAAGAGGTGCGCCCACCAGTTGATTCGTGACCTTTACTTGCGGTACAACTATTGGGAAGAAAGTAGATAAGATTAGACAACTCTTTCAATCCACATAACCCAAGGTTAGCTGGAAGAAAACACTCATTACTATTAAGGTCGCATTTGTACAATAATCATATTTGTTTTGCCGCCATCAAATTTGGCCGCCGTTCTGTTTTTTGAACCAAAATTTTACTTTAATATTTGTACAATAATCATATTTGTACAAATGCGACCTTAATAGTAATGAGTGTTTACTTCCAGATAACCTTGGGTTATGTGGATAGTGGTGCGGCTAGTGCCCGGATAGAGCTATAGTGAAAAATTATATAGGTAAACCATAATATTAATATGATTATAACTACGTCGTAATTTATAACATTAATTGAAAGAAAATATGTAGGTGATAGATATTTTTAAGAGTTGTTTGTTTTTAAGCGGCATAGTGGATTTTTTTAAAAAGATGTACGAATTGTTTTTTATAAAGGTAAAGTTAATTAGTAATAATGAAAGGTGAGAGCTATTATGCTGCAGCTCGGTAAAGGGTAGCGTTTTACAAAAATGGAAAAAATACATATTCAAAATAATGAGGGTAACCTTATACCTTTGCGAAAAAACGATAAAAAAAAACGGAGTAAGAACATGTACATGTGAAATAATTTAGGAGAATAATCATACTTTCAAATTCGTAAAGACTAGTGTTGTGAACCTGTAAAAAGGGTTTTTTTTGAAAATTTGATAAACCGATAATGTAAAAACAAAATTGTAAATAACACATTCATCTATGAAACGAAAACCTTAATTTTTAATTAGGATATTTTGAAAGTTAAAAGTCAATTCTTTTCAATTAAAATTTTCAACTAATTGATATTTTAAATTGATAATTGATATTTTCAAGGCTAACTTTTGGACCAAAATTTAACATTAATTGAAAAAAATATCAAAATAAAATTTAAGTAAGCCGAGGATAATGTCGTGGGTGATATAATATTCACTATTACTTTCCTACACATAGTATATCACTGTTTGTTATCCCAAAGAAAAGAAAATAAAATAAAAAGGTCATCAGAAAATACCGGTACTAAAAATTGTAATCGGGTTACATCAATAATAAATACCAGGAATATAAAAGTGCTAGTCTAAAATACACAGTTGGATTATTTGATTACGACCGGATTAACTTACAGACTAGGCTTTTTGTCGAAAGAGTCCGACCAGGGACCCAATTCTCACTTCATTAGCAAATAAGTCGTATACGACTCTAAGGCGTATGACTTGAATTCTACATAAAAAGTCGAACAAAGGCCAAAATCAGTATTTTAAACGCCACGCTCGATTGAGTTCAATTAAGAAAATAAATGTCTAATTACTCTGTCGAGTTATCACATCTTATCTTTATGCGACAAATGTCTAAGCCTCCGAATATTTTGCGTCTACGCTTTTAATTCGCATGGACGAGAATCGGCTCCCAGGTAAGTGTGTGTAGTACTTGTGACGGTGCAAACCTCTTTACACCATTTTTATTTCTTTTTCCATCTATCATTTTCAAATATTTAAATTTTGTCACTCATTCTTCGATTTCCCTCATTTTTCACACTACTACTTTACGCTTTGACCAGATCTGACTTTTTACCTGCTTCTCCGTTTATCCGTTTTTATCCAGTTTTCTGTTAATATTACTACAATTCTACAAATAAAACCACACATAAAGTCGTTCCAGAGTTTATTTATTAATTATTAAAGTTATAAAACGTTCCACTGGCGCCCAACGATAATAACGAAACCCAACGTCACCCCACGGCTTGATACGCTGAGACGACAAAGCCCACCCACCGCGACTACGCTGCGAGTGCGAAGGCAAATACGAGTACGATTACCACGATTATACGTGTGCACAATCGTCGAACTGCTGCTGCTGTTTCATACCCACGACCCACGACCTCATACATCACAGACGCATCCCTTGGAGCTCCCCAGCGTTGCTCAAAGGTTCTGTCGGACTTCTCCGCCGCCCCCAACTTTACCCACAAGACCTGCAAGTTTTTTTTTTGTTAAGTGTTGTTGAGTGTTTTATAAATAAAATATTAAATTAATTTTAAAGTGCGACTTGACTTCTGGACCACAAGGTAATTCATCATAACTACTCATTGACCATTCTTCACTAACTAGATTCACCCATAGTAACAAATTTTTCGGCCCTAATAAAAGTCCTATTCTATCTATCTGCACCCCACCTAACCGAAACATACCACAGTTAGTATACACCAACAGTATACAATCAATAACTTCTCACGCATTTATCAGACAGTTACACAACCACAGGCTGCTCACTAGCAGTTCCATAGACCTCGGTAACCTGGAATTTATAATTCCAGGTGGGACTGGTTACTAACTTACGTTGCCTCAGGAGAGTATCCTGGGTAATTACACGTAGACAGCCTAGCTTTACCCTCTAGGTCTTCGAGGCCGACTCGAAGGTAAGGCGAAACTGCACTCATACAGTCTATTGCTAACAATATTATATTATTAAAATTTAAATTATAATTATTTACAAAATCTTTGCAAACCAAATTTCTAGACGTCAGTAATTCTGACACCATTCATTGTCATAAAATTTTTCAAAATTCAAAACAAAACCTCCACAGGTTAAACCTACAAGGAACTCTTTGGCAATAAAATAAAACTTCACCCTCACCCCATCCTTACCTCATTACTAAAATAATTTCCTAACCTCTTTTTTTATAGTATCCGTATTCTTTTAAATATTATAATTTTCAACTTGTACAATCGAGTATAAAAGTTTATCCACGATGGACGTTTCCCTCTTGAATAAACCCGAAGTCCTTTATGAACTGCGAATTCGAGGAGTCACAATCCCTTCAACTGAAACAGCAGATAACCTACGCGTTATACTAATAGATGCGTTAAATAATTCAGAAGCCCACCCGATTCTAGAGTCGTCACCATACCAGCTAGAAACTGATTTTGAGGAAATAAATAAATCTCTAACCCTAGTGAGTACTCTTCTAACTGCATATCCGAGTAGGAAACAAAAAATTCATCCTTATTTACAACATATTAAGGGAAGGTTATCCCACATATCTATCTCAACCGAAAACACTACACAAGAACTCGATACATACAAAGCACTATGGGAACAATTCAAAACTCACGAAACACACTTCACAACATTAGAATACACCCCAGGCCCATCACAATACCACTCAACAATAACCACACCAACCACTAACAACCAATTACAAGCAAATGTGTATTTCGAAACATTAACCCAAAAATTAATTAACATTTCGGACAACAGAACAGGAAACGAATTTAAAAAATATGTATTTAAAGGAGACAGCTGCCCAAAAGAATTTATAAAAAAAATTGAAGAACTTGCAGAAATCAAAAATATACCTCACACCAAACTATACACTAACCTTTTCGATATTTTACAACATACAGCTTTAGACTGGTTTACATCAAAAAAAGATCAATTACGTGATTGGCAATCTTTCAAAACAGCACTAGTAACTGATTTTGAAATAGTCGACCACGACTACAAGTTAAAGAAGATTATTGATGAACGCATACAAAAACCAAATGAACGTGTGATTCAATACTTCACAGCTATACAATCACTATTTTCAAAATTATACGACCCCCCGTCAGAGAAAGAAATAAATTAATACCATTCGCCGAAATTTAAGACACGAATACGCACAGCGCTTATCACCCAGTGACTTAAACTCTATAAATTCTTTGCTAGAAGCATGCAAATGGACAGAAAGTTGCTTGGAAATATCCAATCCAGCTACTCAAACAGCTGAGTCCACCCATGCTAAGCCACAACCAAATAGGTACATTCCAAACATTCCCGAATACCCATTTAACAATAAAAACTTACCCGTACATACTATTAAAAAACCTTCTGACTCGCGGCAAACTATATTTACTTGCCCAAGATGTCGAGTCGATACACATTTACTACGCGACTGTACTAGTACACGCTTAGTCTGTTACCGTTGTGGCAGAACTGACGTAAAATTTACTCATTGCCCTAATTGTAATGTTCCAAAAAACTAATTAACGAGGATCGTATTTACCCTACTAATAATTTTAACGAAACGGATTGGAAAGAATGGCTACAGACCATTACCATATTCTTCAAATCCTACAATATTTCTACTTTATTCTCTAACAAAGTAGATACGGAACGCCCAATTACTACAATTACTACAATTCTACAAATAAAACCACACATAAAGTCGTTCCAGAGTTTATTTATTAATTATTAAAGTTATAAAACGTTCCATACTTAAGTAGTCGCCCATTAGCTCAGTTGGAAAGAGCGCTGGCACGGATAGCCAGAGGTCGCGGGTTCGAATCCCGGCATGGGTGGAATTTTTAGCCTCTAATTAGGTTTTTAAAGTACTTAAGAAAGTTTTAATTCAAAAAATACCGACATGGCTGCAATTTGTCTACTCACAGTGTACTTGCACGTGGTACCTCCGACTGACGGAAGGCGGCACACCGTTGCTGGCGATGCAGAAATAGTCTCCCATGTCCGATCGCTGCACGTGGAAGAGCTCCAGCGTCTCCCCGTTGTGTGACGTCACCGCTGAAGCAAGAAACTTCATGTACAGTCTGTTAGTTTTAAGAATATACCTCGGCAACTATCGGATACAATCGGATATATTCGTTTAATAGAAATATCGAAACTAATATGACACTCAATTTTGTAATCGGAACTACTATGACATTTTTACATTTATAAAGAATAGGAAGCAGTATTACACTCGTGTGGTTTCGGGGAAAACCGAAGCCTACTTTAGAGCCCGAGATAAGGCTGCGAGAGGGGCTATGGTCATAGAATTATTATAAAGTATAGAACCGCAGTCAGAGCTTCCGAAGTGAGCATTCTTAGCGTAGCCGGTTGCGAGTGTTGCACTATTAACGCAAATGTGTGCGTTTTTGTGAACGCAACTTACTGCAGTCCACTTAGGAACATTTGGGACAATAATGTGTGCGTGTCGCCATGCGCCTTTTTGAGCAGATTGTCGTTCGACTCTAGTTTGTTTACTTGTTTGAGTAGTATGTCGAAGGCTACGAATTTCTTTTTTTTTGAGCGTGCACTTGAAATTAGGTTTTGAAAGTTTACTTAAAAGAGATATATTTTAACGATTATAACAAAAAAATACTATTAGTAAAAGAAAATGATAACATTGTAGACTTTTAGTCCGGATCCACTTACGAAAGTTTTAGTTCGAAAATAATAACGTTAGGGTAAGGGTGTCCTAATGTAGACAAGTAGTTTTGAGGTTAGTCAGGATCATACTAAGAGGCAATATCTGGGCCCTCTAAACGGTAATCACTGGATACCCGTCAAGAATACACGCATAAGTTGATATAATGCAATTTTTTAATTCTTTGTTTATGTAACCTATACACGTCACAGACGTACGGCATGGTCATCAGAAAGAGTATGAGCAATTTCAAGCGCTGAGGTATGTGTACACTACAGATGTGGTTCCTCACGATGTTTTCCTTCACATTACGTAACTGGACAACCAAGTCATTGTTTCGTGCCAGGATTTCAGATTATGAGTCAGGTGCTACTGCTCTGTAATGTGAACTAATGACCTAGTGTAACTTTAACATGAACATCGCGTACATCAATGATGGCGTTATATGAATCAAACTACACCGTCATCCAGAGAATGCACGTATTCGTAATTAGGGATAATACAAGTAGATTGTCTCGAAGACAAGAAGAGTAAATTATATACCTGTCCTCTAAGCAAGAGTTATTCGTTTTTGTTGATGTTGCACGAATATCCATTTATTTTGTAAATAAATAAGTATAATAAAAATCAAATTAAATTAAATCAGGTGACCCAAGAGCTGATAGCTACCTCGGCCATCGCATCCGCCTGGCACTTCAGAGAGCGTCTTGGGAACTCTCCCCATAAGCGTTTTTAATTAATATATGTAAATCCTGTTAAGGAGTAATATATTTTATATTGCTGTAGGACAAGTTAAATATTTAGAAGTAAAATGAAGTTAAGTTCAATAAAAACTCACTTAACGACCCGATACACCCTGTACTTGATCGAGTTCGGTCTCTGCTTCGTCGCTGCTACGTCGCTTCGTAGTTACACAGATTCCCGTTGAAATCTGTGTGGCTACGAAGACTGGTAGCTACTACTAAGTGCGCTACGACTTCAGAACAGAAAATATAATACGACATTGCAACGAACAAAATTTGTTCGTAACATGCATAACATTTAATGTTATGCATTCTTAATATTTTTGTTGTATTTTATTTTACTGGTTTCTCATACCCTAATAATCTGATAATCGTCTATTAACAGCTGTCAGGCCGTTAACAGTTGATTAAGAGACTTTTAGTGTACTATTCAGGGTGTTAGTCATAGAGTTTATACAGTGCTGTATGTATTATTTTATTTACGGCAGTTTGAATTAAAGGTTTTGTTGTCTGCAACCTGAAACGCGTGCACAGGTGCGGAGGAAAATCGTAGGTATACAATCTGTTCAAAAACTCGAACGTGGCAGGAAATTGAATTGAAAATTAATTATTGAAGGGCCCCTGAAGGTGAAACGTGGAAACCGTCCGTCAGGACCATAGATTGATGAGTCCCGCCGATACACTCATTCAATTGCGTCGGCCTGGATGAGTATTTTTTTCAGTCAACCTTTCGGAATAATTACGGTGAGCTCCCGTTGGTCAAAACTCTCGAGTGCGATTTTCCAATTTTTATGTAAACACGTTGAAATCTGGATGGCTTGAAAGCTGCTGTTAGGTAATTAGTAATAAAAATGCCTTACGTTTAAATTATTTAAGGGCAGACGTAAAATAACAAAAACTGATTTGAGAAATCTTGTTTAGAAAAAATCGCGAACAATAAGTACCGCCATTCCGTGTATGAGATTAATAACACGCGCGCACGCACGGCTTTAGTCACTAGTGATTCTTATAGATTCGAGTTTCATCATCAACTCATTGTGCCCCTACTAAGGGGCACGGGTCTCTTCCCTAAGGAAGGTATAGGCCATACTGCCTTACAATCCTCCACCAACCCGGACTTGGCCCCCGTGGTGGAGTAAGGCCTAACCTTCCTGCGATGCAGGAAGAGACCCGTGCCCCAGCAGTGGGGACATACAAGGGTTGATAACGATGCCAAGCCCTTAGGGGGTGGTTTGAAAACTTCTGACTGTACGACCAGCCACTAGTCTTGCAAGCCTCCACCAATCTGGACTTGGCCCCCGTGGTGGAGGCTTGCAAGACTAGTGGCTGGTCGTACTGTCAGAAGTTTTCAAACCGCCCTAAGGGCTTGGCATCGTTATCAACCCTTGTATGTCCCCACTGCTGGGGCACGGGTCTCTTCCTGCATGGCAGGAAGGTTAGGCCTTACTCCACCACGGGGTCCAAGTCCGGGTTGGTGGAGGATTGTAAGGCAGTGGCGGGCCTTACTGTCAGAAGTTATCAAGCCGCCCATAAGGTCTCTGACATGGCTTAACGACTGCCATTATATGACAGCCGGCACCAACGGCTTAACGTGCCTTGCGAAGCACGGAAGCGCTCGGAAAAATGCCACTAGCGGTAGTCACGGGACGCTCACCCATCCTGTACCTGACCGCGCCTGTTGTTGCTTAACCGAGTGATTGATTCCAATCACTCGGTTCGCCTAGGCCACGAGCGCTTCACAGGCCACCTGCCATTTATCGACGGCAGCCGGCACCAACTGCTTAACGTGCCTTTCAAAGCATGGAACCGCTCGGGAAAATGCCACTAGCGATAGTCATAGACGGTCACCCATCCATGCACTGAACGCGCCCTACGTTGTCTTAAAAAAACAAACTGGCGTGTTCGACAACTTTTGATGGCTCTCAAGCCACCCAAAATTTATGGTGTACTTATCTTGTAAATTGGTCTCAAACCTACATGAACACCGTCGTTTACATATCTTTTCTTTTTTGTTCTGCTGCTACATCAAGTCCGCAGAGATATTTACATCAAGTCAAGTTACATTTCATCGTAAAATAACCATCTGTAAGGCATTCAATCATCACCTGTGTTGATATATACTCCCTAGGCAATTTACTGCTGGCATTGTGTATTCAAAACATTATTCAGTAAGAAATTTATTACGATTGTAAGGTATACATATACCAATAGCATACAGTTGTAATGTAAGGTATTAGTATGTACAGTATGCAAAATATAAACAGTAGCCGTTTTATAACATAAAACGGGCGTTACGTTTTAAAACGCCTATACCCGTATAAAACTTCCCACTTGTCGCAGATTTCATACCTCTTTACCCGTTCATTTAAAGAATACGTTGTTCGACAAATTCACTTAATGCTGCGTTAAATGAACCGTGCTCGCATAATAAAAGATTTTATACTTGAAAGCGATTTGACAACGAACGATATTTCCGTATGCCGCATTTGCTTCATTTCCACTACAACTGAAGTAAGCGGGGAATTGTATTATATATTATAAGCAGTGAGCAGATTAGCGAAGCGCGAAGCGCTCGTGGCCTAGGCGAACCGAGTGATTGGAATCAATCACTTGGTTAAGCAACAACAGGCGCGGTCAGGTACAGGATGGGTGAGCGTCCCGTGACTACCGCTAGTGGCATTTTTCCGAGCGCTTCCGTGCTTTGCAAGGCACGTTAAGCCGTTGGTGCCGGCTGTCATATAATGGCAGTCGTTAAGCCATGTCAGAGGCCTTATGGGCGGCTTGATAACTTCTGACAGTAAGGCCCGCCACTGCCTTACAATCCTCCACCAACCCGGACTTGGCACTCGTGGTGGAGAATGGCCTAACCTTCCTGCAATGCAGGAAGAGACCCGTGCCCCAGCAGTGGTGACATACAAGGGTTGATAGCGAGCAGATTTGATCGTGATTAGAATCGGAAATAAACCTATAAAAAAGAAATTATGGCGCTACTTACGAGTATAGTCCTATTTTTATACAAACTATACTAAAGGCTTTAATTGTAAGGACGATCAAACTTCGATTTGTGTACTATTATTCTGTCTGTAAAGTCACATATAAGAAAAAGTTGCAGAATTTCTGGTAGTTGCCTAGTTTTAATTCTGCCCGGCACACTGACCTCTTGTTCGTGGCAATATCATGTGACTGACCGAACCCAAGCCTTAGGCGTAGGGCGAGCAAGAGGGTAGTGTGTAGGGAGTCTTTAAATGTCTTTTTTAGTATCTAGCATATAAGAAAACTTTAATTTGTAAAACCAAGAGCATCTGTCAAGAAACTCTTATGCAGTTTGGCAGAAACCAACTTCTGTATTTTTATTTTAATAAACGTCTTCAATCAGTCAATCAATTGTTTGTAAATAAAAACCAAGCTAAGTTTGTATGGGATTTTTTCCAGGAAGGAGAGTCTTAATAACTTGTTAATCTATAGTTAACATCTATCACTTATTTTATTTGTATACACTTTGGCAACTCACAGCTGTTCACTAGATTAACAGTTTGTTTGCAAACGAGAAACTAGAGGAAGACGAATTTATTGCATTTGTGGCAATTTTAATATATCACTATAAAATATTAGCGTATTGCCAAATCTCATTTCTGAGTTGAGTAGTGAGGAGGATGGGAATGTTATGATTTGTTTAAGTTCATCAATTATAGTGTTAAAAGAGCAAAGCCCCTTAGTATTCAGTATCAAAGATTGTCTAGAAGAGATCGCTCTTAGCGATAAGACCATCAAATGTATAACATTACCTAGATTAATAAATCATGGTTGTATACATAGTTAGCATATTTTCGGGGCTTAATCGCGTAGTTTATTGCTTTTTTACCTCGACGTTTCGACGACGTTACAGTCATCGATTAAGCCCCGAAAATATTCTAACTATGTGTCCAAGTCGCGAAAGTTTAAAACATGGTTGTATATTTTTCTGGTTGTGAAATAAAGTGCTGTCTATCTATCTACCTATCGGAAAATAAAAAAATAAAGGGTGCCTTATACAACGTTGTATACGTCCATGTTCGGTGTATATAAAAATGCAACTTAATATAAGAATTATTCTTTAAAAATTATGGGAATTATTTCATCATAAAGTGATCTGTTCAGCGATCCATTAAAAGGGCTTCCGCTTAAGGTTCTGCAGTTAACACCAAACTTTTATACGATAAAACTATTCTGTGGAGTACTCCAGGTAAAAAAATATGCCATATCCGTCCGTCGGTCCGTCAGTCCGTCCATGCATTTGTCAGCCCATCCCTCCGTGTGTCCATCCATCCGTCTGTCTGTCTATATGTCTTTCTGTTTGTTCGTGACAGCTCAGAGAGAACTAGTTCTAGAAACCTGACATTTAGAATACATACATAAATTAATTACGGCGACAAACAGGGCGATAAAATATTTAAGGATAACTTCCCCACACTTAAATGGCTCGATGTATGAAGTGTCGTTGGATTCGGCGTTTAAATTATTGAGGGTGTAGGAAAATCACTTTTTGAATCGGGATCAATTTACGAAATTTTAAACCGGATGTTTGTATTTCAAATACAATGAACTATAACAATTAATAGTCGACCATCTTACTACAGAACCCAACACTGCGCGTGGTACGACGTGTGTTTTTCCATAATTATTTATTTTGTAGTACGGAACCCTAAGAGAATTCACGTAACGAATTCATGCCCGCTTTCAGGAAGTCAAAAGAATGACTGCAGGATCAGGTAAGGGACAGGATGTAAACGGGGCTAAAGCGGAGAATACTTCCCGACGCTCCTTCTCGGCTCGTGGCGTTGGAATACTTTTCCCGCTTGAGCGGACACGGATCCGGTGGAAGTTGGCAAAACATCACACGCAAATAACTCGCGTTTCGATAAAAATAAAAGTTACCCATCGGCATCACGTTGACTCTTATGCCGCTGGTCGTCAGTTATATTGGCGTATTGTCAAATCACGGTGAAATATATCGTTTTCAGTTACATTTCGGTGAGCCCATATGAGCCTACACACTAGGGCTTGATTTCTTAGAGTATTCCAAGGTTGACTGTGACGTTGATCGGTATGAATCAAGCTATGTATAATTTTTCACCAGTTCCATGCTTCTAATAATTTAGATTTAAATAATAATTATTATTTAATATTCAGCTAACTTACATTTATATTTGACCGAGAAGTTCGGGCACAAGAGATCACGGAAAGAATTCGGCTAAGGTGGGTGGGCTGCTTTCAGAAAATATTCCGTCAAAAATTGTTACGTATTCAAATCAAAAATTGAAACATTAAATATTGTCAAAAGATAAATACACCAGTTCGTTCTCATGTACGGAGATAAAACGTGGGTGCTGACAAAGTAGAATAAGCTGATAATGATTACCGGATTATTATGCATCTACAAATTATTATTATTACAGCCATTTATTTTGACAACATACATTTCACATTTGCTCCATTATTAAAAATTGCTCTATAGTTATACATACAGATAAAGAACAACAATTTATTTTCACCTTTTTTATTGTTAGCTAACTATTAAAATAATTCTCTTCTCTTCTTCTACAGGCTATGTTAGTCCACTGCTGGACATAGCCCTCCCCTAATGAGCGCCATAGCGCAAGGTTGTGCCATCATTGGGGGATAATGCCCATAATCCCCACGCTGGGCATGCGGATTGAGGATCGCAGTTTGGTGGAATTATACTGCAGGGGGCACTGCTGCCCACCCCCCGGTTTGTGTCCCTTAGTCGCCTTTTACGACACCCGCGGAAAGAATTTGGGTTGGTGCTATTGTCTAGACCGACACAACACAGCCAATTAAAATAATTATGTTCTACTTATTTAGCGTAAGTTTTCCTTGCATTTTTGACATTTTTAAGCACCCGCACGAATGAGGTTTACACCCGCATGAGAATATTTCTTTTTTTAAAAACTGAAATGAAAAATTACATTTTGTTACCCGACTTACGGAGCAGTCGGGATCAACGTAGGTACAATAAGTTACAATGGATAACAATATAAAATTTAGGTCCCGCCCGCTGACGGGATTTTTGTTACTAAGAGCCAGTTTCTGAATTGACAACATCGCTAAGTAAATAGTTAACTGTAGTGCTGTTTCTGTGAATCTCAGAAAAGAGCGTGACAGAACGTAACTGAAGTATTTATTTAGTGAAATTCTTAATTCAGAAACCAGCATTAAGCCATCTAGCGGCTTAGAAGGTAACTTCTTGTAAAATTGGATGTTCACGCAATTATGAACAATTGGTTATGATGTTATACGAGTATATTTTGTTAAAATTAGAGCATTGGTAAAAGCGTTTACATAAATCAAATATTGTGACGGCGGTAGCCCAGTGGGTAGAACAATGGACTCGGAAGCGAGAGACCCAGGTTCAATTCTCGGTGCAGGCAAGTATCAATGACTTTGTTTTCTACGTTATGTACATTTGTGAAGTTTTACTCGTACTAGCCAAACTACTCGCTAACTGTGAAGAAAAACATCGTGAGGAAACCCGAGTCTGATATTTTCTAATACCGCAGCGCTTGAATTGCCAATCCGTAGTGGGCACGCGTGGTAATAACGCCCTATGAGAGAAGACCTGTGCTATGCATGTTCTCTCTGTGAGAAAAGACCTGTGCCCTGGACGTTTATAGGCTACATAAAAAAATGCTTAGTTAAATTAATAAAAAATTCAAATTCAAATTCAAATAATTTTATTTCAACGTAAAGAATTTACATTCTATTTGCTGAATGTCAATGTACAATGTAAAGTGTAAGCCGCCGCCTTCGGGCCGTATTGTAGTGGAGAAAAAGGCAGCGGAAAAAAAAACTCCACTCTGACCATCTTTTCTCAAATCATCTTAAAACCAAATACATCAGTTGCCATATGTAAACCTAATAAGATTTCATGACTGCCATTAACAACCCCAAATGCCAAAGCATTAGTCAAATGTCTCACAATAATAGGGGAAAACATAAGTGCTGCGGCCAGACACACGAACAGCACTCGTTCACGAGCATAACGCAGTGCTCAGCCATCATCAGTCTCAACCATTTTGGAGGGAGATAGATGACCCGAACACCACGCTACCATTCGAATGACCTTTAGCAAACTTGCAGTTAAGTTTTTGTCAGTTATATAAGGTATCATATAGTTATTAATATGCAATCACGTCGTCTGTACACACTTGTATTATAAAATATATGTTATACTTAGTTATACTTAACAATAAAATCGCGGTGGAATTGGTTTACTACCACGGATTAGGATCGTTTATATAGTCGTCTATTCTATAATATGCCTTTTTACATAGCGAATTTTTAATGAAAGTTTTAAATTTATTTTCAGACAAGCATAGAACACGTTCTGGAATTTTGTTGTAAAAACGAACGCAGTAACCTACAAATGATGTGCCTACCTTGGCTAATCGGGATTTAGTACAAGCAACCTTGTTTCTATTCCTTGTGTTTACGTTATGAACGTCCCTATTTAATTTAAACATTGTTATATTTTTTCGGACATACATTATATTATCGAATATATATTGGCAAGCCAGTGTAAGAATGCCTATTTCTTTAAAACGCTCCCTTAGCGATTCTCTACTGTTTAAGTTGTAAATAGCTCTTATTGCTCTTTTTTGCAAGACAAATATGGTTTCTATATCTGCTGCCCGTCCCCATAATAACAAACCATACGACATGACACTGTGAAAATAACTAAAATAGACCAGCCTCGCCGTCGACACGTCTGTAAGTTGTCTAATTTTTCTGACTGCAAACGCTGCTGAACTCAACCGACCCGACAGTTTTCCAATATGCTGACCCCATTGCAGTTTTGAGTCTATCGTTATACCTAAAAAAAGCGTGGACTCTACCAGCTCTAGCCTCTCACCAGATATTTTTAAACTCGTGTCAACATTTTTAACATTGGGTAGTGAGAATTTGATGCATTTTGTCTTTTTTGCATTTAGCATCAGATTGTTTATAGTGAACCAGTTTAGAATAGTAGATAAAGCATTGTTTACATCGTCTACATTACTTATACCTCTCTTTACTTTAAAAATTAAGGAAGTATCATCTGCAAACAACACTATCTGCGAAAGCTTTTCTACTAGGTAGGGCAAATCATTTATATATACCAAAAAAAGGAACGGACCCAGTATAGAACCTTGAGGGACTCCTACTTTTACATCAGAACCCGAGGATTTAACTCTATTAATATCAACCTTTACAGTTCTGTCTGTTAAGTAAGATCGAAGAAGACTTAGTGATTTATTACTTAAACCATATCGGTGCAATTTTATGAGAAGTGTTTCGTGGTCAACGCAGTCAAACGCCTTAGAAAGGTCACAGAAAACCCCAATGGCATCCTGCGACTCTTCCCACGCCTCAAAGATATGCTTTACTAACGCTATGCCTGCTTCCGTCGTTGAGCGGCCTTTTGTAAACCCGAACTGTTTCTTATGGAAGAGCTTATTTATACTAAAATGAGTTTGCAATTGATGTAATATTACTTTCTCAAAAACTTTACTTAGCACCGGCAGTATTGCTATAGGTCTGAAATTATTTGGATCTTCACTATCACCAGTTTTAAACAAGGGTACGATTTTACTTAACTTTAATAGATTAGGAAAGGTTCCCTGGTCAACACATTTATTAAAAATCAAAGCAAGGTAAGGTGCTAGAATATTGATTATAGTTGATATTAATTTAACCGATAACCCCCACAAATCTTCAGTCTTTTTTAAGTTTAACTCTTTAAATGTTTTGACAATAGTTAAGGTAGTTATATGGGAGAATTGGAAGTCAACTTTACATGGATTTGTACTTTCCAAAAGTAAGGTATCGGCTAATTGGGAGGAAGAATTTAAGCTAGCCGTTATATGCAGTGGCATGTTTTTAAAAAAAGTTTGAAATATTTCTGCTATGTCCTTCTTCGAATTAACTAACTTACCTTCGATCTTCAACGCAAATCCCTGGTCCTTAGGTCTCGTTTTACCTGTTTCTTTGTTAATTACTTGCCAGACTGTTTTTATTTTATTAGTAGACGCCATAATTTTTTTACTTATACTTATCGATTTGGCTGTTAAACAAGTTTGTCTAAAAGTTTTTGAATATTTTTTTACGTACTCTTTGAACGTCGGATCGTGATTGAATTGTTTTTCTTCATACAATTCATAAAGCCTTTTCCTACTTCTATATATACCTGGCGTTGCCCATTCTGAAAACCCGCTTTTTAACTCTGTAATTTTTTTTACGTTAAAAACAAGTTCAAATTCTTTTGATATGGTTGAAAACAATACTTGATATAACGTATTCGGATCATTGCTATCGAAATTCAACGAATTTAACTCTATGTTTAAATTTTGTTTTAAATAATTCAATTTTTTTCTCTGTTATTGGCCTACAATTTAATTCATTGCATTTTTTTGCTTCCAGTACTGACGGTAGGACTACCCATAGCCCGCTATGGTCCGACTGTAATTTATGTATGACTTCTTTTTCTAAATATTCACAATTGCAAAAGACATTATCTATGCAGGTAGCGCTAGTAGCAGTTGTCCTAGTGGGTTCTGTAAATAAATTATCTAAATTATATGACCTGAAAAGGCTTGCGAGTTTAGTTTTAAGTGGACCTTGAACTAAGAAATCTATATTGAAGTCCCCACACACCACTATGCTCTTCGTAGTACTGAATAGGCGTTTTAAGGCATCCTCCATAAGTAATTCAAATTCATTATAATTTGATTGTGGCGGCCTATAAACACACATAACTATATACCTATCCAATTCCACACACGATATCTCAATTAAACGTTCAACAGATAGACTGACAATATCTTTTCTTTCTTTCATTTTCAAACTACTTTTGACAAAGATCATTGAACCTCCTCTTATTGAGTGTTGTCGGTTAAAAGTGCTTGCTGCTAAATAGTCTTTTAAAGTAAATGACATTTCAGAATGTTTCAGCCAATGTTCTGTTAAACACAAAATATCTACATTGAAATCTGCTAAAAATAGTTCAATTAAATTGTCTTTGCCGGAAAACCCCTGTTTATTTTGTGCAACTAAATTGATACCTAACTTAGGGTTTTCCTTTGTCTGCGATGGCAGTTTAAAGCCATTGACTGTGTGTTTGAGCCCGCTGTTGAATTATTACTAATACTAGTAACACGGTTGTCATTCCTATCAGGTTGTGTTATAATTCCTATAACCACAGAGTCAAAAATATTGTAAGCTAACAAAGTAGCTAACTTACGTCGACTATTTTTCGTGAGGTACACAGTATCTCGCGTCAAAAAGTAATTCTTAACAAATTTGTTAAGATCAAAAAATGATATGTCACTATGACGACATGTCAAATGGTGAATGTGTATGTTCAAGCTATGGATGTCATTATTTTCTTTTGCTGACAGGGACTGAGAATATGGGAAAGCGCAAAACACTAATTTTCCCATCCACGGTTGGACATCTTTAGCTTGACCATATAATTCAAATATATTGTTTATATCAGTCTTTTTAACACCTTGGCTATTTCCTACTAATAAAATGTAGGTTGTGTCGTTCTGTATTGGGCTTTTGAACAGCTCTTTAACAATGTCAGTAAAACTTGAATGGGGATAGCATTTATTCAGCACATTTTGTGTCAGCCTGTCATTCAACAAAGGACCTAACCCTGCACCTATCTTATCAGAGAAGATTACAGTCCTCCTTTCTTGTTTTACTGCCGGGCCAGTCATGCTAATGGTGCTTGATTCAGGCTGGCTGTGAGTTATCTCAGTAGTGCTTGGAGGTAGACGCAACGCAGCTGGACTTGTATCCTCAGTGGGGCCATGCAGTCGTGTGGTGAGGCATGATGTTGATGCTGGTGGCTGATCTTGTAGAATTTTACAAGATGCACATGAAGAACCCGCTGATATTTTGTTGCTTAGCGACTGAAATCGATCCATGTTATATGTACCTAAGGCTGTTAGTTCTGCTGCATATGCCTCCATTTCCTCTTGTGCCTCAGTGTACTGCTTGCCTAAGTCACTGAGTGATTTTTCTAAACTATGAATGTGGGAGTGAAGATCCTGAATTTTTTCCTCATATTCACTTGTTATTACTTGATGTTCCATTGTGTTGCCCAGTAGGTCCTTCTGCAGACTAATATTAAGTTTTTTAATACCCATGTACTTCATAATCTGGTTATTGCTTTTCAAGGCTTTATTGATGCGTTTAATATGTCTTTTTGTACGAATGTACCGTTTTATTTTGTTGGAACCTTGAAGTGGCATTTTGGGTTGGGAGGATTCAGTTTGTGAGGAAAGACAACTAGTGCTATTGTTGATTATTAAGTCATTGTACAGACAAGATATATTTTCACTTTCTCTGTCAAGGTTTTGTTGATGTAGCACACTGAGTTCTTTATGCGCTTCAGAAAGCTGATATTCCAGTAGCTTTATGCGCTGAAGTGCTACTTCGTGGGTATCACGGCACTGATCATATTTATGAACAATTTTTTGGAGTTCATCTCGCTGTCCACGGAGGTCCTCGCAGATGATGTCCAGTTCAGCAAGATCATTTTTAAGTTTGGTGTTCTTTTCCACAATTCTTTGAACCTCGAACTCACTCTCCTCCCGCTCCTCTAATAGCTGTTGGCATTGCTGTTTGGTTGCTTGAAGTTCCAGTAGCGCTGTCTTCAAGCGCTGCTTGTTATCTCGTGCGGTATTCTTGCGCGTCATCATTGTGTTGTAGGTAGTAGGATTACTGAAATGCAACCAGGGGGGAAAACGTCAGTATTTCCACAGGAAAACACAGCAAATACAGTTGCCACAGTTGTGCAGTATTTGTGTTGTGAATTTATTTTAGTTACAGTTATAATTTAATCTAAATCTGTCACTTTGCAAATTTTTATTTTTCAAAGAGAGGGTCGAATAAGATTAGCAACTTTTCAACTATTGTCGCTTATTAATTGTTGCGTTACAAGGCACTTATATTAAGAGAAGGCATGTAATAACACAGTAAAAAACATGTAATAAATGTCCGGTAGGAACAATATACTCCCCTTATGATGTCGTTAGAGTCCAATGTATACAACCGTAACGGTTCTCTGTCGCCGCTTAGATGTCGCGAAAATCGGTGAAATACTTAAGTAAACACTTGAATAACACGTATGGGTATTGTTTGTTACTTTAATAACACTTTACACAGTTAATAATTAGGTTTTTACTAAGTTTTACTAGTTTATTTAATTAAAATTATATCAGCTGTTCAAAATGACAGTTTTACTAGTTTATTTAATTAAAATTATATCAGCTGTTCAAAACTGTTCAAAACTGTTCAAAAACTAGCTGTGTCCCGCGGTGTTACCCGCGATTTATCGATTATCCCATGAGAATAAGATATGTTACCACATTAAAACGTAGCCTATGTGTTAATCCAGGGTTTCAGCTAACTCCATACAAAATTTTAATAAAATCACTCCAGGCGTTTAGACGTGAAGAAGTAACAAACATAGTCACTCACAAACTTTCGCCTTTATAATATTAGTGATGTGATGATGTGTTGTGACTACTCGTACATTCTTACAAACTTACATACTAGCCAAACACAATACCCTCCTTTCAGGCTCCCACACCAGTCGGGTAAAAATAAGACTTACAGAAGTAGCGCAATATTTCCGCTCCCGTCAGTCGCTCGCTGGTAATTAAGAGACATAAAGAGAGCAAGTGGACACAAACAAAGTGCACGGATGTGTAACTGTTTAAGGCATGTCTAAACTGTCCGTATTTTATTGCCTAGGCTTTACAAATGCAGTCATTGTATGTAAGAATATTTTTATCCTATCCCACTGTTCACCACATCGCTCAAACTGCCAATTCGTTGCGGGCACGCGTAATGATTAAACCCATACTTTCTGTCTGAGAAGTCTCATACAGAAAATACGGGACTATACATTATTGATTTAAATCCGGTTTAACTTACTCGTTTTTTGGTCGAATTAGTAAGAAAATCCGCATTTAAATCTAGAATCACTAATAGAAAGTATGGGTTTGAGCATCACGCGTGCCCACAACAAATCAATTGAAGCTAAGAAACATAGATTTTGTTAGCTCATGATGTTTTGCTTCACTATTGAAACTTCACCGAATGGTATTGTTAATAAAAACGTACAAAAAATTATTACAACCCGGTATTTAAACCCGCGACCTCCAGGACTAGGTTTGGCTAGATTATTCAAAAGTTTATACATTTTTAAATCATATAAAATATTAAAATAAGCGAGCGAGGTGATGAAAAGAGGAATATCCATCCTTGATGTTATAAACATTATTATCTGGTATATGATCTTGGTTACATATATGCAGGATCACAAACATAAAACGTTTATTCTGAAGTACCATTATCCTGGTCACTCCTTTATACGAATCGTTTAAATAGAGCGAGCCCAGGTACGAGGGTTAAAAATCGTTCTTAGAAAATCAGTTTTTGATTTAACCAGTAAATTCTCAGCTAAATTCGCTTTAGCCCACACGGCAGAATCCCCGTGACCTAAACCGGTTTAGTCGCGCGCCTACCCCAACTTCTTATCATTGCTAGAACTTTTGTAATTTACTTCTGATTTTAGTTCTGTAAAAAGATTTATCACCTTGAATATATGTACCCCATACTTAATTAATAATATTATGTAAACAACTACGTACAATTACAATTAGATTCATTACAACTTTTAAAAATAGTGGCCATTCACATCAGTAGATCGCTGCACCCAATAAAACCACTGAGAAAAGCTTTTTGCCCACTTCTCTTCAGGGGCCTCTTCGGCGCCCTTTTGAAACGCAGCCACAGCTTCCTCAGTGTCCATAAAACGTTTTCCTTGAAGTTTTACTTTTATTTTTAGGAAATCGCAAAAATCGCAAGGTGCGAGGTCAGGGCTACACGGCGGGTGACACAGTAATTCCACGTTTGACGTCACCAAATAGTCGATCGTTCTCCTGGCGTTGTCATGGTGAAGAAGGATCTTACTGCGAGGTCGTTTCTCACGAATTTTATCCAAGACAATTGGAAAAGAATTATTATTGTACCACTCTGCAGAAATTGATTGTTGATTCTCTAAAATAATTGTCGCGAAATAACCTGGCCTTCCAAAGAATGAGGCCACGATCTTTTTTCCTACGCTTCAACCTCACTTCACTTTAGTTGGCAACTCCTCAGAAGGAAATACCCACTTAGCAGATCCTCTTTTAGTTTCGGGATCGTAACATTAAATGTAGAACACAGCATTTGATTCACCTCCGTTAAATTTTTCCACCATTTCATGGCGCCAGTCAACACGGCGGAGATTTTGGGCCTCGGTCAAATTATGAGATCTGTACCGGGAATAAAGCTTCCTAACCACTGAACGTTCACGTATGACTTTGTGTACTGGACTCATAACGATGCCTAAGCTGGCTAGTCCGAATCTGTTAACAGGTCACTCTTTTGTCAGCCTATCATTATCATATCATCATCGTCATAATCAGACCATTATGTCCCCACCAAGGGGCACCGGTCTCTTCCCTGAGGAAGGTATAGGCCATACTCTACCACGGGGGCCAAGTCCGGATTGGTGGAGGCTTGCAAGACAAGTGGCTGGTCTTACTGTCAAAAGGTTTAAAGCCGCCCTAAGGACTCTGACTTGGTTTAACGACTGCCATCTGGCGACGGCAGCCGCACCAACTGCTTGACGTGCCTTGTGAAGCACGGAACCGATCGTATCATATCATATACATCGGCTTATCATCTACCGCAGTCGTCACCGTAGAAGGCCGTCCCTCACGCAGATCATCATTGAGATTAGTGCGAACATGTTTAAACTCTTTGAACCAAATGTAAACATGGCACAAGATGGGACTTCATCGTGAAAGCCAAATAGTAGTCTATCATAACTTTCTTGCTGACTTCAATAACATCGATCGTCTATTAAAAATATTATACGAAAATTTTCTCTCATTAAATTCATGCTGACGTGACAATGACAATTTTCAATTAATGAACTACGTACTTAAAAATATTGGCAAAGAACCCTATTTACAAAATTTTAATTGGTTTTTTATTATATTGTTTACAAGTGGCCAGTCCTACGAATTTTCAGTTTGACCCTCGTATAGAGTATTTTAATTTATCTATCTTGCCCAAGGAGTTTTTTCGTTATTTCGCTTTCAGATAAAATTGGCAGTATCCTACCAACTGGTAGGATACAATGTAATGTTGTGAGGTAAAAGGCAAAGGAAATAAAATATAACTACCACAACTGTATTTATTAATCCAGTAGTTTTACAAAATCGCTTGGTGTACGTACTTCAGGGTCTACGGGATTCTACTAACAGGTTGGATATAAAGTAATGTTGTGAGACAAAACGCGTAGGAAACAAAATATAATTAGCACGAGTGTATTTTTATTATTCTAGTATTTGTATGAATAATATGTTATACTCTAGGTATAAAGTATGAAGTTTAGGTGGTTTAACAAACTGTCCAAAAATATTTCGTCCGAAATTAATATTTTAATGCGTATACGTACAAAATAATGATAATGTAGCATATAAACTACTTGGGCACAAGCCTTCTCTCAGAAAGAGAATATTGGATTGATGACCGTGGACTGGCAATTATAAGCGCTGAGGCAAACTCACATAAATTAATAGTGATACATTTTCATAATCAGTTCCATTTAAAGGCAAATTAAGAATGTTCGGTATAGTCTTTATGTGACAAGCATTGGCCGGTATAAATTAGCTGTCGCAGTCTGAGCGTGAAATGCGGGACGTTAGCGGCACAAGGCCAAAAATACTCACTCTAGCATCTTAACTAAGTAATTCCTGACAGTTAGAAAGTTTCTCTCATTTGGAGCGAGCGCTACAATCTGTGCAAATTATGTAATCGGTGTTGCACAGTTTGTGTACAGATTTTTGTAATAATTAACCTGAAAACAGTCCGAGCGGACTTAAGTTAATAATATAGTATTTACGAAAGAACCAATTTTTTATTATTTTTCTACTGGTGGTAAACTAAAATAAATTGAACGCATCTTTAGATCGATACTTTTTTCATATATTTTATGGCAACACTATTCCAAAACGTCATCGCTGCATGTCAATCGGTATTCAAAGTGAACCGTTAATTTTTCACGTACATTTGCTCCCCGTATTTGAGTCTATTTTTGGTACTACATCAAGAAAAAATCCTGTAAGTATTTATTGATTTTTGGTTGTTTTTGCTAGATATGTATTGTATTGTATGGTAATAAATACAAAGTATGTAAGTTATTATTATTAATACTTTATTACATCAAAAAATTGTACAATGCAAAGTATGTAAGTTGTTAATACAATAAACAAAACATCTAAAGTAAAACTAAAATAATAACTAAACTAAAATCTAATTAACATAAAGTAATAAAAATAAATACCTATAATTTACAAATAAAACACTTGCCCCAGGACAGTGTCCCTCGGCAGGGAGCCCAGAATGCTGGCAACATTCCCCCTTTGGATGGCCAGACTTATTCTCTGGCCGAGGTATGCGCCAGCCCTCCGGTCCCCCGTGGCGTCGATGAGGCGCGTTGACAGCTCTTTAAAGAGTGAACGCGCCTCGGGGCCCCACGGGCCCAGTGTCTCGACCCCAAACGGCGCAAATATGTATTGGTTGCCCAATGTTGCATATTTCCGCCGTTTGAGGCCTTCCGCCGCCCCGGCCGCTGAGCCAGCGGCCCTTATACTCTGGGAAACATGGGAAGGTGCTAGTGTGTCGACGCAGGTTGAGTCCCACACCAACGGCCTCCCATGTTTCCAGGGTATTGACGTCATTCCGTCAGGCCTTTTCCCATCATCTCGGAAAATTCCCGGAGGTTCCAGCATTGCTGGAACTCCGGAAGTAGCGAGGGCCCTTCGGATGACGTCATTTAGCGCCGCGTGCCTCGGTAAGCGGCCAGCACTCCGTTGACACGATAAGCCGTGGTGACCCATGTGGTCGACGTCAGCGCCGCAGGGGCACTGATGGGGCACAGTGATAGCGCAACCCAGGCGCAGTCCTACGGCAGTGCTGAAAGATATGTTATCCATCAGCGTGCCAATTGCCACTGATGGATGTGCCTGCAACCAATAACCTGACTCGCGCTCTGAGACAGCAAGGAGGCGGGCTCGCTCTGAGTCGCTGACACTAGATTCAACTAGTTGTCTTTGCGTCAGCTCACAAAGCGGCCCGTCCCACTGTCTCTGCACTGAAGGGTCCTTCGGTGGGTCGGTGGACGGGCAAACCAGTCTCCATGCCTGCTTGGCTTCCTCACAGCATGAGACCTCAATCGTGCCCAAGGATGGGCAGATAATTTGCTTATACAAAGCCTCGATGCTGTGGACGGAAAACAAGAAGGCAGGCAGTGCCACGCTTGTCACTTTTCTGACTCCGAGGCCTCCCAACCTTATTGGTAGGGAGGCCTGGAGCCAGGCGCGTTCGGAAATGGGACAATTTAAAATCTGAATTAGGGTCAGATGAATCATGGAGTCTATGGGCCCCAAGAGTGCCGCCTGGCTAAACAACGGACTGCACCTTAGGTAATACGAGAATTTTGGTACAAATAGACAGAAGCGGATAATTTGGAAGGCCATATGTGTGTTAATTTGGCTAAGGTGCGGAATCGTTTCGAAAAATTTGTTTTTTTGACAATCCAGAAAATGTGGGAAAGCTTTTTCGAGGACTGGCGCCCCTAGGAGGTAGAGGTTCTCACTATCCAGTATTTTTATATTTGGTGCCAGTCTGTTAAATTCCCGAATGGGGATTTCTGAATTTATGTGGTCAAAAGGGTATAGTTCGCATTTGCCGTAATTTAGTTCCAAGCCTATTGATTTAAATTTTTCCGAGAGAGTTGCAAGATCTTTTTGTACTTCTTTTGACTCTCCTCCGAGGGTGCCATCATCGAGGTACCAGATGTTTAATTTTGATTTTAAGGAGGTTATTATTTTATTAATAGCCAGGCTGAAGATGGCTGGCCCAAGTGGGTCGCCCTGCTGGCAGCCCACAGCAGATTCGAGGGCGTTATCCCTGTATACTAGATTAGAATGGCAGCTGTAGGATTGCCACATGTAAGGATAAATTTCAGGGATTATTTCTTTTATCTCTGCCAGCATTGCGCCCCTGTCCACCGAGTTGAAGGCGTTCTTTACGTCCACCTTCAGTATCACCTCACCTCCTTTCTCCTTGATGTAGGTCCGCACAGCGTGCACTGCTGCCTCACATCCTCCTTTTGACCCGAAGCCAAGTTGGGTTGGCTGGAGAATTTTTTGAAGTTTTGGGAGGATGCCGCGGCAGCAGAGCTTTGACGCTATGCGGCGTATCGTCAACCCCACCGCTACTGGGCGAATCCCTCCGTCTTTTTTCTTTAAGGCACATAGGTTCGCCCCGTATAGCAGCGGGGTCACCTCTGGGTTAACCCTTCCAGCCAGCATCTGGTTAACAAGGGCCGTGAGGCGGTTCAGCAGTGTCTCACCTGCCTGGCCGGTCACGCCGCAGAGGAGGTCTTTGAGGTGTTGAGGGCTAAGACCATCCAGGCCACTTGCTGAACCATTCTTAAATGACATCACGGCCCCTAGGACGTCTTTTCCAATGACTTCTAGATGTTCGCCATCGGACTGTGGAGCTGGTGGAAGGCAAAGAGAATCAAGGGGAGAGGGGTGTTTATTCTAAGGGCCGACAGAACTTCGGGCGAGTCAGGTGCGATCGTGTCGCATGAGAAGAGGAGTTGAGCAGCTCCCTTCAGGTCACCGTCGTTGACTTTTGTTTCAACTCGTTTGTATTTATTACTGTTATGGAAGTTGTTGATGGGTTGGAGATTTTGTATGGGTTGATGGATATCCGTGCAGTTCTATTTTATTAGGGCTGTGATTGATGTTTTTTTTTTTATTGTTATTTATGTGTAAAGTTTCGTACGGAAACCTGAATAAGGCCTCCCAGGCGCCTTGGGTGTTATATTTTGTGATGGAATCTATAGTTCGGGAGAGTTTTTCCGCGACGCTCGTACGGGCGCCGCGTGGAATGCGCTTGACAACCGGGCAACATCGTTTCAAGTTTCCCAGAATTTTCCAAAGTGGATCGCCTTGATCATTCTGCGACTGGCTGTCGCTTGCCCGGCCATCAAGCGGAGTGTCATGAGAGGTGGTCTGATTGTCTGTTGGTCTGGTTTTGTGGGTTTTTCCAATGTGAATATTGAGGCCCTTATTGTTTTTGAAAAGGCGTACCTTGGGGCAGTAAGGACACTGTGCAAACCCTCCATCATTACTGGTCACAGGTGTGGGAGCTACATCCGAGGGTTGCGACATACGGTTTCTAACTCGATTGATGACTAAAAACACTGAACTATATACATACATCTAAAAAAACAGTAATTTAAAAATCACTTGGTCTAATTCTCGTCGTTATTCTTGGGAATCACATCTTTTAAGAACTTATTTCACAGATTTGTTATTCACTTTTCTTTTAATGTTTATTAATAAATTTTGTTTATAATATTGAAGTGGTTATTTTCACAGATTAAAAAAGGCAAAGTCAACTATGGGCAGGTACCTACTCCCTTCCATTGGCCTGTCGTCCTGTCATTCTTGGTAGAAGGGAGAGAAGTGTTGGAACGTCAAAATAAATGGCCGTCAGATGATTGTGGGGCTGTCGCTTCTCAGACAAAACAACTTATTGTGCTCAAATCCCGCCTTGGTCGCCCAAACGAGCACTTGATCAGCAGCTTGGCCCTTCGTGGGTACACCTGGGTGGTTTTAGGGGCTTCTGGCGGGTTTAAACTAATTTTAATAATTTTAAAACGGACAGGAGGTTGACTGATGACGGTTGACGTTGAAGTTTTTTTTTAAAGTTGTTGCTTTACTATTTTTTTCTCATTTAAAAAAAGTGGGAAACTATTTCCCTGTGGCCGTTTATTAAAGTATTTAAGTGGGAATTTATTTCCCTATGACTGTTTAGGACAACTATTAATTGTTAATATATAAAAAAGTTTGTCTGTTTTTTACCTACTATTTTCTATATTACAGTCATTGGCGCCACCTAAATAGAAGGAAAAAGTTAAGGATAAGGAGTTCCGAACAATCATTGACAGTTTGTCGGACCTGTCAGAGTTAATACTCCAGAAAATGCCAATCAAAATCTTTTAAAAATAAAAAAGTTAAAATTTCAGCGTACCAGACGAGATACGCCTCAGGAATGTAGGTCTGCATATGCCTATTAAAGACAGCACATACAAAAGGTGTCGCTTTTCCAACAAATCCTGAGCAATGGTTTTACCATTCGCTTGCTCAAGGCTGCTATTACTTAGTGTTATTAGGATAATTACATTAATAATAGGCAAAAAACATTAATAAATAAAACTTAAAAACCTATTTAGAGGCTAAAAATTCCACCCATGCCGGGATTCGAACCCGCGACCTCTGGCTATCCAGACGGATAGCCAGAGGTCGCGGGTTCGAATCCCGGGAATTTTTAGCCTCTAAATAGGTTTTTAAAATTGTCCTTAGCACGGGTTAGTGCATTAAAAATAAAAATAGTATAAATAAAACTTAAGATTTACTTCCGGACTTTTAATTTAATTCCCTAAAAATTAATTAACGAGAAACCGAAGGCAATAGCTAGTCAAGTGGGAATATATTTCCCACATATATGTAACTGGATATAGGGAAATTATTTCCCACAAAAAAAAAACCTTAACGGTTATAGGGAAATTGTTTCCCATCGTCAAAAAAACCACTTCCCAACATCCAATAATTTTAATTTTGTGTTTTTACTTAATTTTAAAAAAACAATATTCCAATGTAAAACAATTTACTTGATTGGAGCCATGGCCGTTTAAGGGTTAACTATCATTATAGTCTAGTTTTGCAGACACGATTGCCAATATTTGCTAGTGGCAGAGGTACCAGAATAAAAAGATGAAACTATTAATACAAGCCACTTTTTCAATCCAATTTGTCAGCTCCAAATTAACCGTCACAATTTGACACAATATCATAACATAACATAATGGTCTAAGAAGAAAGAAGGCTTGAAAAAAAGTGATCATTATTGTGAAAAATCAAGAAATAGAACAGAAAAGTTGTCTCTGGCACTGTCGAAATAGTGGAAGATTGCATTAATTAGACAACAGCAGCAAAGAACTAATCCTTTGAAATATGTTATGAAATAAAACATTCTGATCTAGTTATTTTGATAATAGTAGTGTACTTTTAGTACTGAGTAGAGCTGCTTTGATAAACACTTTGCGGTAAGGTCTCTCCGTACCGACTAATGACTAGTGGTCATTATTGCGCATCAAACCGTATTGCTGTGGTAGAGCTTTGTTATTTGCTAATAATATATTAGCTTTAAATACATTTGATAGTTACTTAATATTTGGATGCAAAGCAACAATAAAGTGGTTTTGTGTTATGTATTTTGTGGAACCATTTGAATTTAGAAAAAATATGAATTACCAAAAAGTATATGTTTTTATTGATTAAAATGAGGAATAGAAGACATGTCGCTTATACATTAATAATATATTCCTAGACTTTAATTACAGATAATAGTTACTCAACTACTCAATGGTTAGTTGCAAATAACAATACAATTTGTATTATTATTTTTTTGAACCATTTGAATTAAGAAAAAATGTGAAATTAGGAAATGATTACCAAAAAGTATTCGTTTAAATTGTTTAAAACAAGGAAATATTATGACGTAATACTGTGGCAGAACTTTGTTTATGTTTATTTACAGTTAATAGGTACTCAAATACTCAATGGCTGGGGCAAAGCAACAATCCCTTTTGTGTTAATTTTTTTGTAAAACCATCAGAATTATGAAAAATTATAAAAAGGTATCCGTTTGAATTATTTCAAATAAGCAAAAGAATACGCTTAGGTTATAATACAAGTACATAACAACTTTATTAGTGAAAAAAGACAGTCACGTCCGCGTACTTTTAATATCTAGCTCAAGCGAGGGAGCAAAATGACTCAATGTCCTTGCATTTAACCAGACGACTTCCTCTGACAGCTCACTCTTTATGAGCGTTATCAAGTGATAAAAAATGGCCGGATTTCGGGTTCACTAGGAAGAGCAAAGTAAACCGTCTATTAATCAACTGAATGTCTCGTAATCTTGGAGACTTCTCTGAAGAATACAGTCACTTAAGGCTGGAGAAACACCAGACAAGTGGATTCCGGTAATTAGCCAACTCAGAAAACTAATTAAGGTTTCGATAGTAATTGACACTTCATCTTTTTGGTAACTTTAAATTTAAATGCAAAGGAATGGGAGCGGTGGTAGGGCATCATTAGAACGTCGGCCTCACAATCATGAGGCCTTGAGTTCAAATTCCGACTTGTGTCAATAACTGTGTTTTGTATGTTGCGTACATTTGCTAAATTGTAGTAGCAATACCACTAGCTAATGTGAGGAAAACTTAGTGACTGAGGTATTTAAATACATCAACGCTGGCAGGATTTACGCAAGCTTAACTATGAGGCTCAGTGCGGAAATCTCAAGCCTAATCAACTATGGAAATGAATGAAGTCACTCTAAAGGCTGGTTTAATGCCATATAACAACAGTTGCGTAACAGTGTTTTGTACTTTGTAAAGAAACACGTTAACTTGTATTGAATGTTTCGAAGTAATAACCACGAACACGATGGAATGCCTACAAATTCTTTATATTTATGGTTAGGTACCACAAAAAGAGAAATGAATAATTTGTGTCGCAACTGATGCTTGAAAGGTTCCGTTTCATCAGTTTGTTTTCTGAAGAAAAATAACACCATAAGTAACATAAACTGACGCCTGTACCCGGGAGAAGTAAGCAGAGATCAGGCAATATCACAATATTGAAAGATCACTTTAGTTTCATTACCATTGAAAAGCCGATTTCGGGTACCTTTTGTCTTGCCTTTCTTAAAAACTGGCAAAACTGTCAAATTGAAATTAACATCGAATACTAAACGTCAACGGTTATGTATAAAATCTAAGATAAATAGATAGACGTCCAGGTAAATGCAATTAAAAAATACGGATATTTCTGTTAATTACTTTAAAACTTTTTAACTTTACAAAAAAAAAAAGATTTACACTTATAACACTACGAATCTTGAACTTTTTTTAACACTCTTATCTAAAAGGTACAGTTAACGTGAGACTGCAAAAGGTTGTCAATTTTCACGCAACAAAGATTGTTACTTTCTTTATAAATCTGTATATCATTAAGCTACATCGATGACAAGAAGGGTACTTACAAAACCGTAGCGTCCTCAAGAAACCAATTTCTTCAAAATTCATGAGTATTTGCGATAAGATCACCATTGTGTTCCAGGAACGACAAAATAACAGCTTTATGCAGCGAAGACATAGGAGTAGCTCATTGTTATTTTATGCCCCGTTTCCTACACTCAAAGGGTTCACCCACAAAAATAAAGATATAAAACACTCGCCTTTGGCCCAGTTACGTTTTTACATCGTATTGTAGCTTTAGTGTAATGATTCAATACGCACGCACCGAAAACGGAGACAATTCTTTTGTGCGACCAAATTTAAATAATCACGTATTATCATCGTATCTGTGGCAATTATATTACCATATTACTTTTGGAAGATTACTGTTGGAAAATAGTTGAATGTAGTATTGTGATATAATCTGCTTACAACCGTGTTATAGAGAGATACAATTTATTTTGAGGTGGATAAAACAGGGTAATAAATAATGAACAGTAACTCAAAATGTTGGCTACACAATGCATACTAGACCGTTTGAATTCAGTACGTTTTTATGTCAATAAAAGCGATACTAATCAAAACTCAGGCCACGTTCGGTGGGCCCTCATAAATATAAGATAAAATATTTCAAAGTAACCGGAGTTTAGGCATAAAAATAAATTATTGTACGCGACCGAGTCGAGGGCGGTGTGTATCTGTGATCTTATCGCGGAGGCGGGCCCGCGACATTACTGAACTAAACCTTATGGATTCACTGACGCTAAAAAATACGTGATCGTTTTACCTAATAATTTCGAGAATAGCCGCCCTCCACAAATTTCAGGCCGGCACTGACAGCCGCGAATAAATTATGATAATGAACACTTTGGAAGCGCATCTGATAGTGCCTACCTGCGGGTAGCGGGCTTTTTCTTCAATTAACATAATAACTGTGCAATGAATATCCCTCCGGTTGCATGCAACGTTAAATCCTTGCATTAGCGCGGATTTGAACCGTGGCAGGCTTGCATGCTCCATAGTCGGTCAGCGAAATGGTAGCGACTGACAAATTAGATCCATCCTAATGTTCCCCGCTAACATATCAATTCATTCAATCCCTGAAGTGGTGGTAGCACAGTTGGTAGAACGCTGGCATAAAATTATACAGTTCCTCGACCCATTCTGGCAGGTACCAAGGAATTGTTTTCTAAGTTACGTACATCTGTGTTTTTAGTACCAATACCACTCGCTAACATAACAAAAAACACAGAGAAAAAACCTGAGATCTGATGTAGATGACACACCATAGTATTCTAAAACAAACTCGTGAAGCATGTGTTAAACTTTCCTTTAGTTTTACAAATGAAAAAAAATAATTTCGGCTGTCCTACGACTACTACTGTATTCATATAAATTTAAGAGCGTGTTTCACAATGGATTCCTTTATTGAGATTTTCTAATTGACACGTCTCAGCAAAGGGACTTTTAGCTAATTGGAATGTTATTACAAAATTTTGCACAATTTCCTTTTACTAAACTATCAAGTAAAGACGGCATTGGTTATTGGACATCATCGTTACCGCCGATATTCGAAGTTTGAACCAAGTGTTCCTTAAACTTAGTACAATTAAAATACATTAGAATTGCATAAAATAGACCTTCTTTACAAATAACTCGTGTCGAGCAGTGTCAAGCATGTTACTTTTTTACCAGTATGCCATACTTAATACTGTACGTGAGTAACAAGCTAGTTTTGAGTAAAATATCCAAGAGATTCTAAACAAGGCCGCTTTTCTTAAAATGTCACGGAGCTCGGCGTTCGATATTCATCATCAAGTATTTATGGACCTTTTCTAGCGCCCATGTATTTGGTAATGGAAAATAAGAGGAAACGTCCTTACTTGTGAAAAAAAAACAGTAGAAGCACAGCTGATTCCTTAAAACATATTTTGGGCTTACCTTGTGAAACGTGAAAAGTGAAAACTTACAAATTTACAGTCAGAACGTTGAACTACTTTTTTAAGTTATACTAGTTTTTTTAACATTTCTATTTTTCATTATAATCACATAAAAAAGTGAAATTAGCTTTTATGGGTCCATGAGGTTTATATTAGTTTCTATAATCTTACCATAATGTCTCAGAAAAGTGTTTTTTTCAGGTAAGTTAGGATAACGATATGAAGGCAAATATTGTGGGCGCCTGTCGTAGGGCTGTGTATAATAATGATAAATTGTAATTTTCGTGTAAAAGTTGTTATGCTATCTGTAAGAGCCCTTTGATAAGTATTAAAAGTAGTATATATATTTATATATACATACCTGTAAGAAAAGAGACAAAGAAAAAACAGTATGATCCCTCCTTTTACACAGATATTTAACATGTAGCCTAATGTATAAAATTTCACATGTAAACAGGTCTTATTGATGATGAAAAGGCAAATAGTGTGGGCCTGTCTGGCCCAGCTGCGTATAAGAATGATAAATTCTAATTTCAATATGAAATTAGTTGTGCAAATTGTTGGAGCTCCTTGATTAGTATTAAAAATATACGAGTAGGTACATACCTGTCACAAAAGAGATAAAGAAAGAAACAAGATAATCCCTCCGGGTATCTTTTACACAGACATGTAACACGTAGGATAATATATCGAATTTCAGAGGTAAACTAAGCCCCGAAATAATAGAATAAAGTATATTTCTGAGAATGACTAGGTATGCCAATGACCTGCACGCCTCGCGAAAGGTATTCCCTAGACACTAATTGATCCATTCTGCGCTCATACAGTGGATAACAGCGGAATGGCACCATCGATGTATCCTCGCTTTTTTCGTAGCGTCAAGGCAGAATCATCTTAATGAAAACATAAAATATATCAATGAAACTCTTCCTAGAGATCACTTTTTCCTTAAACCTCCTTTATGATATTTGTTCTAGTGCATGTTCTCAAGAACCCCTTTTTACTTTTAATAGTTTTCGTTATCAACCCTTGTATGTCCCCACTGCTAGGGCAAGGGTCTCTCTCTATATAGCAGGAAAGTTATGCCAAACTCCAATGCGGGGGCCAAGTCCGGGTTGTTGGAGGAGTTAAGACAGTGGCAGGCCTTACTGTTAGAAGTTATCAAGCCGCCCATAGGGCTTTTGACATGGCTTAACGGGTGCCATTACATGACACCTGGCATCAACGGTTTAGAGTGCCTCGCGAAGCACGGAAGCGCTTGAAAAAATTCCACTAGCGGTACTCACGGGACGGTCACCCATCCTGCACCTGGCTGTTAACTCAAGTGATTGATTCCAAAAACTCGGTTCGACCACGAGCGCTCGTGCATGTTCTGTGAATATTTTACAGACTACAAAGAATCGCCTCACCTAGCGCTTACGGAGCTAATGAAAGCAGGATGGGGAAATTTATTTGCCTATTTCTCGCGTGCAATATAATACTCATGCTATCGGGGCTTCTCTACTACGTTAGTTATTCTTCTGTCTTTGCACAACCTGATAGTACTAATGTGACACTGGCTTGACAGACATTTCGCAATTCTATATGTCTCATATGAAACGCTCTAGGTCGTGATTGACGTACATTGCACCATTATATTACATTTCTGTCACGTTTTTTTCCATAGGAATAAGCCGTAAAAAAAAATTTCCACTGGTGATATAACACGCGACTAATTTCGATCGACACGTTAATTTATCAATAACCCAACATTTGTGTCCTGTTCGATGGTCTTCAACCTGGCACATCCTATTTTTATATGCTTAGAGAATCTTATAAGCGAATACAGTAAGCTACCTCAACTGTTTGTACCTATTGGTTCTTAAATAAAGCATGTTTCTCGTTCGTTCGTTCTTTTTATATGTTCTGCACTAAAAAAAGTTCAATGACAAAATGTATAGTGAACTTGGATCTTATCGCTTGACTGACAAACGCGCAGGTCTAGACATGCCATTGTCTGACCCTTTACTACGAACGATTACAATATTCTTCTTTATAATCTTGCCTGACATAGTTGCGTATTACTCTAAGTCAACGATAGGTAGATTGATCAATCAATCTATCACGACCACTGCTAGACATTATCCTTCCCCAAGGCAAGCCACTTATTTCTGTCCTTGGCCATCCTCATACAGCCTCTGTCAGTCACTGAACTAGCATAAGGCTGGTCTGGTTTCTTGGGTGGACATCACTAACTAGCAAACGCAGCGTGGGACGTCCACCAGCTCCCGATTCAACGATGCGACAAGGTCATTGCTAATTCAGTGAGAAGCAATTAATTACTAAAGATAGCAATTACATTTCAGCGACAACTACAGTTGGATTTCAGTAAGTATTGTATACTCGGCTTAGAGGCAATTTTATAGCTTTGGCCTCTAATTAAACTGGGTCTTATTAATTGATTGCCTGAAGTGAAAATAATCCGCAAACAGGGCGCCACAAAGTGTACTCGGTTGGAGTTAACTCTCCCCTAAATCTGCCTATCATTTGCGAACGAATAAATGTTGTATATTTGATGTTTCGATTTTCGTCTCAATATTTGACGTTTCGTTGTCATTTAAATGGGCAGAGTTGATATCACATCTTACTTGACACCGTCAATCTGAAATCGACTCTTTGCCAGTCGATTGTACATGCGATTGAAAAGGTTGACTGTCAAAGTTCATCCCCGGAACCAAATTTAAACTTTTTGACAGTCTTGAGAATAGAAAATATGGAATCCATTATCAGGTACATCGTTGCTATAGCGGCGGATGCTTGTTCATCAATTGAGAGGTCATGATTTTGATTCTTGTGGCGAGCGGTCTAGGTGTATTCCCATAATAACTTTCTAAGAAACAATTATTACTATATATAGCACAAAAGCGCCCTTAATGCTAAGTAGCATTTTCTTGCAGTCAACCTTAGTAACGATAGTAATAATAATAACAACAAAGTATAGTAGTAGCGGAGAGACCTATGCTCGGAGTTTCTCTAAAAGATAAGATTCGTAACGAATGCATCCGACAGAGAACCAAAGTTATCGACATAGCACAGAGAATTAGCCAGCTGAAGTGGCAGTTCGCTGGCCATATCTCGCGAAGAATCGACAACCGTTGGAGTAAACGTGTTCTTGAGTGAAGACCGCGACTCGGCAAAGTATTCATATAAATCGGAGGGCGTCTTACACTACTCGGCTGTAGTGTAAGACGCCCTCCGACCAGGTGGGATAACGATGTGCGAAAAACCGCCGGCAGATGCTGGATGCGGCAAGTTGAAGACAGGGCGCTATGGCGCACATTAGGGGAGGGGTAAGTCTAGCAGAGGACTACATAATATAGCCTGAAGAAGTTCGTTCGCGCGTCACAAGTGATAGACACACAATTAATAGCTCCGTCGATTTAAATCAAATAGTGTTTAAAAAAACATAGTCAAAAAAAAAAAGTAATATACGCGTCGAATTGATAACCTCCTCCTTTTTTGAAGTCGGTTAAAAAGCGTCCTCACCGATATCCATTGGCACAATTAAATCGACAAAAATATTCTCTCTATAATAAGTTATACCACGCTACAAAATATATCCGCGTTAGTGAGATAACATCAAATTCATCTCAAGTTCGAACGGTAATCCTCACATCTCCTACCCTGCGTTGCCGCTTGTTTTGTTCGGCGAGCTGAGCGGCCACTACTCGCGATCCACGGCAGCTACATTACACCGCGACGACACGACGCGCGGTAGACGGCGGCTACTACTCAGGATCTGCGATAAAAGTGTGGCTGGGTGCGAACAAACTTCGAGGTACGTTTCAACAGCTCAAGCTCAAGAAAGAACCAGGCTAGCAGATTAATTTATTACCTACAAATATCGGAGATTTTAACCACACCACGATGATTTGTACAATATGCAACAAAACAATCATGCTAGGAGAGCAAATAGTATGCGTAGAATGCAAGGGTCATAACCACTTCAGCTGCCATAATATAACAAAGGCATGCTTTTTACAGAACAAAGCCAAGTTGTTGAAAACATGGCTTTGTCCTAGCTGCTCACAGATCACTCAGCAAAGACCCATAAGAGACGACACCCCTATACGTAGGCCTCACGATCAGCAGAAAGAAAATATCCCTTCCGCAATGTCGGAAATACAACCAAAACCATCCCAAATAGAAAGAAAACCTGAGTAGCAAGATAACAAACAAGCAGAAAAATCTAAAAATATCACACATAGAAGAAAAAACCATTTTACCTATGATTTTGACTCGGAAGACATTAGCTATTTAGGAGATACAATTAACAATGAAAATTCAGGGACTACAGGCCTGCAAAAAACAATAATAATGTTAAGCGACTGAATCACACAAAAACTAAAGGAAAACAACAAATCAATAACAACACAAATTCAAAAAACAATGCAAGAGGAATTAAATAAAGCTATTAGCAGCATAAGAGAGGAATTCAAAAAACAATTTAAAATAGTGGAGATTCAAAACAAAGAAACTAAAGATAAAGTGTTACAACTAGAGAATAAAATAAAAATACTTGAAAATGAAACTGAAGTAATGAAGAAAGAAATAAAAAAAATAGAAGAAAAAACATATTATCAAGATGTCACAAAGACATGCGAAAATAGCGACAGAAAAATTGTGATATACGGGCTGAATGAGATTTACAAAGAAAATTAACAAGACCTTGACAGAAGAATAATTAACTTATTCCGAGATTTCTTCGACATAGACCTGTATGGATATATAGAAGAACCATATAGGATAGGAAGATACATCAATAATAAAACCCGGCCACTTGTCATTGAACTGATCAGCAAGAGAATGACAAAATACCTAAAGGAAAATGCACACTACTTTCAAGGATCAATATCAACATACAATGTTGATATTGTATGTTGATATTGATCCTTGAAAGTAGTGTGCATTTTCCTTTAGGTATTTTGTCATTCTCTATCTTCATACAATATCAACACTTTAAAATGTTGCGTGCCCTACAGGGTCCACAAAGATCTTATCAAATAACTGTTAAGTTATAATGTAACAACCTTGAAACTTGTGGAATGCAATAAAGTATTGAGTATTGAAGAAGAAGAAGAAAAGAAAGCATATTATTATATTTTTGGCTCGGTAACTTCCTACGAGAACATTTCATTAATCGCGATCCGAAACTGAAGAAAGTTATAATATTTAAATCACACAAAAGAAGTCACAAACATCTGCCATTTATAAATAGCAGTAATTATTAATTTACTGCGATAACGTTGTTTTGTTCTACGATTGTGCCATTAAGTTGATTGCTGTACTTAAGAAAATTTGCACTTGAAGTTCTGAAAGTCTTTTCATTAAAGCTTTTAATTAGTATCGTGAAATTCTCTGCGCCCGAGTGGATTATAATAATACAGTCTGTTAATTCATCAAAGATTTGGTAAGTTATTGAAGAGGACCAGACAAAGGCTACAGAGTGGCTATGTAGTTTTTTTAAAACAATAACTTTCATGTGGAGCTAAGCTTAAGTTTTATTTTCATGTAGTAAGCCTATGATACGATTTATTTTAAAAAGCCAGGCTCCGTTAGACTCCGTTAGATCGAACGTTAGACTCCGTTAGACTCCGCCCCGCAGACGGCCTCGGTGGCGCAGCGGTTTGGCACGCTGACTGTACAACCGAAGGTCTCGGGTTCGATCCCCGGCTGGGTAGGAACCGAACTTTTGTAGTTTGTCTCGGGTCTTGGATAGACCCGAGACAAACTACAAAAGTTCGTTTCCTACCCAGCCGGGGATCGAACCCGAGACCTTCGGTTCGGATAGATTTAATACAACATACGAAGATAACATCCAGTTATCTATGTATTTATTGTATTAAATCTATCATCGAGTTAGCACCTATAACACAAGTTATTTAGTTGTACTTAGTATAGGGCTAACGAGATCTGTGTAATATGTCCATGAATATTTATTTATAAATTATTGTACTTTTTTTAATAGTTTGACACCTGGGCCAAGATTCTGCAAATGCATTGTGATACAATGACAATCGCATGACCATGGCGATTTAGTTTCGTTGCTGCTTCTTCGCGCGCACACAATATGTAATGTAGGCATTAAAGGTATTAAATAAACACCTCACCTGACCTAACCATGTATCTATCAGATACATGGAATTGGAACAGAATCGAGGCCCTGCCTGGACGTATCTAATTCGACATGAAAAGCAGCGGAGCCCGGATGGCTTAATTGTAGTCTTCGGAGACAACGAGTTTATACAAATTAGGCAACCAATCATTTATTTTTATTATTTAGTAACTTCAGACAAAGATTTAAAGTCGGGACAAGCGCAATCGTTAAATTAGTGGCCGCATAGTACGTATTCCAGGAGATTGTCGAGGCGACTAGTGCGTAGTAATTACATAGATATAAAAAGCTAACCATTAAAGTAAATAATGTACTGGTATCCACCTCTGAAATCATCATGCATAATTACTAACAGAAAGACATTTTTATTTGTGATTAACTTTACAGGGCTGCGATAAAATACAGATGACCTGATGTCTGGAGTTATAGCCAGTACAAAGCATGAGTCCTAGGTTTTTAGAATACGTTAACTCTATTAATTAAGGACGTTAAAGAGACTTATCTTCGAGTATTGTGATTTTTTTTCTGCAAAACGATCAAGGTTTTGAGATGGAACCTAGTTGCACTTATAACGTAGTCATAGTTTCTGTACTACTTTGTATAACACATTTCTGAATGTGAAAAAATGCCGATACGAACAAAGAGCAAAGCTTGAAAAGTATATTATAAGCGCGATACTTTTCGCAATAAGAAGTTCTACGTTTAAATAAAGTTTAATACTCGCTGGACTGAACGTGACTTGATCAAACAACACGTTGGCAAGTAAACGCCAAGTGACACACGATTGATCGATATCAACCCTTGTCTGTCCCCACTGCTGGGGCACGGGTCTTTTCCTGCATCGCAGGAAGGTTAGGCCGTACTCCACCACGGAGGCCAAGTCCGGGTTGGTGGAGGATTGTAAGACAGTGGCGGCCCTTAATGTCAGAAGTTATAAAGCCGCCCATAAGGCCTCTGATATGGCATAACGACTGCCATTACATGACAGCCGGCACCAACGGCTTAACGTGCCTTGCGAAGCACGGAAGCGCTCGGAGCAAATGCCACTGGCGGTAGTCACGACACGGTCACCCATCCTGCACCTGATCACACCTGTTGTTGCTTAACTCAAGTGATTGATTTCAATCACTCGGTTTGGCTAGGCCACACAAAAAGTGGCACACAAAAGAAGGCAAACTTATCTTAAACTAAAAAAAAAAAGAAAATTAGTATTTCTTGTTTGCTTTTAAAGTGTACCCGCGCGAAATCAATCCACAAATCACTACTTTATCTCCTCACACGTGTGACTCAATTCTGTTTCACAACATGTCGCAGAAAAGTCGAAGAAGATAGAAATAATTCAACTTATGGAAAGGAAAAATCTTGAAAAAATATCAGCTGATCCAAACAAGTAGTACAGATCAGCTGATATTTTTTTTGTAGTATGGAGGAAAGTAATTTATTATTGTTGAAGGCTCAAATTTAATAACTCGTGTACGTATAATATATAATATCAACTATTCTTCTTCAGTGACTGTGTGAAGCAGCTGATATTTATTTCACGATTTCAGAGTTAGTCTCGTAATAAAAGTTTAACCACAGTTAAAAATAAGCCCCTTACCTGCTACAAAGATCTTTCTGAAGCACCATTTGTAACAAAGTTGTAGTGGCGTATATTCTGTGACTGCACATATGGCCAGGACAAAGACTCGTTTTTAATCTAATTTTAACGCATGGCCCGCTGAGGCCATTAAAGCGGCGTACAGGCCACTATTTTCCATTTACCCCCATTGAGCCTTGCAAGGCAGCGATGGGAGACTTCTTGCAAAGTCCTTGTTGTTTATAGTTTGTATTTTTTTTTCTAGGATTGTTTCTGCCATAGAAATAGCGGGTGCATTAGTTTGCTAGCATTTAACATCGAGAAAATCAACGAAGTTCTTTGAAAATGGATTTATTTATAGTTCGATTGTTTTAAATATAAAAAATAAGGTAGGTCTAGCTTAAGGGGCTCCATGATGTTCACCAGCGCTACCAATGGATTAATTCATATATTTTTTAATTAAGTACCTGACTTAAAAAAAACGGAGGTTATCAAATCGTTGTAGATTCTGTCCGACCGTCCATCTGTCCGTTTATCCGCTACCTTGACCCTTTAAAAATATTCGTAATGTTGGCTCCAAATGCTGAAACCTATTTTAAAGTGGTAATAAGTATCATGACATTACAAGTTGTTTTTTAAGATGTTAAAGGCTTAAAAATCTCTCGTCCCATATGCGTAAACAATAAAAAAACAATTGAGTTGACCGGCCAGTTTACTCTGCAATTGTAAAGGCTAGCTGACTTTAACTGGCAAAAATAAAAACTGCTCGAGATATACAAGGTTACGTCGAAAACGAGCAAGGATTTATAGCAGTATACTAGCTTTTGCCCGCGACTCCGTCCGCGTGGACTTTAGTTATTCAGCATGCTTCAATAAAAGGTGCAGACGATTTTAGTTCTGATCAATTATCCGCAAAAAAGAAAAAAGAAAATCAATTTTGGAAAAGATTCAAGGAACAAAATTTGCAACCCCGTTCAGTCCCCTAAGGGTTAAATTTTGAAAAACGGCGAAACAAGTGTTCAATCAATTGTGTTGAAGAGTATTTATTTTAAGTTTCCAGAAAATTAGACAACATTCTTTATACCTCCCACAAAAATTTTGGCAACCCTTTTCGCCCCATTAGGGGTTGAATTTTAAAAAATCCAGTCTGATTCTTTGCCTACATTATATACAGGGCGTCCCACGGCCATGCTACATGGAGGGAAAGTACCTTTAATATTGTAGATGGATCATTTTACTGAAAGAAGACATTATTTTAATTTCAAAAACAATCTAAACTGCATTTATAGATTTTTAAATAATTACACAGTTGAGCCGGGCATCGAACCCGCTACACGAGAAAAAAAATTACCCTGTAGCTTTATCACACCGATCGAAAGGCTTCATCACAAGGATTATTTTTTGCTAAATAACACTATCAGAAATAAAAGGAAAATCATACATTTACATTGTGGAGTGGAGAGTGAAGTGAAATTTCGTTCAGAAAAAATATAAAATGTTTTTTATGGGGTTATGTAAAAATTCAACTGTAAAATTTCAGCTTCCTAGGTCCAACGGCTTGGGCTGGGCGTTGATGTGTGAGTCAGCCAGTCAGGATTTTGAATTTTATTTATCAAATAAGTATAATTATATCAGTAGGTCAGATAAAATGCTCGAAACTTTATGGCAGTGTAGTCTTAATGTCTAGAAGTACCTGTTTTTGTTATATTGAAAATAGTTTTTTCCAAGACATCCCCCTATTAGACTTCTATTACAAAAAACTCAGAATGAATTCACGGAAAATTAGTTTCAAACCGAGCGCGAGACATGCAGCGCAGAGCCAAAATCGCTACCGAATGACGAGTATTGATATTAGTAATAATCCCACAGTACGTCGACTAACTAACTTTGGCGAAACTCACTAAGTGTCGTCGAAACTTAGTTGATTCGAGCAGCAACCTACGTTGAGGCACGTTGACATTGAAGCCGCGTTACTGAGCAATTAATTAATTTCGGTTACCTAAGGACATTTCAACTGGTATTTATTTTTCCCTAAGATTCGCACTAATAATAGCTTTTCAGTAAACATTTACAAATAATAGTTACTGCCAAAAAAAATATAGTAAAAAACGAATAGTTCAAAAAAAATTCTAGGTGACTTTGTATTTATCATACAAATATATCTGATCATTCTAAAGAAGGTTATTACGTGTCGTAACATTTTAAGCCGAATATTTTGTGTGCGAGACAAGTTACATTTTCCAACTCTTTGTTCTACAAAAACAATGCAGGAGCGTATGTAATCTGAGTCATAATGTACAATGTACGTACAATCTCGGGGCAGCATTCTGTCTTAATTAAACCGAAATGCCATGAAATTTTGTGTTTTACGCTAAGGCGTAACGGCTAAAGTTTCATTGCGCGCTTTTCTCTAATTTATTTTTATTGTTACATAAGCCAGTTTATGTCGCCTTTTATAACCCTTCCATACTTACAATCAACGGAGGATGGGTCGGTTCCTATCGGGGCTATGCATCTGGTCCCCAAACGTTTTCAATTACGGTTCCAGCCAAAACTGCTCGCCGCCAACAGAAACGTGAGTCTACTGCGAATGTAGTAATATCTAGATTTGTCTTTAAATTATTTTGGATTTTCATTGTTATCAGCAGGTGTATTTAACATATTCTGTTTTGTACACCAGAAAACATGTCACAAAAATTTGCGGGAATACCGTACAATTGTCGGTCATATAGCTATTTAGCTGAACCTAAAAGCTACGAATAGTCAACTGAACAAACTGTTTTGTATCAAACATTTTAATGGTAAATTAAAATCAAAATACTAGGGCCAGATAATGCAACTTTCGTTTGGGTTATTAAAATAGCAATATATTAGTACACTATTTTTATTTTTAATGCACTAACCCGTGCTAAGGAACAAATTTAAAAACCCATGAGTCGCCCATTGGCTCAATTGGTAGAGCGCTGGTACGGATAGCCAGAGGTTGCGGGTTCGAATCCCGGCATGGGTGAAATTTTTAGCCTCTAAATAGGTTTTTAAATTTGTTCCTTAGCACGGGTTAGTGCATTAAAAATAAAAATAGTGTAATCATGTGGGTACAGTGATATCGTTCCGATGTTAAAACCTAACTGCAAAGTAGGTAGTCGGGGCTGTAAGTAATGCAATTTGCTTAAGTCAGATGTCGCTGCCTGTACGTAATACAGAGAATATTGTAAAGAGGTTCGAAATTTCACTGATGCCGTGAGTCACCCATTGGCTCAATTGGTAGAGCGCTGGTACGGATAGCCAGAGGTTGCGGGTTCGAATCCCGGCATGGGTGAAATTTTTAGCCTCTAAATAGGTTTTTAAATATATTAGTAGGCAGAAGATGCTTAACTTTTAGCGTTTTAATGGAAAAGGTAGTCTTAAACCTGCGCTGCGCTTCATTGCGATTCCGATATGTATTAATATTTACTTTCATACCTATCAATATTTTTTGAAAGGAAAAAAGTAAGCATATATCTGGCGCAAAAACGTTTTGAATGGATTGCGTTGGTGGCAGAAGCTATCCTATTAGTCACGTCCCTCAGTCATGAGAAGACGACGAAAAAGAAGGAAGGGAGTATATGACTTTTAGCTGGGAATAAAACCTCAATAACAAACCGTACAATTCCCTGGGTGGCTTTGAAAAAATAATCCAAATTATGCAGAGAATCCGAGAATATTTTAATTCATTGAAGCTCTGACGAAATTGATGGTATGGGAATAGCCTAGTCCCACATCTCATATAGAGCCGGCTTAAATTTAAACCGCAATTAGTTCTACAAGCACAGTGGCTTTAAAAATTCAACAACCATGCGAGATTCGACCTAATATTTTAAAACTTTATAATGTTTCGAATGGCCACAAAGTTTCAATTTGTGTGCTTACAATGTGAAGTAAATCAAGACAGATTCCATTACCTCAGTTTTAATTGATATCAGTTGTTTATTAATGTATTGTAGCAGACGGCTGTAATTGTAACCGCAAAGGAAATCTAGAAGGAAATATATGTTTGACTAATTTGATTGTTGAACATTTCACAACCAAACCTGTTTTGTTAGTACAATATTCGCAAAGATTCAAAATGTAAATAGTGGACACCTCAGTTAAGAAAATAATATAAATAATAACTTTTATGCAACATAATCACTTGTACTGGTCTCAAACTAGGTTACCCTGGGCTGTGGTAACCAAGCAAGGACAATACAAACATGATAAAACACCCAAGGCCATTTGTACAAATTTACGGCCGCCCCCAGTGGGGGTCGAATCCACGACCTCGGCATAGTAATCAGACGTGATACCGATAGACCAACGAGCCATTTAAGAGTGACACTATTTATTTCCTTCCGGCAGCTGCCAAATTACTTTTAAAATATACCTCAATTGAAAACTCACCCTTGCTAGCGGAGAGGAGGAATGTTAAAAACACGTTTTCCTCAGACGGTCTGTGTCGCGTAACTGGCAATATGCCACGTGCCCCTCAAAACAACCAAATATAATACAAGTCCGGCGCACTCAAACTTTACTAATATTGTATAGATTTTCGTATAGGTTGATTTTATATCTTACTTTGTCATTAATTTCTGTAAAGTATAGTCATACCGTAACCACCGTGCTGTGTGGTCTCGGCCTATAGAATAGCACCAACCCAATTCTTCCCGCGGGTGTCATAAAAGGCGACTAAGGGACACAAACCGGGGAGTGGGCAGCAGCGCCCCCTACAATATAATTCCACCGAACTGCGATCCCTAACCCGCATGCCCCGCGTGGGGATTATGGGCATTACCCCCCTTGCGCTCTTTAGGGGAGAGCTATGTCTAGCAGTGGACTAGTATAGCCTGACGACCATATACGTTTAGTCTTATAGCGCGTTAGGTACAAGATTTTGTATTACATAAATACATCATTAAAGTCTTATCTTGAGATATCCTTATCCTTGAGGATAGAAATAACAGAGATAAGAGGACCATCACACGTGTCCGCAACGGGTAATCGTAATTGTATAAAATCTGGAGATACTACGAAGTTTGTATTTACACGTAAAATGAGGATTTGTACAGATTTACGCACATAATCACGTTTTGACCATGGTACATTTTTTCTGTGCAGCAAGAAAGAAAATCGATCTTCAAGTAGGCACTCATCACAAGTTATACGATAATTTTAACTATAAATATTTCTTACTCAAAAGTTCTCGTCTGCTATTTGAAATTTGGTTTATGCAATAAAAAGGACACGTCCGTAAATCGGGTTTTAGAACAAACTGCCGTATTAAGGAAAAGGTTATGTTGATACATACTAAGCAGGTCTATTTTGAAAGTATTTTTATTTTCTCTGTCTAAAATACCCAAGCGCAATTTCACTGAAACAACTTTTGGAACTCTGCATTTTCTTAGAGAGTGCAAATGTTTATCCACACAAAGAGAGCCCATTACAAGCGATTTACAAATTGGAAATACCGGGACAAGCATTTTTCCGGGTCTTTAAGAGTGAAAAACTATATTGCATTTCTTTTTATTAAAAAAAATGCGAAGTGGCCCAAACGAGGGGCAAAGTGCCACTAAAATGTTATGGTTATAGCGGTGACATTCGCACGGGATATCTAACTTATAAAATTGGTAATCCTCCGTACGAAGGGACTCTCCTTGGAAATCCGATAACGTATTACAACGGTATGAGGCTTGTTTAATTTCGTGTAATTTCGTTTGAGACTGTTCTCTAATATACCGGAGGTTGATCGAATTTGATTTGATCACATGAAGTGGTGGACTTGCCAAATAAAAGTACTATGAATTTATTATCTCAATCTTCCATTCACAGTAATCTAAGCATTCACGTTAATAAAGAGTAATATTTCATCATATTCATCATCAAGCTATACTAGTCCACTGCTGGACAAATCCCTTCACTAATGAGCGCCATAGCGCTCTGTCAAGTAATATTTACTATTTCCCAAAACTCAATCCAATAACACAAGATATCTACCAGCAAAGAACTTGTTCAAAGCATATGTCAGAGGCTGGGCCTAGCCTGTGCAAACAGTGCTGTATCGTACTTACACACACCCTGACATCGCATTTACATTAACAGAGCCAATAGTACAGTAACTACAATCGTTGCCGACGAGAAATTTCCATTTGGAATGTAGCACTTTGCTGTGCGAAATTAGTCTATTGTTTGTGTAGCAAGCCCCTGTCTAAACACGATCGTTATGTGTGTATCGGGGACGATAACGGGCTCCTATACTTACATTTATTACACCACCCCCGAGCCATTTGCATTAACTGCTATAATGCATAGGTATTAGGGCGGGGGTAAGTACGGAGATAATAAAACTTTCAATGTTGAATTAGCTGCTTGATTTTAGGTTAGGAAATAATTTCTATTTGCTGAGTACAATTTTGAACACATACTACAAGACTATATTTTTGACGGAGTTTATACGTTCATTCTAGCGTCTGTTCAGTTCAGTGTAACCAGACTGATGGAATTGACTGACGCCAGACTGAACGTGTAAACTCCGTCTTTGAGCTTTTGACGTTTGCGTTACGTGAAAACTAAACAGTTTTCGTAGCATTAACTACCATATCGTCATTGCAAGTAAAGTAATGCTTTAATAGCGGTTTGGGTAGAGCAGTGGTAGCGGAGCGGTGTAGAACTCCGGCTTCTCAATCGGGAGTTCGAACCCCGGCATGTACCAATGACTTTGTTTTCTAAGTTATGTACATTTGTGAAATCATAGTAGCAATACTACTCGCTGACGGTGAAGGAAAACATCGTAAGGAAACCCTAGTGTCTGAGGTGTTAGCGTACCTCAGCGCTTGCTACGTACAACGGCCCAACTATGAGGCTAAGTGCGGAAATCTCAGGTCTAACTAACTAACTAACTAGCGGTTTGGGTGAGATTAAATAAATCCCAATAATCTTGGCTGGTATATTATTCACAGCATTTAATTAACAGATAGAAAAGCAATCTCGCAATTTCGAGTAAATATTTCTGATCTATTCTCGCCTCTTCAGAGCAGTGAATCGTGACTGCAATGAACGTAACTGGATAAAGTCAATTTTCACAATCCTCTCATCGCACTTTATCCCTTCACAGTAAAGCTGAGATTTCAATAGCCAATGGGGTTGTTGAAAAAGAAATTGTCGCTGGCGAGTTATCCTTTTTTCGGTCGAAGGCTGAGGAAAGTTACAGAAGTCGATTTAAGTTACCGAAAGCGCAGTTAAAGAGTAAATTGTATTCCCGGATTTTCGCTTTAGAAATACTTTTAATCGCATTTGTGGAGTTCATTCAGAGGTAGGTTCTTTACTCACTTTTCTTACTCTTTGATTTTTTTAAGATCCCGATATCAACCCTTGTATGCACCCACTGCTGGGCCACGGGTCTCTTCCTGCATCGCAGGAAGGTTAAGCCATACTCTACCACGGGGGTCAAGTCCGGGTTGATGGAGGATTGTAAGGCAGAGGCGGGCCGTACTTTCAGAAGCCATCCGAAATTACAGAAGTTATTATAAGGCCTCTGACATGGCATGACGTCTGCCATTACACGACAGCCGGCACCAACGGCTTAACGTGCCTTGAGAAGCACGGAAACGCTCGGAAAAATGCCACTAGTGGTAGTCACGGGATGGTCACCCATCCGGCACCTGACCGCGCCTGTTGTTGCTTAACTTAACTGATTTATTTCAATCACTCGGTTCGACAAGGCCACGAGCGCTTTTAAGATCTAACTAACTTGAATAATTGGGATATCCAAATTAAAAACAAAACCTCTAAACTGGTGTTGTAGGATATCACATATTAAACAAGGGCGAAAAAATAAACAAATGAAAACTCCAAACTACACCATCTTAATGAAAGCTTTGCATCGACATACACCATTTATGTTACAAATTGTAGCTGGTTTTTCCCAAATACAATTTTTATCATCGTCAAACTTTTCGACGCTTAATATTATACCTACATTTATATAAAAAATACAATGGCCACGTGTATGACGGAGCATTGTGAACAGCGCGACCGATTGCTGTTTGATTTTGTTCTGTTCGTTATTATTAACACAATATTTGTATGAAAGAACATTTTTGGAAAATACACCCCACTAATATCACACAAATATTATAAAGGCGAAAGTTTGTGAGTGTGTATGTTTGTTACTTCTTCACGTCTAAACGGCTGCAGCGATTTTAATAAAATGTGGTATGGAGTTAGCTGACACCCTGTATTAATACGCAGGTTACGTTTTACTGCGGGAAAATATGTTATTCCCATGGAAAAATTAATAAGCCGCTTGTAACACCGCTGGGCATAGCTATAGTTCTATAATATAAAAATGAATCGCTGAATGTGTTGGTCAGCACAAATCTCGAGAGCAGCTGAAGCGATTTCGCTAATTATTTTTTTAGAATATTCCTTGAAGTACGAGGAAGGTTCTTACGGAGAGAAAAATAAAAACTATTAAAGAATTGACTGTTGGGCAGTACAAAGTTCGCTGGGTCAGCTAGTTACCTATAAATGTGAAAGTTTGTGAAAATATTTGGATGGGTTTGTTTGTTACTCAATCACATAATAACGGCTAAACTGATGTGAGTGAAACTTAGCGAATAGATAAACAAAGATATGAACTGAGGTATAGAATACTTTATATTCCGGAAATTATCCAGGAACGCATCCTGGATAATTTCTACCGTTGGTGAAAGCTAGTAATGTATAAAAAAAATCAAATCTAGTCTAACGGGCCGGTAGAAATTGATTAAAAACAATTAACATTTTGGAGAACTGTCCAAAATGTTATATATTCTTTATTGTAAATAGTAAATTCGAAAGATCATTACATAAAATTTGGCGAACTTATCACTAACAGAGATCTCTTCCAGCCAACCTTAGCATTGATTGTTTAAATTAAGATAGTGGGAGGAAGGGAGAAATATTTATAACATTATAAATAAGTAATAAAACGTTAATTGTAGTTAAGTATAGGTACATGTTGGTAAGTATACATAATGACCGCATTTGTTTTTTGCGCTCACAGAGACTTGACAGTTCTACACCACCAATTGTTGATTGTTGACTTTGTTTAGTCCATGATATAAATTATCAAATCCAAAGATTCGTAAACTGTTACATTACACCGTTACAATGTATCATTGTAATAAAACAAAATGCATGACGTAGAAAGAGAGATAGGATATTATTACCGTATGCACACCAGGAATTCATAACAAATTAAAACAAGTACAATTGGCAGCCTTATTACTTAAAGTAATTTCTTGAAGCTTGAAGACAACCATTGACGGAAAAAAATAAACTAGATGTCGGATAGTCAGTACAACTAAACTATATTAAATAAGACATTGTCATAATTAATACATATCCATAACCGTTTTAAAAGATGAAATAAATAAGAATAAAGAAATAAAAACATATATGATGTGATGTCCTCCTCATCGAGTCCGATGACGGCGACCTCAAGGATTGGTAGGACTTCTGTGGCGGTGTGCTCGGATGTGACTCGCGTAGCCCAGCTTGTTTTTAAAAGTCCGGTTACATTGGTCGCAGTGAAGCTCACCACGGTCATTGTACGTGTAAGAGTATGTGGGCTTTGGACGGGTTTTTTGCTGCTGTCTGTTGGAGTCGAGAGTCTCGAGCCGAGTATCCTCAAAAACTCCCACCCTGTTGAGAATGGTGGAGCGCCATTCGCTGCGTCTATAAGCAACTTTTTCACAGCTATCAGGAAAAATGCCGGTAGCGGTTAAATGCCTTATAAGGACGTCTTTATAGCGAAGGTGCTGTCCGCCTACCTTTCGTGCACCGTTTGACAACTGGGAATAGAAAACGGCCTTGGGCAGATGGTGGTCTTCCATGCGCACAACGTGGCCGCACCACCTTAACTGAGCTTTCATCAACAACGCCTCGATACCCTGTATTTGTGTCCGTCTTAAAATTTCTGTGTTTGGCACTCGGTCCTCCCACGTTATCCTCAAGATGGTTCGAAGACACTTCATGTGGAAAACGTCTAGTTTTCTAATATCTCTCTTATAGAGGCACCAAGTTTCGGAGGCGTACAGCAGAATCGGGAGGACAATCGCCTTGTAAACGGCCAGCTTAGTTTTTAGTTTAAGATCGTGCGATTTCCACACACGTTGATTCAGCCTGCCAAAAGCAAAAGCAGCTCTAGCTATGCGCACAGGGATCTCGGTATCTAGACGATTGTCATTTCTGATCTCGCTTCCAAGGTATCTGAAGTGGGATACCAAGCCAGCACATCTTCCCCTAGAACGATGTTGGGCGCTTCAGCTGGACATCCTCGGGGAGGCTGAACCAGTATCTGGGTTTTGAGGGCACTGATGGTCAACCGAAACTTTTTGCAAGAGGCATCCTATATACTCGTAATACTAGAAAAAGACGTAGGCATATTTGTGTACATACTAATAGAAATATTTTTTTATCGTTGTTTCATTTCACTTACGTTGTTTCAAGTTTTGCGTTATTTCACTTTGTGTTATGTATATGAAAGAAAAACTAGAGAAATAGAACTCATTAGAAATCTCTACCTCCCCTTAATTCACGAATCAGTGACTTGAGTCAGCTGTATTTTCTTAACACTTCCGTCCGACAAACACGCCAACATTACATTCGCAAGTACACTTGTTAGAAAAAAACCTCCATCCGTGAGCATGCTCTGAGGTCCGCGAATTATTCGATTCATTTCAAAGGAATCGTACTAAAAGGAACGCGAGACTAACTCAAAGCTTTTATATCTCGTTGCGAACGCCTTATTGTCTTCAGCGGTATACGTATTAAGGCTTGCTTTCTCTTGCGTAAATAAAATCTATTGGAGGAAGAAGTGGGCGCTCCGTGGCAAGTGCAGGGGGTCGGCGTTTGGAAATACGAAGCTTTGATTCTCGTTCGAGATTTCAAAAATCACTTTTTTATGCATGCAACCCTTAATTGGGCAAGGGTAAAATAATTGCCACTTTAAATTGAACTTTATCATCTTGAAATAAAGTCCAAAAGCAATGAATTTTTTTTTACCTTATTAAGGGTTAGAACTGCGGACTTTCAGGCGGTTACTTTCAGCATTCTTGTGTCACTGGTGCGTAAGTTTAAACTAACACTGCGATTGGTTGAGATACCGATGATTTGAATATATATTGTGGACTGAACTTTCAAACATATAAGTTCAATTATTGATAAAGTTGAAAAAATTTTTGGTATACGATACTACGAGTACATGTAACTGTGACCATTAATGGAATAAAAGCTACTGAGTAGTTGATTTCTCAAGAATAGTTTCTTTGAAAATAAGTATCGGTGGGTATGTCTTAATGATGGTTCGAGAAACACGTTATTTTAATAATACTCGGCATACACAACAAACATTTCTAATTCTGGCGGCAGCAAATTGGCCTTAATTTTGTACTCAAATTCCTCGTTTTATTTGCTATACTTTGATTAATTAGTTTTATAATTAATGTGGGAGATATATTTATACATACTTTTTCTACTGAGGTCAGTTAAAGAAGAAAAAATATTCTTTAAATAATTAGTAGCAGTAGTCGACAAGTAAATCACTCGTAACATCCTACATATTATTATGAAACATTCATCAGTACGTGATATTTATCACATACTGCAAAATTAGCGCAAAATCTCGAACGACACTTTGAAAGTTCGCAGTGAACGCCCGGCCGGCTGGGTGGGGGCGTAGGGAGGTCTAGGTGTAATGCCTCATGCGAGTGTCGAGTACAATGCAAAGTAGATTGAATTGGAAAAAAGACTTGAGTCGGAATGGCATCTTTCGGCGCTCCCCGGGGGCGCGCGCTGAAAGGGTTAACAATGAGAGCGTTGCCCATAAATGACTATTGTGCTGCAGTGTTGACTGAGTTTTTTTCTATTCTGCTGTATTATTAGCAGTTTTTTGAGATTTTATAGCGCTCTATTCAGTTTTTGTCAGAAAAGTATTTTTTTAATATTTGTTTGATGGTGATGATTATATTTATTTAACGGCTCTCACCGCAACTGGACTAATATAAGGTTATTAGCTAGCAATTATATCGAATACATCTAAGGTATTTCACCCTTATACTATACTTATACTATCACCTCATCTTGAGCCAATCCTATCAGTATCATGAATATTTTTCTTATGTACTTATTCAACTGCAGCGGTGGAGCGTTCTCCACCACTTGAGGCCATAGCCTAACCTTCTGCAATGCAAGAAGAGACCCCAGCAGTGAGGGCATACAAGGATATGTCCCCACTGATATCGATTCAACTACAATTTACGCAATACTGGAAAAACATGCGAATATGGTATGTTTCGTACCTAACAAACGAAACAAAAAATACTAGATTACACACAAATAATTTGACGTCAGCAAAAGCTCTAAAACTCCATAATCGTCACACTATTTTTTATTTTTAATGCACTAACCCGTGCTAAGGAACAAATTTAAAAAAAAACCTATTTAGAGGCTAAAAATTTCACCCATGCCGGGATTCGAACCCGCAACCTCTGGCTATCCGTGCCAGCGCTCTACCAATTGAGCCAATGGGCGACTCACGGCATCAGTGAAATTTCGAACCTCTTTACAATATTCTCTGTATTACGTACAGGCAGCGACATCTGACTTAAGCAAATTGCATTACTTACAGCCCCGACCACCTACTTTGCAGTTAGGTTTAACGTCGGAACGATATCACTGTACCCACATGATTACACTATTTTTTATTTTTAATGCACTAACCCGTGCTAAGGAACAAATTTAAAAACCTATTTAGAGGCTAAAAATTTCACCCATGCCGGGATTCGAACCCGCAACCTCTGGCTATCCGTGCCAGCGCTCTACCAATTGAGCCAATGGGCGACTCACGGCATCAGTGAAATTTCGAACCTCTTTACAATATTCTCTGTATTACGTACAGGCAGCGACATCTGACTTAAGCAAATTGCATTACTTACAGCCCCGACCACCTACTTTGCAGTTAGGTTTAACATCGGAACGATATCACTGTACCCACATGATTACACTATTTTTTATTTTTAATGCACTAACCCGTGCTAAGGAACAAATTTAAAAACCTATTTAGAGGCTAAAAATTTCACCCATGCCGGGATTCGAACCCGCAACCTCTGGCTATCCGTGCCAGCGCTCTACCAATTGAGCCAATGGGCGACTCACGGCATCAGTGAAATTTCGAACCTCTTTACAATATTCTCTGTATTACGTACAGGCAGCGACATCTGACTTAAGCAAATTGCATTACTTACAGCCCCGACCACCTACTTTGCAGTTAGGTTTAACATCGGAACGATATCACTGTACCCACATGATTACACTATTTTTTATTTTTAATGCACTAACCCGTGCTAAGGAACAAATTTAAAAACCTATTTAGAGGCTAAAAATTTCACCCATGCCGGGATTCGAACCCGCAACCTCTGGCTATCCGTGCCAGCGCTCTACCAATTGAGCCAATGGGCGACTCACGGCATCAGTGAAATTTCGAACCTCTTTACAATATTCTCTGTATTACGTACAGGCAGCGACATCTGACTTAAGCAAATTGCATTACTTACAGCCCCGACCACCTACTTTGCAGTTAGGTTTAACATCGGAACGATATCACTGTACCCACATGATTACACTATTTTTTATTTTTAATGCACTAACCCGTGCTAAGGAACAAATTTAAAAACCTATTTAGAGGCTAAAAATAGGAGGCTGTAAGTGATGCAATTTGCTTAAGCCAGATGTCGCTGCCTGTACGTAATACAGAGAATATTGTAAAGAGGTTCGAAATTTCACTGATGCCGTGAGTCGCCCATTGGCTCAATTGGTAGAGCGCTGGCACGGATAGCCAGAGGTTGCGGGTTCGAATCCCGGCATGGGTGAAATTTTTAGCCTCTAAATAGGTTTTTAAATTTGTTCCTTAGCACGGGTTAGTGCATTAAAAATAAAAAATAGTGTAATCATGTGGGTACAGTGATATCGTTCCGATGTTAAACCTAACTGCAAAGTAGGTGGTCGGGGCTGTAAGTAATGCAATTTGCTTAAGTCAGATGTCGCTGCCTGTACGTAATACAGAGAATATTGTAAAGAGGTTCGAAATTTCACTGATGCCGTGAGTCGCCCATTGGCTCAATTGGTAGAGCGCTGGCACGGATAGCCAGAGGTTGCGGGTTCGAATCCCGGCATGGGTGAAATTTTTAGCCTCTAAATAGGTTTTTAAATTTGTTCCTTAGCACGGGTTAGTGCATTAAAAATAAAAAATAGTGTAATCATGTGGGTACAGTGATATCGTTCCGATGTTAAACCTAACTGCAAAGTAGGTGGTCGGGGCTGTAAGTAATGCAATTTGCTTAAGTCAGATGTCGCTGCCTGTACGTAATACAGAGAATATTGTAAAGAGGTTCGAAATTTCACTGATGCCGTGAGTCGCCCATTGGCTCAATTGGTAGAGCGCTGGCACGGATAGCCAGAGGTTGCGGGTTCGAATCCCGGCATGGGTGAAATTTTTAGCCTCTAAATAGGTTTTTAAATTTGTTCCTTAGCACGGGTTAGTGCATTAAAAATAAAAAATAGTGTAATCATGTGGGTACAGTGATATCGTTCCGATGTTAAACCTAACTGCAAAGTAGGTGGTCGGGGCTGTAAGTAATGCAATTTGCTTAAGTCAGATGTCGCTGCCTGTACGTAATACAGAGAATATTGTAAAGAGGTTCGAAATTTCACTGATGCCGTGAGTCGCCCATTGGCTCAATTGGTAGAGCGCTGGCACGGATAGCCAGAGGTTGCGGGTTCGAATCCCGGCATGGGTGAAATTTTTAGCCTCTAAATAGGTTTTTAAATCCATAATCGTCGCTCAGATACTGAATGTAGAGTAAGGGCGTGTATAAAATCGGAAGTAGTTATCGATAAAACTCGGAGAAAACAAGCTGTGCACTGCGCGCTCAATATTTTCCGTCTCATTACCCCCAGTGTAATGTAACAGGATGAACCGGGTGCGCTCCAAGACGTTGTTAGTTAAGATGCAACCTGCTTCCAAACAAATTGAACTCACATTCTATTGCAAGGAAAAACTTCGCTTCTACTTCTTCTTTAGGTATGAGCCGTCTCTTATAGGAGGTTGGCAATCAATTCGACCATCTTGCCTTTCAAGGCTGCTACTACAAAAAAGGAACTGTTTCTCTGAATGACTTTCATAAGTTGTGCAGGTAGGGTTATTATCTTTAACCTCTCAGGCGACCTAAAATCTAGAATAGTATGAAAAATTTAATAATACTATATTTCCTGTTATCATCACACTAATCACATCACATCACACTAAAGTTATAAAGGTGAAAGTTTGTGAGTGTGTATGTTTGTTACTTCTTGACGTCTAAACGGCTGGTGCGATTTTAATAACATTTGGTATGGCGGTAGCTGACACCCTGGATTAACACTGTTTAGAATAGAAGTTTGATTTTGGAACGCAGACTACTTGACAGAGTTGACAGTTGTCTGATGAGTCTGTGCACTTTTTGACCCCTTGTCTTTTGGTTGTAAAACGTGTGGAGCGTTTGTTGGCCCAAATTGGTGTGGCAATTAGATTGCCGGGCTTGTATCTTCGTGTGAAGTGTGAGATACGTTCCGGGACGGATCCCGTGTTAACACTTTTGGTTTTGGGCGACGGATCGCCCAAAAATAGTGGACAAATATACTGTGGTGAAACGCGGTGTAGTGAAAGTGCACTCAGGTACGTAGCTTTCTGGGAAAAGAGCTCTTGGGGGTAGACGGGGACGTCTAGGGATTCCCAAACCTCAGTGCACCCACTCCGGGCGGCGCCGGCTGCCGGGTCGAGAGGCGTCGGCCGGGCAGACTGTAAGTTATTTGATTCATTAGTTTTAAGTATTAGTATTTAAGTGGGTCCTTTACCCAACATCTGCTGGTAGCAGAGCAGTGGTTAATCCCTTAACCCTGTGGAAAACATACACTTTGTATGTTAACTTTGTTTTCCCATACATTTGTAGGTTACTTTGTAGGTGATTTTTGGTCAACTTGTAACAGTAAAGTTATTGTTATTGTTTGCAATTGATCTATGGGTTATTATTTGCAGTTGTTGTATGTGAATAGCAAATAGTTAGTAGTAGTTATAAGTAAATATTGTTGTTTGCATTAATAAGTTAATATTGTTGCTTGCATTGCTAGTTTGTAGTACTACTAGTACTAGTTCTAAACAACTAAACTTGTATGTTGGTTGCCCGGCTAGTGTGAGCATTTGTCGAGGATTGTTCTCATCACTGTGTTTGATTGGTTTGTTCTCATCACTGTGTTTGATTTGATTTTTGGTGATCCACGCGATGGCGAGGGCTACACTAGCCAATGAACTGCGGTGGTTCGTGGCTGTTCAGGGGCTGCTGTCTGACAGGGATGATGCCATCCTTGAGCGAGCGCTGCAGGTGGGGCAACACACGGCCGCGGCTGAGGCAGCCGTGATAGCGCTGGCAGATGGTCATCCAGCGCCCAGCCCTGAAGTATTCTCGGGCTACGAGCGGGATCTGGCCCAAATAATGGAGATAGAGAACTCCGTGGTCCAGGCGGCCTGCGACATACGGAGACGACGGTCAGGTGGTACTGCACCGAGTAAGCCGCTACCTATGGAAGGGTCCGCGGTCACGGGCAGGCTTCCCACTCTCCAGCTCACTCACTTCAGTGGAGCTGTTGAGGAGTGGGTTGCTTTTAAAAATATGTTTACCTCGCTGGTTGATTCCAGGCAGGATTTGACACCGGGACAGAAGATGGATTACCTTTCGTCGACTTTGGAGGGCGAGTCGAGGGCCATCGTCCAGCATCTGAAGGTCATGGACGACCACTACGAGACAGCATGGGAGCTGCTCAACAAGCGTTACCAGAACGCTCATCTGCTGGCGGACGCACATGCAGGTCAGTTGTTGGGCCTACCAAAGGTCACCAACCGGGCACATTTGCGGGGGCAGCTGTTGACACCGGTCACTGTTGCATGTAACGCGTTGAGAACGCTAAATTTGCCCGTAGATGAGTGGTCCTTTCTATTAGTCCACATAATTTTGACTAAGTTACCGGCCGGCATCCGCGTACGCTTTGAACGGGAGTCGGCAGAAAGGGACGGCGATGGATTACCCAAGTTGACAGACTTAATGAAGTTCTTGGAGTTTGAGGCCAGGGTCGTGGAGACCTTACAGCCGGAATTGGGGCAGTCAGCGGCGCCGACGTGTGGGTGTGGCGCCTCACAGGGGCGCAGGGGCGCCTCACAGGGGCGCAGGGCGTCCCAGCCAGCGCAGCCGCCGCGAGGACGCACTACGGCGCGCTTGGCGGCACTGGCGGCGGCCGGGAGAGACGCGGCATGTTTGCAATGTGGCCACATGGGGCATGCACGGCTGCAGTGCCATAACTGGCAAGGATTGCCAGTAACTGATAGGCGGCGCATGGTAAAGCGCAATAGCCTGTGCTTTGGCTGTCTGGGGGACCATTTTCAACGGGATTGCCCCAAGCCCCAGCCTTGTCGTGCGTGCGGTGGGCCGCACCACTTATTGTTGGGTGCCAATAGGTCGGGGGTGAACTCTCCGATGGCACAGCCGTGGCGCCCTACGGGCGGGGGTCCCTCAGAGCGAGGCCCCCCGTCTGACTGGAGGAGGAGTTCTCCACGAGGCGCGCCGCCACACCGGGAGGAGCCGAACACGGTTGGAGTACCACCCGCCGTATTACCGGTACGGTAAGGCTGCAGGGTATACCCTGCCTAGGATGGCGATGTGCACTCGCCAGCCACATTACGAGCAGGGGCCCCCCTATGGGAGGGGGAGTATGTAGCTAGCCTGCGCCTCTGCAAGCGCAGAACCGAGGATGGTTCTGCTGCCCACTGCGGTGGGCCGCGTATGGGGCCTCCAGGGAGATTCGGGTACGGTCAGGGCCCTGCTGGACTCCGGGGCCCAGGGATGTCTACTATCAACACGAGTGGCCGTGCAATTGAGCTTAGGGCTGGGTGCCCCCTCGGTGCCCCTCTTGGGAGTTGGTGGTGTGAAGGTTCCGCGTCTGGCGGAGTACACGTACTTTACCTTTTCGTCGTTACACTCTTCTACGCTGAGGATTTCGGCCATGGCCATGGTAATGGATACCATTGTAGGATGGCAGCCATCTACAGATCTGCCCTCAGGTGTACGGTCGTGCACGTTGGATCTGGATCTGGCCGATCCACTTTTCTACCATCCCGCTCCAGTGGACCTACTCCTGGGCTCGGATGTATTAGGATGGGTCCTATTAGGCACCCAGAAGGTTCTGGGGCCCTTTTCATTGGTGGCGGTGTCGACAATTTTTGGATTTTCTGTAATGGGGCCTGTCTTTGAGGACTCGACTCCCGACGAGTCGAAGGTCATCGCGTCTGCATCTCTTGCCAAGGCGATGCAAAGATTTTAGGAAATTGAGGAGCCTCCCATGGTCCCAAGGGTGGATCCGGACCATGAGGAGTGTTGGGCTTTTTATCAAGCCAATACGTTGCGGCTGACGTCTGGTCGATTTGTAACTAGGTTACCGTTCATTGCTTCTTCTCCTGTTCTAGGGCAATCCAGGTCGCTGGCGGAGAAACGACTGCTGGCAATGGAGCGGCGCATGCGGCGTGACCCCGTTCTTCGCGAGAAGTATATCGAGTTTATGCGCGAGTACGAGTGTAGCATTGGGCCACATGTCTCCGGCTCGAGTTGATTGGAGCTCAACTGAGCATTATTTCTTGCCTCACCATGCGGTGGTGAAGGCATCATCAGGTAAGCTGAGGACCGTGTTTGACGGCTCAGCCCCCACGTCGACAGGGGTGTCATTAAATCAGTGCTTGCAAGGTCAAGGGAGCGGTCGCCAGGTTAATTCCCTTTATGGATTCGGAGGGACTTTTGCGTGTTGGGGGTCGGCTTCGGAAAGCTGCCTTACGGAAGTCGCCACCCCTTGCTGTTATCAAAGGATGGACCTTTGGTAAAGCTCTTGGTGTCTGATCGACACATTCGTAATGCCCACGCCGGATGTGGCGCATTATTAGCTATCCTACAGCGGGAGTTTTGGATATTGTCAGCTCGAAGAGTCATTCGAAGTGTCCTCTTCCAGTGTGTACCTTGTTACAGAGTGAAGGCTTCACTCATGCAGCCGCAGATGGGAGATTGCCGCCGGACCGAGTTAATCAGTCTCGGCCATTTGAGGGAGTCGCAACGGACTTTGCGAGGCCGTTTTCAGTAAAAACGACCACTCTTTGCAACGCTCGGGTTGTGAAGGCTTACCTATGCGTGTTTGTATGCTTGGCCACCAATGCTGTCCATTTGGAAGTAGTTTAAGCATTGTCTACTGAGGCCTTCGGCGCCGCGTTGGATCGTTTCGTGACGCGCAGAGGCTTGCCCTTACTTATTCGCTCCGACAATGGCTCAAACTACAAAGGTACCATAAACTATCTAAAGGATGTTAATATATTTTTAGAAAATAATGGTGGTAGTTTAAGTCAAATCCTCGCCCGGAAAAGGGTAACTTGGTGGTTTAGTCCCCCAAATTGCCCCCACTGGGGAGGTATCTTTGAAGCTGCCATCAAGTCAGCGAAGACTTATATCCGCCGCGTGATCGGAGAGACTGTCCTGACGTTTGAGGAGCTTGCTACTGTATTTTGTAAAATAGAAGCGGTCCTCAATTCTCGTCCTCTCTGTCCCCTGTCCCCTGATCCAAACGATCTAGAGGTCCTCACTCCTGGCCATTTTTTGATTGGGCAGCCACTTACTGCGCTGCCAGAATACCCATGGAGGGATGAACGTACGTCACAGTTGTCACGTTTTGAAATGTTGCAACAAATGGGCCAGGACTTTTGGAAGCGTAGGGCGGTTGAATACCTGCATCTGTTGCAGCAAAGGGTTAAGTGGACAGACCGGACCGAGCCTCCTAGGGAAGGGGATTTGGTACTTTTGAAGGAGGCCAATTGGCCATCCTCGTTTTGGCGCCGGGGGCGCATTTTAAAGTTGCTATTTGAGGAGGACGGAACTCCACGGACGTCGCGGATGTGTTAGTCGATGGTTCAATTCTGCGACGAGGCATAGCAACTCTCTCTCGCCTCCCGGTTGATTAAGCTAGCGGCCTGAGCTGGTCAGCCCGGAGCGGGGGGATGTTTAGAATAGAAGTTTGATTTTGGAACGCAGACTACTTGACAGAGTTGATAGTTGTCTGATGAGTCTGTGCACTTTTTGACCCCTTGTTTTTTGGTTGTAAAACGTGTGGAGCGTTTGTTGGCCCAAATTGGTGTGGCAATTAGATTGCCGGGCTTGTATCTTCGTGTGAAGTGTGAGATGCGTTCCGGGACGGATCCCGTGTTAACACTTTTGGCATTGGGCGACGGATCGCCCAAATATAGTGGACAAATATACTGTGGTGAAACGCGGTGTAGTGAAAGTGCACTGCAGGTACGTAGCTTTCTGGGAAAAGAGCTCTTGGGGGTAGACGGGGACGTCTAGGGATTCCCAAACCTCAGTGCACCCACTCCGGGCGGCGCCGGCTGCCGGGTCGAGAGGCGTCGACGCGGACAGACTGTAAGTTGTTTGATTCATTAGTTTTAAGTATTAGTGGGTCCTTTACCCAACAAACACATAGGCTACGTTTGACTGCGGGAAATTATCTTATTCCCTAATAAACCCCGTGTAACACCGCGGGGCACAGGTAGTACGTTATATTTTCAAAATACCGTAGGTTCCATTTCTTGAGGACCCTCGCCTTTACTTACTACAAACTCATTCGATTACTGTTGGATACTGCGTGAAGGGCTTTCTAGATGAAAAAATGTGCGATTCAATCATAATTTCCAGATGGTTAGGTAGTTAGGTAGGATAGTTTTGTCAGCCAGTTGAACGTGTTAGTTTTACAGATAAGAACATCATCATCATCATCAACTCATTACTCCCCTCTGAGGGGCACGGGTCTCTTCCCTGAGGAAGGTATAGGCCATACCACGGGTAATAAGAACATACTGTAATAGAAATTTAAATTATACATCACTAAGCGTGTAGTCAATCCTAAATTAATTATGAATTTACGTGTATTAAGATTTGCTTGTTTTAGAGATAACTCTATACATATACCGCTGTTTGGACTTATGTTTACATTTTCCCGCCCACATGAAGATATTCCTCGGCCTTTAGCCGGATGGTACGTCATATATGAACGTAATATTTCGCGCATCCTATTTACGCGTAGCATCTATCTCCGTCTCCGGAATCCACTTTGTTAAAGACTTTCGGGGCAGATTATTTTGTCTCGGCAGAAAAGGTTCATTGATCGTCTAATTCGATATTCATATATCAAAGAGAAAAGTGAGATGGGAAAACTTTACGTGAATTTTCTTTAAAAAGCTCGCGCTGAGATGTCGGACTAATATAAACGGAATAATGTGTACATTGAACGCCGGCTCTGCTTAGCATATTAATACTGTTGTTGCGTACCCTTTGTCTTCAATACGATAGGCTAGGCACACACTGTGTTTAAAAAAACCTTAACAAAAGGAATATCATAAGCTTGTACAATATTTTCAATGGGGGAACTATTGAGCAAAGTATTAGTGGAAAAAAATATCTACGATCTTTTAACATGGCCTCGTCAAAGACAGTAAAATATTTTTTTATTCACATTCTCCACTGAAGTTCAGCGCACGGAATAAAATAACATTTGCGAATGCGAATGTGAATCTAGAATAAAATAAAATCTGCGAATGCCAATCTAGCGAATGTACAAAACCGCTGATATTTGTTTTCTGATGATGAGTGGTATAACCCCCTAAAATAATTCCGTAAAGTTCTGCAACATCGTGTATATTATAAAAACATACAAACGCATGTAAAACACGGAGCGATAGAATGGGTTATTTTTAAGCCGCTCGGAACTGAGTGCAACAGCGCGGCTCTGTGCAAAGAACTAAGAGTCCAATAAAATTTAAAAAATAAATGTAAAAGGCTCAATTTTAAATAGTTCGCTGGGCAGACAGACTTTCTTTTTCCATTGCCGTAAGCTACCGCTCCGGGTCCGCTTGAAAGAGTATTCATTTGCACGTTAAGTAACAATTTTAAAAAGAATGCTCCAATAAAGAGATGGAATGAAAAATTCCAGAGGCGGGAATGGAAGAAGTGCGGCCGTGCATTTGAACATCTATGCGCAGCTACGCTTTGTTACTCCTGCGCTGTGATCATCCCGCCGCCAACGAGCCGGAAAAAGAAAACTTAAACATTCGAAGAACGATTCAATGCATTTCAGATTAACATTCAATGTTAATACTGATTAAAAATTCAGTCCTGTTCTAGTTCTGGTGTACTTTATATTCCTTTTTTTTCAGAAAAGTTATCATGCTTGTTTGCGAATTCAGAATGTTCAGATATTCTTTGATGAGGGTCTTAAAATCGTACAAGAGAGTACAAATCTCTCGACAGTCAATAAATAATAAAATAAGTCACTTCCACAGCTTCCAAAACTCGGAGAAAACAAGCTGTGCACTGCGCGCTCAATATTTTCCGTCTCATTACCCCCAGTGTAATGTAACAGGATGAACCGGGTGCGCTCCAAGACGTTGTTAGTTAAGATGCAACCTGCTTCCAAACAAATTGAACTCACATTCTATTGCAAGGAAAAACTTCGCTTCTACTTCTTCTTTAGGTATGAGCCGTCTCTTATAGGAGGTTGGCAATCAATTCGACCATCTTGCCTTTCAAGGCTGCTACTACAAAAAAGGAACTGTTTCTCTGAATGACTTTCATAAGTTGTGCAGGTAGGGTTATTATCTTTAACCTCTCAGGCGACCTAAAATCTAGAATAGTATGAAAAATTTAATAATACTATATTTCCTGTTATCATCACACTAATCACATCACATCACACTAAAGTTATAAAGGTGAAAGTTTGTGAGTGTGTATGTTTGTTACTTCTTGACGTCTAAACGGCTGGTGCGATTTTAATAACATTTGGTATGGCGGTAGCTGACACCCTGGATTAACACTGTTTAGAATAGAAGTTTGATTTTGGAACGCAGACTACTTGACAGAGTTGACAGTTGTCTGATGAGTCTGTGCACTTTTTGACCCCTTGTCTTTTGGTTGTAAAACGTGTGGAGCGTTTGTTGGCCCAAATTGGTGTGGCAATTAGATTGCCGGGCTTGTATCTTCGTGTGAAGTGTGAGATACGTTCCGGGACGGATCCCGTGTTAACACTTTTGGTTTTGGGCGACGGATCGCCCAAAAATAGTGGACAAATATACTGTGGTGAAACGCGGTGTAGTGAAAGTGCACTCAGGTACGTAGCTTTCTGGGAAAAGAGCTCTTGGGGGTAGACGGGGACGTCTAGGGATTCCCAAACCTCAGTGCACCCACTCCGGGCGGCGCCGGCTGCCGGGTCGAGAGGCGTCGGCCGGGCAGACTGTAAGTTATTTGATTCATTAGTTTTAAGTATTAGTATTTAAGTGGGTCCTTTACCCAACATCTGCTGGTAGCAGAGCAGTGGTTAATCCCTTAACCCTGTGGAAAACATACACTTTGTATGTTAACTTTGTTTTCCCATACATTTGTAGGTTACTTTGTAGGTGATTTTTGGTCAACTTGTAACAGTAAAGTTATTGTTATTGTTTGCAATTGATCTATGGGTTATTATTTGCAGTTGTTGTATGTGAATAGCAAATAGTTAGTAGTAGTTATAAGTAAATATTGTTGTTTGCATTAATAAGTTAATATTGTTGCTTGCATTGCTAGTTTGTAGTACTACTAGTACTAGTTCTAAACAACTAAACTTGTATGTTGGTTGCCCGGCTAGTGTGAGCATTTGTCGAGGATTGTTCTCATCACTGTGTTTGATTGGTTTGTTCTCATCACTGTGTTTGATTTGATTTTTGGTGATCCACGCGATGGCGAGGGCTACACTAGCCAATGAACTGCGGTGGTTCGTGGCTGTTCAGGGGCTGCTGTCTGACAGGGATGATGCCATCCTTGAGCGAGCGCTGCAGGTGGGGCAACACACGGCCGCGGCTGAGGCAGCCGTGATAGCGCTGGCAGATGGTCATCCAGCGCCCAGCCCTGAAGTATTCTCGGGCTACGAGCGGGATCTGGCCCAAATAATGGAGATAGAGAACTCCGTGGTCCAGGCGGCCTGCGACATACGGAGACGACGGTCAGGTGGTACTGCACCGAGTAAGCCGCTACCTATGGAAGGGTCCGCGGTCACGGGCAGGCTTCCCACTCTCCAGCTCACTCACTTCAGTGGAGCTGTTGAGGAGTGGGTTGCTTTTAAAAATATGTTTACCTCGCTGGTTGATTCCAGGCAGGATTTGACACCGGGACAGAAGATGGATTACCTTTCGTCGACTTTGGAGGGCGAGTCGAGGGCCATCGTCCAGCATCTGAAGGTCATGGACGACCACTACGAGACAGCATGGGAGCTGCTCAACAAGCGTTACCAGAACGCTCATCTGCTGGCGGACGCACATGCAGGTCAGTTGTTGGGCCTACCAAAGGTCACCAACCGGGCACATTTGCGGGGGCAGCTGTTGACACCGGTCACTGTTGCATGTAACGCGTTGAGAACGCTAAATTTGCCCGTAGATGAGTGGTCCTTTCTATTAGTCCACATAATTTTGACTAAGTTACCGGCCGGCATCCGCGTACGCTTTGAACGGGAGTCGGCAGAAAGGGACGGCGATGGATTACCCAAGTTGACAGACTTAATGAAGTTCTTGGAGTTTGAGGCCAGGGTCGTGGAGACCTTACAGCCGGAATTGGGGCAGTCAGCGGCGCCGACGTGTGGGTGTGGCGCCTCACAGGGGCGCAGGGGCGCCTCACAGGGGCGCAGGGCGTCCCAGCCAGCGCAGCCGCCGCGAGGACGCACTACGGCGCGCTTGGCGGCACTGGCGGCGGCCGGGAGAGACGCGGCATGTTTGCAATGTGGCCACATGGGGCATGCACGGCTGCAGTGCCATAACTGGCAAGGATTGCCAGTAACTGATAGGCGGCGCATGGTAAAGCGCAATAGCCTGTGCTTTGGCTGTCTGGGGGACCATTTTCAACGGGATTGCCCCAAGCCCCAGCCTTGTCGTGCGTGCGGTGGGCCGCACCACTTATTGTTGGGTGCCAATAGGTCGGGGGTGAACTCTCCGATGGCACAGCCGTGGCGCCCTACGGGCGGGGGTCCCTCAGAGCGAGGCCCCCCGTCTGACTGGAGGAGGAGTTCTCCACGAGGCGCGCCGCCACACCGGGAGGAGCCGAACCAGGTACCTGCGCGGGGGCCTATGGGGGGCCCCGCGCCTGCCGGTTACCAAGCAGTCGGTACGAGTGTGAGTTGGGCCCCTATAGTCGGGGGCCCGACGGTTGATTTGAGGAGAGGTCCTTCTTTCACCGCTCACCGGTGCCGCAGCGGTTCTCTCCGCCGTGCCACGAGTACCCACGGTTGGAGTACCACCCGCCGTATTACCGGTACGGTAAGGCTGCAGGGTATACCCTGCCTAGGATGGCGATGTGCACTCGCCAGCCACATTACGAGCAGGGGCCCCCCTATGGGAGGGGGAGTATGTAGCTAGCCTGCGCCTCTGCAAGCGCAGAACCGAGGATGGTTCTGCTGCCCACTGCGGCGGGCCGCGTATGGGGCCTCCAGGGAGATTCGGGTACGGTCAGGGCCCTGCTGGACTCCGGGGCCCAGGGATGTCTACTATCAACACGAGTGGCCGTGCAATTGAGCTTAGGGCTGGGTGCCCCCTCGGTGCCCCTCTTGGGAGTTGGTGGTGTGAAGGTTCCGCGTCTGGCGGAGTACACGTACTTTACCTTTTCGTCGTTACACTCTTCTACGCTGAGGATTTCGGCCATGGCCATGGTAATGGATACCATTGTAGGATGGCAGCCATCTACAGATCTGCCCTCAGGTGTACGGTCGTGCACGTTGGATCTGGATCTGGCCGATCCACTTTTCTACCATCCCGCTCCAGTGGACCTACTCCTGGGCTCGGATGTATTAGGATGGGTCCTATTAGGCACCCAGAAGGTTCTGGGGCCCTTTTCATTGGTGGCGGTGTCGACAATTTTTGGATTTTCTGTAATGGGGCCTGTCTTTGAGGACTCGACTCCCGACGAGTCGAAGGTCATCGCGTCTGCATCTCTTGCCAAGGCGATGCAAAGATTTTAGGAAATTGAGGAGCCTCCCATGGTCCCAAGGGTGGATCCGGACCATGAGGAGTGTTGGGCTTTTTATCAAGCCAATACGTTGCGGCTGACGTCTGGTCGATTTGTAACTAGGTTACCGTTCATTGCTTCTTCTCCTGTTCTAGGGCAATCCAGGTCGCTGGCGGAGAAACGACTGCTGGCAATGGAGCGGCGCATGCGGCGTGACCCCGTTCTTCGCGAGAAGTATATCGAGTTTATGCGCGAGTACGAGTGTAGCATTGGGCCACATGTCTCCGGCTCGAGTTGATTGGAGCTCAACTGAGCATTATTTCTTGCCTCACCATGCGGTGGTGAAGGCATCATCAGGTAAGCTGAGGACCGTGTTTGACGGCTCAGCCCCCACGTCGACAGGGGTGTCATTAAATCAGTGCTTGCAAGGTCAAGGGAGCGGTCGCCAGGTTAATTCCCTTTATGGATTCGGAGGGACTTTTGCGTGTTGGGGGTCGGCTTCGGAAAGCTGCCTTACGGAAGTCGCCACCCCTTGCTGTTATCAAAGGATGGACCTTTGGTAAAGCTCTTGGTGTCTGATCGACACATTCGTAATGCCCACGCCGGATGTGGCGCATTATTAGCTATCCTACAGCGGGAGTTTTGGATATTGTCAGCTCGAAGAGTCATTCGAAGTGTCCTCTTCCAGTGTGTACCTTGTTACAGAGTGAAGGCTTCACTCATGCAGCCGCAGATGGGAGATTGCCGCCGGACCGAGTTAATCAGTCTCGGCCATTTGAGGGAGTCGCAACGGACTTTGCGAGGCCGTTTTCAGTAAAAACGACCACTCTTTGCAACGCTCGGGTTGTGAAGGCTTACCTATGCGTGTTTGTATGCTTGGCCACCAATGCTGTCCATTTGGAAGTAGTTTAAGCATTGTCTACTGAGGCCTTCGGCGCCGCGTTGGATCGTTTCGTGACGCGCAGAGGCTTGCCCTTACTTATTCGCTCCGACAATGGCTCAAACTACAAAGGTACCATAAACTATCTAAAGGATGTTAATATATTTTTAGAAAATAATGGTGGTAGTTTAAGTCAAATCCTCGCCCGGAAAAGGGTAACTTGGTGGTTTAGTCCCCCAAATTGCCCCCACTGGGGAGGTATCTTTGAAGCTGCCATCAAGTCAGCGAAGACTTATATCCGCCGCGTGATCGGAGAGACTGTCCTGACGTTTGAGGAGCTTGCTACTGTATTTTGTAAAATAGAAGCGGTCCTCAATTCTCGTCCTCTCTGTCCCCTGTCCCCTGATCCAAACGATCTAGAGGTCCTCACTCCTGGCCATTTTTTGATTGGGCAGCCACTTACTGCGCTGCCAGAATACCCATGGAGGGATGAACGTACGTCACAGTTGTCACGTTTTGAAATGTTGCAACAAATGGGCCAGGACTTTTGGAAGCGTAGGGCGGTTGAATACCTGCATCTGTTGCAGCAAAGGGTTAAGTGGACAGACCGGACCGAGCCTCCTAGGGAAGGGGATTTGGTACTTTTGAAGGAGGCCAATTGGCCATCCTCGTTTTGGCGCCGGGGGCGCATTTTAAAGTTGCTATTTGAGGAGGACGGAACTCCACGGACGTCGCGGATGTGTTAGTCGATGGTTCAATTCTGCGACGAGGCATAGCAACTCTCTCTCGCCTCCCGGTTGATTAAGCTAGCGGCCTGAGCTGGTCAGCCCGGAGCGGGGGGATGTTTAGAATAGAAGTTTGATTTTGGAACGCAGACTACTTGACAGAGTTGATAGTTGTCTGATGAGTCTGTGCACTTTTTGACCCCTTGTTTTTTGGTTGTAAAACGTGTGGAGCGTTTGTTGGCCCAAATTGGTGTGGCAATTAGATTGCCGGGCTTGTATCTTCGTGTGAAGTGTGAGATGCGTTCCGGGACGGATCCCGTGTTAACACTTTTGGCATTGGGCGACGGATCGCCCAAATATAGTGGACAAATATACTGTGGTGAAACGCGGTGTAGTGAAAGTGCACTGCAGGTACGTAGCTTTCTGGGAAAAGAGCTCTTGGGGGTAGACGGGGACGTCTAGGGATTCCCAAACCTCAGTGCACCCACTCCGGGCGGCGCCGGCTGCCGGGTCGAGAGGCGTCGACGCGGACAGACTGTAAGTTGTTTGATTCATTAGTTTTAAGTATTAGTGGGTCCTTTACCCAACAAACACATAGGCTACGTTTGACTGCGGGAAATTATCTTATTCCCTAATAAACCCCGTGTAACACCGCGGGGCACAGGTAGTACGTTATATTTTCAAAATACCGTAGGTTCCATTTCTTGAGGACCCTCGCCTTTACTTACTACAAACTCATTCGATTACTGTTGGATACTGCGTGAAGGGCTTTCTAGATGAAAAAATGTGCGATTCAATCATAATTTCCAGATGGTTAGGTAGTTAGGTAGGATAGTTTTGTCAGCCAGTTGAACGTGTTAGTTTTACAGATAAGAACATCATCATCATCATCAACTCATTACTCCCCTCTGAGGGGCACGGGTCTCTTCCCTGAGGAAGGTATAGGCCATACCACGGGTAATAAGAACATACTGTAATAGAAATTTAAATTATACATCACTAAGCGTGTAGTCAATCCTAAATTAATTATGAATTTACGTGTATTAAGATTTGCTTGTTTTAGAGATAACTCTATACATATACCGCTGTTTGGACTTATGTTTACATTTTCCCGCCCACATGAAGATATTCCTCGGCCTTTAGCCGGATGGTACGTCATATATGAACGTAATATTTCGCGCATCCTATTTACGCGTAGCATCTATCTCCGTCTCCGGAATCCACTTTGTTAAAGACTTTCGGGGCAGATTATTTTGTCTCGGCAGAAAAGGTTCATTGATCGTCTAATTCGATATTCATATATCAAAGAGAAAAGTGAGATGGGAAAACTTTACGTGAATTTTCTTTAAAAAGCTCGCGCTGAGATGTCGGACTAATATAAACGGAATAATGTGTACATTGAACGCCGGCTCTGCTTAGCATATTAATACTGTTGTTGCGTACCCTTTGTCTTCAATACGATAGGCTAGGCACACACTGTGTTTAAAAAAACCTTAACAAAAGGAATATCATAAGCTTGTACAATATTTTCAATGGGGGAACTATTGAGCAAAGTATTAGTGGAAAAAAATATCTACGATCTTTTAACATGGCCTCGTCAAAGACAGTAAAATATTTTTTTATTCACATTCTCCACTGAAGTTCAGCGCACGGAATAAAATAACATTTGCGAATGCGAATGTGAATCTAGAATAAAATAAAATCTGCGAATGCCAATCTAGCGAATGTACAAAACCGCTGATATTTGTTTTCTGATGATGAGTGGTATAACCCCCTAAAATAATTCCGTAAAGTTCTGCAACATCGTGTATATTATAAAAACATACAAACGCATGTAAAACACGGAGCGATAGAATGGGTTATTTTTAAGCCGCTCGGAACTGAGTGCAACAGCGCGGCTCTGTGCAAAGAACTAAGAGTCCAATAAAATTTAAAAAATAAATGTAAAAGGCTCAATTTTAAATAGTTCGCTGGGCAGACAGACTTTCTTTTTCCATTGCCGTAAGCTACCGCTCCGGGTCCGCTTGAAAGAGTATTCATTTGCACGTTAAGTAACAATTTTAAAAAGAATGCTCCAATAAAGAGATGGAATGAAAAATTCCAGAGGCGGGAATGGAAGAAGTGCGGCCGTGCATTTGAACATCTATGCGCAGCTACGCTTTGTTACTCCTGCGCTGTGATCATCCCGCCGCCAACGAGCCGGAAAAAGAAAACTTAAACATTCGAAGAACGATTCAATGCATTTCAGATTAACATTCAATGTTAATACTGATTAAAAATTCAGTCCTGTTCTAGTTCTGGTGTACTTTATATTCCTTTTTTTTCAGAAAAGTTATCATGCTTGTTTGCGAATTCAGAATGTTCAGATATTCTTTGATGAGGGTCTTAAAATCGTACAAGAGAGTACAAATCTCTCGACAGTCAATAAATAATAAAATAAGTCACTTCCACACAATATCAACACAATCACTTCTCTTGCGCTTTGACTATGCAACTTTTCACTTATGCATCTGTGTGCAAAAATTAAATTCGAACTTTGTCTTACAACTATGTGGCTCAATATCAAGGTCACGTATACCACTGAAATGTGTTTTCCACTATGTGTTCTACATAATATTACGCTTCATCCTTATGGGGTATGATGAGGTCCGTGATACTACCATAATATAAACTAGGATACCCTGTGCTGTGGTGACTAAGCAAAAACTTCGCAAACGTGAAAATACACCAAGATTGAGGTCACTTGTACGAACGGCGCACCCCAGTGGGGACTCCCGGTGTTCAACCCACAATCGTCCTCTGCACATAGAAATCCCCATGGGAAAGTAATTTCTTCCTGTTACAATTAACTAACTGTATCACTAACTGTCCAGTCAGTTCTTATGTAGCAAAATTATCACGTACGAGTACAATGATTGAAAGCATGAAATCTAGGTCATCTGCATTTCTGCAAAATACTTCCTCTTTTTATTGAGTTGAGCTGATTTCGCTAGAATGACCTGATGATAGGCAGTTTAGTCCAGATCTGGTCAGTATAATGACTGTTTTCACTGCGCGAGAGATTTACGAGAGCGATGCGAGCAGTTCAGACTCAGTGTCATTTTCTAATAATATAAGTTGAACAATAAATATAAAATAAATGTGTTTATATATGTATTATATAACATAATTTATATTTAAATAATACCTCATAGTATATATTCATTTATTTATCACACAGTTTTCTTAGGACTTTATCATGTCACAAGAGTTAAGTATAGGTAAGTCTGTGATTAAAATGCAAAATTTAACTAATGCTAATTAAGAAGAAGCTTACATGCATAAAAAAAACATACGATATCAACCCTTGTAAGTCCCCACTGCTAGGGCACGGGTCTGTTCCTGCATCGCAGGTGGGTTAGGCCATACTCCACCACGGGGGCTTAGTCCGGGTTGGTGGAGGATTGTAAGACAGTGGCAAGCCTTACTGTCAGAAGTTATCAAGCCGCCCATAAGGCCTCTGACATGGCTTAACGACTGCCATTACATGACAGCCGGCACCAACGGCTTAACGTGCCTTGCAAAGCACGGAAGCGCTCGGAAAAATGCCACTAGCGATAGTCACGGGACGGGCTCCCATCCTGTACCTGACCGCGCCTGTTGTTGCTTAACTCAAGTGATTGATTTCAATCACTCGGTTCTGCTAGGCCACGAGCGCTTCAAAAAAAAAACATGTTGCATTTTAATACCTATATTATTGACGAATTCTTCGTTTTCTGGCAACAAGTTAATAAACCCAGTATTTTAGTTGTAGCTTAATAATTTGGCTGAAAAATCTTAAAAAGATGAAATTAGTGAGAGTAACCCTTAACATAAGGCCTTTATGGGTTAATTTCATTTTGTAGTGAAAGGGGAACTTTGACTACAAAATTGCGCAGTAATTACAACATTTCCTAGGTATCAAACAAAAGCGCTCACGCAAAATAACGGACACAATATCGCAATTTCATTGTTTGTCATTCAAAATTTTGTTTTACTGCGAACTTAATAAATTATTCATATCGTGAAAGTTACATTCAAATTAGCAGGAAAAAAGGGACGACGTTAATTTTTTGTAATGCTATTCGTCTAGACTGAAATTATATGTCCAAGGACTGGAAGAGAATGATGGGGAAGTGGCTAGGGAATGAACTTTAAAAATGATTTTGGGGTTAGTAACAAGTTTCAATATCTGAGCTGATTTTTTATTTCAATCTTGGTAGCATCGTTTTAGGTAGGTTACCACAAAATATAATACATCGTCGTTCGTTATCAACCCTTGTGTGTTCCCCACTGCTGGGGCACGGGTCTCTTCCTGCATCGCAGGATGGTTAGGCCATACTCCACCACGGGGGCCAAGTCCGGGTTTGTGGAGGTTTGTAAGACAGAGCAGTCGTTAAGCCATGTCAGCCCATGAGGCCTTAACGACTGCCATTATATGACAGCCGGCACCTCGGAAAAATGTCACTAGCGGTAGTCACGGGACGGTCACCCATCCCGTACCTGACCGTGTTGCTTAACTCAAGTGATTGGTTCCAATCACTCGGTATGCCTACGCCACGAGCGCTAAAAATATAGTACATGCCTCTAAATATTTTGTTTAATCATGCCAAAAATATTACAAAGGCATTTTCTTTTTCTTCTTCTTCAGGATTTGTTAGTTCTCTGTTGGACCTATGCATCTTCATGAGTCCTCAGTCTGTAGCCATTGTAGTCCAGGTTGACCCTGTAGTAACTCATAGTACGTAGGCATAAAAAACAAAAATTGCATGCACCACAGTTTGGCCGTTGTATAGCGACGTATTTTTAAGTTACGCATCCACGTTCATTGAATCTTATCAACAATGCTACTGGCTTTGGATGCTTATTTAATATGGTGTAAAACATCGTTAAGACATTTGAATGCCTTACTTGGTTCTATGGTATAAGGAAGATTGATTAGGCCATTCTTTCTCTGGGGAAAACCCTGTAGTAGGACGTATCGGGACGAAGTCAGAAAACAGTTGCTTGCTGTTGCTGTTGTTATGGTATTTGTCACATAAATCACCCACATGGGCAGTATCGCTTAATCATTTCAAATCCTACTAATATTATAAACGCACAAGTTTGTAAGTCTGGATGGATGGATGTTTGTTACTCTTTCGCGTAAAAACTACCAAATGGATTTTAATGAAACTTTACAACAACATAGCGTATACATCAGAATAACACATAGGCTATAATTTATAAAGATATTGTGAGAATTGTCCGAAATACGACGATAAGTGTCAAGTTAGTTGGAAAAAATCTACCATCTGTTATCTATATACTCGTATGTACGAGTATATCTGTGAGCTATTCCGGAGTGCGCTTTCAAAACCTAGAGTTACACATATGTTAAGTATGATGGAAAGGTTTAAACCATTTTAAATATAGTTTATAGGAACATACTGCAGTATAGTTACCTATAGGCATATGTTTGGGGCTCCGCAGTGCCTAGTTACCGTATTTCTTATGTTGACAATATTGTTACGTTACTTTAGTGCAACTGTAACATCTCAATATTGTCAAGCTATTATAATTTTCAAATGCGACTCATAAATTGTTTATGGGATGATTTTAATGTCATAATGTTAGTTCTTTTCTACGCCACGCTAATATAAGCTACTCGAAATACTAATCCTGCGCAGACGAAGTCGCGGGCACCAGCTAGTGTGATAATATTTTCGCGGTCGACAATAAATTACTCAACAATGTGTAAACAGCTGTTTACCATTGGAATGGCACAGTAAGTACACGAAATATGAGCAACAATTTTTTGCTGTTTTTCTGACTGGACATGATTTAAAACGCTTATTTAAATAATGGACACCAGGCGCGTTTAATTGTATGAAAAATGTGTCATAAGTAGTCATATCTTTTTATTGCAGGGAAACAGAAACTTGATTTCGTCACACCTTACAAGAAACCGAGAAAGTATTACAGAATGCCGTAGCTAATTTGTTTGAAAACTCATTTGTGCCACAGGGCATCCACACCTCTTAATCTGGCTCTGATTTTTTCTGATGATCTTTTTGATGATGTTTTATTAAAACACGAGTAGGACATCACGCGTCGTGCCTGAACACGATGAAGCGGTTGTGGTCGCCAACACACATCTTAATCCGACTCTGATTATTTTGTGAAATGTTTCATGAAAAAAACGAGCAGAAGAACACAACTTTCCTCCCTGCTTTGTGTTTGAACACGATAGGGGGGTTATTGTTGCAAACACTCATCTTAATCCGGCTCTGATTATTTCGTGTGATGTTTGGTGAGAAACGTGAGCAGGAGATCTCACCTTTCCTCTCCCTCTCGGCGTCGCACTTGACCACAATGGGCCGGTGTTGTCGCATACACACATCTTAATCCGGCTCTGATTATTTTATGTAATGATTCATGAAAAACATGAGCACGAGTCTCACCTTTCCTTTCCCTCCCCGCGTCATGCCTGAACACGATGGGGCGGTTGTGGTCTCGCCGCCACAAGACGGTGGGTGCCGGCACGCCGGTGGCTGAGCACGTCAGCCTGACGCTCCCGCCTTCGCGCGCCGAGCTCTCCTGAGGCTCGGAGTCCACGATGTCTGGTGATATCACCACGGAGAGGTGGCCCATCTGTAGCGGAAATTATTATATTAAAATTTTTCACAGCATCAATTACATATTGTACGCTATATAAGCGGGCTTAATACTAATTAAAATTTTATTCTGGCTACCCAATGGGTGATGGGAAAAGATAAGGTTAGTGCCAAACCGAGAAATTAAAGAATTACTGTTTTAAATAATCAAACGATTATTCAACAGCTAAATAATAAAAACTAAACACTCTGAACACACACAAAAAAATAAAAGGATATATAAGGATATATAAAAAAAGATACACTGACAATCTCTAGGCATTTGGGTTTTTAATAAGAGCATTAAAAAGTTAAAATTACTTTGCTAAATTCCGCCAAAAATCCCACAAGCACCATGCGGTTAGCTAATGCACCGCCCTCCCTCCCACGTTTTCAAGCAGAAGCAAGACACGTTGCATTTGGGAGCCTGAGGATGCCTCGTGTTAGAGGCGAAACGCGCCGCGTGTTTTCTCACACAAGTATTGGTGTTGGTGGTGGTGTGTTCGTGTCTTGCTTCTGCTTGAAAAAGTGGCAAGGAGGGCGGTGCATTAGCTAACCGCATGGTGCTTGTGGGACTTTCGGCGGAATTTAGCAAAGTAATTTTAACTTTTTAATGCTATTATGGATTTCCGCAAAGTAACGCCTGATTCTATACAACATTTTTAATAAGGGGCTTCAGAACTGCGTTTCCTTTTATATTGTTCTCTTACCTGACTCTTCATTGGATCAGTGTTGACTTGGCACATGTAAGTGCCAGAGTCGTTTGCCTGGACGTTGCTAACGTGCAGCTTCCACGTATTATGATTATTGTAGGTGACGGAGAGGCGAGGGTTGAGTGCTACCATGTTTGTGTGTATCGCCAGGATTGCCTTTGAGTCAGATTTTATCCAGGCCACCTGCAGAGGAAAAACGACTCGTAATAAATATGATCACGGAATAATAAATATAGCTTTGTTTGGTTCTTGTTTTGGATAGATAGGTATTTGTAGTAATATCAATCGCTATAAGGAAGGAAAGCAATGTAAGGAAACCTGAACGATTTAGAGTATTCACAGGCCTCAGTGCTTGAAATTACCCTGCCATAGACTTTCACGGTGATGGTGGGCGTATAAAGCCAACTCCGAGCCAGAAGAATCATCAAAAGCACAAATTCTATAATGTAAATTAAATTATGTTTGTTAATATAGTTTTCTCGCTAAAACAGTATCTCCAAAGTTCCATCCCTGAGGAAGGTATAGGCCATACTCCACCACGGGGGCCAAGTCTGGATTGGTGGAGGCTTGTAAGACTAGTAGCTGGCCTAACCGTCAGAACAGGCCACCCTAAAGCCTCTGACTTGGCTTAATGACTACCATCTACCGGCACCAGCCGGCACCAACTGCTTAACGTGCTTTGCGAAGCACGAAACCGCTAGGAAAAATGCCATTAGTGTTAGTCATAGACGGTCACCCATCTACGCACAGAATGCGCCCTATGTTGCTTAACCTTCGTGATCGTTTAGGATCACTTAGGCAGCTGGGGCTACGAGCGAAGGTACATGTATAGTTGTATAAAATTATTCATTAAGTTAAACAACGTGGATTGGTTGTTTGAAATGACACTGAGTTAGCGGCCCTTTGGGCCTATATAAGTGCTCTCTGTATGACGGAAATCTTGCGACCTGCAATACGACGGATAAATATACAAATTCACAAAAAAAACTATGTTAATATACTTGCATATAAAATTCGAACTAAACCACACGATGTTTTCCTTTGTTTTAAGCGAATGGCGTATGTGATAGACATTCTCAAAATGTGCGCTTTGTGAGCGGAAGTTGCCAGTAAACGCTGTGTAAATCGACTATAATGTATGCAAATGCTTAAATTCATTGAGTAAATTTCAAAGATTTACGCAGATAGCTGGGATTCCCTATCCTACAGCTGAGTAAAACAAAAGGCGCTGAGAGAAGGGAGGTCGAGCAGTGAGAAGCTACTGCACGTGCACAGAAATCCAAAGGGGCAGTAGTGGTCACTAAGGCTAAAGACTCATTTTATAAACTAGCTGATCCAACAGACGTTGTTCTAACCCCCTTATTCATAATAGTCTGCTAACTTAAAGCATTGCTAATCCTCACTCTGTCTTCTTCTATTGACCTAAGTCAGAATGAAAAATAACACTCTTTAGCAGCTGTTTTAAGTTAGCGGACCATTATGAATAATGAATAAGGGGGTAAGTAAATATCAGTTGTTTAACTTTCAGTTATTACCGAATTTTCTAGTTTTCCCGGCTATTTTCGAAACATTCAAAATAAGTGCTTGATTTAGCTTAGCTTGATTTAGCTTGAACCTATTCATCTTTTCACAATTTCAGGTAATCCTACTTTTCTACAGAAAAGCGTACTTCTTTAAAACAAAAAGCACAAAATTGCATCACGCAATGCTCGCAGCGCATAAAACAATAAAGCACGGTGACCAAATCCTACCATAGTACAAAACAAACATATTTTTATTTTCAAGTGGAATATGGAGTTGAAATAAAATTGCAATTAGAGCCACTGTCCACGAAACAAAACGCGCCTGCCAGCGGCGAGCGGAGTGTAAAATTTCATTTCATATCTAGGATTAATGCTATAAATCGCTCCTATTCTCTAGACTGAGCTCGCGCGCATTTTAAATCGTTTGTATTGTTCAACGTTGAGACACAACTTAATGCGACTTGTTTTAAACGCTACGCCAAATATAAAACTGAGGCAGCTCGTCGCCCTGTGCCACTGTCGTACTAAAGCGGAGGTACAGCTAGATGTTTACTTTTACTAATGCCGAGTTTTCACGGTCTTAGTACGCTCGGACCGAGTGCCCCATCCGAGTAAACTGATGCCTCTGATTGGACGGTTTTTCGTAACGACACTAAAATGGCCAATCAGAAGTACAAGTTTACTCGGATGGCGCACTCGGTTTCAGCGTACTAAGACCGTGAAAACGAAGCTTAAGAGCCACTACATAATTTATCTAGCGCAGCACCATTTACATTGATGTGCGTAAGCGTCAACTTGTCATCTTCAGTTATCGCGATATAGATTGTAGAGGTCAAACTTCTGGGCCAACTATACGTAACGCCCAAATCTATTACCGATTCCCACTGAACTTTGACAGGCTCGATTGATCGACGGGCAGTAAACTGCCGACAATCGGAATTGTCAACAAGTATGATGAGTTACTGAGGCAGTAACTAAACGTTTCCGCTGTTAGCTTAGATACCGCACTGAACTACGATTTTATGAATGGTTTTAGATAGCTTTTTCAATAGTTAGTAATCTCTGACGACATGGTGTTTATTATTGACAGATTGATGGTTGAAACGTGGTCGAAACCAAATATGATGGTTCGAAAACGAAAAACACACCAAGTATTGTTTTTGGAATGACATAAAAGTGTTTGAATTTTAATCTCGTTCGCAGTTTATTACATTTATCAAATTTGAATTCGTAGCAGTACGTGTCATAAAACTAGCCAAGTGCTGTTAAGCAACGCGATTGTAGTGTAATTTTAGTATTATCTTTTACTTATCTTTAACTACCAGTTTTAAATAAGTAACAACTTCATGAAAGTAATTTTCAATGGAATTAGTACGAAGTTTTTTTTCACACGTTGATCAATTATTACTCGTTAATTTGTAAACACTACTTACCCGTAATAAATTTCCTTTTAACTTAACACTATTTACGCTATTACAATCAAACGTTTAACTGGGAGACGGGGAGCTCCCTACGATAACAAAAAAAAAAACATTATTTTGATAGCGTATTATATATTTATAATTGTATATTTATGCCTAGTACTAATTGTCTTCGAGATAACGCGTGGACAGACAGAGAGACGAGGTGGACGGACCAGGACGTGGCAAAGCTATAAGGGTTCCTTGGTAACCACAGAACCCTTAAAATGGCTTCTTTTATCATTTCTTACTATTGCTGCTGACAAGTGTAGAGTCACTACGCCCTCGCTACTTTACAATTGTAGAGGGCCTTAGAGCGAGGAATGCACGCCGTCTCGCGCGCATTTTTCATGTGACGCTCCGCTTTGTTGCGGTTGGGAAATAAATTAGTAACAATTTCATTGTTTGTGAGAATTATATCCGGCGCTCCTGAGCCAACGCCTCTGATGTCCTATCATAGACCACAGTAATGTGGCGTAAATACTAACTACTTGACACGGATAGATAACCACTGAATGATAAGAATAAGCAATAAGAAAATGTTATTGTGTTACAAGTTGTATCCTGGCTCCCAAACTAGGATTCCCTGTGCTATGGGTAGCCAAATGAATAGGAACTCCTCTCATGTTTTCACCTTTCCATTCCATTAGCTTCAAACAAAAGAAGAAGTTCAAGATCTTCAATCAGTGGGTAGTTTTATGTACGAAAAAGACGAATGACACTGTTTGCTGTCTAGCTTGAATAACTTCAAATAATGTATTACGATGCTCCTTTGTTTGAACTTTTTATAAAAATGGGTCATGGTAAGACTGATTTTTCCCGTATCAAAAGATTAGGGTTGGATCGCGATAGGCCCTTGGTTTCCTAGAGCATACGTTTTGTGGCGCAAAGCACTCGTTTGACGAGAATGTAGGTAACATTGCTCGCATATTTACTTGTGTAACGTCGGGTTACATTGTTTATTTTTAGGGTTAAGTCGAAAACCCCGCCTCACACAGGAATATTTGCACTTCTGAGTTCCGACACATGATTGAATTACCGAAAAGTGTTAACGCAAATACGGTTTCAACGATGGATGGGATGTTGGAAAAGTATGAAAGAGAGCAACCCTCGGTTTCTCGGAAGCCCATAAACCTTCACATTTTTATTGCAAAGTCGCCCGTAGCGTATTGACTAGAGTGCACGCATGTAAAGGTTCATGTACTGCCTACTGTACTTGTAAAATCTTTTAATATACACTAACGTCCAGACAAAATTGATCAGTATATGAACAGAACTTTAGTCAGACGTGAGATTTCCGCACTTTGCCTTATATTTGGGCCATTGTAAGTGGCAAGTGCTGAGGTATGTTAAGATTTCAGACACTAGGGATTCCTCAAGATATTTTCCTTCACCGTTAGCGAGTGGTATTGCTACTATAACTTCACTTCAATAGATCCTTACGGCACGTTAACGTTTCCTACATTAAAGAATCAATGGAGAACTTGCACAAAAATATTTTGAAATAATCCGAGACGGCAAGTCAAAAGGTAAGCGTGGTTATTTTTTTTCTCTTTGACTGACACTTTTCATAATTTGTAGTATCTAAAAGTCATTCTAGGTACAGCGTGGTGGTACAATCGGACTCGGCTTAAGACGTCACAGATTAAAAGCCTTATAATGCATGGCGCGTTAATCAATATTCGAGTCAGTTCGTAAAATTAGGTTTTAGGCATTTACAACTTTACTATAAAGCGTTTTAGAAAACGCTTACAATTTAATGGAAAAATATCTTTATAGAATTCTTAATAAATCTCTTTTTTTATTATTAGAGTATTTTGATTTTTGCATTCTTTGGGGCCCCGAAAATTGCGAAAAATCTTTCTACACTTTTATGTTTAAAAAAGTCTTTCTGCTACAATAAATCAATCAGTCATCAAGTACTCTGTCCACTGCTAGACACAGGCTTCCAACAAGGTGCGACGCTTCTTTCTGTCGTCGGCCATCGGCCACTAACTCTAATATCAAGGAAGCTCCTTCTTGTAAATCCAGTTTTTTTAGGTAAATTTGTAACCCTGTAAGTACTATGTCCAGCAGTGGACTACATAATATAGCCTGAAGAAGAAGTACTAAGAGGCAAATAAATGAATAAAGTATTAATATTATCGTCATCCGCCTGGTGCCAGAAATCTAGGTAAGATCGTCGAGTAAGTGAGACTAGAATGTCAATCTTTACATGCAAACATTCTACTCAAATACGTTCTCAGGTGATGATATCAACCATTTGTACGTCCCCACTGCGCGGGTCTCTTCTTGCATCGCAAGAAGGTTACGCCACACTCCACCACGGGGGCCTAGTCCGGGTTGGTGGAGGATTGTAAGACAGTAGCGGGCCTTACTGTCAGAAGTTATCAAGCCACCCATAAGGCATCTGACGTGGCTTGACGACTGCCATTACATGACAGCCGACACTAACGGCTTAGCGTGCCTTGCGAAGCACGGAAATGCTCGGAAAAAATGCCACCATCGATAGTCACAGGATGGTCGCCCGTCCAGCCCAAGTGATTGATTCCAATCACTCGGTTCCACTAGGCCACGAGTGCTTCCCAGATACTTTGTGAAATGACCTTTAAAAGTTATGATTTTATTTGCTCCTTACTAAAATAAAAATGAACTTCAAACGAAAATTTGAAATTACTACGTACGTTATACGTAATTGTTACGTAATAACAATCAGGTTTGTGCAAAAAGTATTCGCTACACGAGGTGAAATTGTCGGTGTGTTTGTAGCCAGGTCACGTACGAGTTTAAGTGGCACCGGGTTGTTGGGCGTTAACTGTTAACTCATGTTTCACTAGGTTCACAAACGACAAAGTTTGCAATTTCCACTTGAAAATTATTCATACTTTCCTACGTTATAGACAAATAATTCGTAGTTAAATATATGCCTCTTGTTCAGATTCATAGAATGTTTTCACGATTTGTGTTATTTTAATAAAAGGTCATAATTATATGTCAAGACACACAACATTTACTACTGGGATAACTTTGAAATCGGGAAAGATCATCAGGTGTACTTTTTACATTTCAATGTTATAGGTCTGCCATTTTAGCGTGGAACAACTGAAAATGTTTTCGTGATGATGCCCCGTTTAAGGGTTCCGTATTCAACAAAAAACTCTTATAGTTTTCCCTTGTCTGTCCATCTGTTTGTATGTCTATATGTATGTCTGTATGTCTGCGGCCTATCTCAGAAACGATTCTAGAAAACTGAAATTTCCTAAATATATTAATAGTTGTTTGCGAATCCATCAAGAACTTAGTTAAAACATGCTTGGAATCAATTTGTGACGATGTTGCATTAAGTCTATAAAAAATATGTTTTTTTTTTGTAGAGATTATAAATAGAGCTTTAAATTTTGGAAAAAAATCGGGGCATAGATACACGCTGCGTATAAAATATATCAGCAGTTTAGTGTCTTTTACGTACTTCTAACTTTGCAGATGATGAAAGAAATATTCAGCCCTTTCAAAACAAATAAGGGAGAAGGTACTCATTTTAAAAAGCGTTTTCGTCACAGTACTCACCCTGTAATTTGACAGATGATTGACGACACACGTGAAGTGCACCTCGCGCCCTTGTGTCACTGTGTGATTCTCCAGTGGCTGCAGGAATTCCGGTTCAAGCTCCGCTTGTATCGGCATTTCACCTAAAAAAACGTTTTATCAATAATGACAGTAAATGTAAGTATTGGTAACGGTTATTTTAATAGTAATAATAACAGGATTAGTAACAGCAACAGACATAATAGCAGTAATAGTAATATAAAGTATTAACTGAATAACATAAGTACTATCTATCTATAGTCAGCCCACATCAACCCACTGCTGGGCATAGGCCTCCTTTATACTGCGCCATTCCTCACGGTCCTGTTCTAATCTGATCCATCTCTGACCCGCAACCCTTACGATGTCGTCTGACAATCGTGTTGGTGGTCTGCCTACCAACCTCCTTCCCTCCCTTGGCCACCACTCCGATACTGCCCTGGTCCACCGGCCGTCTTCCCTTCTAGCCAAGTGTCCCGCCCATCTCCACTTTAACTTTGTGATCCGCTTACCAACGTCTTCGACGAATACTATAACATAAATACTATTAGAATACATTTAAATACTATTATACACGATCTTTATTTTAAGACACTTGAGAGTGTAATATTGGGGTTTTAAGTACAGCGTTATAGTTGAGTTGGCGGAAGGTCCGTGGAAACGGATGGCAACGGACCGTGAAAAATGGCATATGGGGGAAAAGGCCTCGATATCAGCCCTTGTATGTCCCCACTGCTGGGGCACGGGTCTCTTCCTTCATATTAGGAAGGTTAGGCCATACTCCACGGGGGCCAAGTCCGGGTTGGTAGAGGATCGTAAGATAGTGACGGGCCTTACTGTCAGAAATTATCAAGCCGCCCATAAGGCCTCCGACATGGCTTAACAACTGTCATCGACCGGAAAAGGCCAATACCCAGCAAAGAGTAGGGGTGGGCTGATGATGATAATGAAAGATAAAAAGAAATTATAGGTGAAACGCTCGTGGCCTAGTCGGACCGAGTGATTGGAATCAATCACTTGAGTTAAGCAACAACAGGCGCGGTAAGGTGCAGGATGGGTGACCGTCCTGAGACTACCGCTAGTGGCATTTTTCCGAGCGCTTCCGTGCTTCGCAAGCCGTTGGTGCCGGCTGTCATGTAATGGCAGTCTTTAAGCCATGTCAGAGGCCTCATGGGCGGCTTGATAACTTCTGACAGTAAGACCCGCCACTGTCTTACAACCCTCCACCAACCCGGACTTGGCCCCCGTGGTGGAGTATGGCCTATACTTTCCTTAGGGAAGTGACCCGTGCCCCTCGTTGGGGACAAAATGGGTTGACGATCAGGTGAAACAAGAACGAATGGACAAGTGATATGACAAATATAAGTCTAAAAACCTATTTAGAGGCTAAAAATTTCACCCATGCCGGGATTCGAACCCGCAACCTCTGGCTATCCGTGCCAGAGGTTGCGGGTTCGAATCCCGGCATGGGTGAAATTTTTAGCCTCTAAATAGGTTTTTAAATTTGTCCTTAGCACGGGTTAGTGCATTAAAAATAAAAATAGTATAAATATAAGTCTGTTCAAGTATGTAACATCTCATATAAATATATGATCTACATCAAGACTGAACGGCGGACGTATAAAGGCCAGTTTGATGGATTGTCTGAATCTTATCAAATTTGATTGATATCATAAAGGTACCTACTATCCCAGTATTACTTTCACTCCATATTGTAATTAAGTACCTAAATCCAATCAAATCCATTATTTACTCCAAAACAGATTATAACAAGAATCTGAGGCATACAGAATATTAATATTTCATAGGCTCGCGGTCTTTGCCCTTGGGAATACGTTCGTGAATTTCGAAAATATTTCACTTTAATCATTTCAGCAATTTCGTAAGGATATGGGCCTATTCTACTCGATTTTCAAAGCGAAATCATAAACTAATCATCTAAAAACGTAAAATACAAACACTTCCAAGAATTACTATGCATGGCAAGAAGTTTGAAGAAAGGTGGTTTTGAATTCACACATTATGGCCCTTTGACTTCATTTAAAGAATAAATAACTGGATATTGTTACATGCGACAGTTGTAGTTACACCTGGAATATGGAATTCCTGGAACACCCCAATTAGGGTTCGTATTGAACAACGAGTTTTCTCATATTATTTTAAATATCAGAATTTTTAACAATTTTACTACAGTCACGTTTGACACGCTCTACAATGTCTTCAGTGAATTATGGCCATACAAAAGAGATGGCTATTATATAAATGAAAAAAGCAATATTTGCTTTTTTACGAATCTTCTTTGTTAGACCTGATATTTCCACACTTAGCCTCATAAGGTCATTGTACGTAGCAAGCGCTTAGGAGTGTTAATGCTTGAGACGCTACGGTTTCCTCACAATGTTTTCCTTCGCAGTTAGCGAGTGCTATTGCTACTATAACTTTACAAATATACATTACTTACTTAAGTCATTGTCAATGTCAAAGTGCATGCTCAGATTCGAATCCACGACCTTTCGATTGAGAAGAAGGTGCTCTCCCGCTGCGCTACCACTGCGTTTGAATTATGAATTTTCATAAGACATTAAATCTAATTTCTTTCTTTTCTACGTCTACGGTTGCCTGAAAGAAATTGCTTTTAGTAATAAGGCCGCCATTTGTACTATATTTTTATATAAATTCGGTTACTGTAATTTATGTGTACAATAAAGAATATTCTATCTATCTATCTAACGAGGGCGCTTTTTGAAAAAAAAATGTAATACTAAACAAATTACGATTTTTATTCTATTGGTGGCGCTTGTTAGCACCCCAGAGCGCCTTAACACACACATTGTTAACGCTTAACGCCTTAACACATTGATTGAAATAATTGATTTACCCATTGGAATAGGATATTTTCCCGCAGTAAAACATAGCCTATGTGTTAATCAAGGGTGTCAACAGTTTTATACTCATAATTTTAATTATTAAACCTCATTTTCCATTGATAGTTATACATTCAATTTAAGTTCAGGTAGCCAATGTTAGGAAGGGTTGGGGTGTTATAGTGTGCTATTTATACGTCTAGTCTTTGATGAAATTAATATTCAATTTGGGTACCGGTAGAAGGCCGAGGGACTTTACATGTCGATGTCATTGCTAGGAAAGCGGTTGGCATTATACTATTAAGGCGCTTCGGCTAACTTAACTTAGCCAAGTTACACTATTTTTATTTTTAATGCACTAACCCGTGCTAAGGAACAAATTTAAAAACCTATTTAGAGGCTAAAAATCTCACCCATGCCGGGTTTCGAACCCGCAACCTCTGGCTATCCGTACCAGCGATCTACCAATTGAGCCAATGGGCGACTCACGGCATCAGTGAAATTTCGAACCTCTTTACAATATTCTCTGTATTACGTACAGGCAGCGACATCTGACTTAAGCAAATTGCATTACTTACAGCCCCGAGTACCTACTTTGCAGTTAGGTTTAACATCGGAACGATAGCACTGTACCCACAAGATTACACTATTTTTATTTTTAATGCACTAACCCGTGCTAAGGAACAAATTTAAAAACCTATTTAGAGGCTAAAAATCTCACCCATGCCGGGATTCGAACCCGCAACCTCTGGCTATCCGTACCAGCGCTCTACCAATTGAGCCAATGGGCGACTCACGGCATCAGTGAAATTTCGAACCTCTTTACAATATTCTCTGTATTACGTACAGGCAGCGACATCTGACTTAAGCAAATTGCATTACTTACAGCCCCGACTACCTACTTTGCAGTTAGGTTTAACATCGGAACGATATCACTGTACTAAATAATATTTTAAATAATATTTTTATTTAATAATAATGTTTTAGCCTCTAAATAGGTTTTTAAATTTGTTCCTTAGCACGGGTTAGTGCATTAAAAATAAAAATAGTGTAATCATGTGGGTACAGTGATATCGTTCCGATGTTAAACCTAACTGCAAAGTAGGTAGTCGGGGCTGTAAGTAATGCAATTTGCTTAAGTCAGATGTCGCTGCCTGTACGTAATACAGAGAATATTGTAAAGAGGTTCGAAATTTCACTGATGCCGTGAGTCGCCCATTGGCTCAATTGGTAGAGCGCTGGTACGGATAGCCAGAGGTTGCGGGTTCGAATCCCGGCATGGGTGAGATTTTTAGCCTCTAAATAGGTTTTTAAATTAGCCAAGTTAACTTATTTTATACATACATAACTTGGCGCCTGTATCCCAGAGCGGTAGGCAAAGACCAAGGACTGCCACTTGCCACGATCCTGACAGATCACCTTCGCTTCATCAACGTTCATAAGTCGTTGCACGCACGCCGGTTCCGGGTATTTTTTATCTTCCCCTTTGCTAATACATCCCCTATTTGGTCGATGTATGTCCGCTTGGGACGTCCCTTACCAGCCCTTCCACTCACATTCACAATATTTTCGTCAATATTTCTTCCTTCATCATCTCCACATGTCCAAACCAACGCAACAGCCCTTTCTCAATTCTATTTTGTAATACTTTTTTTTTCAAAAAGTACCTAGCAACTGTAGCGACTATGGTTAGAACCTACTGTCTAGAACCTAGGACTTTAATCCGCTGAAAACGGCCGTTTTTAGAGAAAAAAGAGTAAAGTCCTAGGATACTAGATTCTAGACTGTATTTTCTAAAAGTTGTTATCACAGATATGAAGATTACGCTGTTTACTTTTTGCAAATAAAGGTATTATACATCAAGTTATGTATTTTATTCCATTGGTGGTTCTAGTTAGCACCCTCCCAGCGCCTTAACAGTTTCAAAGCCAGATTTTCGATCGAAATGAACAATTTGCAAAGCAAAGCTTGCAAAATAAACTGGTTTTTCGAACCATGCGGCTATTTAAATTTACGCACACCTCGATGCTAAACAAACAAGAAGCCTAAATTGTCTAATAGGGTCAATACATGTAACTTGGCCCGAGTGGAATTGACCTCTTGGGCAAGAGGTTAATTCGTATTGGGTCTGAAACTTGCACAGGTTTGGTAGGTCGGCCCGATGCTAATGTTTAATCTAAGCTTATGTTAACCTATCTGTATAAAAAGATAAGCCTGTTATTGCCCTAGCTTTACCTACACATTTCCTGTCCCAGCGAACTTCGCACCATGCCGGAATCCGTTTGCACGATTCATGTTACGATGGCAACGCAATAAATAAATATCGTAAAGTTTGGCTGCAGTACTGCAGTACTAGAATACCTACTGCAGAAAAAGGCCTTCTCTCTGAGAGAGAGTATAAGAAGCTTAATCACCACGCGTGCCCGCGGGTTACCAATTCCAAGGGCTAAGGTCTTTGAACAGTTCAGACACTCAGGTTTCCTCACGATGTTTTCCTTCACATCTACTTATTGAAGTATTGTTTGTTTATGAACCTTTTGCTTAGGAATGCATGAATACCTCCCCGCATTGAATTTCTAAAAATTTAAAGATACTAAAGTCTGCAATCCCTTGGAGCTGTGAAACATCATCGTATGCCAACGTAATGAAAAGATAGAGTTCGTAGAATCTCATCACGCGTCTCTGATCGGATCCGTTGTAGATGGAAACTGATAGCGTACTCAACGTGTGTTCTGATCTCGATATCAGTTTCATCTAAAAATAGGACGGAAAAGTAGAATTTCATTTCGTGATCCGATTTCACTAAAACAACTTATTAAACATGATTTATTTATTTTCTATAAAACTAGAAGTCATTGAGCACAAAACAGGAACCAGAGACAAAGAGACAAAACCTCCTTTGTCTCTTTTATAAATATAGGTAATGAATTTATCACATAAGTATTTACGAAGAATCCAACAGACTCCGATTACGCGTAGTTAGCAGTGATGAAAAGAGAACGCTTGTAACTCACACTCGCAAGGCAATCAAAACCTTTCTGTGGTACAATAAAACCTGCCTGGCTAATAAGGACACAAGTCGTTATTTTTGCTGTACAACCGTATGGCATATGGTTATTTCACATAAACTTTTTGCAGCTTGTGTAAAAGTACGTAAGTATGCTTTGCCAAAAAATCGAAAAGTAATTTATGCAAAGTAACTTGTTATTTTTTGGAACCCTAAGGGCGCGAGTTCTACTCGTACTTACTTAATAAGTACATAAGTAAAGGTTTTTAGTAAAGTTGGCAATAAATACTTTTATCTTTTAATTTTCTTAACTAAAAGAGTATAGATGGTGTAAAAAGATCGTCATATATTTTAACCCGTCAAGGAAGGTATCTACTAGTCATCACGAACAAATTCACTGTCGGGAACACTTTGAGATCGCGATTAAACATCTGTTCTACATTTAAGTGCATCAGTTTAAGTAAAGAACAGCAGAGCTGATAATTTTTTACCGATTTCCCTAAGGGTTCTGGTTTTACACGTCAATACGACAAATAATGATCGTATTGACAAGTAAACCTCCTCCCGCCACTTTTGAACGTGTTCTATTTGGAAATTTTGTTTCACGTTATATTTTTTAGACTGATAGACTTCAAAGTTCGGACTTACGAGTAGGTGTCTTTGGAGTAGGCGACATATGGTTGCTTAACGTTTTCACTCCTGACAGCCCTATCAAGATAACGACTGATGAGGATAAGGGCGACTTGCGCCACGTTAACGGATTGCCAAGCAAAGAGATAAAATGTAACTACGACAAATGAATAATAGTTATTTGTTATACAAGAGTGCAAAGTTGCTTTTTAACCGCGTGTTCAATTTTGATGACCGAGCAAGCGAAGGATTCTAAAATTGAATCACGAGCGCAGCGAGTGATTCAAAATTAGAATCCTGAGCGTTAGCGAGGGAATCAAAAGAGCACGAGGTGAAATATCTTTGCACTCGAGTGCAACACGTAACTTTTCATTCCACCTCAGCGAGGAAATGACTAAATGCAAAAAAAAAAATTTTACAATCACAAGATAGGTACACTTTTTTAATTCACAAACTTAGTGCACACGATGTTCTAAATTCAATTTACTTTATCCTCTAGAGAGTAAAAACGGCTTTTCCACTCAGATATTGAAGATTAAAAATACTCTTTCCGAGATGGTGGGATGAAAATACATTTTTTCTATGGATGGCTCTGAAATTATCACGGTGTAAGATGCCTTATTTAGATCTTTCATGGATAGAGCTTAGCTCTGGATAGATAGGTGAAAAGTGCTATCAGTTAGTGTCGGCATGTAAGTGGTTTTGCGATCAAGGTCATGGGAGGCAGTTTTTACACTCCAAATTATAAAACAATATAGTAGTCACCTGTTACAAAGACACTCAGAAACGTAGCCAGCCAGCAGGCTGCTTTAGTTGAAGGTGAAAACATGTGTGTGCCAACACCCGGTCTGGAACAAAACAAAAAAAAAAACAATTAGCAAAATTGTAGGTACATCCGTCTACCATAGATAGTTCTTGCAGTCTGTATAAACGCAGAAATATGTATGTAGTGAATTTGTTTATCTATCACTTCAGTTCATTTATGAATTTTCTTTTCTTAAATTGGGCACCCGAGTCGAAAAGATAGCATAAACAAAATTATTTTACATACATTTACACACATATGTACATACATACATACATACATACATACATACATACATACATACATACATACATACATACATACATACATACATACATACATACATACATACATACATACATACATACATACATACATACATACATACATACATACATACATACATACATACACTGCCAAAGTCAGAAACCAATACTTTTGACTCTCCCATAATCGATTAAAAATAATGTACGTAACCCAACAGATTCCAAGCCAAAGTTTTCATTCTAAAATATTCAGCGATTAATAACCGGGTATCATTATATTTATCCCGGACTTTGTGGAACATTTTATTTTTGCACAAACAAAGTTTCTGCGAGCTATAAAAGAACGGAAAGGAAGAAATTTCCGAAGTTAAAAGAAGCGGGGCTCGTTATAAAATTTCCACAAAACTTCTAAACCATTGCCCACAATAAAATATCTCCCCCTGAAAATAACAAGACACAGATCAACAAAGATATTTTCCTCAAAGGAAATGCTGCTTGATTGCGATGTTCATAATTTAAATTTTATTACTACGAACAGGAGGAGTTATTTCCATTTTCTAATACTGAGCTTTAGTGAAGTATTTCTCAATTAATGAAACGATTCTGGGTGTCAATTCTAAATACAACGTCCGGGGCTATCGAATGAGACCTTTAGATGACCCCCATCACCTAAAGGTCTCATTTGACAGCAGCGGTTAGCAAAAAACTTAGGGTGAAACACAACTTTTATACAATCATGCGACCGCGACAAGCAGAGGCCTTTTTGTGGATAAGTAAAAAATGTTCTATGATGAGTCAACTCTGATCATGAAAAAAAGGATTTAGTCATTAAGTTTTTGGCCAATAGACAGTCAATTCTGAGCATAAAAAGAAAAGATTGTATCCATTAGCTCAGTTGGATAGAGCGCTGGCACGGATAGCCAGAGGTCGCGGGTTCGAATCCCGGCATGGATGGAATTTTTAGCCGCTAAATAGGTTTTTAAAATTGTCCTTAGCACGGGTTAGTGCATTAAAAATAAAAATAGTATAAGAAAAGATTGTGTAACTATTTGGATCGGCGAACTCAGGCACATAAGTCTAAAACCCAATTTTCTAAGTAGATGAAAAAGGGTTTTTATAAAATTACTCAGTAACATTTTTACTATCGAATCGAGCCGAGAGGTATCATAAAAACAATACGTGTTGTTTATATAATGTTTTGCACACTGCTATTTTATTTTAATTAGCATTATTATCATCTTTCTGTATGTCCCCACTGCTGGGGCACGGGTCTCTTCCTGTCAATTTTATTTACTTATGTGATAATATATATAAAACAACGATTTAACATTATCTGTTAACACTTTTACCATAAAGGACTACTTAATCTGTCCATCTATACCAACATGCCAAAAGAAGGCAATGATTTCAGTGCTTTTAATGATATATTTTTTCTATCATATAAAATCCCCTCTAACTTGCTAAACTTTGCCATGAAAAATTTGAAAACACTATTGGAAAAAATTAATGGAATAAAAAACGTTTATATTTAGTGCGCATAGGCTGCTAAGAGGACCCACTGGCAACCATTAGATAATTGAAGGCATCGCAATAAACAACTGTAATAGGAGTAGGTTTAAATCCCCAAAGTCATGAAAATGGAACACACTTCAGCGCTGCTACGTTACTAGAAACCTGATTTCAACTTGCAGACAAGTTTATATGCTGCCTGTTGGCTAAGTCTTAGCTTACAGCGGTAGGGTTTATTTTACCCTGTAGGCATGCAGATTAAGTTTGGTCGAACGGGTCTTGCATCGAAAGTTAGACAGGTCTGTCCCACTATTATCCGGTTGCCGGGGGTCAATGAACTTTGTTCACGTTTAATTATTAATCGATTTGCAATCTTGGTTGCGGCTTGTGGTAAACCTCGAGCTGATTGAATTTAATTTCGACAGACAATCCTAGGCTCGAGCTCAGTTAATGCATTTGCAATATGTAAGTGTACAATAAAAAAAATGCATTAAAGCGTCGATTTAAGGGGGCTCCTCAAGGAGCAATTCCCATACAAAGGTTGTTTGGTTTTTATTCACATGACTGGGGTATATCGACACTTATAAAAAAAAAGTCATTTCATGGAAAATACTCAAGGTCAGAATCCTTTTTGATAAGTTTAGATATTTATAACTATACCTGAGCCAAATTCTATAACGAATGGCGATAAACAAACCGTTGCTAGGCAACGACTTGTTTACACCTAAAAGGCAGATGTTAACAACCTTTTCTAGAAATCATTTTCAGACAAATGATAATCGTTCCTTCCTCCTACTAATGTAAAATGCTTGTTTGTGTTTATATGTTTATGATTTTATAGTGAAAGGCTTAACCGATTTGAATATGACATATTATGACAATAGTGAAATATGAAATATGACACACAGATTTAACAAACATCTACGCGAGCCATGCCGCATGATTTTAATAATAGAATTAAGCGCGTTTAAGCAAAAAGAAGCGCTCGTGGCCTAGGCGAACCGAGTGATTGGAATCAATCACTTTATTAAGCAACAACAGGCGCGGTCAGGTACAGGATGGGCGAGCGTCCCGTGATTACCGCTAGTGGCATTTTTCCGAGCGAGCATTGAGGGCTTTTAGCAGTTTTGTAGCTGGTGCTCGCGACTTTCTCTGCGCAGGATTAGTATTTCGAGTAGCTTATATTAGCGTGGCGTAGAAAGGAACTAACATTTATCATCATCACCATCAACCCATTATGTCCCCACCGAAGGGCACGGGTCTCTTCTCTGAGGTAGGTAACTGGAACTAACATTATGACATTAAAATTATCACATAAATAACTTATGGGTCGCATTTGAAAAATATACCTAATACATAACATAATATAACATTATATTATTTTTATTTTTAATGCACTAACCCGTTCTAAGGACAATTTTAAAACCTCGGGCACGGATAGCCAGAGGTTGCGGGTTCGAATCCCGGCATGGGTGGAATTTTTAGCTTCTAAATAGGTTTTTATAATATAACATTTACATACAAGTACATACATTGCTTCTGGCCCCACACTAGGATACCCTGTGTCGTGGGAACCAGAAACAACGACATCACAAACATGTAAACATCCAAGACCTGGGCTTTTTTTTTGTTCCCAGCCGGGATTCGAACCCGGGACCTGTTGCATGGCAGGCAGACGCACTACCGCTACGCCACAGAGGTCGTCATATCTTTTCAAATAAAGATAGGTACTACATATCTTTATAAATTTTAGCCTTTGTGTTATTCCGATGTATAAACTATATTACTGTAAAGTTTCATTAAAATCCATTCAGTAGATTTCACGTGAAAGAGTAACAAACATTCATCCATAATTACAAACTTTCTCGTTTATAGTATTAAGTAGGATTCTGAGCACGATGTTACCTGAATTTGTGTCCTCTAAATAAAATGGCCAAATTTCATTGCATTTCGACATGTCCTTTGTAAATAAAATCGGCTGAGTGCGTGTCAGACCATGCGTAGGGTTTCGTGTTGGTTGTATCTGCTTTACAGCTAACAACTAGGTACATCATTTTAATTTTAATTGTACTTTGTAAGAAGTTTTCCTATTTTTTTTTATTTTTAATGCACTAACCCGTGCTAAGGAACAAATTTAAAAACCTATTTAGAGGCTAAAAATGTCACCCATGCCGGGATTCGAACCCGCAACCTCTGGCTATCCGTACCAGCGCTCTACCAATTGAGCCAATGGGCGACTCACGGCATCAGTGAAATTTCGAACCTCTTTACAATATTCTCTGTATTACGTACAGGCAGCGACATCTGACTTAAGCTTGACTCTGTACGTAATACAGAGAATATTGTAAAGAGGTTCGAAATTTCACTGATGCCGTGAGTCGCCCATTGGCTCAATTGGTAGAGCGCTGGTACGGATAGCCAGAGGTTGCGGGTTCGAATCCCGGCATGGGTGAAATTTTTAGCCTCTAAATAGGTTTTTAAATTTGTTCCTTAGCACGGGTTAGTGCATTAAAAATAAAAAAAAAATAGTGTAATCATGTGGGTACAGTGATATCGTTCCGATGTTAAACCTAACTGCAAAGTAGGTAGTCGGGGCTGTAAGTAATGCAATTTGCTTAAGTCAGATGTCGCTGCCTGTACGTAATACAGAGAATATTGTAAAGAGGTTCGAAATTTCACTGATGCCGTGAGTCGCCCATTGGCTCAATTGGTAGAGCGCTGGTACGGATAGCCAGAGGTTGCGGGTTCGAATCCCGGCATGGGTGAAATTTTTAGCCTCTAAATAGGTTTTTAAAGAAGTTTTCCTTTTATAAGTTGGTCACATAATACATTCTGTAACTTGTAAATCGTTAACTTGTAATAAGCATTATCACATCCTATTTTTTATTCTATAAATCTAAAATATAGACTAATATAAGAAACTAATTTGAATATTTTCTTAATTTTGATGTAATTATTTTTTAATTAATTATTTAAAGTTTTGTAAGTATGACGTCATCACTGGCATTATGAACTATGTTTATTGAATTTATTCATGATTAAAAAAAAAGGTTGACGTTTGACAAATGTTGTTGTTGACGAATATTTTTCTAAATATTTGTAGGCAATGGAACTACCGCTTTAGAGCCAATGATGACGTCATTGAAAGAAAAATGAAGTGAACATTATTTTGCAATAAATATTAATAATCCGTTTTTATTTTACCTATTTAAACCCCTAATAGTAATCAGTATCCCTATTCCTCGAAATGGTTTTCACTTTACGACAATCGATGCCTCCCTGATCAATGCCCTTTGCCGTGATAGTTTATCTTTTATGTTCATTATTATGTGCTACTATGAATTTTTTTATGTTTCTATAATCAACTGTTTAGACAGGAGAGGGAAAGTGTCGCGCTACTCAGACAAAAATTTGCGCATTAACCCTAAATTAAAACGATCTTGCGATGTTATTTTTTATATTCATTTAAGGGCTTGGTACACAACATGATCATGTCACCCATTTCACAATATTTTTAAATGACCGATCACACGATAATCCACTCTATGGCGTAGACGAGAGAAAAAAATGCAACCGTACTTTATATGCAGGGATAAACCAAAAACAAATTTTAGGTGTTATTCCACCGTTTTGTTTCAGTAACATGCATATCTATGCCAAATTTCACTACTAATCGTAGCGAACTGAGCGATTGGAATCAATCACTTGAGTTAAGCAACAACAGGCGCGGTCAGGTGCAGGATGGGTGACCGTCCCGTGACTACCGCTAGTGGTATATTTTCGAGCGCTTCCGTGCTTCCCAAGGCATGTTAAGCCGTTGGTGCCGGCTGTCATGTAATGGAAGTCGTTAAGCTATGTCAGAGGCCATATGGGCGGCTTCCTCAGTTAATCCTCCACCAACCCGGACTTGGCTCCCGTGGTGGAGTATGGCCTAACTTTCCTGCGATGCACTAAGAGACCCGTGCCCCAGCAGTGGGTATTTGTGCTAGGCCGCGGACAGATAGAAAAACAGACTGACGGATAGACGGACAGGGCGAAACTATATGCGGTTACATCCTATGGAACCCAGAAAATCAAACAAATTGTATGGGAATTGCTACATTCGGGGCCGCCTTTCTTACATTGCCGGTTCAAGCATTCGCGCGCACAGGTATCAAGGCTTCTAGGCATCATTAGAATGAAAAAACGCGTCACATGAGCCGACCATGAATGCGTGCCCCTCGTGCGTCCACTGCAGGGCTTTCTGTCCGAGAGACAGAATGGGCTTAATCACTACGCATGCCCATCGCAGATTAAAGATTGCATGCTCTGCGGTATGTGGACATCTCAGACATTCGGGGTACTATTTTATTTATGAAAATGTTGCTATAGCAAATAGAATGGAAACCGAATGGTAGTCACAGACCAAATTCCCTGCCTTGAAGATCGGTGTTATATGTTCTAGGTTACAGTGATCCGAAATTACACCTTTTCTTACAACGTTTTCCTTCACAGCGACTTAACATCGCTAGTGAGTTAATCAAAGTTATATTTTGGGTAAATTATCAAATAAACGCACTCATTTGTAACGCAAATAGGCTAAATAAGCTTGGAGAGTAGGGGTGCTGGTCTGACCTTAATGTTTTACATTTATAACCGCTTTGAGCTGCGGCATGGTAGGTACCCTATGTAGCAAATCATTTTAACTTAGCTTTTGCTACAAAATTTCACCTCGGCACTGGATGCTAACGAACAGTGAGAGAGATAAACTCACAGGGAAGTTAGTTAAGAGAAACGCCGCTTTCAATGATAAATTTATAACACTAAAATATATGTATATAGAAGTACTCGTATCATTAGTCTCGTAATATTTTGTGAAATCTGAAGAGAGAGACTGATGCTCGAGTGTTTACGTAGGGGATTATTAATTCAGAAATAGGAGAACTTATGTTTGTAATTTCTTGCTTTCACATTCCCTTTTCCCGAAACTGATATTTTTATATAATTTCTGTTACTGTAATTTCTGTGTACAATAAAGAATATTCTATCTATCTGTTTGATGTACGTGCTTGCAACGACTAACAAATGTCTATGAAGTGAAAGAGATCCGTCAGAATCATAGCAAGAGGCAAAACTCGGTCTGCCTACCCTTCCGGGATACAGGCGAGAGCTTAATATTCATTGTAATTTATGTATATTCCCTTTTTAGGGTTCTGTATAGTGCCAAACGAGACCCTATCACCATGTATCGGCTGTCTGTTATATTGTCTGTCCGTCGGACCTTTACATGCCTCTATATTTGGAATCCTAATAGTCAGTTCACAAACCATGTGTTATTAAGGCGTATCAACTAAAAAACAATAAAATAAAAAAAAAATCTATAATAAGGGGTCGCCACACAAGCAACGTGTTTTTCCGCCATTTTTTTTTTGAAATGAAATGAAATGAAAAGTTTTTATTCAAAGTAGCACAGAAACTGCGGCTTTATGAACGTTACAATTCAAACTAGGTGTCCATTTCAAAATCTAGATCATTTATGAGAAAAAATGGACAAAAAAAACTCCAAACTTAGTCTTTTCAAAAGTCCTTAATTCACATAGTTTACATAATTATTATAAAACATAGAACTCATACATTGTACTGGCTTTAATTCCAGACCTCATTGTCATCTAAATAATCCTTTATGTTATAGTAGCCTAGTACATATTTTTTGAACCGCGATTCAGGCAAGCTTAATATATCTTCAGGGATTTTATTATATAAGCGTATACAATGCCACATGAAGGATGTATTAACCTTTGCCAGCCTAAATAGTGGGAACAAAAGTTTATGTTAATTTCTAGTATTTACATTGTGTTGGCTACCTAAAGTTTTAAAGTTACTGATATTTTTTCTAATGTACATAATGTTTTCATATGTATACTGACTGGAAACTGTCAGGATGTTAGTTTCTTTAAAGAAATCTCTTAACAAATCCCTACTACCCAGCCTATAAATGAATCTGATCGCTCTCTTCTGCAAGACGAAGATGGTCTCAATGTCTGCTGCCCGTCCCCACAGTAGTATGCCATAGGACATAAGACTATGGAAGTAACTAAAATAAACAAGCCTAGCAGTTGCGACGTCAGTTAGTTCCCTAATTCTTTTGACTGCATATGCTGCTGAACTAAGCCTATTTGCATTTTTTTCTATATGAGGACCCCATGGAAGCTTTGCATCAATTGTGATACCTAGAAATACAGTTTCATTCACAAGGTCTAATTTGTCATTCCTCAATGAAAAATTGCTGTCTACCGTTTTCACATTTGTTTATGCTCTATCGTAAAAACGGTGATACATACAGGCTTTAGACTTGGCATGGTTATGGGATAAATAATAACTGCACTATCAATTTAAACAAATATTACATATATATATATATATATATATATATATATACACAAGACGGAACCTCTCACGTGATTTCTAATATATACTATTATACATATATATTAGTATATATTACTAATATATATATATATAAATATTAGTTTGCCAAACTGCTAATGCAGTTTAGCGGCAACCTTATCGGTCTAATAAGGTAGAACACCAAACTCCTCTAGGCCCTGCTTAAGAATTTCACCACTACGTGTATCTCACGGAGTTCCTTTAAATTAAGGTAAGAATTTTAAAGAGGTAGATAGTAAGCTATTTTAACCCTACAGAGTCGCGCTGTATGTAAAAGCGTTTGTGGTCGCGTGGATTACATATGTAGGCCAATTTATAAGCATCAAAAAACAAGTTGTATCCTTTTTATTATTTATTATTCAGTCCTTAATGTTTAAATTCAAGCTTTTTCTTAAAAAAAAATCTTAACAAACAAAATATATACCTATACTATTTTTATTTTTAATGCAAATAAAAACCTATTTAGAGGCTAAAAATTCCACCCATGCCGGGATTCGAACCCGTGACCTCTGGCTATCCGTGCCAGCGCTCTTTCCAACTGAGCTAATGGGCGACTCACCGGCATCAGTGAAATTTCGAACCTCTTTACACTATTCTCTGTATTACGTACAGGCAGCGACATGGCTGGCTGGCTGGCTGCTGGCTGAAGTAAATTGCATTACTTACAGCCCCGAGTACCTACTTTGCAGTTAGGTTTTTACATCGGAATGATATCGCTGTACCCACATGATTATACTATTTTTATTTTTAATGCACTAACCCGTGCTAAGGACAATTTTAAAAACCTATTTAGAGGCTGTAAGTGATGCAATTTACTTCAGCCAGATGTCGCTGCCTGTACGTAATACAAAAAATAGTGTAAAGAGGTTTTTAAAACATATACCTACTCTGGCTTAAAAAAAAATTAAAAACGAAAATGTCATCATCAAAAAAGATTCCTGCGATGAAGTTTTCCCACGAGCATCATTTCCTTTGGGCCCAGGAGGCGTAAACACAATATTATGCCGTCTAGTCCGCCCTCTTGTGGAAGGAGGCGATTTGTCCCAGGCAGTGCTGTCAACGCCAGTTTAATATTCTGTGGGCCTATTCCTCTGAGCTCTGAGGTGGTTCGTCATTGGAATTCGAACTGTGTTCCGAATCCTCACCTGGAATATCGCCCTTCTGCTCCGACTCAGACTGGTGGTTTCGCTCCTCAACATGATCTTCTTCATTATCTGAGCTCGAATTATCCTCACAGATATTATCCTGGGCATTCTCCTCGTGGAACCATGCTTCAATTTGAGATAACTGATATAACAACGTATTATATATTTTTTAAGTATTTTTATAAAAAGGAAGTATTTCTGAATCATTTATCGCGATAATATTGTATTACACTACATACAAGAAAAAACATGTCTAATAAAACAAATAGGTTAGCCAAAAGAACTCACGTATTTGGTCGCGCGGATTACATATGTAGACCACCAAGTTGGCAGCTCTCCTGTGACTCAACCGCACGCGACCAACGTCCGCGCAGCGCATGCGCAATGTATCAGTCTTCAACTACAGTGAGCCTCGAAAGGATCACTTCAAGAGATTTAATTTGTTCTAAGGTCATGTACGCGTGTACCACTCTAGTGTTAAATGTAAGTTACCTTAGTGTATGAGGTGTTCAAATACAGAAATTGCCAATCCGCGATTGTCACGCGTGGTAATTAAGCCCATACTTTCTCACTGTGAGAAAGCCTGTGCCCTGCAATGGGACGCCTATAGGGTACATTTATATAGAAAAAGTTATTTTCAAAAACAACATTGTTAATTATAGAGACAATTTTAGACACAAAGACACATTTATAGTGTTGTTATACCACCGCATAGTTTCTTACACATCGAATTGTTAAATTCAGAATTCAATTTGAAGCGAAAGATAAACCTTCTCTTTCCTCTTTCATAATTTTCAAGTAACTTCAACCAGGTCATCGCGACTCAGGTTGGCGTTAAATTAAAATTTGCTTAAGTGACTTATAGGAAAGTTCTATCCAAATCTGCTTTGCGGCTCACTGCATTGTTCATTAGATATCTGTTTTTTTTAAGAATGAAGAGACTTCTTCTTATCAAAAATATCAGTTTTTGGAACTTCAACTAAAACTTTCGTAAACACTACTCATTAATATTCTGCTGCGTGGTGTCGACCTAGAGAATAGCACCAACCCAATTCTTCTCGCGGGTGTCGTAAAAGGCAATTAAGGGACATAAACCGGAGGGTGGGCAGCAGCGCCCCCTGCAGTACAATTCCACCGAACTGCGATCCCCAACCTGCATGCCCGGCGTGGGGATTATGGGCCTCCTATGATAGCAGAACGTTCAGGAGAGGGCTATGTCCAGCAGTGGACTAGTATAGCCTGACGACGACGACGAAGACTCATTAATATTCTAAAAATAGTTACCACAATCAAATGTTCTAAAAATAGTTACCACAGATATTAAGATTTCTTATGTTCATATATCTTTAGTATAAAAATTAACCGGTGAATATGTTGGTAAGCGCAAATCTCGAGAGCAGCTGAACCGATTTCGGTAATTCTTTTTTTAGAATATTCCTTGAAGTACGAGGATGGTTCTTACGGAGAGAAAAAAAAACAATAAAGAATCGGATGCTAGGCGGTACGAAGTTCGCTGGGTCAGCTAGTTTTAAATAAAACGTAATATAGCACAAGTTATGATTTTTTTCCATTGGTGGCGATAGTCAGCACCCTGAAGCACCTTAAGCTGACAATGCGAGCTCCGTCTCTACGATCTGCGAATAAGGGCAAAACCTAGTCGGAATCTTCCGACAAGATGTGAATCCGTAATTACGAGTAGGTTAGGAATATGACCATATTACATGAAACGGTCATACATGCATACGTTCAGTTACGTAAATGAATAAAAAAAATGATTTTTTTACTAAGTTTATTTAATTTCTTTTACGCAAAGCAAAATTCTCTAAAATGTGGTATAACGAGTACAGGGGTAACAAGAGGCAAATGATCACAATCATTTATATTTTAAACAGTCTATCTGGATCAAGAATAGCTTTTTCAGATTACCTACTTACCCATTTTGATATTCTAAATTTTTCATATGATTTTTTTTATTCCGGAGATTCCTTATTAAATAGGCCACTAAAACTGAAACGGCATACAAATAGAATCGCTGCGGATTTAGTTTGTATTAATAGATACAGAACACAACCATGTTAAATAGCAAGAACTAATTAAAAAAAAAATTTGATTTTATATCTACTAACTGACATGCAACATTTAAGTTTATTACATAAGAATAAGGTTAGAATATTATTTGTTTACCTTAGAGCACGACGTAAAAAAACATTTAATGATACAGAGTACAATTGGTAAAAGTAATTTCTTCGATACAACTCTATGATGGAGATTTGCTGCAAAAAGATACAGATAGTCGTTGAAAATATGAATTTAAATAAATTACCTACCTATATGAATTTAAATATTGCTATTTCTATTAGCAATAAGGCCGCCAATTGTATTTTATATTTTTTATTTGCTGTTTCTGAAACTATTTTTCCGTTATACAATACAGAATATTCTTATCTTATCTTATACCTACATAAACAATTACATATAAAGTTATGGCAAACATACATGAATAACTTATAATATCAATCAACGCGAGGAGAAAATAAGGAATTAATAGTCTGGAGACAAAAAAACAAAATTTATAATGCTAACACTCATTGCCATAAGCGTGTTTTGTTTTCTTCATAATTATTTTGTTCTCGATCAAGGTCGAAAAATCGCCTCACTTACTGATACATGTGCTTACCAGCTACCCTTTCAATAATACCAAAAAGCCCGCTACCCGTAACCAACGCAGATTTTATTCATCCCTCCAAATAAACTACGGTGAACACTTTTCATAAGCAATCGGAGGAGGGCTCGGACCTGCGGGATTCAATTACGGAGTCCGCTGACGTGGCGACTTTGGGTATCTGTACACTGGTACCGTCCTCAACTCTTTTCCAGGAGGTGATATGTTTCGCCCGTACGCGTTCGGAAAGAGCAGACTGAATTTTGAACGTTAATTAACACTCGGTGGTATTCTCAAAGGCTAGCAAGCTAAAGTAAATTAGTGATAAAGTGTTATCTATTTCTATCTATCTATCTAGCTGAAATAGGCTTCTCTGATTATAACTTCTAACCATTGTTGTAAGAGTAGACAATGCCAATTTTATGGTTCTATTCATAATTTTATTCGACCATTACGTCAATTTTGTGGTTTATTAATCTATATTAATTTAATAGGAATCAGTAAAGTAAATTAGTCTTGCTCTATAGTTTTGTTAATAATTTGCAGAATAAATATTACAAAATAAATAAAGATGGCTCCTATATTTATTTTTAATCGATCAAGGATAACTGACAGATAAGAGCGTTATACTCGATTGCAACCCTGTATGTCCCCACTGCTGGGTCACGTGTCTCTTCCTGCATTGCAGGAAGGTTAGCCCATACTCGACCACGGGGGCCAAGTCCGGGTTGGTGGAGGGTTGTAAAATAGTGGCGGGCCTTACTGTCAGAAGTTATCTTGCCGCCTATTAGGCCTCTGACATGGTTTAACGACTGCCATTACATGAGAGCCAGCACCCACGGCTTAACGTGCCTTGCGAAGCACGGAAGCGCTCGGAAAAATGCCACTTGCGGTAGTAACGGGATGGTCACCCATCCAGGACCTGACCGCGCCTGTTGTTGCTTAACTCGAGAAATTGATTCCAATAACTCGGTTTGCCTAGGCCACGAGCGCTTCTCATGTACAGTGGTAATTGGCCCCGTTCCGTCAGGCACCCTACGGGTACGGAACCCGCGTTATACTCGCCTAAGCATTAATGCTTTGTTTTCGATGCACTATATTCGGCGACAATGCACTAAGGTTAGTTACTAAAGTCTAGGTTATCTATCCAGATAACTAAAATTATAGAGACGGATGCATTGTATCGTATTTTCGGTTCAGACGAGGTGTGGCTACTACCAACATTGGGTTTTTTATAGGTGGAGTTGACCGAAGCATATTTTTCTTGACGTCTCGTACGTATTAACGTTTTAATAGAAAAAACAAAGGAGGTAAAATATAGTTGGAAATAGGGTTACCAAGTAGGCGCTTCTATAAAATCCGCGCTTGCGCATTATCGCGTAAAAGCCAATAAATTTATCCATAAATAATAATAATGACAATAAATAAGTAAATAAATATTCATGGACATATTACACAGATCTCTTTAGCCCCATACTAAGTACAACTAAACGACTTGTGTTACAGGTGCTACCTCGACGATAGATTTAATACAATAAATACCTAAAAAACATCCAAGACAATATGAAGAGTTCGTTTCCTAGTTTGACCCGGCCGGGGATCGAACCCGAGACCTTCAGTTTTACAGTTACGGTTTTATACTTTTATATCTTAGCTAGCTGTTCCGGCAAACTTCGTACCGGCTTTGGATCCGTTTACGATTCTTGTTGCCATGGCAACGTCATTAATAAATATCTTAGATTTTGGCTTGAAAAAGGTTACGGTAACAATAAGATATTATCCCAAGGGAACGCTTTACGGGATATTTAAAATAGCTCCTGTCTTAATTCAGATTATAAGATCTGCATAAGCATCGGCATAAGCCGATTGATTATGCCCAATTCAGAGAATGCCAAGTTTGATATATTTCTGTTCAGTCGTTATTGAGTAACAGACATCCAAACAAATTTTCACATTTATAATATTAGTAGATTTTATTAGATTTTATAATTGTCATTATTTTTGACCGCTACTAGACTAGACTTCACTCTGAGACAATGAATGTAGATTTTAGGAGTCACGCGTAATGGATTAAAAGAGTTTAGTCACTGACTTTATATTACGGGCAATGTATAGTAAAACAAACCTAATTACTGCTGTTCTTACACCCTTACTCACTCTTATTTGAGGACTGTCAACCTCAAATAAGAGTGAGATAGATAGATAAGTACTTGTCGTATTTACTCGTAATTCTGAATTCAGAACTAACGGCTTTTTGCCTAGTCATTTCCTGCTATCTTGAATAGGGTTTATCATGCATTTTGGTAACAAAACAAGTTCATTTTTTGTAATGAAAAATGAACGTATCGATTTTACGTCAATGCCGCTTTAAATCAACGCCATTGTTCTAAGCGTCAATGGATTAAAAAATATGTCGCGTGAGCGAGATTCTCGCATTGTTGGTACGTTCGACAAAAGGTCAACCTTTACATGTTTGTTGCAAAATCGTGCATAAAATAACTGATTACAGTGCACGTATGTAAAGATTAATGTTCTGACAACTGCGCTATAATGTATTAAAGCTCTTGTCATCCATCTTGATTGTGCGCATCGGCGACAGCAGATCGACCCTTATATTTTAGTTGCAAAGTAGTACGTAAGGTGATGGAATTGAATGCACGGATGCAAAGTTTGATTTGCTGTAGACTTTAATAGTAATGTAGTTATAGATCAAACGGGTCTAATCGCGATTATTTCTAAGGTAAAACGTAATTTTACCTTAATTCCTGGTCCCATGGTCTATGGTAACCAGGCAAGGACATCAGAACCATGGAAATTCACCCATACTGAGGCCATTTGTACAAATGTAGGGCGGCCACCAGTAGCAATCGAACTAAGGACCTCCGACGTGGCAATCATAGATTACGCCGCTCGATCAACGTGGCAGTCAATTCTTACACTCGTAACAAAATAATATAATAGGAAATATATTCCTCCAATATATTATATATAATATAACAATCCGAACTTGGCCCCCGTGATGGGGTATGGCCTAACCTTCCTGTTATGCAGGAATAGACTCGTGCCCCAGGAGTGGGGACGTAAAAGGGTTGATAAAGGATCGATATCGATCATTTATCTAGTTTAGACATAAGATTTTGGAATGCCGAGCCACATTAGCACAACAAGAGAGGCGCACGGAATGGCAGTTTATTTTTCTCCTGATTTGACCAGCAATCAGTAACTATGTGGCGAGAAATAAATATCCGGCAGCGGGTATCCCTCGGGAACTAATTGCGGGGCGATCACTATTGATGGCACATACACCCGCCCGGATCACTAGAAATGCACCTCAGAGAGTTAACTCACTGTGTAATGCCGATAAGTAACTAAACAAATGGCTTTGACTCCGTAGACGTTCTGGTTTCATTGCCGGCGGATGCGGCATATGACTTACAATTAATTCTTTAGACCTTAGTTGCATTAAATTAACAAATAATAAAAAATACTTTCAAGTGTCCATTGCAAAATCATCCCGACTGCGCGAAATTTTGATCAAGTTGTCGGATATTATAAATATTTAGCTTAGCTGAGAAAAAACACGTTTACAAACATTTTCCAATATGTACGTAATCGCGTTAACATAAAAAAAATAAGCTACATTAGTTGCTACATGCACGCGCTCTCGGGTTCTTTGTATCTTAAATTCACTAATACTTTCTCTATTCTATTACATTTAGCGACGGTGTTATAGTCATATTTTAAACGAATTTACCTGGCAATGCCTGTGACCCGACCCAACCTACGTATTAGCACCTGCCCGTCTCAATTTCTCATTCGGAAATATTTTTCATATTTAATAAACTGACCTAATTTTGACTTATTAAAATGCGATAATATTTAATATATTGTTGCATAAAAATTGCAGATTGGTGCCACATTAAAATTGACGGTACAATCGAGTAATTTTTCACAAATAATTATTTACACTATTTTTATTTTTAATGCACTAACCCGTGCTAAGGAACAAATTTAAAAACCTATTTAGAGGCTAAAAATTTCACCCATGCCGGGATTCGAACCCGCAACCTCTGTCTATCCGTACCAGCCACGGATACGGTACGGATAGCCAGAGGTTGCGGGTTCGAATCCCGGCATGGGTGAAATTTTTAGCCTCTAAATAGGTTTTTAAATAATTATTTGTAAAAAAATTACCAAGAAATTACCTTACTAAGTAGGTAATAAATATACGTTACGTATACGTTAGTGCTATTAATAAACAAAATTGAGTAACTCAGTCAAAAATATGAGCATTGCCTCTATGTTCACAAACATGGAGAAAGGCCCCGTATGTTTGATGGATTAAATACGTCACTCTTCTGTAGGTAATATTTCTAGTAGGGATCACTGTAAATTATCTCGCTTGACCCGCAGAATACTATTATCGTACATCACTCGTCTTTAATTTAATTAATTCGTTTTGTTTTCGGACGTCATTGTGACTGTTGGACTCTACTTGAAAAGAGTTTCTAGTCGTAATGTCTAATTAAGTCTTATGCTTAGTATTTTAATCTCGACATTGATGTTACATTTGTCAACATCACATCTAGTATGTATTAACGAAGTTAATAATACGTGCAATGAAATGAACAGAAAAGGTTTTATTCAAAGTAGCGCGGAAACTGTGGCTCAATGAACGTTACAAGTCAAATTTGGTGTCCATTTCAAAATCTAGATAATTTTGGAGAAAAATTGACAAATAACTCCAATTTTAGTCTTTTCAAAGTCCTTAATTAGCAGGGCTTACATAATTATTATTAATAATTCCAGACACCATTGTCATCTAAGTAATTTTTATCATAGCTACTATAAAGTAGTCCTTTTGGCACAAAGTGTACTTAACACCTTTATTGAACCGCGTTTCAGGAAAACTAAATACATCTCAATGCAAAGTTAAACGATGTCACTCGCTGATACAGAGTATTCCTAGCGCAGACCTCAGTGCTTAATATATATTACTCGTACTATCTGAACCCGCAAACGTTGTTTTGCTATATTAATTAGGCTACAACCTATTCTGAGACCTACCAAATACGCACAAAAAGAATCGTGAAAATCGGTGGAGCCGTTTCAGAGGCTTTCGATTGCAGTACAAGAGTTTTATAATTATATTATTTTTGTAGACTTTTAGTCCGGATTTACTTACGGGTGCTGTTATATCGGAAAAGTCCGACCAGGTTTCGCTCCGATTCGCAGAGCTTAATCATGGTGAGCAGAGACGGAGCTCGCGTAGGCGGTTGCTCGTCGCACGAGCCGTAAGTAAATCCGGACTAAAAGTCTTCAATGTGTTGGGCTTACGAAAGTTTTAGTTCAAAAATATATTATTTTTAATGCACTGACCCGTGCTAAGGACAATTTTAAGGACAATTTACTGGCTCGGATAGCCAGAGCTCGCGGGTTCGAATCCAGGCATGGGTGGAATTTTTAGCCTCTAAATTGTTTTTTTAAGATTTTTATAACACAAAACAACGTACCACAACATTTTTATTTACTAGATTTCTGATATTCTGCAATAAAATATTTTGTATTAAGATTTTATTGACGATTGTTGACTTGTTACTTTTATTAAAACCCAAGACACAATCATAATTAGAGTAACTATACTTTGCTGTGCAATTCTTTGCTCATAATTACCTACTAAGCCACATTTTGATTTCAGTGCCTCTGTTATTTATATTATTTAATTTTTATCTCATTGAGTTTAATACAATAGTTAAACTAACATCAATTTCAATTGCTTTTTTTTGTAAATTACTAAGTATTTACAAAAAAAAGCAAACTTTTTAAATAACAAGAGATTGTCTTATGTATTTTACGCTTATCGCATACTAAGCTCTTACCTAGCGGTGAGGAAAGCTTAGGAATAACAAGAATTTAATAAACTAAGTCGTTTACTGTATTTAAGCGCTTGTCGTTAATCGGCAAAAATTATAAAAGAAAATTATGAAGTTATGTTCCAAAATAGGAAAACCAATTATTTTATATAAAGTCAACAATATTGATTATTATTAATTGAAATTAAAATTAAATATATAAACCAACGGTATTTGCAAAAGTGCCGAAACGTCGGAAAATTGTTAAATATAAAATTAAACGAGTACATATCCGTGCCAATACAGTTTTTATTATGTCTAGTGCTCGTGTTAACCTTAGAAAATACTTCGACAGTTATATTGAACAAGATTCTACCGGTAAAGTAGACTTTTAGTCGAACACTGTCATATTCCCATAAACAAAGTAACCTGGGATACTGTTTTAGATAATACGCTTCGAATTTTATAAACGAAGTTCATGAACTTGCAAGTTACTAATTTTGACATCAAATGTCAATTTTGAGGTTAGATTCTTGTTTACGTTTAAGCAAGGATAAATAGACTGTAATATTTACAATTTTACAGAGACTGCTGTGTCTTTCGGATAACTATTAATACGTTGTTTTTAAATGCACCTTGTGTACATACACCTTCCAAGCCAATATCGACTACATAGGGGCATACTAGCAAAACTCTTACCATTTTTACCGAGTATCAGCTTGCAGTCGCCATGGCCGAGAAAGACTGAAAATTTAACGTAATAATCGAGTTAACCTGGCAGGTTATACTCTATTGGTTATACGAATGCGCTTGGTTACTATCGATTGTGTCAATGAAACTACCCTTACTAGTATGACTCCGTTGAATGACTATGCATTATCCAAGACTCGCCCCGAAATTACATACCAATTACTTTTTTCATTCGTCCATGTACAATGATTTCAATATATACATTGGAATTATTGTATATATATTAGTTTATATTTCAGATTATAAATCCATAGTTTTATAAGTTATTACACGCAACTTATATCTATTATTAGAAATTGGAGACTTACTTACTGATATACTTTAGCATTGATGTCTAGATTATTTATTTAGATGACGATGATGTCTGGAATTAAAGCCAGTAGTACAATGCATGAGTTCTAGGTTTCAAAATAATTATGTAAACTCTGTTAATTAAGGACCTTGAAAAGACCAAGTTTGCAGTTTTCTTTCCATTTTTTTCTCCAGAACGATCTATTTTTTGTAATGGACACCTAGTTTGAATTGTAACTTTCATTAAGCCGCAGTCACTGCGCTACTTTGAATAAAATCTTTTCATTTCATTTCGAAGCCTTGAAATAGCTCAAATTCAATTCCAAAAATACCATCTCACTCAGTTGAAATATATCTAATAAGTCAAATTCCACAACTAGTTGGGTAATTTCAACGTATCAGGTTTTCAAGCCAATATTTCGAACAATGCTCACCTAATAAATTCTTCCAAAGAATACCTTAATAAATCCGATTCGGCTCAGATTCTCGAGCACCCATAAATTGTTAAATAAATCGTTTGAACAACATGGCCCGAGTTAACGTCCCGCTAACTCGCCGTCGGCTTTATGAAGTTCACTGGATTTTGTTGGCCTTTTCACTGAGGTACAATAATACGAGCTATTGTCGTGAAAGTTAACTTTTCCTTTCGAGTTCCCTGATTTGATATCCAACTTCGGCATTTGACAGTAACACGACAATAATCGAAGCTCCAATTGCTCATTCCGCATCTGCCTTAGAATTAAATATTTTTCCGTAAAATAACAACTAACGCAAAAAGTGTGCTTTGTTCTACCGTATAAAGTTTTGCTCTGTTCTATTCGAAATGGAATGTATACTAACCGCAACATTAGTATTGAGCTACCTACTTTTAAAATTAGTGTTTTTCTTCATAATGGGTTCCATTTATAACTTCTACTTCTTCTTCTTCAGGCTATATTATGTAGTACACTGCTGGAAATAGCCCTCCCCTAATGAGCGCTATAGCGCCCTGTCTTCAGCTTGCCGCATCCAGCATCTGCCGGCAGTTTTTCGCAGATCGTCATCCCACCTGGTCGGAGGGCGTCCCACACTACGTTTGCCGAGTCGCGGTCTCCACTCAAGAACACGTTTACTCCAACGGTTGTCGGTACTTCGCGAGGTATGCCCAGCCCACTGCCACTTCAGCTTGCTGAGTCTCTGAGCTATATCGATAACTTTGGTTCTCTGTCGGATGAATTCGTTAAGAATCCATTTATAAATTATGATCTTTAAAATAAATAGTGTGATCTATGATTAGACAGATAGTAACTAACAACAAATTTTCTTTATAACTGTTACTTATCAATAACAGTTGAAATCTCGACGCAATATCACGGAGCTATCAAGACACGAGACTATGGTAAAATTGGGCAACACATTTTTAGCCACTTTCTCTTGTAAAAGTTACAACGCGCTTATACATTATACGTGTTGGCGATTAATAATATTTTATAAACCTTTTTTGTACATTGATGCGTTTTCTTTGTAATCGTGGTTTTCAAAATATGATTTAGCTTAACTTAAGATTACGGTTTTGTGACAACAAAACCGTCTTTGAAATAACGAAGAGTTAAACAGAGCAGAGTTAGGTCAATGTGTATTCCTGAATCACCTCTCCACATACATTCCATATTTAATGGCCTAACGCGCCGATTCGGCAATCCATTTGAATAAAATATCATGTTGCATGCGTCAAATATCCGTATTAAAATAGCACTAATACTGCACAATGATTTCGTTTACCCCTTGGAATAGATAGCGTGCTATAGTATTGTGTTGGTAAGCGCAAATCTCGAGAGCAGCTGAACCGATTTTTCTAATTATTTTTTTAAGAATATTCCTTGAAGTACGAGGACGGTTGTTACGGAGAGAAAAATAAAAAATAAAAAAGAATCGACTGTTAGGCGGCACGAAGTTCGCTGGGACAGCTACTATTATATAAATTGAATCAAGTTTAGTCCCTCCAGATTACGTACAGTGGTCGCGACTCTAATGAGTAAATAACAACTTACGTATAAAAAAAGTTACAAACGGTCGGTGTTATTTATAAAAATACTATTCCCCTAAAACGAACCTCGAATGCAGTTTAAATAGTCCGTGGTACTCTTACCTTTAAGAACATATTGCATGCTAGGAGTGTCTTAAGGATTTATTATTATCATTAATTATTTTCTACAGTGTAGAACCTAGAATGCACAACCAAGAACTTTAATCAATTTCTGCCAAAAAAGGCATTTTTTAGCGGATCCTAGGTTCGTTGATCACAGGTCCTAGGTAGGTTCTAAAAATAGTTGTCACAGTTGTTAAGATTTCTCATGTTCACTTTTAGATAAAAACGTATTAAAACCTATTTAGAGGCTAAACATTCCATCCATTTTTTTAAAAACCTATTTAAAAACCTATTTATTCCATCCATGCCGGGACTCGAACCCGCGATCTCTGACCAACCGTGCTAGCACTCTCCCAACTGAGCTAATGAGCGACTACCCGGCATCAGTGAAATTTTAAACCTCTTTACAATACTCTCTGTATTACGTACAGGCAGCGACATCTGGCTGACGTAATTTGCATCACTTGGAGCCCCGAGTACCTACTTTGCAGTTATGTTTTACATCGGAATAATATCGCTGTACCCACCTTATTATACTATTTTTAATGTACTAGCACGGCTAAGGATAATTTTAAAAACCCAATTATAAATATAAATAGGTTTTATAAATCTATTCTATCTATAAATAGGTTTTTAAAATTGTCCTTAGCACGGGTTAGTGCATTAAAAATAATATAAAAACGTATTACAAAAGAAGTTATGATTTTTTTAATGTGGCGCTAGTTAGCAACCCGAAGCGTCTTTCGACCTACGATCGAGCAAACACAGTGTACATTGTTTATCTCCATTGAACATTGAAACAGAATATACTTTGCAACTCTACAATGCAGCACGCGACCGCAGCCAAATTGTGCCAATTCACTCAACATTTGCATTTAACAATAATGCCGGAATGATTCAGCGCGGCCGGGAATAGCGAGACGTGAAGTTGAGTGGGAAATCGCAGCAGATATATCAGTACATGCCCGCACTGGGATCGAACCTGGGTCTCTCGCTTCGGAGTCAATTGTCCATTTACATCTACGTAATGAGATGATACAGTTGCACCTTTACTCACGATAGATCGGTGAAGGGATAAATCGTATAAAAACCTATTTAGAGGCTAAAAATTCCACCCATGCCGGGATTCGAACCCGCGGCCTCTGACTATCTGTGCCAGCGCTCCATCCAACTGAGCTCTCACCTGATGATTCACCGGCATCAGTGAAATTTCGAACCTCTTTACACTATTCTCTGTATTACGTACAGGCAGCGACATCTGGCTGAAGTAGATTGCATCACTTACAGCCCCGACTACCTACTTTGCAGTTAGATTTTTACACCGGAATGATATCGCTGTACCGACATGATTATACTATTTTTATTTTTAATGCACTAACCCGTGCTAAGGACAATTTTAAAAAACCTATTTAGAGGCTAAAAATTCCACCCACGCTCTATCCAACTGAGCTAATGGGCGACTCACCGGCATCAGTAAAATTTCGAACCTCTTTACACTATTCTCTGAATTACGTACAGACAGCGACATCTGGCTGAAGTAGATTGCATCACTTACAGCCCCGACTGAGCCGGTGATGCCAGTGAGTCGCCCATTAGCTCAGTTGCATAGAGCGCTGGCACGGATAGCCAGAGGTCGCGGGTTCGAATCCCGGCATGGGTGGAATTTTTAGCCTCTAAATAGGTTTTTAAAATTGTCCTTAGCACGGGTTAGTGCATTAAAAATAAAAATAGTATAACTCGTATAAACCCAGATAAAGACAGGCACTGCAGCTTTCGAGGGATAACTCGAAAGCTGCAGTGCCTGGGACATTGTTTTTAGATAGGGTAGACTTGCCCAGCGCCTTTTAAACTATCAACGATCGTGTACCATCCTGATAACTTAGTCGGAAAAACGAGTCACGAGTCGCGCGGAGCCAAGTAAGCTGCGGGTTTCCTCACGATGTTTTCCTTCGCAGTTAGCGTGTGGTATTGCTACTACAACTTTGCAAATGTACGTACAGTTTGTTAGCTTTTAGAATACACCTCGGGCTCTAGAGGCTTCGGTTTTCGCCGAAAGCACACGAATGTAATACTTCCTGCTCTATATAAAACTTGTCTTCACTATTTTGAAAAGTTATGTAATTATTAGTTCATATTAGTTTAGATATTTCTATTACACGAATATATCCGATTCTATCCAATAGTAGCCGAGGTATATTCTAAAAGCTAACAGACTGTAACTTTTAAAATAAACTATAAACATGCTCCCACTGAGATGCGAACCTAGAAACCCAAATAGTTTACTAAATAAACGTTGGTAATAATAGCTAGAACCGTTCTCGTTATCTTAAAATAATCGACAGTATAAACAGGAATTATTATTAATAACGAATATTCTACTCAGAATCCTCGTTATTAATAAATAGTTCCTAGCACTGGTTATTAAAATAGTTCCTGTTTTTGATAACGAGATCAGTGCGAGTTTGAGGAACTATTAAATTTTTAAAAACCTATTTAGAGGCTAAATATTTATTATTTTGTAGAATCATCGTTAAGTAAAGGATGGTTGTTCAGTTCGTCAGGATAATTTTTTTATGTATGTTCGGCGATTACTTGAAGAAGCGTAAACCGAGTTGGATTTTTTTTTGTGAAAAGACAGATTTCGCAGGTCCTAGTCGTATAGTCACCAAGTTCGGGTCTGATCTGTGATTTTCTTCATCAATTTTTTTACAGGCACACTTAAAGCGATTTGGTTGTTTTTTATAGCGACCTGTGCATTCACTTTCAGAAAACATGTTTTTTGTCGAATCATAGTGATATTCACAGAATAACATGTAATTTTTTTAAATGAAATTTAAAACCGAGTTCAAAACACAATAAAAACGGGGAAATAATGAATATGTTGTTTAAATTCCATGTAGGTATTGTAGAAATATATTTTGGGAGTCGGTGCCCAAAATGTATATGCTGGCTCCAAACTATACTTCTACAGCGTTTGTTTTGAAGTCGGTTTTATTCATTTAAAATTTTTTATTTCACTACAAAAAAGAAAAAAACAGGTTAGTATTATACATGGAACTAAATTTACTCTGACGCAGGTCAGAGCTAGAAACTATTAGTATCCAGACGTCAATATAACTTAACCAGCAGCTTTCTCGTTCTATCTTTTATTACAGTTAACTACGTCCAGCAAACTGAAAACTGATACATAATGTTATTATTTCATACTAAATAAATGAAATAAAACAACGTCCACACAACACAACAACTTGTTCCTGAGGAAAACTAAAATACTTTGTGGTATTGTAACCGGGCTAGCACAGCACAAACATAGAAATACAGAGACCATTTGTACAAATATACGATACCCACCCCCCAGTGGAAATCGAATCCTCGCACTCCGGTATCAAATACAGGCCAACGAGGCAGTCAACTTTGCATAACAAAGATTATATTATTTTAATTTTTTTTAATGCACTAACCCGTGCATTTAAAAAAAAATCGAAATTCGAAATTTCACTGATGCCGGTGAGTCGCCCATTAGCTCAGTTGGAAAGAGCGCTGGCATGGATAGCCTTGGGTCGCGGGTCCGAATCCCGGCATGGGTGGAATTTTTAGCCTCTAAATAGGATTTTTAACAAAGATTAACCAATTGTGTATGAGAAACTGGGGTAAGCTAAGCCCGTGATCCCTGAGAGGCCTGTCTCCACAAAAGGATTTATAGACAGATTGTGTTATTTATGTCATCAAGGTCATTCCAACTTGGTATTTTTGTTAAGTTTAAAGATATTTTTGACTGATCCAAAATGCGTGTGTACACCCTAAATGAATAGTGGTTATTTATGTAAAGTTATTTAGGCCATTCCAACTTGATATTTTTTAAGTTTAAAGATATTTTTGACTACCAGTAACGTACAATGAATGTTCTCGTAGTAGACTGACTCTACAATAAAGGAATATTCTTACTATCTATCAACCTATCTACGTCACAGTTTTTAGGGTAATGATATCAACTTTAGGGTAACACTTGGAAAACTTGCCCGAAAAATTGTAAAATGTGTGAAACTATCAAACAACACCCACATTTTTTTTGACAGCACACTTTTTTGTTTTAAAAAAATAAACGGACCAAATCTGTGCTTCTATCATATAGTATTTAGTTCGAGCCGCCACATCCCCGGGCTGTCCGACTGACAACTTGTCACCTAGGCCCATTATTAATGTGAACAATTTTCCACGTGTCGCCGGCAGCCTAACGCAAATGATAAATACATCCGGGACTTGCCTAGTCCGTTAAGTCTAGGCTTTTATTTATTTTCAAAATATTTAGCGAGTATACTGATTCTTTCTGATTCTGATTCTACAGTCCTTTGCAGGGCAAGTTAAGCCGCTGGTGCCGGCTGTCATGTAATAACAGTCGTTAAGCCTTGTAACATGCCTTATGGGTGGCTTGATAACTTCTGACAGTAAGGCCCGCCACTGTCGTCCAATCCTCCACCAACCCGGGCTCTGCCCCCGTGGCGGAGTATGGACGCCCCAGCAGTGGCGACATACAAAGCGTTGATATCATCACTGTTAAAGCTGCAAGCAGTGATGCAAATTACTTCAGCCAGATGTTGCTGCCTGTACGTAATACAGAGGGTATTGTAAAGAGGTTCGAAATTTCACCAATGCTGATAAGTCGCCCATTAGCTCAGTTGGGAGAGCGCTGGCACGGTTAGCCAGAGGTCGCGGGTTCGAGTCCCGGCATGGGTGGATTTTTTAGCCTCTAAATAGGTTTTTTTAAAACTGTCCTTAGCACGGGTTAGTGCATTAAAAATAATATAATCATCACTGATATTTTATAGTTTTTGAGCTTGTGGATGTATTTATGACGGCGATTCCAACGTTATAAATTTGCACACTTTTTCTCTAATGTCAGTTCTCAAGTGTAAGTTAGCCAAACAGAAGAGACTTGGGACGCAGAAAAGACGTAACGCCTTGTGTAGAATACGCGCCTTGGCCCCATCCCTTCTGTGTGGGCTTCCGTCACGTCCCTTCAGTACATTTTGTACAAAATTCCGCGTCCTTTTCGTGCCCTTACAGTGTGGCTGATCGCTAAGTTGCGTTCTGGTAGAGTATGTAATGAGGAAAAGACACCGAAAAAGCTCCACTCTGACCATCGTTTCTCAAATCGTATTAAAGCTGATTAGCGCAGCTGCGCTTGCATTAACTTTGGAATTGTAGGGATAGAAATGAGGAATCAGGGATAAACATAGCTATTTCCCTAGATTTAAAAACCTATTTAGAGGCTAAAAATTTCACCCATGCCGGGATTCGAACCCGCAAACTCTGGCTATCCGTGCCAGCGCTCTACCAATTGAGCTAATGGGCGACTCACCGGCATCAGTGAAATTTCGAACCTCTTTACACTATTCTCTGTATTACGTACGTGTTCTTAGCACGGGTTAGTGCATTAAAAATAAAAATAGTATATATATTTCCCTACATATTTTGTGAAACGCCTAATGTTAGTAGAAAGAAGAAACAGTCCTCCGAAAGGCATGAAATTGGACAAAGAAGCACTTTACTGACAACGTTTATTACTATCAATGATGAACGAATAACAATGGCAGATTAAATAATACTTTGGTTATCTTTGTTAAACAATAGAGCACTTTCTTGTACACTAGAAGAACACAAGTTCTTTGGTAAAGTAATAAAAGAGACAACATTGAGACAAGCGAAATTGTTCTTTCGAGTGTACAAGTATATTTCTTTGTAATGTGGTTACTTTATTAGGAAGTTTCAAGCGGGCTTCGAGATTACTTAGAAAGTTCGAAACATCTCAGAGAGCGGGATATGAAAGAACTTATTTTATTTACATATTCCGAGACAAAATAAAGTTTGTTTTTATATTGAATGATATCTGACAATCTGGCGAGATAATAATTTATGTTTGCAGTTTAACTAATGTTAGAATTGTGGTTTAATCATGTTTTCCTTTGAATAAACAAATAATAATAACATAGAACTTCAACGGCAGAAACCGGGAAACTGGGTTCCATTATTTTACTTTTTAAGTATTGACCTCTTGTTACCTTCTACAGATTATTACAATTTGTCTTTGACTACAATTGTCAGGTCAAATGTTTTTTTCATAAACTGCGCAATTCTCGACAAATGTTGGTTGGAATTTGTCATTTACAACTTTATAGTTACCTTAAAATTTAATTTGTTTTAATAGTGGAGTAAAGAATATTAATAATAATAATAAAATACTACATAGTAAACTATACTGTAGAAAAACTAGTAAAATACTAGTATACTAAGTATACCGTAGAAATACTAGTATTACGAGTATCCCATTCGCCCCCCGTCACCCGTCCCGTCGCCCATTGGCTCAGTTGTTAGAACGTTGGCGCGGTTAGCCAGAGGTCGCGAGTTCGAGTCCCGGCATGGGTGGAATTTTTAGCCTCTAAATAGGTTTTTAAAACTGCCCTTAGCACGGTTTAGTGCATTAAAAATAATATAATTTGTAGATTCGCCAGAAAACTACAGTTATCGACATAGCTCAACGGGTTAGCAAACTAAAGTGGCAGTGGGCGGGTCATCTGCCGCAGGACTCATAACAGTTTCCGTAAACTGGTTTTAGAGCATCAAACGTAGCGTAGGACGCCCTGTGACCGGGTGGAGCGACCACTTTCGCAAAGCGGTGGGCAGTGACTGGAAACAAAAGAGCTGAAGATCTGGCTCAGTGACGTGTCTTGGGAGAGGCTTATGTGTACCTAGTAATAGACTGACTCTGAGTGATTATGATGATGATGGTCTCTATCGAATTTTCGTTATCAACACTTGTTTGTCCCCACTGCTGGGGCACGGGGCTCTTCTTGGACGCAGGAAGGTCAAGCCATACTCCACCACGGGGGCCTAGTCCGGGTTGGTGGAGGATTGTAAGACAGTGGTTGTTCTTACTGTCAGAAGGTATCAAGCCGCCCATAAGGCCTCTGACTTGGCTTAACGACTGCCATTATATGACCGCCGGCACCAACGGCTTAACGTGCCTTGCGAAGCATGAAAGTGCTCGGAAAAATGCCACTAGCGGTAGTCACGGGACGGTCACCCATCCTGCGCCTGACCGCGCCTGTTGTTGCTTAACTCAAGTGATTGCTTTTAATCACTCGGTGCGCCTAGGCCACGAGCTTCAATTCTATCGAATTATGAGTATATAACATGAGTTGGTCTCATGATCAAGTGAATTAGTTTAAAATTCACCGGATATTTCTGTAACATACTATATTTGAATACTTCATAGAACTCAGTACGTGTTATGCAGGTTCAGTTTTAGCGCAAATGAAGTCAATGCTAACACTCACAGCGCAGGGGAAGTTTCAGAAAATTTTCACTTTGCTCATTTGTACTTTAGTTCCGCACTCGCTTCTGTAGACTAGTTCCGTGATAACTTTTTAACTTTCCTAAATAATATACTTACTTTACGAGATATCTTGAGTGTAAGATTTCTGTGCTATGAGATGTTATTTAAAGCCTGATTATGGAAATAGAATATATTATTTAAAGGCATGACATTTACCTTTTTTACGGCAGCATTTACTATACTAACATGAATTTGAGTTTGCCACTTAATTTTTTATCAGGTTTAGTTTTTATAAAATTAAAATGAGAATTATTTCACTAAGATATATATTATTTAAGTAAGTGAAGAGTAACCATAAGTAACGTGTATTTTTTTATGTACCCTGCAAACTATGGGGCTATGTCCAGCAGTGGCCTAGTATAGCCTGATGGTGATTGCCAGTACAAAAAATTGTACCCTATGATTTTCCGCAATAAGGTGAGGTTTTCTATTTTAACGGCCGAGGTTAAAATAGAAAACCTCACCTTATTTCCTACTACCAACTAGAACCAGAGACTACTCTGCGGTTATGTCAAACGCAAACTTCAGCTTGAGAGAGATTGCACTGCTGGGTCACTACGTACTAGTATGGTTGCCTGGAAAAAATGCTTTTAGTGATAAGGCCGCCAATCGTACTATATTTTTTTTTAAATATAAATTCTGTTCCTGTAATTTCTGTGTACAATAAAGAATATTCGGACTATCTATCATTTTAGGTCTGTGTAAATCAAATTTTACTCGGGCATCTTGGTTTGTGTGATTTTAGATGGAAAAAATCTACCGTGTGTGAAAAAAAAAACTTTCAGTTCTGAATGGAGTAGAAGTGAAAAAGATGTGTATACTCGACAGAATCAACATGCTATCTGCCATATTGTGTCAGAGATAGAATTTTAAGACGAAAAACTGGTAACTTAAGGCACTTGATCTTGACGCACAAGTTATTCTAGTTCGAGAGCAATGACTTTTGTATTTCAATTGTATAGCAAGGCCTTTTGTAATTCACTGTGGCAAATTGTATTTTTCAATAAAGATATTTCTATTTCTATTATTTCTATATCAATTGTATGTGAAAAGCGCTCATCACCTAATGGAACCGAGTGATTGGAATAAATCACTCGGGTTAAGCAACAACAAGCACGGTCCGGTGCTGGATAAGTGACCATCCCGTGACTTCCGCTAGTGGGACTTTTTCCGAGCGCGTCCGTGCTTCGCAAGGCAAGTTAAACCGTTACTGCCGGCTGTCATGTAGTGGCATTGTTAAGCCATGTCCGAGGCCTTATGGGCGGCTTGATAACTTCTGACAGTAAGTGGGGCTTACAGCATGACAGCCGGCACCAACGGCTTAACGTGCCTTGCGAAGCACGGAAGCGCTCGGAAAAATGCCACTAGCGGTAGTCTCAGGACGGTCACCCATCCTGCACCTTACCGCACCTGTTGTTGCTTAACTCAAGTGATTGATTCCAATCACTCACCAATCACATAAGTGACCATCCCGTGACTACCGCTAGTGGCACTTTTTCCGAGCGCGTCCGTGCTTCGCAAGGCACGTTAAACCGTTACTGCCGGCTGTCATGTGATGGCATCTTCAAGCCATGTCGAGCCTTTATGGGCGGCTTGATTACTTCTGACAGTAAGCCCCGCCACTGCCTTACAATCCTCCACCAACCCGGACTTGGCCTTCGTGGTGGAGTATGGCCTAACCTTCCTGCGATGCAAGATGAGACCCGTACTCCAGCAGTGGGGACATACTAAGGGCTCATATCATCAATTGTATGTTCACAGCACAACAGCCACACTGTACACGTAAAATGCGTCGCACGTGCCGCTAATACCGTGTGAAGAGTGTTAACGTGGGGTTCGGATTGTGGTCGCGACTCTCTCGCTTAATTAATGAACAGTTGTAATTGCAAACGCGCGCTCTTGTGCATATAGGATGCGCTTATTGTAGCGATGCTAGACTCTCTAGACAGCCAGAGTACGAAGATCCATAGGAATAGGTACCTCTGTATCAATATGTTGAGAGTTAACTCTCTGCTCAGTCAATTGAATTGTCGATTTTCAACTGTGAAATATTTAAGCTCAATATAATATACATGTCCAGAAATGGAGGAGTACGAGCTAATTGATTAAATGATAAAATACATGGAGTTTAATATAAAAAGAGTAGAAGCGTAATACGTATCGTAGCAACGCAGACCGCTATATTTTCGAGTGGTCATGAATTTCCTGGCATGTGTAAATGACTGTTTTCTGTGTTACTTACATTTGTCGCCGGATGAGATTCAAAAGTTTCAAAAATTAGAAAAGACGATGGGAAGTATTTCTTAATGATTCGCGATACTCATACATAGTTATATATTAAACGGGTCTAATCGTGATTATTTATTAGGTAAAACGTAATTACCTTATTTCCCGACGTTTGGGCAGCGTTCCAGTTGCCATGGTCTAGGGTAGACTGAAGTGGCGAGTACAGCCAATTGTGGGTAATAGTTACTTTTAATTTGGGTAGTTACTTCTACGGTGGAAAGATCAAAAGGGAGCTCGAGGACATGGTAAGTCTTATCTTCGTTGCGAATGAGTTATACCAGCTACTCCTTTAACGTTTGATCACGTATATGAGATGAGACTTTTGAAAGATACATTTTTTTTTTAAGTAAGACGGGTTACAAATGACCTCAGTCGCCCCTAATGGTAAGCGAAAACGGGGTCTATGATGTTACATGCTTACCTGTTAAATGGTGGTGAGTTGTACTTTATTATGATATTGTGATTAAACAGAACGAGCAAAAGTACATCCAAGAGAAATATATAAAGACACTTAGCAAGGTGGAACTGTGGCCAGCTGAAAAGTGAAATATAACAGCCCGAGAATTTGAAATAGAACAGAAGAGAAGCCTACTGTCTTCTGGATAGCTAACAGTCAGCCCATGGGTCTTCCTCATTTCGAAAATTCACCAGTTTATAATTACGTATCAATCAACATTAAAATCGGAGTCATCTCAAAGGAAAAAACACGATGGTACAAGTTGATATTCAAACGGAAAATACTTGAATGTTAAAAGACCATCCGTTATTTTGTCGAAAATTCATAATTACATGTAACTCAATTCTCTGCTTCCACAAACGGGTAAAATATATTTACGTCACTCATAACGAATGTGCTCGTAAATAAACGACATGCCTGATATTTCTATCCCCTGAGGTCCAGACAGGCAGGCACAGCGAACAATCATATCACGATAAAATAAGCTCATTTATTTCGTAATTATAATATTACGCTTGAAATAAATTACGAAATGCAAACGAAAATACCTGATTTTTACACAACTCTCGAAAGCAACGGAGGGTATGTCAAACAAGCTCATAAACTCTGTGCAAGTCTGATTCAATACTCCTAGTTTCCGAACATCAAACTCTATGCTATCTGGGTAGAAAACGGCTGAGGAAAAATACAGAAAACACACAGTGTAAACGGCGTCTAATACATTACAGGCCCACGCTGCAGGCATGTCCCCAAGAGTGTCCATTAGGCATTCATCATCGTCGCGAGCCACGCATTAGCCAACGTTGACAGCTCATTTATCTTATTTCTTACACAGTTAATTAAGTCCTACTACTGCCTGCAGACCAACGGAACGAATGCGACGAAGGTACTCGTCAATCAGCACTGCACACAGCCAGTGACCGAAGAGCTCCGTTTAGCTTTACATTACCGTTTTGGTTACTCTACTAATAGAAGGTCAATTAAGTTCGCTTAGTTTTGCTGTAACGAACATCTGTGTTAGTGATGTGCGGGTTGCGATTGATTTGAGAAGACAGGGACGAGGAAAGTGTAAAGGCAGAAGTCGTGAGATTAAGCATATGTACCTAGCGGTACGTATGCCCAATCCGTTTAATTTGGCGCGAGTCACTTTCACGCTCGTGGCCTAGTCGAACTCAGTGACTGAAATCACTTGAGTTAAACAACAACAGGCGTCGTCGGGTGCAGCTTTGGTGACCGTCTCGTGACTACCGCTAGTGGCATTTTTTCCGAGCGCTTCCGCGCTTTGCAAGGCACGCTAAGCCGTTGGTGCCGGCTGTCACATAGTGACAGCCGTTATATCAGAGGCCATATCATGCGTATTACACTGAACAATTTTAAATAGTAAATTAGTTTTCCTGTCGATAACAATCTGCGTTGATGTTTGTTTATAAATATATGTAGTTGAAAATTATAGTGGTTGTAAATAATCGAAAAGTTCGCGTTTTTTTAATAAGTATTTTCAATGGTATCTTTTAGGACGGTATAAGTGCTGAGTAAACCCGTTTCATCTAAAAACAGTATTCTAGGCACTGCAGCGTTTGAGTAGTATCCATCAGTCATCTATTTTGATTGAATGTGACACTGGACGCAATTGTATAAATCATCTCATTTCGTAGATGCAAAGGCCAAAGATGTTATATTCCATATAGAAATGAAGAAGTATGTATTTTAATTTTATTTATTTATTTTTAGATTTAGTCTATGTAGTGTATTATTTCTGCTTAGGTTATTGTTAAGGTTTTTTGCAGTCTACGACTCCCCAAGGTTTGCTGGAAGAAATCTCTTACAGAGATAAGCTCGCCTTTGTACATTTTATTTCTTATGTAATGTCCTTTTTAATGTTTCATGTGCATTCATGTCATTAAGTATAAATTAATTAATTAATGAAGAACCGCTCATGTTACGTAGTAATATGTCGTAGTAGATTCCCTCAGCTATAGGAATTCTATTCTTCTCAGGGGACACTAAAACAAGCTTCACTAATACGTTCATATGTCGTTTGCCTCAAGCCTATTATAGTTATTACCGCCAGTTAGTTCAATTAGTAGGTAATATCCACACAAGATACCTAATTAGTTATCCTGGTCCTATGCTACGAGAAACGAGAATGTTATGACAATAAGAACATATACTTTAAATTGAGAACCTCCTCCTTTTTTAAAGTCGGTTTAAAAGAAGAGGCAACCTAAAAAAAAGGTCAACTGCAAGTCGGCCTCGATCACCGAGGGTTCTGTACAAATTTGTAGGTACTTACATATTATAAATAGTTTACGAATCGAGTCTTGCAATGTTTTTGAGCTGTTCCAAACTGAAAACGATTTTTTATGATTTAATAACTAATGTATAGTTTTCATATCTTTACGTTATTTTGATATCACTTTACGTTACTGGATGGATTTGAAACAAAGTGATCCTATAATGGTTCCGGTTTTTTCTTTTCAAGTAAGAAACCCTAAAAATACAGTGAAGTAATTTTGTACGATTTAATGCATAAAGATGGATTCAATAGGCCATCAGTATGCAAAAAGGTAGACATGAGGTCTTTCCATTTCAAATTGTACAAATGTTTCACAAAAAAATCTGTTCCACCTTAGATGAAGACGGGTTTTCACGATCTTAGTACTCTGGGTACACCTTCTTTTTGTGTTCTGAGACTGGGACCAAGTGGCCTATTTTACTTCCTAAGATGCTACTCGTATGTTGTATATCAGAGTTCTTAGAACAGTTCATAGAATAGTCTGACGGAAAACCAAATTTTTGAACTGAGATCGCCGGTATACACGATTAGAGTAACTTCCGAGTATGTAAAATAGGTCACGATGTCCGAGCGTACTAAGGTCGGGAAAACACGGCTTAAAGTATAGCATCGGGTATTTGACGACCACTTCTCTAAAATACAATGTACGGGCGACAGCAGACTAATTTCACGTTTTAGTTGCAAAGTAATCCGTAGCTGGGAGGATGGAAGGTAAAGACGGACGTTATCGAAACATACTTTCGATATTTTCGAAAATTGGAATGTTTCGAAAATATTCTTTGTTATTCGAAAAAAAGTAATTAATTTATTGCAGTTTCATTTACGTGAAAACAATGCTGTGAAGAGAGCATGAACGAACAAAACGCGCGCGACTCGTTTAGAGTCGTGTCATTCCGCCACGAATCGTGTTTTCGATAATCACGAGACTCAAGTCAAGCGTTTCCGAAAATTGAGCCGATATGAACTTATTCGAAATAACTCATGTCTTTCCGCCACTAGTCGTGTTTTCATATATTATCACTCAAGCAAGCGAAATGAGAGAACTTATTTCCGAAACTGCGTCCAACTTGGGCATCTCGACAATCACTACATCTCAACATTCGAAATATTTGAAAAGATATTATTGCATGCATGCATTGCATTGGCAGAGGTTAATAAGTAATAATAAGGTAAGTTAGTAACATAAAACTTATACGAAAATGTATGTTAGTAATCTATAATATAAAAATGAATCGCTGAATGTGTTGGTATAAATCTCGAGAGCAGCTGAACCGATTTCACTAATTCTTTTTTAAAATATTACTTGAAGGACGAGGATGGTTCTTACTGAGTGAAAAATAAAAAAAATAAAGAACTGTTAGGCGGTACCAAGTTCGCTAGGTCAGCTAGTTAATAATAAAGCTGGTTCCAAACTAGGATACCCTGCACTGGTAACCAGACAAGGACGTCACGAACATGAAAATATACCCAGACTGAGGCCACTTGTACAAATGTACGGCGGACTCTAGTGGGAATCGGACCCACGACCTCTGTCTTGGTACCCAAGCGCCTTAATGGCTAGACCAACGTAGCGTTTACTAATATTGTTTTCCAAAATTAACATTAGTAAACTCAGATTTGTCAAACTCAGAGGTTTAAAATTTCACTGATGCCGGTGAGTCGCTCATTAGCTCAGTTGCAAAAGAGCGCTGCAACCTCTGGCTATCCAGAGGTCGCGGGTTCGAATCCCGGCATGGGTGGAATTTTTAGCCACTAAATAGGTTTTCGATAAAAGATGTCATTCATAAAACGTAAAGACCTATTATGGAGTCTGCGCACGGGAGCACGAAGTGAAGGCAGACCACCTGCACGATGCAATGGTCAGATGACATCAAAGCTATACGAGTATAAGGTCGACCTGGACTACAATAGGCACAGACCGATCGCGATGGAGGACTCATGGCAATGGCATGGCAAGAGGCATAGATACTTCAAATGCTGAAGAGGAAGAATCCGTAGCCGATAAGAGTGGATGCGTGTAAATGTTGATGTTCTGTCGTCTGTACATTATTTTTACTACAAGAGTAGGTAATATTATAGTAAACAATTTTTGTTCACATAGCGTGGATAAAATCCAAATCCTTTTCTCTTTGCGAGCGCTCGGCTGGCGTTTATTTGAATTTCCTTTCCCGTTTCGTATCCGATCCGTGGTATTATTACTACGCTCTGCGTTTCATACCTTATTCCATGTGTAAACCGGACTCTTTACCCTACTGTTGAAAAAAGCATTGGTACGTTTTTCTTGCATACCTTTTTGATTGCCTATGTACGATACTCCTGAATCCACAGAACTTGATGGATTTTGACAAATGTCAAATGAAGTGTCAGACTTAAGATAAACACACACGACAACATAAATCAACCCTAAAAAACCATAAATAAATTTGAATTAGTAATTAAAAAAATTACTTTTTTGTAATAGTTGTAAATGAGAAACTGTAATTGAAATATTTCTAAAACTATGCATTACTGAGGTAACCCTGTCCTTTAGTGTAAAAGCTGTATATTGCTTTGAAAACACGTTTTATAATAATAAGTTATTAACTTAAAAATAATTTCTTTGTAATTATTTTTTGTTTGTTTTTTCCTGGTGGACAATAAAAAATATTCTTATCTTATCTTAAATATGTATTTCAAGTATCTTTGAGCACGGATATTGAAGCGCGTAAAATAGACAAGCCTATGTAGCGACAGAGTGAGGCCACATCGATTCGCAGCCTTTAACCGAGTTGAAAACTAATCTATTGCGTTTATTTTACTGGTATTTGTAGAGAGGCAAACCCGTTTCTGAATACCCTCCGGGACACACGTACTTATACTTAAAATAAAGTGTTTAATTGTTGAAGAGAGATTTAAGACTATACTATAAACAACATGTCAATATTCTCATCTAAATCATAAAAGCACAATTAAATAAATTCGTAACAGTTGTGATGTAAGTAAACAGTAAGTTTTATGCAAGGTATGACAAAAATATAAAAAAATATGGTACTTGTGGATGCGTCTGGCGACGGACAGTGAGAGTTGGATAGGGGAAAAATTCCTATAGTAAATACCCAGCATTAAGAACCAGAATCGCTCGTAGCCCAGCTGCCTAAGTGATCTTAAGCGATCACAAAGGTTAAGCAACACAGGGCGCGTTCAGTGCATGGAAGGCTGACCGTCTATGACTAACGCTAGTGGCATTTTTCCGAGCGGTTCCCTGCTTTGCAAGACAGGTTAAGCAGTTGGTGCCAGCTGCCGTCGATAGATGGCAGTCGTTCAGCCAAGTCAGAAGCTTTAGAGCGGCATGAAAACTTCTGATACTAAGGCCAGCCACTAGTCTTGCAAGTCTCCACCAATCTGGACTTGGCCCCCGTGGCCTATATCTTCCTCAGGAAAGAGACCCGGTGCCCCTTGGTGTGGACATAATGGGTTGATAACGATGATGATGATTAAGAACCAAGTTTGAAAAGACTGGGTATAGAGCGGTGGTAGCGGAGCGGTGTAGAACTCCGGCTTCTCAATCGGGAGGTCGTGGGTTCGAACCCCGGCATGTACCAATGACTTTGTTTTCTAAGTTATGTACATTTGTGAAATCATAGTACCAATACGGTGAAGGAAAACATCGTAAGGAAACCCTAGTGTCTGAGGTGTTAGCGTACCTCAGCGCTTGCTACGTACAACGGCCCATACTATGAGGCTAAGTGCGGAAATTTCAGGTCCAACTAACTAACTAACTAACTAAGACTGGGTATGGAGAGACTAGGTTATTGGCCCATATTTTTATTCGGTACAATCTAGACCTCAATGGAAATTCGCTCATTAATGTTCATTCATTCACACTTTTATTATTTTGTTTTTCAATTATTTTATATTTTCAATAGGCAACGGTAGGCTAATGAAGCGCGCTTAATGTCCAACCATATTCCATTTATTTGAATTAAAATCTTCGTAAGCACTGCTCATTACAAATTACAATTTATATTACTGTGGATTATAGGAGCACCTACGGGGTGAACAGAACTTCTATATGTACATATCCAAAATCTGCCAGAGGATCGGAGAGTATATTATGTCATGACAGGAGAGATGACTTTACCAGTGGACTTGTTTTATTACGCGGAAAAGGGGGGCTCTCCATGGCAATACAAACCGCTTTTACTACAAATAAACTATGGTAAATGCAAAAACCGTGAAGGGAAATATTTTAATGCAAATCACAAATATAAATAACATACATAGAGAGTTTGATTTTGATCAGCTCGCCAAATGAGAAAATATTTAAAATATGCCTCATTTGTCCCATCAGCTTAACTTAATATTTCAGCGGTAATAACCGCTTATAGTAACTATTACTACTAATAGTCTCTCAAAAAGTTAAGCAAACCGTAAAGCCCAATACTAAATATTTTTAGCCGAGCCTTTATCAGGATAATTGCCTGATAAAGTTAGGGGAGTTAGGATGTTATAAGTAGGAGATAAGCCTACTCCATCTATAAAACCCATTTCTACGACACTGCAGCGTCCGAGTGCCTTCACTCATATGTGTAAGTGAATGTGCCACTAGGTGCCACAAGGTGAAGGTGCCTTTCTCCACTACACTACGACCCGAAGGCAACGTCGTACATGTTAACATTAACACTCAGCGAACAGACTGTAAGTTTTACGTTGAAATAAAATTGATTTGAATTGATTTTGATTTGACTGTATAAGTCATGTCATTACGTACACGCACGTTACGTTTAAGGGAGAAAAGGAAACATACTCGTAAATAAGTTAGGGTAGTTATAGTTGGGTAATATAGTTACACATGGGGCACACCAAAAGTTTTGCACTTCTAGCTACCCGGAACTATTTGAATTTCGAATGTTATATTTTTTAAAACGTTGCAACCTTCTTAGTAATAAAAAAAAACAATTGGCGGGAAACATTTGTCAATTGTTTTTTATCACACATCAAAGTTTTACGTACGCAACGAAAATGGAATTAAGTCGAAATAGTATATTTCATTACAAGTGCGGAAAGGCTGTCATTGCAAAGAGTTCCGACAAATGTCTACCCGAGCCGAGGCGCAGCCGAAGGCGTGGGTTGACAGTCGGAACAAGTTGCAATGACGGTTCCGCACGTGTACTGAACGACTATTTTTAATACAGTTGCGAAAATATGAAGCAATTTAATAAAGAAATTTTTTTTGGAAAATGGCGCCAACCGTAAAAGAATATAAGCAGCGATTTTTGTTTCTTCACCCATTCTGGTAGGCAAAGGGAACAATGCCCATACAGCCAAGTCTTCAGTAGATTTTTTTTATTGATATGAAATGAAAATTAAATTTAATGAGATGAAATGAAATGAAACGAAACCTAACCTAACTCATTCAATCAAATCATTAAATCTGATATTGAAACAAATGAGTAGCTTCTTTTTAGATATATACGTATTCACATGAATCATAAAAACTTCTATGATTTTTTTTTAGTAAAAACTTCATGGTTGGTTTTTCTTTTTAAATAGACATTATTTTGACAGTTGGGAAAGAGAACGCACGAGTGCGAGAAAGGTAAAAAAAAGCTCGAGTGTGTAATAGCCCACATCCCGAACGCTATACGTCCCTGCAATACGCCACTTTTTGAGCAACCGTATTAAGAAGATTTTAGAACGATTTTTTTTTATAATTTTAACAGTTCTCTCTCTCCGCAAAACTGTGCCGCTCGTCTTTAAAATGCTTTTGGCAGAGAAGCACCTTATTTGAGGACCATGAGGCGATGGTTTGCTGAATTTGAGAGAGGTCGACTTTCTTTACATGACGAATTTCGTGAACGTTCACTGCCGTCAACGAAAATAATGTGGCTACTGAAAACCCGCAGATTACCTATGAGACAATTCAAGGACTATTGGGAATTGGTATAAGCCAAATTCGAAAATTTTACACGAAGAATTGAAAGTTCGGAAACTTTGTTGTCGTTGGATCCCTTATGAACTGACAGCGGAGCAGAAGCGGGCTCGCGTGGAATGGTGCTCACAGATGCTACTAAAGTACGACCACGGACATTCTAATGATGTTTATGACATTGTCACAGGAGACGAAACGTGGATTTATTGTTTTGAGCCCGAAAAAAACAGCAATCTTGTGAATGGGTGTTTGAAAATGAGAATAGGCCAACAAAAGTGAGGCAGGCCAGAAACGTTGGTAAAAAAATTATCGCTTTTTTTTCTCAGCTACGGCTCCCATCTGTAAAATTCCACTTGAAGATCAAAAGACTGTATAGGGAAGAGCGGGTGTTCATGCTCTTTCACTATAAAGGGAAATCGTACAGGCAGATCGTACGCCTGGGGACGGCCGGTCCCTATTGCTAGTCGGACGTTATATTTATGGTATGTCATTGAAACATTTTGATTGCGCGATGCAGGAATATTGGAGTTTGTAGTGCGCGCGCAGAGTTGACATGTGCTCGCCACATCACTCCCCTTCAAGACCGTAGCTACGCATAGCTAGATCTGATAGGAATCGAAGTCTGTGCTCTAAAGCCTGCAAGTGCCAGGAGACGCTGAGTCAGTGAGTCGACTAGCGGTTGAGGGTGTTCGGCGGCTAACAGTCACTTCACCGGCGACAGTAGCATGGAGACCGCGCATGTGGTAAGAACCGGTGAAGGCTGCTGTACCACTGGCAACGTGTGCTGTTGTTGTGTGGCTGCCGTGCCGAGGGGTTGTGAGAAGATCACCGTCAGTCCCAGTAGTCGGTGCGTTGACTGTAGTGGAACTGATGAAGTGAGAGGGAAGAATGCTGGCCTTGCATTGAGACTGTATGTGGGGTGCCGCGAGAGAGAAGGAAGGTTGACAATGTTCTGTCAAGGGTCACCACTTAAGAGGATGTCGACGTCAATCACGAGTCTCTTTAGAATGTTAAGGCTTTTATTGTCCACCAGCACACACTAGTATATAATATTATAATAACGATGACAAACAGTTTAAATTCGCCTGAGGTTGTAGCGTCTCTTTATACCAAAATTCCACAAGCACGTCCTGCTGTCACAGCCGTAGCGGAGAGAAGAACGATTGACCGAGTTACAGAGTGAATGATTGAATTGAATGAGTGAGCGGTCAATCGATGGAAATCCACCGTGCCCGTGAGTGAACTATAATTAGAATGTTGCCACAACTGTTAATGCCGAGTGGTATTCTACCATTCTTTTATCCTGGGTGTTAGAAAAAGTTCTCGAAGGATGACCAAAAAGCCGCGTTCTCCTACATCATGACAACGCTTCTTCACACATGGCCAACAAAACAAAGTAATTTTTAGCTTCCGAAAAAGTTCAACTCGAAAGTACAACCCTGCGATTTCTGTATTTTTGCCAAAATCAAAGATTTGATGAGAGGTTTCACTTTTACCAACTCCGAAGACGCAGAGATAGCGTTCAATCAGCACTTAGAAAACATGCTTTCAGATCTGTGGTCCTCTTGTTTTAAAAATGGTTCGATCGCATGCAAAAATTTTTAAAATGTAAACAGAGTATTTTGAAAAGCAATAAACATAATATTTTGGTTATAACATGTTACGTTTTTTTAAGTTACGCAAAACTCATAGTGTGACCTACGTAATATAATATCTAGTCGTGTCCCAAGATGTCGTTGCAAAGTGCGAGGCGCGCTGCGGTCGCCTGTCCCCCACAGTTTGTGTTTTGCGGCGACAAATGGCAAACAATGTACGTTTTCACGACAAGATTGTAACACTCAATTTGGTGTAAGCACGAAACGGTCCAAGTTTCAATTGTACCAATTTGTCCCGGTCACCGTGCACGAGATGAGTTAACCGAAGGTTCTGTTCCCTTTTAAGGCTGCTTTCACTGAAAGCGAAAATGGTCCAAGGCCTTATGGGAGAGGGCTGAGGTGTAATACGTTGACAAGGCTTTAAGGGTGTGGGCTGAGGGGTGATTTTTTTAATCATGACAATTATAACAGCACCTCATCTAATATATTTCAAAGTATAGTAAGGGCTAATATTCGAACCCACAATCTCTATATCTGTGATAATGGTTCTTCCGATAAGCTACCACCTCAAACTGAAAAAATGGTACAGGTGCTAAGCAAGCTACACCATCTTAAAAGTAATCGCGGGTGTAAGCAGTTTTGTTTTTGAAATAAACCAGAAAACGTTATTATTAAGGCGCTTCAGGGTGCTAAGAAGCGCCAACAATGGAACAAGAAACATAACGTGTTTTGTAATATTTTTATTACGTTTTAAAAAGTTTTTTTCATAAAGTAAACGTGTAAAATCTTAACCACTGTGACCACTATTCTTATAACCTACAGTCTAGGGGATCAATATCCTAGGGTTTTAATCGATTTTAGCTAAAAAAATGCAGTTTTTAGTGGAATCGATGCACTAGCCTCCACTTTCTAAAAAAAAATGTCACATAATAATTTACTGACATTTTGATAAAAACCTATTTAGAGGCTAAAAATTCCACCCATGCCGGGATTCGAACCCGCGACCTCTGGCTATCCGTGCCAGCGCTCTATCCAACTGAGCTAATGGGCGACTCACCGGCATCAGTGAAATTTCGAACTTTTTTACATTATTCTTTACACTATTGGGTACAGGGATATCATTCTCATGTTAAAACCTAACTGGAAAGTAGGTAGTTGGGGCTATAAGTGATGCAATTAACTTAAGCCAGATGTCGCTGCCTGTACGTAATACAGAGAATAGTGTAAAGAGGTTCGAAATTTCACTGATGCCGGTGAATCGCCCAATCTCTTACAGAGATAAGCTTGCCTATGTACATGTATTTTCTTTAATTGTATTTCTTTTTTGTGTTTTTCGTGTACAATAAAGTATAAAGTACACAGAACATAGTGGAATTTTTAGCCTCAAAATAGGTTTTTAAAACTGTCCTTAGCACGGGTTAGTGCATTAAGGGTAAAAATAGTATAATGACATTTTGATGTTTACTTGTTGAAAAAAACAAGCAACGATTTTTATTCCTTGTTAGCACCCCAAAAAGCTTTAAACGCTTCCATTAAGAAATATTAAATTCTTAATTTTTCAAATTTTACTGGATAACACAACATTTCGTACCAAAATGTCGTTTGTTGTATGCTTCACAGACTTATTGAGTGAAAATATTTTTTGATAAGTCAGGATCCTTACTAAAACATCTATTTCAGAACAAAAAACCGTAAGGTGTTATAAAAAAAAACTGGCCGTAACATTGAAAATGCGGACAAAGCTATATTTGTCATCGAAGCAAGGTATTAAGTCTTTTTGTCTATTTGTATATCACTAGTCTCAACGAGACCCCACTATTACTTACCACGTCCGTAGTTACATAGTTTGACGATACATTTAAGTGTATACCCGTAAAGGTGACTTTCCCATGAGTTGACGGTATGGATATGTTTGTATGTAACTCTGACGAGAAACAAATATTGACGCAGTCCCCGTCGCGGTTTCATTGGTTTCACAGGCACTTCTTAACCCTATGAACAGCGTGTTGCTTTGTATTCAAGATTCGTTGTACTTTAGCAGTTTCGCCGGAATACGAAATCGTATCGTAGTTGCACCATTTCGATTAGATTCCAGTTTTGATTTGACATAGCGATAGCAAGTTGTGATTTGCATAATTAAAGCTATAAGTTGGTTAGATATTGACAACGAATAAGTTTGTATGTGTAGGTAATGTAAATTAATTAATAATTACTTATGAAACACCGCTACCACTGCCATTTTTTTATAAAATCGTAGTTTTTAGGGTTTCGTAGTCAATCCGTCAAACTTCCTGCGATGCAGGAAGAGTCCCGTGCCCCAGCAGTAAGGAGATACAAGAGTTGATATCGAAGTCAATAAAGAACCCTTATAGGTTCACCATGTCGGTCAGTCTGTCAGTCTATCCGTCTGTCCGCGGCTTATCTTAAAGAGTATTAGTACTAGAAAACCGAAATTTGGTATAAATATACTTGAGTATAAAGGTTTGAAATCGAAGAATGTTTTTTATCACATCTATTCAAAAAGAGCTAGTTTAGTCGTCGTAAACAGGGAGCAAAATAGCTCTTTGATCTTGGAAAAGTGATTTGTATCTTGTATGTGGATATTTATCAAAAAATTACATTAATTTAAATTAGTTTTATATAGATTACTAAATACTATATAGTATTAAGCTCGCCTTTGTACAAAAACAAATTTGTTTTTTAGAGCAATAAACAATTTTCATAAATTCATTCATTTATCTAAAGAAAAATGTTGCAAACAATTCCTTATATGACCAGTCCATCTGCATTACGTGTTTCAGTGAGATTTGACTGCAAAGTGAAAGTAAAGATTTTGTTGAAACTTTCCTTGCACAACTTTTGTTTGTTGGCCATAATATAAAAAAAACTTTCATCTTCTATCTAATTAATTCGGGTCTGAAAAAGAGGACCTTCTGCGTCGGAGGAACTAATTTCGTTTCTCGTGAATATTTGAATATGGGTTGAGAAGAAAGTATACTCGTAGCAAATATTGGCGGAATCGGGGACACATCTGTATGTAAATTATCGTGAATATCTTACAAAATTAAACACAATACAGTGCAGTTGCAGTGGCTTAATGTTTTTAAAGTCACTCGGTAAAATACGTTTTTCAGAACAAATAAACGCGTCTGTCACGCTTTGATCAATTGTGCGTATACTCGGCTTCAGGTTCAGGCTTATCTCAGTTTTATCTCGGCTCGGTTATCAAAATTTAGAAAATCATATATTTTTATCATGTTTTCATAACAGTTACTGTGAAAGTAAGCATTGTGACGAAAACCGCAGATTTGTTAGCTCCGCACGTACCTATTGACTTGTGTTTCCTGTATGCTAGGTCAATACAATTTAAATACATTATGCCAGACACTGCAGCGTTCGAGTAGTACCTTCACCCGTCTAGTGTGAATGATGGAAGGTATCACTGGACGCTGTATACATCATTGCATTACGTAGATGCAATGGCCAAAGTTATATTAATACATAATATGTTTTTATATCAATTACCTCAGAAAAAAGTTTATCTGAGGTACGTACTGAATAAAACACTGTACGCAATAATTTTCTGAATCAAACCTTTTTTTCATCTTGTTTATTCCACTGGCTATTTTGACGTCGCCCTCGGTGTATGCTATACAGTGCAAACGAAAAAAAGGAAAATAAACTTTCTCATCGTTAGAATGAGGTTGCATAGAAGACGCGAGCGAGCGAGCGAGATGCGTCACGAAGGTGATTGATGAGCTCGGACCTTGTCCAGTGGTGGTTTATTTAGAACTTTCTAGTTACGATACCGAGTGTGAGTATAGGTATACCTACTCAAAAAATCTAGGCAAAATTACACCCCTATATAGGTACATACGGGTGTAATTTACTAGATTTTTGTGATAAATATGTTTGATTTATCACAGAAATACGTCTGACTTGCTGTTTCTCTCGCACCATCATACATTATTATGGATTGTAAAACAATTGTATATTTTTGATACAATTAAGGGTTTTCGAGGATTGAAGTCATTTTAAATGCATTTATATTAGGTTTTAGTAAAGAAAATGGTTATCAATCATTCGACTTTCAAAATTTTACTAGTCAAAACTAGATACAGGGTAATAAAAATATTTCTTGAATGTCTCAGACCACATTTATTTGAAAGTATACTCATTTAAATCATCTAAAAATTAAGAATATGCGAGTGAAACAGCAACCTAACAATTAATTGAGAAATATATTTAAAATTGATCCTTCCTTTAAAAAAATCAGCTCAAAACGGGGTAGAACATGCTTCCCTCTTCATGGTACCATAATTGTAGTATGATGATTCAGCGTCCACTGGCACCTTCACTCACACTAGTAAGGTGAAGGGACCAATCGGACGCTGCAGCGCCTGGGACATCGGATCAAGTAGGCTTGCCCAGTACCTATACCGGCTTAGTCGGCCTAGGCCACAGGAAATAAAACTCAATACGTGCGGAGCTACCGAAGCCGCGGGTGTACTAACGATGTTTTCCTTCGCCGTTAGCGTACAAATAGCGCACAAGTGGTGGTAACCAATCGGGTAGAAAAATGGACTCGGAAGCGAGAGATCCAGGTTTGATTTCCAGTGAAGGCATGCATCTATGACTTTATTTATTTTGACAGCTTAAAATTTTACAAGAATTTAATGATCTGCGATATAAAAACAAACTTTTTTTTTCGTTTACAATATAATATACCTACTTACTTATTTTATATATAGTATTATACACAAAGACTGCTCGCACGACTGAAAGAACAGACAATCTTAACTATGTTCCGTTAACATGAATCTATTGAAGAAAACCTCTAGCCGATGAAGAAGAAGTCAGCTTTGCTCCTGTATTAGGTATTAAAAGCAACCATGTTTCTGTGTGTGCATAGATTAAAAACCTATAAATTCAGGCGAGTTGGAAAAAAGAAGAGGGTGAATCCTATTGGTCAAACACAAAAACGTGGTGCCAGTATATCCTGCCAGGGGCGTGCGGCCCAAATCAATGGGATGTATTAAAAAGCAGATGGCAGTACGATATGTCACGCAATATCAGGATGATGGATGTGCTCGCGATGCGTTGGCCAGATGCCGCAGGGACACTGTATTTTTCGTTTATACACCAACGGAGTGTGGCCATGGAATTTGTAAGAGCCTGCCGACACGTGTAGAAATAAAAGTAATTTACAAAATTTGAAAATCCCCGGTAGATCCCGAGGAATATCTGTGTACACATATGAGACGATTAACAAGTTGGATTGTCGGTCACTTGTATATACTAGAAAATACTAAATATAAATATGTTATAAGATTTATATAGATAGTGCTAGATAGTGCCACATAGTGCTCACTTTTAATTTTACAACGCTCTTGTTTTAATGTTATGTTACTAAATATGACTGCATAAGGAATGCGCAAAAAATACAAAAAAATATCCCAATTTGAGTCCGAGCTATACAACAAATTTGTTTCCATTTTTTGCTCTCAGATTTTTAATTTAACCAAAGTTTTGGTGAGAAACCGGTGAGTCGCCCAGTAGCTCAGTCGGAAAGAGCTCTGGCACGGATAGCCACAGGTCGCGGGTTCGAACCCCGGCATGGGTGGATTTTTTAGCCTCTAAATCGGTTTTTAAAATTATCCCTAGCACGGGTTAGTGCATTAAAAAAAAAGTATTATCTTATTCTTGCTATCAGGCTTGGGCGCCACCCTGCCTGTTGTGTTGAACTTTACAGCCTTTGTAGCTACTCCAACAGGTAAGGAAAGAATGTTGTTAACCTTAACTACGGCATGCATTAAGCTATCCTTTGTTATCCACTTCATAAACACAAATCAAACACGTTTCGCAGAATGCTACCAGCTGCGAGTCAAATAAATAAACACAGCAAAAATGTGACATCTGATTTCGCCAAATAAGCGGACGAAAGCGAAACCCGCCCGCCTAACAGATGCAATACAGAGCGAAGAATAAATGAAACGGGACAATGCAGCGCGATACAATTGCAGTGAAAAGACGCGCGGTCCATGTGTCCCAGTTGCAAACAAGAGGGATAGTAGCAGGTGCACCTGGGGAACAATATGGGCGTTGCGCACCGTAACGTACCATTTATGAAAGTCTTTTTGTAGATCTGTCGCGGAAAAGTCAGCTTTGAATGCGCATGGCGTCAACGGAAGAAGTGCGATGAGCGTGTGCCGACACTAATACACCTGGCGAGTGACAGCGTAACGTTGTGACTTTCGTTATCATTGTCTCTGTTACGTGCATGAAGATCAAGTGATACTAAGGTGAGACAGCCGAGTGTTTATATGTTAATGAACTAGCACATTGGTTTTTTGTAGATCTGTTGTGGAAAAGTCAGCTTTGAATGCGCATGGCGTCAACAGAACAGGTGTGATGAGCGTGTACCGACACTAATACACCTGGCGAGTGACAGCGTAACGTAGTACGTTCGTTATCATTGTCTCTGTTGCGTGCAAGAAAATAATTTAGGGATATTTAGGTGAGACAACCGCGTGTTTATTTGTAAGTAGACTAGTACAATCCATGGCAGATTGGCCTTTCTTCATCATCATCAACCCATTATGTCCCTACTGAGGGGCACGGGTCTCTTCCCTGAGAAAGGTATAGGCCATACTCCACCACGGGGGCCAAGTCCGGATTGGCCTTTAAATATGTCCAATCGTTTACGTGTTTCTTTGAAACACAAATGTAAATATTGATATGCCATCAATATTTACATTTGTGTTTGAAAGGGTATATGACAAGGGTCTATGACATGTCAGGAGATGTGTACGATTCTATGTCTGCATTATAATCATGCAAGGGACTGTCCTTCTACAATTCTATGTCTGCATTATAATCATGCAAGGAACTGTCCTTCTACGATTCTATGTCTGCATTATAATCATGCAAGGAACTGTCCTTGCATGATTATAACGCTGACATAGAATCGTACACATCTCGTGACATGTTAGACCCTTCTAGAAGGTTGAGACAAAAGAGCAAAGTGATGATCAGTGGTGAAGTTGAAGCGAGTTGTTTCATCGACTGTACTTGTAAAGTTGCGATTGTAGCTCAATGCAATGCCGATTGCTACGGACAACGATCGTTGCTTTGAGATTAGTTTAGAAAAACAAACGAAAATAACGCGAGATTTGACGAAAACACACTATCTTCTATAATATAAAAAGGAATCGCTGAATGTGTTGGTAAGCGTCAATCTCGAGAGAAGCTGAAACGATTTCGCTAATTCTTTTTTTTTAAATATTCCTTGAAGTACGAGGATGGTTCTTACGGAGAGAAAAATAAAAAAAAACTTAAAGAATCGACTGTTACGTGCTACGAAGTTCACTGGGTCAGTTAGTAATATTATAAGTGCGAAAGTTTGTGAGTATGTGACTTTGTTACTTCTACATCATAATTTTTAATTAAAATTTGGTATGGAGTTAACTGACACCCTGAATTAACTCATAGGTCACGTAAGTTTTACTGCGGGAAAATATCTTATTCCATGGGAAAACGGGAGGCACATTCAGTTGTATATATACACAGTGGCCTTTGCATCTACGTAATAAGATGATTTATATATAATATAAATCATCTTTAATAATTTTGGCATTTGGTCTATTAAAACCATTTACTATGTAGGTAAAGTTTTTAATCGGTTTCATACGCATAAAGCATAATCCTTGCAGTTTTGCTTTATAAATGAAATGACACTTTTCTCTTACTCACTTTCGGAAGTTGTAATAAATACATGGATATCAAGATATCAGACCACTTGCAGTTATTTTGACGACCTACTGAGAAAAACTCTTTTGAACTAGCACTTAACGAAATTTTCGTTTATTCTTTGAACGACCTTCGACAGTTAGACGTCTTTGAAAAATAATAAGATAGATTAATTGAATTAACATCGTTTCATTTCTTTAAAGAAACTAAGTATAAAAACCTATTTATAACTAACTATTTTCTTGATATGGGATACCTATTAATTCGAATTAGACAAAAATGTTTTTATTTATTCTTCAAACACTTTTATTGCATTTAAACTATCAACATTCATTAGCCGTTGCATTTACGCACAGCGCTTTTGGGTACTATGCACCTTTTCTATGTAAACCTTCATAATATGGTTGACACATAGCAGGGCAAAGGCCTCCCTCTCTTAGATCAAGATTTGGTCAGGGGACCACTCCGGCAAGAATTGGTCGAATTCTTCACAAAGTCGTCTTTTCGGCCGCCCCCGTTTAACCGGCGAGCGATACCCACTTGGTCCAATTGTTCTCAATGCACCTACCATTGTGTAAATAAATCCCACCTACACAGAGCTAAAGAGCTCTCTTGGAAGTTGTTTACTCGTAAGTTTTGTCATTCTATTAAAAAATTACTTAGTTGGCAAAAAACTAATTTTATCACGTACACTCGTATTGATAAAAAAATTGTAAGACAAGTGCGTAGAGTTAATAAACCTACATACAGTTAATTCTAATTTTAATTGTAAACCATACACTGCACTGTAAAAACCATGCTACAAATATAACTTAACTTAACCTACCTATAAAATATATTGAAAATCAAAAGGCAGGGCGGCTTCGTCCTTTTGATATCAAAAGGAATAAATAACTTCTAATTTGGTCGCACTAATCCTAGCGCATTCAGAGTCTGGACAAAGTTTGGGCGTACCCTAGGGGTGCAAAGATATACCAAAGTTAAGAGGCGTTCAGACACAGTTGTTTAAAATCGACTTCACTGCAAACGACTAGTGTCTCACATTTCTTATAATAACTAAAATTATGAGCTCTTCCTAAATGAGTTTTTAGCAAAACCTGATTAATATGTTGTAGTAAAAAAAGTACAAAAAAATAATTATTTATTTTTTATTTGTTTATTTCTTAAAAATGTGAATCTCGATAACACAAATATAAAAAACCTATTTAGATGCTAAAAATTTCACCCATGCCGGGATTCGAACCCGCAACCTCTGGCTATCCGAGCCAGAGGTTGCGGGTTCAAATCCCGGCATGGGTGTAATTTTTAGCCTCTAAATAGGTTTTTTAAATTTGTCCTTAGCACGGGTTAGTGCATTAAAAATAAAAAAAAAAATAACACAAATATGCTAAAAAACAAATTTTTGATCTTTGTACTTTTACTTAATCTGCTACACAAAATGTGTGAGATTAGGGTAGCTCGAGAGAGAACCGGAGGAGCGTCTGCGTGACTTGAAGTTATGTATGTAAGGACGGGGGGCATATTTCGTTTCCTTCTTCTGCCATGGTCGATAGGATAGATCTTGAACTGTGGGCGCTCAGTGAAAACTCCGGTTCAATAATTAAGGACACTTAGTATTTTAATTCACTCACAATTCTAATTCACTCACTTCAAAGTAACAAAATCAAATTTAATCTAAGACTGTTATAAACGTGACGCGAGCAGTTTCTGCGTGGTGCTGCCTCGACCGCGTGTTTCAAAGTGAAGTGTCCGTTCCTGCCACGCTTCCCACTCCACGGCCAAAGTCGTAACGCAGACTCCGCCCAGCGCCGCCAGGTGGCGCTTGCGTTCCGTCAAAACAGTCGTTTACAAACTATTCCTTTCTTCATTTTGCCGACATATGTATTTTGCTTTAACATCGCACAGATTGAAGAGAGTATTAATAACTACTTCCAGATAACACAATCACTTGTTCTGCGCCTTGATTATGTTACTTTTCACGCGTACATCTGAGTGCAGAACGATATAGGTATCTACTGGAAGTTATCGTATAATTATGTGGCTAAATAATACTTTGTGGTGTGGCAATCATACAATGATATCACAAACATGGAAATAAACAAATATACGGTGGCCCCCAGTGGGAACCGAACTCACAACCCCCGGCATGGTAATCAGTGATACTGCTAGACAAACGAGGCAGTCACCATCTATGTCTGAACGCAACTTTATACCAAAGTTAACAGAGTCAAATTTCGGTCGGTCAGCACAATCACTGATGCAGGGTCCCACTGGGCATACTCGTACATATCACATGTCGATACTGGACAGCGTTGTCAGTGTTCTCTTCGGGGAAAACAAAACAGTTTGTTTTTTGAAGCCTATACCTGGTGGCACAGTAGTACTCCAAGAAGAGAAGAGTACTACTTATCTTGTCTTAAAGTATTTAAGACCTAATAACTTTTGCTTGGCCAGTCCTGGAAAACTGCGATTTCCAGCCCATTAGCTCAGTTGGAAAGAGCTCTGGCATGGATAGCCAGAGGTCGCGGGTTCGTATCCCGCCATGGGTGGAAATTTTAGCCTCTAAATAGGTTTTTAAACTGAACTAATATCACTATTTTTATAAGTCTGCTAAAGAGATATTTTGCCGACTTATAAATACTAAAACGCACTGTAGAATTTCACTAGAATTTATTCTTGAGATTAATTAGGACCTATAATACGTCGATGTGGACACTCATCACTCACTGATGCTCAACAAAACCTCTTCTGGACCACCCTATCAGGTTTTTAAGATTTCATGTGCACAAAAAAAAGTTGTAGGTCTGTGAACATTTTTTTTTATGTTTAGGGTAATCTCAAAACTCTCGTGTGAGAGAGTACGTGTGTCATGAGCACGAAATGAAAAAAAAATCGTGTCATGCTATTTTCCTCCAACTGAACATGTTCAATTAAGTGATTGATAATATCAACCATTTTATAACCCCACTGCTGGGTCACAGGTCTCTTTCTACGTCGCAGGATGGTTAGGCCATACTCCACCACGAGGGCTAAGTCCGGGTTTGGGTAGGATTATAAGACAGTGGCGGGCCGTTCTGTCAGAAGTTATCAAGCCGCACATAAGGCTTTTGAGTTGGTTTAACGACTGCCACTGCATGACAGCCGGCACTAACGGTTAAACATGCCTTGTGAATCACGGAAGCGTTCGGAAAAAATGCCACTAGCAGTAGTCACTGATTGTTGCCAATCACTCGGTTACGCTAGACCTCGATTGCTTCCTTCTGTTCAACTTAGTAAAAGAGAAAAACACTATTTCAAACAAGGGTAATCTACCAGGTCTTAGAATTGAACATCCAGTCAAAATTCCTCTTACAATTTACGAGATGCGCCACGTCGACGAAGTTGAAGTTTATCTAACTCCGTTGAGTCGATCTCTCGAGAAAGTATTGGCGAATCTTATCCTGCTTTCGCGTTTACTTGCTAAAACTGTAGGGCAAGCTTTAATTTATGAGTGAACCTGAACCAGATGACGTAGCTTATCTCGTTCTTAATTACATACTTAATACATTAACCTATACAATATCTACCTACCTACTTAGGTGTTTAGCCCACTTTTGTCATTCCGTAATTACAAAATTTTTGGCCAATAAGTAGATTATAAAAAATAAATTGCTCTACAGTTTTGAATTTTATATCGTTAGTACCTATAGAATAGAAATAATGAATGAAATGCCTAAAAACTATTTTGATCAACGATGGTGGGTTTAGTTACTAAGACGATTTGTATGTGCGCGACGAATCAATTACGTATTAATAAATTTTGAACATTTTGTACGATTTCTTGTTTTTACAGATTTCACAGAAATCAAATGATCATAATCTTAAAATAGCAGCAAAGTTTGCGCTCCACTTTTCACGTTCTCCGCTGAGCGTCAACAATGCAATTGAAATCATATCCTTTTTAGGGTTTCGTACCCGTAAGGTGCCTGACGGAACGGGCCCTATTACCACAGTACATGAGAAGCGCTCGTGGCCTAGGCGAACCGAGTGATTGGAATCAATCATTTGAGTTAAGGAACAACAGACGCGGTCAGGTACGGGATGGGTGACCGTCCCGTGACTATCGCTAGTGTCATTTTTCTGAGCGCTTCTGTGCTTCACAAGACACGCTAAGCCGTTGGTGCCAGCTGTCATATAATAGCAGTCGTTAAGCCATGTCAGAGGCCTTATGAACGGCTTGATAACTTCTGACAGTAAGGCCCACTACTGTCTTACAATCCTCCAAGTCCGGGTTGGTGGAGGATTGTAAGACAGTCGTCTTGCAATCCTCCACCAACCCGGACTTGGCCCCCGTGATGGAGTGTGGCCTAACCTTCCTGCGATGCTTGAAGAGACCTGTGCCCCAGGAGTGGGGACATACAAGGGTTGATAATGATGTAAAGAATATTACTCTGCCTCTGCTGTCTGTCAGTCCGTCCATTTGTCCAGAACGTCCGCGCGTCCGTCCGTCCATCCAATATTTAAAGGAAACATCTGCGGAAAATCTTTGGAACTGTAATAGGTAGCCAGATTATGTTTTCACTCAATATGGGTCAATACGGCAAATTACCTAAGAAATTTAAAAAATAATAGTCATCGTACAAGAAACGTGTTTAATGCGATTTTTTTTTGTTTATGCTTTATCGTAAAACTGTTTATCCATACAGACATGAAACTTGGCGTGATTGCAGGACTTATTATAATTATTATTATAATATAATAAACGGCTAAGCACCAGTCGGACTAACAAAATTCTTTACTTTCTGCACTACCAATTGGTTAATATTTATTATACCACCGGACGTCACAGGGCGTTACTGTTACGGCACCCTTGCACCGTGGTCCCGTAGTGTCATAGGATTTGAGAAGTGAGGTTTGATAAATGAACGGATACGTTGTCTAATTACCCTCCATTAGACTTAATATCTAGGGGTATATAAGAAATTCTGGCACGATAAGTAATACATAATAATGTTTGCATCGGAAGTGACAATATAGTATTACAACTTGTATACGTTATTATCACGCTAATTAAGCGCTCTGTGACTTTCCTCGTTTCTTGGAAAAACGTTTGAACTTGTTTGCAAAACACTTATCACTGATAAGTGTTTTGCAGTATGGAGCACCGATGCCTCGGTGCGGTAATCCGACTCGCGCTGACCGCTTTTTTCATCTCCACTGCTGACTCAAAAATGTAATACCAACTTTACGACCCGTGCTTACGTTTTAGAGTTCTTTAACACTTGGAACGAGTCATAAACCGAACGGCACATATGACATCTTACATTGCCAATCGCATTTGATGTTTTCGAGCAGCGCCACTTACAATGTTGAGATTTTAACGCTTGCTATGGGGCACTTGCGTGAAATTTTGATTGAAGTAGTATTTTAGATTGAAGTGTCATTTACTTTTATATGAGACATAAAAAACTTAAGTTTTTTTTTTCAACTATAAAAGCATAAAAATATTTTTATGGCATTTCTGGGTCCCAAAAATTCAAAATACTTTAATAAATGAAAAACATGTTAGAATTCGTTTTTTCATTCAATTCTAAACGTCTGCAAAACTGGGTGAAGCGGATGCGTTAAACATTGAGATAACTCGAATATTGATAAACTCTCCGTGCATTTTAAGGCGTTACGTTCATCTTATATTAATTATAATATTAAAACATTTTTTGGACAAGTTTGGCGGCCTTATCATAAAAGCAATTTCTACAATGTAAAATGTAACTTTTATTTTTATTCACTTACTTAATATAAATTACTGTTACAGTGGCGAAAGTCAAAGCTCTACTCAACTGGAAACTACCCATGTGGCGTCACGGGAAGTGTTAATCATGCTATTACCCGTAATACAATACACACGCTTTCACCCAACTTTCATAAGCAAAATGTCTACGAATTATATTGTTCTTTTATTTTCCGCTTTATCTTCAGTTTATTCTCAGGGTTAATATTGACATTGAGGCATAGGAATGCGAATAAGAGACTATCTTTGCTGGTGAACGTATATAAATAAGATAAGAATATTCTTTATTGTACACCAGGAAAAAGCAAACAAAAAAATAATTATAAAGATGCAGTACAATTGGCGGCCTTATTGTTTAGAGCAATTTCTTCCAGGCAACCCACGATGGAGAGTTTCTGAAGGAAGTAAATACGTTCACCAGTAAAGATAGTCTCTTATGTCTTAATCCAGGTGTTAGTAGCATCTCACCCTTATACCAGATAATGGTATAGCGTAGGGGTACTAGATTTTTTTTATGTGGCATATATACGTCCCAGTCCTTCCTGCGATGTAAAAAGAGACCCGTGCTCCACCAGTGGGGATATGGGTTGATAACGAATATGTCCCACTTCAGGGATAGGCCTTCTCTCAAAAAGTGAGAGTATGAACTTACTCACGACGCGTACCCATGCCGATTGGCAATTTCAAGCGCTGACGTACCTAAACACCTCAGACACTCAGGTTTCCACACGATTTTCTTTTGCGAGTGGCATTACTACTACCACAAATGTCCATAACTTACAAAACAAAGTCACTGTTACATACTGGGATTCGAAACCACGACCTCCCGATGTTCGAGCGTACTAGTCTTATCCGACCCGTAAAGAACGTTCCCCACATAAGTTAGCCTAAAAGTCATCCTACCCGTAAACAATAGGATTAGTAGTTAAGGAGATGCACAGCAGAAGATAACAGCAAGTGGCAACTTCTGTCTTTATACCCTAAGCTTTCGCGCCGGAACAAAGGACTCCGACTGCATTGTTCACATCTAAATTCAAATACTCAGAATGCAACGGCTGATTTTATATCTGACGTCATATTGTCTGCCTCCATAAGGCTTCCATGTATCTGTAGAGCTATAGATAAGCGGCTAGCTAATTTTATTGTTAAGGGATTGTCGCTACATGTCATTGTGTAAGGTAAAACTTTAAAAAAAATTGCCTATCTTCAAGCCGGATAGGTTACTTCTGAGATGTGAGGTTCTCTTGTTTGTGCTTAAGGTTTTTTTGCGTAGGCATCCAATAATAGAGATTCGCACTTAATGTATATAAATATAAAGGAGGGCCTTCTAGAATTCTGATTACCATGTAGTGTTGTAGAAGTTATATAAATAATAGAACTGGGACGACTTTAACTTTGTGCTTTATTTGTTCTGTTTAATTTATTTTATATTTATAGTAAAAAACAGAAAACTGGATAAAACGGAATAAGCAGGTAAAAATAGTCAGGTCTTGTCAAGATGTAAAGTAGTAATGATGAAAATGAGGGAAATCTCGAAAATATGTGACGTAATTTTAAATATTTGAAAGTGAGAGATAGAAAAAGAAATATAAACATAGGTGTAAAGAGGTTTGCATCGTTACAACCATAAAGAATTATAGGAATCTGAATACATATTTTATAGTTCGATGTTATTAGCGTGATAAATAAATGATGAGTCCACAGAATTTTGCCGCCGACACCATTTTAAAGTTAGCACTATCGCTTGACACAACCTTGAACGAGCGAACTTTCCTACGCTTTTTCTACGGCATGAACGGTGTAAAATTAGGTTGTCTCTGGCGCAAAACAACATAAGAGTTGACGTTATCATTTTTCTTTGAAATGAGAAATAGCTTATTTCGAGCGTGTATTTTCCGCTCTAACACAAAGCCTGTGTTGCAGCCAACTCTCGCTCTTATAGGGTGGCCAATAAGAACAGACGGTATATTCCACAACAGGGAAGAAGCTATATAAAACTGCACCGTACGTTTAATAATGAAGCCCGCCCGCAGAACCTATGCTTCACAGAAAATACTATGATGCATTATAGGAAATGTCTCTTGCGAAAATAGATTGGTTTATAAGAAAAACTCTATTTTTTGTGCATAAACGATCGTTTGGCACCTTTTATTCTTACGCGACCTCTTACAAATACAAAAAATACAAATACTTTTATTTGTGATATTATATGGGTTGGTACAAACATATCGGTACTTACCAGACGGGTTTTACGTTTTTTTGTGCAAAATGTGTATGTTCCTTTTAGACCACCGAAAGGACAAACGTCTCGACCTCCACTATTTTGACAACCGAAGTATTATAATACTTCGAAAAAGTATTAGAATACATCGAAGGCCGCCAATTGTACCTCTTCTTTTGTAACTGTTGTCTCTGTAATTATTTTCTGGTGTGTACAATAAAGAATATTCTTATCTTATCTTATAATTATTATAATAGTTTTTGGTAGTGTATATATAAACAGGGATAAAAAGTCACGAAAATGCGAAAATGATGGACTTTAGCTCTGATTTTATTTTCAAAAAGTATCAAAACCTACTTCATTTTAATGACTGACTACGAATATTTCACAAATTAAAATTTAAGACTGAAGATTCTAATGTTAAAGTCATATCAAAAACTAAAAAGTTTACTTGTAAGAAAGCTTCAAAAACTGTTTTATGAGTTCATTGAATTATCAGCCTCAGTAATAGAGAGACCAAATTAATTTACATGAAATAGAATGAACTTATTAGGGTTATCACAATAACAATATCATTAGTAGTGTTTATCTATCCTGCAATATATGCAATTGTAATTCTTGGAATTAAGTACGTTTAGTTTGAGAGATAAACTTTTTTCCATCAAAGAAAACCTAGGAAGTTTCTAAAAATAAAAGAACGCATAAATTTAAAAAGTCTCGTCATAAACATTAGTTAATATATGAAAGTTAGGATATAACATATATTAGTAAAAATAATTACTTCTACATAGCATGCTCATTTGTAATGGGTAAGAACTATGATACCCTGAGGTATGTAACGAGGTATGAGGTGAGTAACCAAGTCATCGCAAAACGTCGAAGGAAATACACCTAGACTAAGGCCAGTGGTTCGAGAGAAAAACTCTTTTCCATCTAAAAAAAACTTGACAATATTCTAAAAATAAAAGAACGCATAAATTTAAAAGTCGTTGTCATAAATATCAGCAAATAATTCAAAGTTAAGATATGACATACCCCAATAAAGCGACCCCCAGTAGAAATCAAGCTCACGACCTCTGAAATGGTAATCAGACTTGATACCGCCGCACCAACAAGACAGCCTTGAAAAAAGATTAACAATGACAACCCAACAAAATATGCTCAAAAAAAGCAACTTTGCGAATATATTCATGTAAAGCACTAAAACGGTAATGAAATCTTCCTCAGCAGTTTTCCCAAACAGTGTTCAAAGGCAATATTTTAACTAAAGCCGTTTTACGAGAAAGACTATAACATATTCAGTGGGAGATCTAATAATCCGCCCTCACCGAGTGAAGCGGGTTGGCACTAAGGGTCCCTTTACACTGAAAAACCTTTTTACTTATTAAAGATGTAATTGAAAAACCAAATAAAATAGTTACAACATTTCTCTGCCGCATTAACTGTATGCAGTACACGAACTATTGTAAATTTGATTATATATATCCAATAAAAAATATATTAAAACTTGAATCCTACAACTCTCAACCCATATATGTAGACTCCTAACGTATAACGGTAAAATAGAAACAGTAAAATATGATTCTTAAAACAATAAATTTGATTATATGTTTTACCAAACGCACCTACTTAGAAATTGGGTATGTACCCAATCGTATAAGGTTTTGTGCAGCTTGAAGTCATGTAACCTCAAGGACTTAGCCAGCACGGGGCTATAATAATGACAGCTCATAAAACAAAAGTACACGACAGCAAAATCAAGAAAACATTTATTCCCAAGCGCACTAATTGTCTTGCTTAGCAAGTGACATTAAAAAGTAAAGAGGTTCTAAATTTCATTGATGCCGGTGAGTCGCCCATTAGCTCAGTTGGAAGAGGTTGCGGGTTCGAATCTCGGCATGGGTGGAATGTTTAGCCTCTAAATAAGTTTTTAAAAAGTGGCATTTCCTGAATTTGTTTGGGTAGTACATAAAGCAAACGTAAGCTCATATAAAAACTGAATGAAATTTTTAATGCAACCGCACCCTAAGACGCTGGTTTTCCAGATTCAAATAAAGATTAATATTATACATATTACATCTGCGGCTTACGGCTTATAGTCTCGGAGCCTCACGTATGAGAAATGAATCCCCCAAGGTAAATAATAAGCATAGTGCGACTTTCACGACTTAACTATTCTCGTAAATATTCACTATAATATTCACTTAAGTATTCATAAGGTTTAACTTAAAACGTTTAGATCACTAGAACTAATACAGTTTCTATTCAGGTTTTATTTACTTATTGTTTTACTAGAGCAGAGCACAATAACTATTTTCAGCAATGCCATGTCGTAAAAAGTAAGCTTTTGAGTGTATTTTTTTGCTATCAAGCCACTAAATGTTAGTGCAATCTTCCAGCGCGCCGCTTCAAAAGTCTATTTTAAAGGCTATCTTAAAGGTCCACTATAAATTTCTGGGAAACTAGTCCTTGCTTCATCTAAAATCTAAAAATAGACAACTTGATGGACACACACGCACGCACTCCCTCTCACATACACATAATGTAGTACAAATAGGATAGGGTTTACTTGTTTTTCTTTATTCAGTTTTGGGGCCTGTTTGTATTAATTTTACCTTTTTATCTTTCTTTCTACTAATTGCCTAAGCAAATCAGGAGCAGCTGACAACTAGCGCTAGACAATTTGTGACTAGAATCTTGCTGAGTTGCAGTTTATCGGTCTGTCAGTCCGCCTCTCAGTACAGAGACGACAAGTTCAATAAAACTATAATTCAACATAGAAGTACGCATTGATCGAACCTATATAACGGTAGGATAAAATCTTAGAAAAGTTTTTGTCATGTTCCTCTCTCATACCTAAATTACGGAGGCAATTTTTTTCTCGCCTACATCATAGTGTGGATGAAAAACCCCCTTTTCTATCAATGTTGATCAAATTTAGGGAATGTCGATCTGTTTGCGAAATATTAAGCTTTGAAGCGCAAATTTTGTAAAATGTCGTAGGTATATAACGTAGGGCGTCCCTTCAAGCCTCTTTCGGTTAAACGGTGGATTGTAGAAACCCAAAAAAAATCAGGTCAGTAGCATGTGCAATGAACTTAAAACAACTCACGGTCAAGTAGGCTTTAAAAGTTCGTAAACTTGTGAAGCCTACCATAGTACCCAACAGACGACCAACTTCAATAAAAAATCGGCCAAGTGCGTGCTTCGAGTTGGTGTTTTACTACCGGTAATAAAAACAAATGCTAGGCCAGGAAGTGTCACTTTTTGAACGCAGTATGCGCAGGCGCCTTGTCGTCATAGAGCAGTTGGCCGTGGAGCACTATGTGTAGTCGCTTGTTGCTCGCTCCAAAAAAAACTTCTCTCAATCTTTCGCCTTTGATACCTCTTTAGTTTCAAAAAAGAATTGATACCAAATAGCAAGTCAAATTGAAACAGCTCACGATCAAAATGTTCTCTCCGTTTTTAGATAACGTTACTTTCGTAGGCATTAATTCGTTTTGAAACGCCCAAACAGTCGACTGGCGCTTCGTTTCTGAATCGTATTGATAATTTCAGGACTCGTTACCTGTAATAATGTCGTACACACGCCGAGACAAACATGCTCTAAATTTGTTTATCATATCATGGCGCCATTCCACCCACGACTGCTACGGAGAATCGGTAAGGTTATGCGGCACAGCGTGAAACTACTCCTCCACACGTGAAAATCTACGCGTCGAATCTCACGAAGGCTATCCTATTCAATCTGCAGTATTTGCTGAATATCCCGATACGTAACTTGCCATTATCTTAAAATAAATGTTTCATTTCTAGCAAGCTCTCTTCCGTGACAACCGTCAAAATTGACCACTTTTTTCTTCACCCCAAAGGTAGTGGACACCGCTCTTCAGTTATACCAACGGTACACATTTGCCTCGTAAAGGTATGAATCCATGATGCCGTTTAAAGTCCAGGTTACGATTCGTCCGGTTTGAGGCGACACTTGAAGTCTTAAATAATCCTAGCGCAACAATTCTCCGGGCGCAGATCCATTTTTTAATGACACTCAATGAGACTTGCGGGAAAATTTTAAATTGGAATGTGAGATGCATAGTTAAAATAAGTCATATTCTTAGAATTTATGAAACTGGCCAGTCTCTTATACCTAAAAAAAATTTTTCGCAATACGTTTCAGTGGCTTCCTGTGGATCACTCCACAGATAAGGTGATTTAGCCAAATATTTTTTTGAAAACCGGTACACTAACCAGACATAAAATATTACTCGTAAGCCGGTGAAAAATCTGCGAATATGATACAAGCATAGATACCTCGATGACACCAACGATACGCTTATTTTAGATTCCGGTGTTTCTATACAGAGCGAATTTAAATTTTGAGTCAATTATTCAAAGGTTCATAATAAAGTTAATATTTGGCTACCACATGGTTGAATGAATGCTACGGACCATAATTTTAAAGTCGACAGAATCGTTAGAAATAACATGTTAAAGAAATAAAAGATTAACTTTCTGTCAATTATATTATAAGCGTAAATCCTAGTAAAATTATAGTATATGTCAACACACATGTGTGTATACAAGGACCTTCGTACTACTATAAATTATCCATAGTGACGTAGACAGCACTAAATGCTATGAGATACTACGTACTACGAGATTTAGTGCCACGAGACTTGATGTACAAGGTTCAGACAAGATACTAAAAATTATGCTCTTTAATGAGTATATTTGCTTGAGATATGTATACTGACTTCAAGCACGCTCGTGAAAAATCTTGCACCGGAAGCAAACATTATAATTTACGTGCCATGTGCAAGCAGACTCAAAAAAAATCAATTTTTTCAACATGTAGGTATGCTTTTTATTGCATACTTTCGTGATGATGATCAACCTATACATATTCTGATTAATATTTTATTTTTGATGTCATACTTTTGAAACCAGGCAAAGTAGCATGCATTTACGAAGTGTGAAGTTACTAAGTATTCCAGCCTGTCACAAATCCGGTTGATTGTTAGTTTTGTTACGTAAAAGTTACCGTTGAAGTTACGTAAAAAATAACAAAGTGCCTTTTTAATTTATACAATTAAAATTATAAGAACAAATAATTGAGAGAGAAAATGCTATTTCGAGAAAACAGCGGTGGTAGATTGAACCAATAACTTCGTTTTCTATGTTACGTACAATCGTAAACTCATAATACTAATACACTCGTTAACTATGACAGAAAACTTCGTAAGGATATTTTAGTATTTGAGGTTTCAACATATCTCAGTGCTTGAAATTTTGAATTTATAGTGGGAACCCGTGGTAATTAAGCCCAGACGTTTATAGGCTACATAAAAAAGAAAACAATAATAATAAAATAACCAAATAGAGGATTTACAAGCAAAGGGGAAGATAAAAAGTAGCCGGAACCAGCGTGCATACGTTCAATGACTAATAAACGTTAATGAAGCGAAAGTGATATGTCATGATCTTGGCAAGTGGCAGTCCCTGGTCACTGCCTACCCATCTGGGATACAGGTGTGAGGTTATGTTATGTAATAATAAAATGTATGAAAATAAATAAAACGTAGCGTTCTAGTCGTAATTTTTACCTACACAAATTTCCCTTGAATTACGAACAAACGCCGCTAACAGGTACACCAACAGGTATCTGAGAGCTATGTAGAATTAGATGAAATGTTACTTTGTATATTTTGTGAGAAAAACGCAAAAACTATGTTAAATCTACTGTTACGAAGCCAGACATAGTGTAGATTTCTCGTACTCTGCTTGCTACGAGGTTTTGCCTCAAGCGCTACGAGCTTGCTACGGCGTAGCAGACAGTCCTTGGTAGCGCGCGTATGATTTGAAAACTTAGTTCAGATTAAGATGACTGCGGTTTCACGCGACACGAAATGAACTAAACTTAATATTTTGTTTTACTAGTGTAGAGGTTTCAAGGTAGAGTTTAAGTTGTATAAAACGTTTTTTATTGTTATATTGTGAGGATGACTGCATAAATTATTTCCAAAAAACAAACGGTTAGACTCTCTGCTACTTCAAGTGTAGGTGACTTTTTTTGTAATAAATTTGCATAACATGTTGTGTGGGTAAAATTATATCATTGCTATTATCTAAGTCTTTGGTAAGATATAGTCACTCATTTCGACGCTTCAAATAGATTAGTAAACAAAATAAAAAGAATTATAAGTACTTTCTAAGACCACTGAAACTTTATTTGATAGTTATCAGTCAAATCCTACTTACATCGTCATGCCTTCGAAGATCACTGGTATAAGTTCTCAAGCACCACACAACCATCAGTTATTATAACCAACTACCGAACATCCAAGAGTCCAAGACCCTGTGCCAAAAACATCGAGTCCATGTCCACGTGCTTCCAAAAGCCGCGTTCAATTCAGCTGACGTGATATTTTACCGCCAAAAATTCCTCCGCTGGGACAACCAGTCTTTCCTATAGCCAACTGAGTACTGACAACTGTCACTTGTCCGGCCGGCACCTCTCGCTCGCTACGCGCGCTTTCCTTGCCCCATCTTGCTCCGAGCGAGAATTTTGTTCCGGCACTATACACACACGACTCTAACTTGCCAGGAGTTGCCTGAATTCTTTGTGCTCGTGTTAGTGTGTATGCTCGCTGCGTATGTACGGGTCCGTCATGCTAAATGCATCTTCACGGTAACTTGCTGTGATGCACAATGGAAAGCCGAAACGTTAAAGAGTTTCGTCCTTAATCGAGCTGGGTAAAGTTGAATTTTGCGCGCGGCGTTGTGTGGAGAAGGGTTTGTTTAGAATTGAAGCAGTTTTAAGTGTGCGCATGTCCGAAGCCCGTGTTTGGTTTTTTGAACGTGCAAAACTAGCTCTATCTTTGTTCTACGCGAAGTTTTGTTTGCATGAAAATGAAGCGCTGTAAGTTTCCTAATTCATGTTTTTTGCGGACTAAAATAGCTACGGATACGTTAATGAGATGCTTTGTTCTGTCCCGCAGAGCGTGTCTGACATTTTAATTTCTCAGAGCAACAGATTCAGGTTTTGTAGGTAGTGAAAAGGCATTAAATTAGCGTTAATAACCACCGCCGCATGCCTCAGTTCATTTGTTATCAATTTATCTGTAATTAACCAAAAAGGTTTAATTATGTGTTTTTATTCCCTTGAAAGTTACTAATGAACGAAACATTTTACTTTTCATATCAATCACGTTCGCTGTCAATATAATGGAGCTGTTTCTACAATGGAGTTTGTAGATAGTGCCTTCGGCTCATAAATATCATACTTACAAAGTTCTGACGTTTAAAAAATAATACTGTTGTTAACGTGTTCTTGATGAGGTTTAATATTAGTAAGGTGCAAGTATTCCGTCAGTTAATGTATATAGCATTTGATTTTTTACCTAGAACAATATTCCTTTACACATATTATACGCATTTAAATTGGTTTATGTTATGACATAGTTTTATATAATGTTGTGTTTAAATGTGTAGTGTTTAAGTTTTGTTTTTATACCTAAACGAACGTGTGCGTCTGTTTTGGCGGGCATTTAAGCTCAGAACCATAACCTTTTATTTTTTTATTGTCACTTGTTATACTCACTTAATAAATAAAATAAAATTAGACGATGTGAATGTAAAAGAAAAAAAAAATTTTTAAAACTAAATGACACGTTTTGTTTCTATGTGCAAAGAACTTTACGACAATGAAATTTCCGAGTTCATGGAATATTTTTCCTTTTTTTTTTCAATGTATTTATAGCAAACTTAAGCAGTTAAATGCAGCACAAGCAGTTAAATGGTTATACCAGTGGTTTCACATTCATGTCCAGAACAGGTTCGAGTCCCAGAACACAAAAGACTATGTTTTCCTTGCTAATAAATAAGATATATTCTATTTATGTTGATACTGAACTCACTCTGTGCAAGTTGCTCTTGGCCGGTTTTGGTATTATATTATTATTTTCATAGCCCATACTATGGTTTTCATTTTTATTTCCTGTGACATATTGTTTTGTAACAAATAAATTTGACTTTGTTTTGTTGTAAACTTACAAACACCGTATAAAGAGACCAGACTTGCTACTTTCCATGACCCTGCCAACCTCTATAGCTTTTTCAACTTACGTTAATCACTGAATGCATTCACGATTGCAGGATGTATGGTTTCTGTAGGTAAGTGTCTGATAATAAAAGGTACATCTGTTGTCAGCTACTGTGTATTATTCTTTTCAATTAATATATTTTATCGGTACCATCATAGAAATTAGGTAGCTTGAATATTTATAATAATAATAATTAATGATAAAAATGGAACTAAGCCTAAAACATTCTAATTTAAATAAAATATTTGAGCCAGATCGCTGTCGGGCGGCAGAGTACCAAGAAGGCTGGCGGCATTGCCTCGCTGTATGGCTAGGCTTATTCTTTGGCCAAAGTAAGCACCAGCCCTCGGGTCTCCTGAAGCGTCGACTAGGCGCGACGAGATCTCCTTAAAGAGGAGTCTCGCCTCCGGACCCCATGGCCCCAGAGTCTCGACTCCGAAAGGCACAAATATATAGCCCTGCCCTATGGCTGCAAAGGAAAATAGAAATTTTATGTATATTTTGTTATGTCAGAATCGAATCTCTACAATGATTGCACGAATATGATCTACAAATCTCATAACAATAGAAGTTTACCTCGCTAACCAGAGACCTTATTGCTGGGACATTCTTCAAGTGACTTTAACGTTCTAAAAATACTCGTTGGCAAGTTAGGTACATTTTCGTGTGTGGTAGATATCATAGGTTTTGCTCCTCCTAGTAGTAATCTTCCTGTGTAAACTTGCTTACTTGACATGTCCAAAGTATGACCATGGCAGTCGAGGCTCGAGATAGCCAATAGACTGCAGTCTTGTCTACCTTAAAATAGTTATTGCCATATTAAATAAAAGTGTTGTATTTTTACCTGACAACACGATAAATATTTTAATCTAAAAGTAAGAAACTAAAATCAAAAAGAAGTCTATGCTTCTCTAGGCCTTGCTTCACCTCCGTGGGTATCAGACATGCTTCGGTCTCGAAAATAGTGTCAAAAATATTATGTCAAAAATAGTGTTTAACCCGGCCGAAATTGTCTCGGCAATACCGCCATGTTACCCAGTTGCAGAGAAGTCTCGGTGGACTCCATCTCGGTCGCGGTCGCCATGTTAGCGTCGAAACATTTTAGGCTCAACAGAGAAATTATCATTTTTGCCGATGGGCATTTTTCGGGCATGGCAAAGTAAGCAAACTGAGCGTCTAAGTTGTTTAAATACCTCGCTTTAAATTGCCAATCTGCGGTAACCACGCGTGAGAATTAAAACCTTACTCCCTCTCAGAGAGAAGGCCTGTGCCCCGCAGTGGGACGTTTATTGACTATGTGGCGAGCACATGTCAACTCTGCGCGCACTACAAACTCCAACATTCCTGCATCGCGCAATCAAAGTGTTTCAATGACGGGTATATTTATGGTTTCATACCATAAATATAACGTCCGACTCATCATAGTTGGACCGGCCATCCCCAGGCATACGATTTGCCTGGAGGGAAATTTCTCTTTATAGTGGAAGAGCACGATCACCCGCTTTTCCCTATAGACGTGACCCGTGACAGAACATTGCCAACCTTCCTTCGCTCTCGCAGCACCCCACATACGTCTCAAAGCAAGGCCAGCAATCTTCCCTCTCACTTCATCAGTTCACTACAGTCAACGCACCTAAAACTATATAAAAAATAGAAACCAAACTCGGACCTAAATTCGTTTCAATTGATTACATTAGATGGATAGACTTAAGGTGTCCAACTGGCATGCCTGCATAGTTAATTACATCAGCGAATGGGGGCGCCGACTAACTATTCAAAGTCCTCTAACGTTACGAAACAAGAGGCGAGATAAGTGAAGCACTCTTTCAGCAGCAGTCCCGTTTTTGCAGGGCTATGAATAACAATTTAGGCGGGAGGCAGCGGCGCAAATACTTGAGCGGGGAAGTTTGTCGCGGAGTGCCCAAACTCACGAACAATACACCCCGCGACGTGGATGTCAGAAGTAGAGCCGAGATTGGATTGGAGACGGCGGCGGCGTCACGATGCAATTAGCAATTTTTTTCATAGTAATTTGGTAATTATGGATGCATAGTTAAAGGGGGCAAATGGGATCATATTAAAATGCCAACAACGTCTGTCTCATACATAAAATACTTTTGGTTTGGACCCTAGTTGTAATTTTCACGGCATATGTATTATTATGGTAAATTATAAACGATTAAACTAGTATCTCTTAATGATACGGGGTACTCATTCATAGTTATATATTAAGCGGGTCTAATCGCGATTATTAAACTTAGGCAGCAATAAATAATTGATTCATATTTATTAAGTAAAACGGATAAACTATGTCTAGGCGTGCAATTGCATTGCCTTACCTTAAAATTTCCTACAATATTAAATATACTTTTTATTACAACACTATATTTAAATCATTCAGTATCTTTTAGGGTTTGTTGCATTTCAATGTTGACCTGGCTAATGAGGTCTGTAAGCTAAAGTTCCCTAAACTACCTCCGGACCATGATACTTTTTATTATTATTATTATTATTAAATTCTTTATTGTACCTGTTAAGATTGTACAATTGGCGGGCTTAATACTAAATAGTATTTTATTCTAGCCAACCAATATTTGCCTACCATTTGGATCTTTGGATCTTCGCACATGCGTGGCTACCGGCATTCCAGTGTTTTGCCGCTTGAACCGCCTTTATAGATGTCACTTTGTCACACTTGCAAGTTCACCAGGCATCTCAGATAACGACTTCATAAACAAACACATCACTCTCTCTTATTATTACTTAGTATTCATCAAATAAGAACTCATTTTATTTTCTTTGCAATCAAAAAAATATACCAAATAAAAGGCCTTTAATTAATACACATATTTGGTAAATAAATTCCAAGCACAAAAATTACCTTACAATGTACGATATTTTAGTCCCTGTCTAATGAGACATTTGATTTTTGACAAAAATAACAAAACACAATTGCAATTAAATGTAATTGCCATGGTGTTTTGTTATTTTTGTACGGTGGTCTACTGTGAACTGTATAGAAAGCGGATGAAAAACTAAGGAAAAGGATAAAAATATATAATAAGAAATGTATACGAGAAAATGCTATGAGACAAGGCGGTTGACGTACAGGGTGGTCCAAACGGTGACGTCCAGAACAAATATAGATTCCATATATACCCCATGTGACCGACTGACAGTAAAAAACAATATTTATAGAAAGGTCTACAACAATATTGGTATTAGTCATCAGTAAGTCTTTACTGCGAGCCCTCGCAGCTCGCAGCCACTATCAGGGCCTCTTCTGTTAATGCATTTTAGTGCCATGACAGATGGTCATGGTCGGATCACGTGACGTGTTTTTTCATACCATTGACGCCTAAAAGATTTGATGTATATGCGCGCCTAGATAAGACGCAGCAACGAAATATAATCGCCATGTTCATGCAATGGTCATTGTACTACAATGCATTACCAGAATCTAGGGCCAGGCCTTGTCTTATATTCCTGACAACTTCTCAGAGGACACTTTGTAGGTTTAAATTAAACTTTAAATTCAGAGCAATAAATGAATTATGCACGGAAAATAAAAAATATATAGGTAACTGCCGGCTAATGTAGATAGAACTTGGAAAATGTTCTTATTTCTTCAACTTTCAAATGTTGTAATTTAAGTTAGAATATTACAAAAATGTTTGCTGTGAAAACTATTTTATATTTTTTAAGCAAAGAGCCCTAAAACAGAGCTATTTCAAAACAAAAGAGGTATTTTATTCCTGTACAATGTAGGTACTACATAAGAAAGCGCCAAAGAACTCGGCATCTAATTAGATTATACTCGTAGTTATTTTATCAGAAAAACATCCACTTCTGCGGTTATAAAAAACGTAAGTTACAAATTAGGGGCATGAGGATATACATCGTCATCGTCAGGCTATACTAGGCTACTGCTGGATATAGCCCTCCCCTAAAGAGCGCCACGTTGTACTATCATAGGGAGTAATGCCCATAATCCCCACGCTGGGCATGCGGGTTGGGGATCGCAGTTCGGTGGAATTGAACAGCAGGGGCGCTGCTGCCTACCCCGGTTTGTGTCCCTTAGTCGCCTTTACGACACCCGCGGGAAGGACTGGGTTTGTGCTATTCTCTAGGCCGAAACCACACATGTGTGGTTTCGGCCTAGAGAATAGCACAAATATGCTGCAGCATATACGCAAGTATTCAAAATAGCAAAAAAGGCATATCATGATATCTATAGAGTTTAGTTTATATTTTATTTTCCCCTGAAGCTTACCCAATCGACAGAGACGCTGCAATTTCAGGCAGACAATGTCAGAATGTTAATGCAAATTATTGTTAAACTACGAGTATTTGTCAACAGTAATGCGATACCTACTTACCTATTCTAGGTGGTAACGGATTCTAGGTTGCACAGAGATTTAGGTAAATCAGAAAAGTCAGAAGCCAAAAGATAGCCAGAAGAATGTAATACTATGTGGGTATTGCATATCCTTACTACTACGTTTAATAACAGTTATACTAATTATATTATTGATATGATATGTTAATTAAAGGTATCATGAATATGAAAGGGATAATATTTTGAAACTTTAAATATGAAACAAATATTAAATAGTTTGAATTATTAACACTTAAAAGAATTTTCACGTGACATAAAGTCAAAAAGTCAGAAGTTAAACAAATAGACACGAACCATCTACCAGCCGCCAAGAAAGATACACCAATTCATGCGAAGTGTCAAGCACAGGATTCCCTTACAAGAGGCAGGAGTATACAAGCTTGACTGTGAATGTGGTTCCTCGTACATTGGTCAAACCAAGCGTACCATAGCTGAGCGGGTGAAGAAACATATCGCGGATGTGAAACATAAACGCTCTGGTAGATCTGCAGTCAGCGAGCATACACTTAGCGGTACCAACCACTGTATACATTTCGATAAAGTTAAAGTTCTAGCCCGAGAAAACCGTTTCTTCCCTAGAATGATACGCGATTCAATAGAGATCTGCCGGCATCCAAATTTTAATAGAGATCGTGATTGGAACATACCGGTAGCATGGGAACTAGTGCTTAAGTGCATGAGACCCCCTCGCTAGAAGTGTGACTGTAGAGTAAAAAAAAAATTCAATTAATAATCAGTATTTTTAAGTTCATGTAAAGTACTTAGTATATAAATTTAATTTTAAAATCTGCCTAAAATTGCATACTCCGCCACGAAGGCCAAGTTCGGGTTGGTAGAGGAATTTGAGGCAGTGGCGGGCCTTACTGTCAGAAATTATCAACCCGCCTATAAGGCCTCAGCACCGCGTGCCTCGTGAAGCACGGCACGTTAATAAAACGTTTACTTCATAAAAAACAATGTTTATTCAATGGAATTTGTTCAAAATTTTCCTTCCTTTTATAATATTACTCGTAGTCCGCTGGGGTGAGACGGTCCAGTCTAATACAAATTGCGCTTTAAAGCTTAACGTACCCATAACGAATCCTTGTTCAAATGTATTCGAAGGAATCAACAAATGGTTTTCCTATACCCACAACATTTTTTTATCTATTAACTTTTGTGCAATAAAGCTTAACAATCATTTATAAACTGTGACATGCGCTAGAAATAATTAGATTAAATACTAACCGTCAAGGAAAATATCGTGAGGAAACCTGCATCTCTCAAGTGTTCACACACCTCAAAGCGCTTAAAATTGGCAATCCGCGTTGGGCTGGTGTGGTAATTAATATAATTAATTTAATTCATTTTAAAAACTTAATTTAAGGTTTAAAAACCTATTTAGAGGCTAAAAATTTCACCCATGCCGGGACTTCAACCCGCGACCTCTGGCTAACCGTGCCAGCGCTCTCCCTACTAAGCCAATGGGCGACTCACCGGCATCAGTGAAATTTCGAACCTCTTTACATAGCCATTGTCCATAGCACGGGTTAGTGCATTAAAAATAATATAATTAATCTAAGCTTACAAATCAAATTAGGGTCATTTTAAGTTGGATAGAAAAACGTCACAAAAATTATGAAAAACCGTCACGTATGTAGCCTATGTAGAACCAGTGTAGTTATAGCTTGATGGCCAAGTAGTTAAAATTGCCGAATCAATTATTGCGAGGGCTATTAATTTCAGTGGGCCGTCCACTTGTGAAGTTGTGCAACAATAGGCGCCACTTCACATCCAATTAAAGGCACTCCAACAATGAGGAACTGCTTGAACTTGCTGCTTGACGGCGACCCTTCCCGGCAGTTGACAACTGGCGCTGTCGAGATTCTCGCGACTGTCATTCTGGAAATTAGGCGTGTCAAGTGTCAAAAGCAATTCCCATACAAGCGTAGTTTGGTTTTCATTTACAAACGAAATCGATGGCAATGTTACTTTGGTATGACGTTACAATACATCAAGAGGACAAAAATCGAAGTTTGATGATGCCTACAACTGAAAATATTATAATTAAAAAAAAAACAGCCAAGTGCGAGTCGAACTCGCGCATGAAGGGTTCCCTACCATTATTAATTTCATTAGAGTGCATCATACTTATCTGACCCGGTGAGGGCGTAACTTTTCTTATAATATACAAGACGTTTTGACACCTCTACCGAGTCATATAATTTTGTCAAACAATATATATTTTTTGAAGTGAGTATACAGCTAGAAGCGCTCGTGGCCTAGCCGAACCAAGTGATTGGAACCAATCACTTGAATTAAACAACAACAGGCACGGTCAGGTGCATGATGGGTGACCGTCCGGTAAATACCGCTAGTGGCATTTTTCCGAGCGCTTCCGTGCTTCGCAAGGCACGTAAAGCTGTTGGTGCTGGCTGTCATGTAATGGCAGTCGTTAAGCCACGTCAGAGGCCTTATGGGCACCTTGATAACTTCTGACAGTAAGGCCCGCCACTGCCTCAAATTCCTCCTCCAACCCGGACTTGGCTCCCGTGGTGGAGTATGGCCTAACCTTCCTGCGATGTAGGAAGAGACCTGTGCCCCAGCAGTGGGGATATACAAGGGTTGATAACGAATACAACTAAATATTCTGTGATTTTTTCAGCCTCTTTATAGTATTTTCTAAGCCTCTTTATGTTAACGTAAATTACGTTTGCTGTATGGGAGCCCTACTTAAAATATGTATCTTTTATTCTGTTTTCAGTATTTGTTATAACGGCAACAGAAATAAATCATCTATAAAAAATTCAACTGTCTAGCTATCACGGTTCATGATATGCCTGGCCTGCCCGCTTACCCTTTGGGTACAGAACCCTAAAAAAATAATTATAGCCTCATAAAACTTTTCATAGAAACTATTCTGAAGGCTATGATTTATTTTTGATGAATTCATTTTCAATTCTAAGCATGGTCAAACCTTGATTCGTGTCTATATCGTGAACTAGCAAAGTTTTTAAAAACCTATTTAGAGGCTAAAAATTCCACCCATGCCGGGATTTGAACCCGCGACCTCTGGCTATCCGTGCCAGTGCTTTTTCCAACTGAGCTAATGGGTGACTCACGCATCAGTGAAATTTCGAACCTCTTTACAACATTCTCTGTATTACGTAGCCAGAGGTCGCGGGTTCGAATCCCGGCATGGGTGGAATTATTAGCCTCTAAATAGGTTTTTAAAAATGGTCCTTAGCACGGCGTAGTGCATTAAAAAGAATATAATTAATAGCAAAGTTTTATTGCGGTCTGTAAATAAAAACCAAACTACGTTTGTATGGGAATTACTTCTTGAGGCGCATTAGTATCAACTCTTTGTCTGTTGCCACTGCTGGGGCACGCGTCTCTTTCTGAGAGAGGAAGGTTAGGCCTTACTCCACCACGGGGGTCAAGTCCGGGTTGGTGGAGGATTGTAAAACAGTGACGGGCCTTACTGTCAGAAGTTATCAAGCTGCTCATAAGGTCTCTGACATAGCATCATCGTCATCAACCATTATGTCGTCACCAAAAGGCACAGGTCTATTCCCTGAGAAAGGTATAGGCCATATTCCAACTCGGGGGCCAAGTCCGGATTAGTGGAGGCTTGCAAAGCTATAGTGGCTGGTCTTACCGTCAGAAGTTTTCAAGCCGATTTCTACACATATTTTTTACAAAAAGTACTGAGCTAATATCCCCCTAGACGTTTTCGGCAATGGTGACTGCTATTTGGGTCTTGATTATGGTTGGTTGGGGTCTTAAAAACTCAACGGTAGATATAAGTAATTTAAAATTACGCGGTGGGAGCGTCATGTCGCGTCGGAGGGAGGATGTGGGTTTCAATTCCGGTAGGTAACAATATCTCTGTCTCTGACCATTCGTAAAGTTTAAGTGGAAATACCACTAGCTGACCGTGACGGAATTCATCAGGAGGAAATCTGAGTATCCGCAGACACACCTCAGCGCTTGAAATTGCCAATCCGCGGTGGGCATGCCACGTAATTAAGCCCGTACTCTCTCTGAGAGAAGGCTTGAGCTACATAATATACAGATTACATTAAAAACATATCATATCAAATAGAACTCTATAAAAAACATGTTGTCCATATGCTGTTATATATAAAACTTATACTAATTACGGAATTAAGGTAATTACGTTTTACCAAATAAATACGTAATAGCGGTTTGACCAGTTTTATATGTAACTAAATCCGAATTATACTAAGTAGAATACAAGCGTGTAATGGTAGATTTTTTTGTTGACTGTACTGTACCGTTTATTCGCATATTTTTATGACTAGCGGTGAAGTACAGTTATGTGAGGAGTTATTAGACTGCTGCTTGTTAGTGGGACATCTTGCAAGTAACCGGAGTAGGGGTAACTTGTGCAACTCTCGGGAGATTATCAGGTCATCTTCTGCAGATATATTTCGCTCATTTTATTTCATGCATAACCTTTGGGTTTTAAAAGCACGAGGAGCTTATGGTCCTGACGTTGTGGCCGAAATATTTATGGAATGAATGAAGAATCAGCGATGATCCAAAATGACCTAGTTTTCCAAATGGATACCTGATTTAACTTGTAACATTCATTTATTCGCAATTTTTGTACCATTTTGAATAAAACCTTTTTGGATTGATTTAATTTCAAAGGTTTTTAAATCCTTTCCCCAAATGAAAAAAAATAGAGACCATTATTTGATAACTTCATTCAATCATTTTCACATTCATTTGGTCTGTTCGTTAGGACTTGTTCCCTTATCAGTAATGGTATAGAACATAATGTTGAAATTTATATCTAATTCTTTGAACTACTGGTTACCTTGAAAATTAAGCTTCTACTAGGCCGACTTGACGAATATTAAGAACTATTAAAAGTCAACCATTTGTGTCACATTTTTTATGCAAACAAAGTCAAAATCTATATGGTACTTTATAATTATACTTTAGAATCATAAAATTGTGCCCTCCTCATCTGAGTAACTTCGTGATTCAGTATATTTGGTATTAAAAGCCCTTTTTACGTATTTTTTCTATCTCTTTTCCGCATCCCGAAATGTGGCCGCTGGCTTACAGCGGAAGTAAAAGAAAAAAAATCTTAAACACTTAATTTGTAGATATTCCACGTACAATATTATTAAAAAATAATGGCTCGTATTAGGGTTCTGCGAATAAGAGGCGCAGGACTGTGTGCACGTACGTTTGCTACTGAAGTTAAAAGTTAAATGCAACGACTTGGCGCTACTTTACAATGTGATCCTGTAGGCTCACCATACAAAGAGTTATTTTGCAGTTGAATTGTATGGAGTAATGTTACATAGTTACTTTATTGTATATGCACAATTTAGTTTATATTCGTTTAATCAGAACCCTCGGGCGCTAGATTTGCTTGCCTTTGTCCAGATTCTTCTATCATTACACAGCGCTTTTTTTAAACATAAAGGAGTTCTATGTGAGCAAGCGCTTAAAATATCCAATCGGCGGTGGTCACACGTGGGAATTAAGCCTATACCTTTTTAAGAGAAAAGGCATGCTTCCTGGGTACTAATGAATGTCGGCTACATCGTATCGTCCAAAAAGACTATTGGCTCCCGCGAGCCATTTGGAGCCAACATCGTTAAACCCGTCCAGTGTATATCATTATCAGTGTATATTATTTATATAATTACTTTTAGTAATAAGGCCACCACTTGTACTGTACTGTTATTTTATAAGTCTCTTATGTAATCCTTGGTGTACATGCAATAAAGAATATTCTATCTATCTATCTATCATTAGTTTAGCATCCATAACTTCCCGCCCTTATGACCGGTGTCGGTTTATCACATTTACCTACAGTTACCTGTCAACGTAACATAATCGACCTCGTGCACTCTACTTAGTTACGTTACGGATGACTGCACCAAGCAAAGGTTGACCTTCTGTCCACTGTACTAACCCAGGGTTTTTACAAAAAATCTGTCTACGTGTTTTTTTATGCTCTTTGGCCAATTCGCAGCTGTAAAAATTTTGTATGGCATACATATATAGACACATAACCTCAAGCCTGTATCCTAGAGGGCTAGGCAGAGACCAGGGACTGCCATTTGTCACGATCCTGACAGATCGCCTTCGCTTCATCAACGTTCAAAAGTCGTTGCATGCAGGCATACCGGTTTCGGGTACTTTTTATCTTTCCCTTTGCTAATACATCCCCTATTTGGCCGATGTATGTCCGCCTGGGACGTCCTTCACTAGCCCTTCCACTCACATACGCAATATATATTTGTTTCGTCAATCTTTCTTCCTTCATCCTCAATCCTCTGTATGGCAAAAGTGCTTGAGAAGCTACTTGCAATCTACAATCCGCCTGAAATTCTCGTTAAGAGAAAAGGGTGATTTTGCAGCAAACATGTAAAGCTTGACCTGCTGTCGACTGTATTAACCGACAGTTTTTACAATAAACCTATCTGCATGTTTTTGCATGCACTTTGGCTAACTCGCAGCTCTTAACAACATTAACAGATTGGTCTATGAGGAACAGGGACTAACACCTGTTTCGGGTTTCCTCTTCAGCACAGCTTTATTTATCCCATTTACAATTTACATATTATACATTACGGAAGACAAACGTAGCCGCGACTCTCGTGCGCCATACCGGAACCAATTAAAATATGATGGCGGAGTGGACAAACATGAGGTCGGCGGAATTAAATGACAGTGGGCATTTGTTCGGGGATTCACCCGCCTTGCCACGCGGATGGCTACAGAAAGGCTATATTCGTACTAAGTGTAGGTACACTGCCTACATACTGAATTTTTATACGCGTATAGCTGAAGAACAGCGGTGGTAACTGTACAGATTATAAGTACAGCAAGATTCATATTCGTGTCAGGAAGTAAAGAAAATTTGGAATCGATCCTTTAAATATATATTCTTTACTAGCTGTGCCCGCGGTGAACCCCGCGGTTTTTCGGTTTTCCCATGGGAATAAAAAAAAATCCGCATTAAAACGTAGCCTATGTGTTAATCCAGGGTGGCAGGGTGTGGGGTGCGATGCCAGATAACCTTCACGTGTACCCCTCCGCTTTCCGTTCCATCTGACTCTATGAACCAGATGGAGGGGCAAGTGGTGGGGTCGGTGCACCCTGAGCGTTAGTCAGTAAGTTGTTATCGGAACTTGCTATCTAACGGCGAATAATCTGGCGGGAGGGGTCGCGTGGGCCCTTTTTCACTCTGTGGAGCGGGACCCAGGCGACCAACCGATTGAAGGACCGACTGGGGGGGCGCCGCTGCGCGGAAGCGCGCACGCCTCGTACCAGTCGGACCAGAGTGGCCGTCGGGACGCGGAGGGTCGGGGGACCCTCCGCCTCCATCGCGGCGGGCCGGAGGGCGCCCTTGCGTGTTCCGAGGGTGCCTTCAAGCACGGAGGGGGCCCGCGCGGTCGCTCTCCGCCTTCTCTGCTTTCAGAGCAGGGGGGGTGGTGACATACACACTAAACAAACTTTCGCCTTCATAATATTAGTGTTATCTGATATGATGATATTAATATATAGTTTTACAGTGTGTGTGTCACTGAACTTCTCCGAAAGGGCTGGACAGTTTTGAATTAATGTTTTTGTATGCGTTTGGGTGGCGCCCTGAATAGTTTAGATTCACTCTGGCCCTGCATGCAGGACAGCGTCTGTGGGGTCCGCTAGTAGATATATATATATATATATATATATATATATATATATATATATTAATTGATTGCAATACAATAATTGATGCCAAATAATTTATAAACATGTATATATATACCTGTTTATAAATTATTTGGCATTTATTTATTCATTTAGAAAGTTGTATGTCACCAAGGACTTCTAGTTGTAGGATTCTGCACCTCTGTTGCAATCATTTATTTGGCACATATAGCGCTACGGGCACTGCCAATGCCAAAATTAATCGCTTTCCAATAATACTTAAGTTTTTCGTGAAAGTTGATTGAAAAGTTGCACGCGCCAACAGCCAACAAGAGTTTAGATTTCAGTAATGAGTTAAGTATTCAGATACTTCTATAGAGCAATAGAGACTTTCACATGTTTTTACCAATGTAATAGAAGATGAAAACCAGAAACAGTAAATAAATTGTTGTTGATACCACTAAAAATACCTTTTAACCGGAATTTCAAAACGTAGAAAATACATTTACTTATAGTTTCGTGATATCAACCCTTGCTATGTCATCACTGCTGCTGAGGCAAGGGTCTCTTCCTGCATCGCAGCAAGGTTCTAGGTTACTAGTTTCGTAAGAACAATAATTGATTGGCGGATAAGCCAATAATCGTTCGCACTGTCGAATTTCAGATCTTCAACTTATTTAAAACTTAATAAGACCTTACGATAACTTTAAGTCAAACCTTGTCAGCTTGAGATAAGGTCCAGAACCAATGTACAATTAATATTAGCCGTGACTAATTAAGGGTTAAGCGATGAGAAAAACTAGTAGTCCACGCTGTTTGATATAAGTAGATAGATAAGATAATTTATTATTATTTGCACTTTTTGACACTAAGATAAATACTTACTTAAGTGTACAATTTTACATGGTGCGCAATAAACAGTTTAACCTAATCTTACCGAGAAAGAACAAGAAACTTGAGTGTCAGAGGTGTTTAAAAACCTCAGTGGTTGGATTGCCAATCCACATTGGGCAGATGTGGTACTTAACACCAAACTCTCTCTTTCTCAGAGAAGACCTGTGCCCTGCAGTGAAATGTATATAGAAAAAAAAAGATATACCTCCCCCACGCCATTGATGGAAATGAGAGTTTCACATCGAATATAATTTCATCGGTACACGCCCTCACTGGTAATCGTATATGGGTCCGTTGGGCTACCACCGCTGTATCTTAACCTTAATGAGCCAGGGACGGAAGCCTTATATCTACTTAATTCTCATACTAAAGTGGGATAAAGGAGAATCCCACTTTGGTATAAGAATTGATAATTTGAAGTGTAACTTCTTTAATATATTTTATTTTAAAATTGATACTGTAATAACATATCTCTAGTGGTAGTGCACTGTATAGACGTTTTATTGGATCTTATGCAATATCATAAGTGCTTTTGTGCTCTGGAAACATCCAATCTTCCAGGAATCAGTGTGCTGCATACAACTAAGCAACAAATATCCCTTTCTAATAATATCGAAGAACAACATCACTTTAAATTTCCTAAACAGCAAATCTCGCTGAGAACGTTGTAAATCCCACGTTTGCAGCTTTAGTAGTACGATAAATATATTCCCTGGCAGGCAATATACATTTTTCACTTTAACAACATAGAGGGCTGGCCTACAATATCGTTATTATATATTACAGTGAGTGTCACATACATAATTTAGTTGTATAGGCATAGCTACTTCATAATTTACATAGCAAGGACGCCTCAAACGACTTTGTTAGTTTCAGTTCCTTGGTATCACAAGTTGAGTTGTACAGCGACAGTAATTCAGTCGATAGCACTTAACCTTTAAATGCAAGCACTCTATTCAGTCATGTTACGGGTGTTTTTTTAACTGTATAAACAATCAGCCTTTATCGGTGATATTAGACGTTGGCCATCGGGCTATTTTCCTTCACCTTTAGGTGGGGTGTGATCACTGGATGTGTGAGGAGGCGCTATCTATTCCCCACTTTTAAGACTAGAAAGAGTATTTAAAAAAAGAGTAGGTACATGTTTTAAAGAATATTTTAAGTATGTTTTCCCTGGTATACAACAAAATTCACAAAGAAAAATAAAATGGTGCCTATACCTTAGCCTGTATTATTAGTAATTACTCTAGGTATTTAATTTAGGTACTTTTGTGTCACAAAATGTGATACGGAAGTATATCTCCAATCATATTCAGAATACAGAAACGCAGATGTTATGCGAGCAAAATATCGGTCGACATGTCAGCCCATCAATCTTTACATCTAAACAGTTAACGGTAAACTTTGCAACAAAAATGTTATGGTTACCGGCAATGGCACGAGTCACGCTTTTTATGGGAGTAAAATGTCAGATTTTGACAATTAATGTACTGAAAAGTCTCGATCTTTGACAGTAAAAACGCGCGACTAGCGTCGTCAGACTACTAATGATTCTGTCGAGTGAATACTGGTTTTCAACAATTCGTCGATGGCAGAGTTTGGAACGCGGAGGACACGTTATTCCTGGCAGCCTATTATATTAATACACTTCATAAAGTATTTGAGTTAATAAAATTGTTTTCTCTTCACCACAAACATGGTACAGACAGAAAGGTCGATTTTTAACCTTTTGAGACTTACAGACATCACATATGGAAAAAAATCCGAAAAGTACTTGTAATTTTTTATTTAATATAAAATTAATGATTTTCACGTAATTTCTTTTTTTTTTAATAAGAGCCATTATTGACGTCAAATTTTGCTCCGTCTCTTGTCTTTGGAAAATGGCCGAGTAAATTGTAAATTGGGATGACGATCTGCGAAAAACTGCAGGCATATGCGGCAAGCTGAAAAAAGGGCGCTATGGCGCTTATTAGGGGAGGGCTATGCCCAGCAGTGGACTAATATAGCCTGAAGAAGAGAAGAGAGAAATGTTGTAAAGTCGGAAGTTAAGTGGTTAGTTATCCTGATGCCCAAGGAGTGGGGAACTCAGAAAGGATTCTCTAACGTTGTGCCTAAGAAATTATGTAAGTGAAAAACAACTTGGAAACGTTTTGGGATTCTGAGTTCCAAACCTTTTTTTTTTAAAACAAGACTATATTATTTTGCGTAAGGTTATACCATTGAATTTATTAAATTCAATGGTTATCATGTAATACCTATATTTTTATATGTTTGATGTAGATTTTTTAATGTCACTGACAAGTCATAACTGCTACCACCAGAGTTTGCGACAATGCTTTTCTAGAAAACCTTAACTTACCTACCAGATAATGTGTCATTTGTGTTGGTCCTTTTATAGCCCCTATAGCTGTTATAATATAATACCCGAAAAATAACTCAAATGACTTTCAATTTCCACGAACAAATTTCGGATCTCATTTGCACGGGACGTGGTTGTCACTCAGAATTTTAAAAACTTAACTTTTAAGCTGTGAAAGCGGAGCGGTACAACGCCGGTTTCTTATTTGGGAGGCCGTGGATTCGAATCCAGGCAGAAACAATGGGCCAGTTTTTGATTTGAGAATTTTGCTGAGTACATAGTTAACTGTAACGCTGTCTCTTTGAATTTTTCAGAAAAAAGCGTGACAGATCGTTACCTAAGTAACGTTTACTCAGTGAAATTCTCAGTTCAGAGGGCTTAGTGTGAGTTTTTTTAACTACTCGATCGCGTTAACGTTAACTCATATTTCTATGGCATCGAGGAAGCGCCACCTAGCGACAAGTATGGAAATTAAAATTGCTGAGTGCGAGTTATATTGGTTTACGTTGAGAAGTGAACACGTTTACTAGCCAAAACACGAATAAACGCGAGTGCGAGTTGTACTGTGACAGCGTTTTGCCAGTTCGAACGGTTAATTTAGTCATACTCACTACTCAATGCTCGATTAACGCGGTAGTAAAGTTATTCGATTGGATCTGTCAAACTCGCACTAAGCACTCTGAAACCGGCCTTTTGTTTTAAGTACGGTGAAGGAAAATAACGTGAGGAAACCTGAGTGTCTAAGGTGTTCATACCTCAGCGTTTAAAATTACCAATCCGCGATGAGCTAGCGTGCTGATTAATCCCATATACTCTCTTTCCAAGAGAGAGCCCTGCCGCACAGTGGGACGTATACGGGCTGCATTTAGTTTTTATTACAACTTTCATCAAATAACATAAATAACACATAACATTTACATACAGGCACATACATTGCTTCTGGCCCCACACTGAGATACCCTGTGTCGTGGGAATCAGAAACAGCGACATCATAAACATGTAAACATCCAAGACCTGGAATGAATATACTTTTATCCTTTTTATGAGTGTAATAAAACCTTAGTGACAGAGTAAAAAATAAACTAATCACACTCAAACACATACATACATATACACACACAAACTCACGCTTGCATCGCGGTAGGCAGAGACCATGGCCGCATGGCCCGCCACTACCCATCATGGTTGTATTCTTTTTTTCTGGTTGTGCAATAAAGGGTTTTCTATCTATCTATCCCATCCTGACAGACATCTCTTTCGCTTCATTCTCATTCTTCAGAAAATGTCTAGTTTAGGCATCTAATCTCAATTTTAAGGTCAGAATCTTGTTTACTAAATTGGACAAGTAAGAATAAATAGACTGTAGAGTTTGCTACCTAACAAATCTCTTATTTGCAAATTAACTACATACAAACATACATACGTAACCTCACGCCTGTATTCCAGAGGATAGGCAGAGACCAGGGACTGCCACTTGCCACGATCCTGACAGATCACCTTCGCTTCATCAACATTCATAAGACGTTGCATGCACGCACGCCGGTTTCGGGTACTTTTTATCTATTACACTATTTTTATTTTTAATGCACTAACCCGTGCTAAGGAACAAATTTAAAAACCTATTTAGAGGCTAAAAATTTCACCCATGCCGGGATTCGAACCCGCAACCTCTGGCTATCCGTACCAGTGCTCTACCAATTGAGCCAATGGGCGACTCACGGCATCAGTGAAATTTCGAACCTCTTTACAATATTCTCTGTATTACGTACAGGCAGCGACATCTGACTTAAGCAAATTGCATTACTTACAGCCCCGACTACCTACTTTGCAGTTAGGTTTAACATCGGAACGATATCACTGTACCCACATGATTACACTATTTTTATTTTTAATGCACTAACCCGTGCTAAGGAACAAATTTAAAAACCTATTTAGAGGCTAAAAATTTCACCCATGCCGGGATTCGAACCCGCAACCTCTGGCTATCCGTACCAGTGCTCTACCAATTGAGCCAATGGGCGACTCACGGCATCAGTGAAATTTCGAACCTCTTTACAATATTCTCTGTATTACGTACAGGCAGCGACATCTGACTTAAGCAAATTGCATTACTTACAGCCCCGACTACCTACTTTGCAGTTAGGTTTAACATCGGAACGATATCACTGTACCCACATGATTACACTATTTTTATTTTTAATGCACTAACCCGTGCTAAGGAACAAATTTAAAAACCTATTTAGAGGCTAAAAATTTCACCCATGCCGGGATTCGAACCCGCAACCTCTGGCTATCCGTACCAGCGCTCTACCAATTGAGCCAGTGGGCGACTCACGGCATCAGTGAAATTTCGAACCTCTTTACAATATTCTCTGTATTACGTACAGGCAGCGACATCTGACTTAAGCAAATTGCATTACTTACAGCCCCGACTACCTACTTTGCAGTTAGGTTTAACATCGGAACGATATCACTGTACCCACATGATTACACTATTTTTATTTTTAATGCACTAACCCGTGCTAAGGAACAAATTTAAAAACCTATTTAGAGGCTAAAAATTTCACCCATGCCGGGATTCGAACCCGCAACCTCTGCCTCTAAATAGGTTTTTAAATTTGTTCCTTAGCACGGGTTAGTGCATTAAAAATAAAAATAGTGTAATCATGTGGGTACAGTGATATCGTTCCGATGTTAAACCTAACTGCAAAGTAGGTAGTCGGGGCTGTAAGTAATGCAATTTGCTTAAGTCAGATGTCGCTGCCTGTACGTAATACAGAGAATATTGTAAAGAGGTTCGAAATTTCACTGATGCCGTGAGTCGCCCATTGGCTCAATTGGTAGAGCGCTGGTACGGATAGCCAGAGGTTGCGGGTTCGAATCCCGGCATGGGTGAAATTTTTAGCCTCTAAATAGGTTTTTAAATTTGTTCCTTAGCACGGGTTAGTGCATTAAAAATAAAAATAGTGTAATCATGTGGGTACAGTGATATCGTTCCGATGTTAAACCTAACTGCAAAGTAGGTAGTCGGGGCTGTAAGTAATGCAATTTGCTTAAGTCAGATGTCGCTGCCTGTACGTAATACAGAGAATATTGTAAAGAGGTTCGAAATTTCACTGATGCCGTGAGTCGCCCATTGGCTCAATTGGTAGAGCGCTGGTACGGATAGCCAGAGGTTGCGGGTTCGAATCCCGGCATGGGTGAAATTTTTAGCCTCTAAATAGGTTTTTATACTTTTTATCTTCCCTTTGCTAATACATCCCCTATTTAGTCAACGTATGACTGCTTGGGACGTCCCTTACCGGCCCTTCCATTCACATTCGTAATGTATATTTGTTTCGTCAATCTTTCTTTCTTCATCCTCTCCACATGTCCAAACCAACGCGACATTCCTGTCGCAATTCTAGTCACTACATCCTCTTTCAGTCCATAACGTTCTCTAATCAGACTATGACGTATTCTGTCATCAAAGTAATCCTACAAATACCCTCATATCGACGGCATTAATTCAATTTTCTTACTTCTTTAAACTTAAATTAACTACAGTTTAACCTAAATAGGTAAATTGTCGAACCACCACGCGTTTTACCTTGAACTCACCTTTAATCTTAAGATTTAATTTGTACTAGTTGCTTACGGTAGGTTTACACGGATGTAATTAAGTTAATTAGTTCTTTCGGCTTGTAGTGCTTTCCTTTTACACTATACCACCAACTATTTTAAGCTAAATAGTAATTTTGTCTTAAAGTTATAGTAATAAAATAAATGTCCATTAGAAGCGCTCGTGGCCTGGAATCGAGTGATTGGAATCAATCACTTGAGTTAAGCAACAAAAGGCGCGGTCAGGTGCTGGATGGGTGCTCATCTCGTGACTACCGCCAGTGGTATTTTTTCTGAGCGCTTCCATACTTCGCAAGGCAGTTAAGGCGCTTTGCGGTGCTCACTAGTGCCAGTAGGTTCTAAAAATAGCTCTTACAGAAAAAACGTGTTTTATAACAAGTTGTAATTTTTATTCCATTGGTGACCCTAGTTAACACCCCAAAGCACCTTAAGCTGTTGGAGCCAGCTGTCATGTAATGGCAGGCCTTAAGCCATATCAGAGGCCTTATGGGCGGCTTGATAACTTCTGACAGTAAGACCCGCCACTGCATTAGAATCTTCTACCAATCCGGACTTGGCCCCCGTGGTGGAGTAATATGGCTTAACCTTCCTGCTAGGTTAGACAGTGGGCACATACCAAGGGTTGATATCAAGTACTATTTGATTTTTAAGTTATCTAGAAACTTTGCTAGCATCTTCTCTACATAAACTATTAATTTTAAAAGTTATATTTATTCATTTGTGACTTCACAAGTAGACTTTTTGTCACAAGATAGCACATGGGAATAGAAATCGTATAATTTTAACTATTGATTATTATAGATTTTTTAAATAGTGGATAATCAATCCCACGCAGTTACTTAAGTGTGAATACAAATAAAAGTTAAGAAAGACATATACACATATACACCTTTGCAATAATTTACTTAGTTTTTATAAAAATACACCTTATTACAAAAATTAAGTAAATTATTGCAAAAAATGGATTATCTAAAACTTTTGCAGGTTAATTAAAAACAAAAAAGACCCATATTTAAGACTTCATCATATCCATAAAAGGTTCTTAAAGGCAGTAAGGCTTAATTACCTAAATTGGATGTCATCAGTCATGGCGCCTAAATGATAAGACTTCAGTCAATCTAGCAGTAATCTACAGTTGTTAGCATGTAAAAGTGACTGCATACAATAATTGACTGTACTCGCCACTTCAGTCAACCCATACATTGGTATGCATATAAATGCACGTAATTATATAAAATATTTATTTTTTTACATCACTTTCTATTTATGTATATCATTATTTGTATGTATGTATTTAGGGTTAGTATAATTATTTTCTTAAGTAAGCATATTTTATTCAAATGTATCTGAAATATTTTGATTTATTTGTACATCTACTTCCTTCTCCAATAAATTGCTCCGGTCCATCCAAAGGTTGTCTTGAAGAGATCACTTTTAGTGATAAGGCCGCCGTCTGTACTCTTAGGATAAGAAATATCTGTGTGATTTCCTTTTTTATGTACAATAAAGTGTTCTCTCTCTCTCTCTCTCAACCCATGACCACGGCAACTGCAACGCTGCCGAAACGTCGGGAATTAAGTTAATGAAGTAATATATTTCGTAATTATTACTACTAGTATTTCTTAATGATTAGCAATAATCATACATAATAATAATAATATGAAAAGGTGAACGTCACAAACGTGGAATCCGGTCATCAAGATGTGTAAGAGTGGAAAAAAGTCGCATGGCCTATCGTCCGACATTGTCAGTGCAGTGTGTCGCAACCCTAATAGTGCTTTGTGATAGCTGATTGAGGGTAGTCTGAAACCTCATTAGCTGAAGATTCGAACGGGTGCCAGCCATCAGTCTTCTCGTGACCACGATGACTGTAACGTCGTCGAAACGTCGAGGTAAAATAGCAATAAATTAAGCCCCGAAAATATTCTAACAATATGAAAAGGTGATAATCGCGATTATTTATTAGGTAACAGGTTACCGGTTCATACATGTTGAACATCGCAAATCATTAAGAAATACAAGCATAGTTATATATTAAACGGGTACAAACGCGATTATTTACTAGGTAAAACGTATGAGTATCGCAAATCATTAAGAAATACAAATACATGCATGTAAAGGTTTAACATTAACGCCATGGGTAAGTACCTATTTTCTATGTAAATCCACACCTACGAGTATATAGACACAGCGCCAAATTGTACCGAACAAGGTTAAAGTTGGACTTCGAAAGACAAATCAAATCCCGCCGTAAGACGGGATGAACTCGCAGGACGCCGAAACTGGAGAAATGAGTATAGACTGAAGCTGCTTTTAAGCGGTACAGTTGACGCTGAAATGCATATTGATTGAGAATTAATATAATAGTATCCTCTAACTGTAGTGCTAATATGTCAGGCATAGACTGTATGCTTTTAGTATTTAGTCTCTTTGTAGAGTACGGAACTATACCGTTACCAGCTCTTTTAGAAGTACACAACAATCCACTCTACGTCTGGCATGTAAGTCCGGACTGTAGATTTAAGAATTGCAAGTATAATCAAAGACAGATTGAGCCACGCACGACAATTACAATTCGAATGAAAGATGCAATAAGAATTGATTAAGAGAGATTGGTGTAAAGGCTTAATTCACGCGTGCAAAAGAACAAAATAGTTTCATTATTGGAAGACCTAATACTCTGCGTCCGACGCGTCCGACGTCCGACAGCGCGTGGTAGCAGAGTGTAAATGGGGCGTAAGACGCCTAGAAGTGCCCAAACAACCACGCGGGCTGCAATCTTCCGTCGCTACTCCAATGAATAAAGTTCGAAAAGTCCCAGTTGCGATGGCGTCCGGATTAATAGCGCCGAGTCAGGTGCCGCTGCCTCCGGCCATAGACAGTATGGTCCACAGACCTCGCTCAGACTATATACTACGTTTACAAAATCCCGATTGTTACACTGTCAAATTAGAATGGTTTAGCACTCAACTTTGTACTGCTTTTTGACACACTTTTTTTAGATCATTTCGCTTAGGAGAAGAGAAATTTCACCACGATTACAAAACTCTTTACGAAACTGAAATCGGACGTATATTAGAAAAGTTATCATAGTTTTAGTAAATCACGGGAAACGTCGCCGTTTTCCCGCGATTTTCCCAGTAATTAGTGGGTGTGCTAATTGCAATCTAATAGTAATTTACAGGTTAACTTATACTCGTTTTTTATTTTCCTATTAGATTCTGTTGAAAATAAAAACTTTCAAGTGCCACAATTTCATTAAATTTAAGTAAGTACGTAATCGTAAGTCGTTAACCTATGTCAGAGGCCTTATGGGTGGCAGTAAGGCTCGCCACTGTCTTACAAACCTCCACCAACCCGGACTTAGCCCCCGTGGTGGAGTATGGCCTAACCTTCCTGCGGTGCAGGAAGAGACGTACATACCTACAGGGTTGAAATCAAAGTAAGAAATACTTACTAAATAAATATTTTCACTATGTATTGCACTACTTAATTCAATTATAAGCAACTTAATTACCTAGAAAATTCCAACAAACATATAACAATAACAAATTCCCAAAAGTTTCGTCCATAATCTCATTTAAAAATTAAATAAAAACAAATCAAGAAAAGAAACGCCTCGAGACATAATATCTTAACCCAAAGCTTTCCAAAGCAGGGCACTGGCAACATTACCGCGATGAATAGCCAGGGATATAATTTTCATCACAAATGCCCCTGAGCGGCTATAGGTTTCCCAGTCATTCTATCTATAAGATAAGATGAGAATATTCATTATTGTACACCAGGAAAAAACAAACAAAACATCTATCCATCTAATCAGCCCATAAAGAGAGAGAGAGAAATAATTTATTCAACAGCACAATACTAAAAATATAACAAAACAGTAACAAATTCACAAAACACAACAAAACATTAACAAATACACAAATAACACAAAATAAAATAAGATAAAAATACATTAACATTTCAAAAAAAAGAGAAAAACAGCAAATAAGGAAATTAAAAACCAATATTTATATTTTTAGGATAATAATAATAATATTGGCCTTTTTGCATCTAGGTACTTAATGAGATGATTTATACAGCGTCCAGTGGTATCTTCACTCACACTAGATGGGTGAAGGGACCACTCCGACGCTGTAGTGCCTGGGTCATGGTTTTATAGATGGTGTAGGCTTGCCCAGCACCTATACCATCCTGACAGCTTAGTCGGCCTAGCCCACAGGAAAGACAAGTCAATACGTGCGGAGCCAACCAAGCCGCGGGTTTCCTCACGATGTTTTCCTTCACCGTTAGCGTGTGGTATTGCGACTGCAAATTCGCAAATGTACGTAACTTTGAAATTAAACAAAGTCATTGGTACATGCCCGCACTCGGGATCGAACCTGGGGCTCTCGCTTGCCAGTCTATGGTTCTACCCACTGAGCTACCACACCCATACACATTTTAAATTAAATAAAAGAAAATATATAAATATGAAAGAACAAATATAAATATGTAAAGTCATAGTACATATGGATATCCAAATAAATAATAATAATAAACAGAACTCACCATTGGGTACACTGGTAGACCTCGTCTCTTTCACGCCTAGTCATCTGGTCCCTGCTAGTCTCGTCCAATGTTTCCCAGCCGCATTCACAATGTCGTCGACCCAACGGGCTTCCCAGCCTGTGGAAACGACAAATGCAAAATGAGTGCCCACTTGACGCTTTCTGACGTGACGTCATTGAGAACGTGTTACGTTACCGACGAGTTCAAATTCTGTTGCGAGGGTGTGATGGCGTCGGCGGAAAGTCAGTCAAAATGTCACGCATGATAAACTGGGGGTTAGGACACAGTTAGTTTGTGAGTTTTGTAGTGGAGATCAATTTTCGTTAACGATTCGATGACCAGATGTGTCTCCGAAGATTGCCTCATTTTTTATCTGTAAAGTACAAGTCTGTAAAGGTTAGTTAAATTAGGGACATAATCAACTTGGGAACTTCTCCAGTGAATACTTGCGACTTTTCAAGTCTGACTAGGGAGTAAGATATCTAGCTGGTTGTATCGCGATTCAGATGGTGGTCAGTATTTGGTGCGCATAATTAGGTCCTTGCCTATTTTAGCGCACCAAATACTGTCAGAATCCTGACATTTGCGATTGCAATTATGATGGAATTTGACAGATAGACGATTGGAATAGCTCAGAATTTGTTACGCGTAATAAACGGGCTAATAGACATTCCACCACCACTACTAATAAAAAGATGGATGGTAGACAGTGACCTAGATAAACACAAAATGGTAATTGCGAATAATAAAAATCGCCTGTTTTTAAATTACTCAAATTTTTGCCCACTTGTTCTAACTATCTATCTATTTAGCCTATGCATAGTGCCCACTGCTAGGCATAGGCTTCTTTTCAGTAACGCTAATCACCTTAATCCTCTGACATTCTCGTCCATTACTTTGCGACGGTCTTAATAATTAATCTTAAGCCACCATATTGACGTTAAACAATCTAATCTATCAGCTCGTATTCATCCACTGCTTAATTGCTACCCAAACCAAATAAAGAAGTGTTCAAAAGGCTGCTCAGAAGGCCGTCAAACCTAGCCCTATCAATAATTACATCACCATATATTTCACAGAATACAGAATATGTTTAAATTAACCAGCAGTCCCGCTAGCATCCGAAGAGACCATGCCTCATTTGCAAATACGAAATCATCACTCGAGAACCCTTTTAATTCAGACAACTAACTTAAACTAGATTTAGTTAACAGTTTCTTTTTAATTTATTACAGACGCAAGTCATTTAGAAATAAATAATTTAGCGAAGTTTCAAGTCGCTCAAGTTGCTTGTTAATTAATTGTACGTACTTAAAATGTTAGTTAAGACTACTTCGTCTAGTCAGAAACGCCAATCTTTGTTCGATAATTCCTAATTTGATTTAATTTCAAACAAATTAAATAGGTAAATAAGAACGCCCGCCCGTTGAAATCCCAGACTTGTTCAGAAAATGTAATATTTTCATTGAAGTATACTAAGCCGTTGGTACCGGCTGTCATGTAATGGCAGTCGTTAAGCCATGCTAGAGGCATTATGAGCGGCTCGATAACTTCTAACAGTAAGGCCCGCCACTGTCTTATAATCCTCCACCAACCCGGACTTGAACCCCGTGGTGGAGTTTGGCCTAACCTTCCTGCGATGCAGGAAGAGACCCGTGCCCCAGCAGTGGGGACATACAAGGGTTAATAACGAACAAACGAATATTATGCAACACTAGGGTCGAATTGTCAGTTGTTTATTTTGCAACAGTAATAAAAAGTACTTTTCGAGAGTTTGAAAATTTAAATGCCAGAAAATGCAAATGCCAAGGATACTTAACTGATTTTCAGCTTTTAATTCAATAGCAGCAGAGGTGTGAATAACATTGTACTGACGTATTTTTTTAAACCATTTTGCATCTACTTTGTATAAGTATTTAAATTTTCCAGTAAAATCTGATCTTATGAATATTAAATCCTATTTCACAAACATTGGAGTTCCCAAAAAGAATTTCACATTAGGTAGCATTTGACTGCAGATTCGTTCGCGCGACCAATTTTTTTATGAGTTCAGCCCTTCCTATGGAGTAGGCCAAGACCCACAAGCAAGAACGTATCCTTGCCCACAAGCAGAGGCATTTTTTTTACGTAGCCTCTATGTTTGTGTCCCACTGCTGGGCAAAGGCTTCCCCCAATTCAGTCCAGAGTTTCCTGTCCTGGGCCACCTCAGACCACGCCGGCAGATGGTTGTCGAGATCATCTCTCCACCGCCTTCTAGGCCAGCCTCGATTTCGATGTCCATCGTGTGGCACCCACTCGATGGCGAGTTTCGCCAACCTATCCGGGTGCATTCGACTGACATGACCAGCCAGTTCCACTTCAGTTTCGCCGTCTGGACACCCACAACGATTATTCGGGTCCTTGCGCGTAGTGTGGTATTTTGGACGCGGTCTACCCTCCTCAGGCCCAAAATACTGCGCTCCATCGCTCTCTGACAAACCTTAAGCCGGGACTTTTGTAGTTTGGTCAGCGACCAAGTCTGGGAGCCATAGGTGAGAACGGGCAGGACACACACATCGACGAGCTTCCGCTTTAAAGAAAGTAGAAAGTTTCCCTTCATCAGATCTTTCATGGACCAGTAGCGATTCCAGGCGTTATCGATACGGCGATCGATTTCTTTGTCTTGCCTGTTTTATGTACTCGTCGACATGATGTATCACCCGTCCGTCCACTTCAATTTTTCGCTTGCGACTGTTGGTCATGACATGACTTGCGTTTTGGACCTGTTCATAGATAGTCCAACCTTAAGGCTTGCCGTGTTAAGTTCCTGTAAGCAGCGGCATAAAAGTTTTTATCTATATATCGTGTAGCGCCATCACGATTTACTTATAAATAATGTAATAAGAAAATATAAAACATAACATATACTCACGCCTGTGTCCCAGAGGGGTAGGCAGAGACGGGAGACAAAAGAATGAGAATTTTGTCAAAAAAAAAATTTTAATTCATTTTAGAGGGTAAGTATACTTTTAAAAATGAAATTAAGAAATAATTAAAAGTGTTAAAAGGCGAAAAAATATTAAAATATATGAATCATTGCGTTCCCCAACCCGCATGCCCAGCGTGAGAATTATGGGCATTACCCCCCAATGATGGCACAACCTTGCACTCATTAGGGGAGGGCTACGTCCAGCAGTGGACTAATAAAGCCTGAAGAAGAAGAAGAAGATGAGTCATGCAAATACTCAATCAAAAATCAGAATGTCTGAGCGAATGAGAAGCAAATGTATAGAGTGGTTTAAAGTAATACATAATTTCAAAATAGCAATAGCACGTTGAGTTCAACCCTTTCTCCCCACTGCTGGGGCACGAGTCACTTCCTGCATTGCAGGAAGGTTAGGCCATACTCCACCACCGGGGTTAAGTAATGGTTGGTGGAGAATTGTAAAGCAGTGACGGGCCTTACTGTCATAAGTTATCAAGCCGCCCATAAGGCCTCTGACATGGCTTAACGAATCACATGACAGCCGGCACCAACGGCTAAACGTGCCTTGCAAAGGACGGAATCGCTCGAAAAATATGCAACTAGCGGTAGTCACAAGATGGTAACCCATCCAGCACCTGACCGCACCTGTTGTTGCTGAACCCAAGTGGTTGATTCTAATCACTCAGTTTAATTACTCGGTTAATCGAGCGCTTCTATCTATGCAGCCATCTCCAGCTACGAATTACTTTGGCGATCCTTTTCACCCCTAATCTCACCATTCCAATCAAACGTAGTTCATCATCTACAATAATCTACATCATCATCACCAGATTTTGAACCTAATTTAGTGATAATTCTCGTGAATCTTTTTCCTACATATTCGTTGTGTTCTACAAGTATGTATCTGCATGTCAAGTAAATTATATTAATCGTTCACCTACATATTTGCAGTCAAACGTACTATTTTATAGACTAGATAGAGGAATAGAAGCTTTTGTAGTTGAATCTGAGAGAAGTTACGTCTTACCCGGGATTAAGTGTGACAGAGTGTTCCGGGAACGTTTTCTCGACATGTAGCGTTTGCATGGAACACATTTAATTAATTTCTAAGCGGCTCCTTTATTAAGCTACACTTATCCGAATAAGCAGGATGTAGGGCGTGAAATAGTCATCAAGCCGACGAGATTTATCGGCCGCGCCTACTAATGCCTTTATTGTTGATGTAATCTTTACCTTGATAAAAACTACACCGTGTAATTTTACATGGATTATTTATAAGTAAAACGTAATTACCTTAATGAAAGACGTTTTTGAGAGGACAACATTGTGGAAAGGACCGCCAGAAAAAGAAGACGAGGTAGACCGTGTCAGTCATCGTGGTCGAGAAGACTGAGAGTCTTCTCGTGACCACGATGACTATTACGTCGTCGAAACTTCGAGGTAAAATAGCAATAAATTACTACGCGATTAAGCCCAGAAAATATTCTAGTAAGAAAAAATGTTTTATCATCGACTCGTTAAGAAGAAGAAGGAAAATATTGTGACTATAGAAGGTGTTCACATACCTCAACGATTGAAATGGCCATTACCTGGTAGGCTCATATGCTGTTGCTCATTTTTTATCTCTCTAAGAACGCTTGTGCCCTGCAGTTGGACATTAAAAATGTAAACAATTTCTTCAGTCATACCATTTTACATGATTTTTCTCTACTTCTCTTGAGCGATGGTAGCGAAGCGGTAGAACGCCGGCTTCTGATAAGGGAAGTCTTGGGTTAGAATCCCGGGATGTACCAATAGTTACCTTCCTTTAGGGTATATAAAAAAATGGAATCGCGGAGGGAATACACATCCAGCAGTGTCGGGGCAGTTGCAGAATTAAATAACGGTCAACGTTGCATTAGACGAGGATAGAGATAAACTGAAAGGGTGAGTAACTTGGTCACTTGGTCACCCTACCAAAGCTATATACGCGCCGTCTAGTACCGACTATTTGGCATGAAACCTCTAGCGAGATAATTTAGATACATAGATAGTTAGAGCTATGTATGTGTCTAAATTATCTGGCTCTATTGCAACACTTTATTGCACCACTAAAATAAAGAATCAAATTTATGCTTTCTTAAATCTAAGTAATGCCTGAAGAAGAAGAAGTGATGTTATACAATTGGAGGTCTTATTGCTTAACGCAATCTCATTCTCTATTTAACGTTTGTTCAATCACATGACTGAATGACCTTTAGCCTTTTAATTGGACGCCGCCGTCTAATGAACGTCAGGACTGTGTATCATAAAATCACGATTCGTAGTTAAATAACACTTTTCGATGCATATTACGTAGCAGACTCGACTTGTTAATATGCTTTGCAACGTACATAGATTTGTCATAATAAAACTGGTACAACTTGTGGACCTATGAAACAGGCCAGGCAGTTAATTCGACGTCCGATTTTACCAGTTGGGGCGACATATGTGCAATTTATTTTTCATAAAAACAGCCAGTGGTCATAAGTCATCCAGTGCCGTTTCGTTGCATTTTTGATGACGCAATATTTCACATTACCGACACTGGGAATACGTGAATTTCTCGTCTTTGCCTCTACTCCAGATCGTTGAGTATGTGGTTCTCAACTCAACGATAAAATGTGGAGAAGTTTACTAGTATAATTATAACAGTAGAAATGATCGTGTAGTGTGGAAGGTGTGTCTATTATATCACTAGCTGTGCCCCGCGGTGTTACCCGCGGGTTATCGATTTTCCCATGGGAATAAGATATTTTTCCGCATTAAAACGTAGCCAATGTGTTAATTCAGGGTGTCAGCTAACTCCTTACCAAATTTTATTGTAATCGCTCCAGCCGTTTAGACGTGTAGAACTAACAAACATACACACTCATAAACTTGCGCTTTTATAATCTTTCACTTTTATTTCGCCTTTCGCCTTTGGTCCCAAACTAGTATACCCTTTATACTACGTTATTAGAGGATTTATATAGCGTCCAATAAACGTCTATATGGCAATTGTACTGCCCAACATCCTCTACTCTGCAGAAACATGGACCGTGTACCGTCGTCACATAAGTGTGCTAGACCGTTTCCACCTAAAGTGCCTCAGGAAAATACTAAATATCCGATGGTCTGATCGAGTGCGCAACACAGAAGTGCTGCGAAGAGCCAATGTGGGCGGCATTGAGGCCTACCTCATGCGTCGGCAGCTGCGATGATGCGGTCACGTGTCACGAATGGGTGAAGAGCGAGTGGCAAAGCGCATCTTCTACTCGGAACTTGAGGAGGGCAGGCGTAAGCGAGGCGGTCAGCTCCTTAGGTATAAAGATGTGCTTAAACGCCACATGAAGAAATGCAGCTTAGAGCCCTTGCAATGGGAGCAACAAGCGGCTAATCGACCGGAATGGAGGGCTCTTATCAACACCAAAGTCACTGACTTTGAAGTTCTTTGGCGTTCCGAGCTGGACGCAAAGAGAGACGACTTAAAAGCCCACCTGCTGCGATCGACTATACTTATATCGACGGAGTGCTCGCATGTCTGAAATGTGGCAGAACCTTCACAAAAAAGGTAGGTTATGCGAGTCATATGCGAGCGCATCAACGCCACCAAAATGGGAGTTGAAGTAGTCGCCGTGACCGAAATCGGTCGGGACTATCATCACAGCGTCCAGTAGCACCTTCACTCACACTAGGCCAGTATACTAGTATTTGTCATTTTTGTATTTTCTGTATGTTCTTCATGTGTGAAGTAAAGTATAAAGTAAGTGTTAAGAACCCGGGCAATTACGTCACAAACATATATAATTACACAAACTGAGACTGTTTATACAAATCAAGTACCGCCGCTTTCACTGGGAATCGAACCTACGATCTCTGATTTGGTAGTCAAGCTATTCAACCGCTGGTCCAACGAGGCAGTTGTCCTTTGAGACTGTCTTATATATTTTTGTACATGTCTTCACTGTAGACTTTTAGTCCGGATTTACTTACGGGTGTTGTTATATCGGAAAAGTCCGACCAGGTTTCGCTCCGATTCGCAGAGCTTAATCATGGTGAGCAGAGACGGAGCTCGCGTCGTCGGTTGCTTGTCTTCACTGTGTTATTTTTTGTGATAACTCTACTTTTGAAAGCGAAGTTTTAACTTTCTGTCAGTCTATATAGGTAGCATTCAAAATGCGCACAAAGTAAAACATGTAAATTAATGTTTGTCATTTACTATAAATGTCACAGATTATAACGCTAAAAACTTTGTGTTATTTTAAGTACAGACAATATTGTACCGGATTCTTTCGACCCTAGGGCAAAAAGCGTGTAAGGGGTTTAAACACCTCTGGCAAGGGGAAAACACCCGACACAGATTCCCCACAATGTTTCCTTTATAGTTAGCGAGAGATATTGCTACTTCAAATTCCCAAATGTACGTAACTATGTACGAACTTGAGGACTAACATGTGTAAGACAAGCATTCTATAGTGTCACAATCGCATCGTCTTCTAGACTTCTAAACTACGGTTGTTTAATTACGGTAATCTAGAGTAAGTGCCTCCTAGCAAACAGATATCGCATAGTGTGCGCAGCGCACTGGTGATTTACAACATTCGTATGTAAATAGTGTTTGATTTATATAATCTTGACTCTTGTATTCGATGTTCACAATATCTCGTGTCAACTATTTTATAAGCTCAACTACCAACTCATAGAAATTTCGCGAAACAAAAACATACAAACTTTCTTCTTACTAATAAAAAAACCCTCTCCATCTCTCTTTGTAACACACAGAAATTTCTAGGCTGGCTGGACGAAATTTCCTTTGAAATAAGTCCGCCTTTGCACGTAATTTTTATCACAAACCTGTTATTTAAGTTTTATTTTTAACTAACAGACCAAGCGAACTTCGTACCGTCTAACCATCAATTCTTTATTTATTTTTCTCTACGTAAGAACCATCCTCGTACTTCAAGGAATATTCTAAAAAAAGAATTCGCGAAATCGGTTTAGCTGCTCTTGAGATTTTCGCTAGCCAACACATTCAGCGATTCATTTTAATATTATAGACTAGCTGACCCAGTAAACTTCGTACCGCCTAACAGTCGATTCTTTAATTTTTTTTATTTTTCTCTCCGTAACAACCATCCTCGTACTTCAAAGAATATTCTAATAAAAGAATCAGAGAAATCGGTTCAGCTGCACTCGAGATTGCGCTTACCAACACATTCAGTGATTCATTTTTATATTTTAGAAGATAACGTTTTATTGTGCAATTCATTGCACTTTAGTGTAGCAAAAAATAAGACCTCTTCAACACAACACAGTCACTTGTCCTGGTCCCAAACTGAGATAACCTATATTGTAGTAACTAGACAAGGAGATCACAAACATGGAAATACACCCAGTCTGAGGCCACTTGTAGTACGGCGAATGTGATGCGAACTTGAATGTACGGTGGCTCCTATTAGGAATCGTACCTACGACTTCTTCTTCTGGCATGGTAACCAGACGTGATTTTTAAATGCAGTTTAACTTAATATGTACCTAATATTAATAAGTTACGGTTGGAACTTGTAGTTATTCTTAAAAACAAAAAAAAATAGTTTTAAGAATTTAGCTAATTCATCCTTATTATAAGAAAGTGCTAATGTGTGCAAATATTATGTAAAAAAAAGGCTTTGTAAAATATCTGGTAAAACTATTGTAAACGAGACTGCTCAAACAGTTAAACCAAGTAATTGGTTTTGTGGGGCCTTATTTATAACTGTTCTTTTTATATTAATAAATACAAAAAAAATACATACATACTAGACCAATGAGGCAGTCAAATGTTCCTTAATTTCGTGGAGTTTCCTCGTATTCAAATTTAAAATTAGCCATGTGTTTATTCAAAACTGTTTGCACCACACACAAACCTTCTTTAAAAACAAGCGGATGAAAAAGTAAACAAAGTGTTTATGAATAAGGGTTCTCCTGTTTACTCGAGCCGACATAATAAACTAAACATAACAGAAATGCTATGGACAGCAGGTCGACCCTGACATTGTGTTGCAAATCATTCTTTACGTAACTGAGTTGGTGCACGCTTGTGAATATTGACGCACAGTGTACTGGCGGAGAGTGCAGACTTACAATATAAACGAAACTCAAAAATACAAAACTTAATAGATGCATATGTTTTTCGTTAATTTATTAAGGGTACGGACACTAATGAAGTGAAGCGTCAAAATTTCCCGAAAATTCACCCACATATTGGACTCTATTTCGTTAAAACGCCTCCACAAATCCTACTGTAGAGCGAAAGCCTTCTTGGCTGAGGGTCCTGACCCAGTTATTGTTCTTATTTGATTTATTTAATTTTAACTTTTTAATATGGATTTCTTATTATGGATTTCCGCAAAGTAACGCCTGATTCTATACAATTATTTATATGGGATTAAAAACAGTACATAGTGCATTTATAAATATTCATGGACATATTACACAGATCTCGTTAGCCCTATACTAAGTACAACTAAATGACTTGTGTTATAGATTTAATACAATAAATAAATAGATAACATCCAAGACCCGAGAAAACCTTGAAAAGTTTGTTTCCTAGTTTGACCCGGCCGGGGATCAAACCCGAGACCTTCGGTTTTACATTCTGCGTGCCAAACCGCTGCGCCACCAAGGTATATACATATTATACAGTATTATATTTGTATAAATCAGACTTAATTAAACATTACAAATGTACTACTCACTACTTGATCAACAGGTAACTTATAAGAATTAGTTGCTTTAAGAAAGTGGTTTTAAATAATAATAATTAATTCTTCCGTTACGTTTGTTCTATACCGAGACCAATAAAAGTAAACATTGAGGGTGGCGAGTTAAAATATTCGCAACACGCCTTCATGTTTGAGGCTTCATCCGGCGTCGCTGTTATGTACGAAACCCATCATTAGTCACAGTTCGACTAGAAGCGGAAGTTTACGCAAGCGTGAGCATAATTTTATTAATAAAAAAATCTTCACATTCAACCAAATATGGAGGGTTCAACAGATAATGCTAAAAACCATGTGTGTCACACAACGTGGCTATTTTTCTATGTTGTAATGATTTACCTGAGTACGGGACATTGGTTAAATTAAAGTAAACAGTGAGGATGGCAAGTTAAATTATTCGCAACATGCCTTCATGTCTGAGGCTTCATCCGGCGTCGCTGTTATGTACGAAACCCATCATTAGTCGCAGTTCGACTGGAAGCGGAAGTTTACGTAAGCGTGAGCATAATTTTATTAATAAAATGTTCATATACATCTAGGTATGGAGTGTTCGGCTGATAATGCTGAAAACCATGTTTGCTATGCAGCGTGGACTTTTTTCTATGTTTGTCAATGATTTACTAGAGTCTGCGACATTGGTAGACCGCTTCCCACTGCAATACACAGGTCTTTTATCAGCGAGACATAGAGAGCATGACCCGAAGGACCGGGCTTAATCGCTGCGTGTACACATTGAATATTATAAACACTCTAAGAAAACACATTAAAAACGCCGTTTAGGTATGAGATATTTAAAGAAATAGGTGAATACCTCATAAACACCAGTTTGCTACAATAAATTCACAAAACAAGACCTTTAATGCAAATAAAAGTAAGAATGTAGCTCGCCTCTCCACATTTTATTTCGTAATGTTCTGTTGAATGTTTCGTGTGCAATAAAGACGAATAACAATAACGTAATTAACTCTGAAAAACTTTCAAAATTCCATAAGTTAGGTAACTTATCTTCATTTTATTAAATTTAAATCTATATCATCAGTCGGATCAAATAGTAACATAATCACTTCCTTCAGCAACTTTCCATCGTAAGGTTGTCTGGAAGAAATCCCACCATTTGAGTAGTTTTAGCTTAATTCATCAGTTTTGATAATTAAGTGCTTATTACCAAATCAAGAGTGCGCCAATCCTTTTTTCAAGAAATTTGAACATATTATTGAAATTCAAGAGAACGGAGGAAAAAAGTTAAATTTTCACTTAAAATTATCTACTGTTTCGTGCCGTAATGCTTTTCATTTCTACTTTGCATTGTAACAATTACTTTCAATTCAGCTCAGTTTCAAACAAATATCATGGTTTCCCTACTGAAACAGACGTAAGTGAAATAAATCAGCTGTTGCATTGCCATCATAATTTTTTCTAAATTCACACTGAATGGTGGCTCCTTATTTAGTTAGCCTTTTAATAAAAAAAGACTACTTTTCGGTCAGTCAAGCAGGGAAATATTTTGTAGAATTCTGTATTTTAACTAAAATACTAGCCGTGTTATTGAATGCCGCCGCCTAATAAACTTCCTAGGCATTTAATTGGACGACTGATTTATTCAGTTGATGCCGTCACTTAGGTAAATAAGGAGAGTAGTCTCGATGATGAGAATAAGTCCTGGGAATAAAAAGTATGGGAATAATCCCATAATCAGAACCTAGTTTCCATTTTCTCGAGTTGGGTGACCGGGGTTTGATAAAGGAACTTAATATCTAGAAGCCTGCCATGTATTGACATAAGAAGTTGTCCTTGATAATGTTTCATTGTCGATTGTTATATTTAATAAAAAATAAACAAACATTAGTACATACGGAAATTGTCACTTGGGGCACAAGTTTTTAAAACGACGTATGCTTGGGTTTATCGTTTACAATGGATCTTTTTGTTTACACTAGACGTGGGCACAGCCACAGGTTCAAAGTAAAAGCTTCAAAGGAATGTTTGAATACGATTATGAATATACAAAGTCTCACGCTTAGAAATTCTTCATTCATTCACTCATTCATTATTAGGACTTCAAATCATAGAAAGCGTTGGTGGTATACCGTGTTGTTATCTTTCCTGGCAGGCATTCGACCTACAAATGAATAAACAAAAAATTGATAAGTGTATGTTTGATTGATGATTGATCCGACCGATTTTGGCCATGGCGACCACTTTGACCCCTAATCAATGTGTAATTTTACGTGTCTATCAACTACACCGCAATACTTGTCAATGGATAACAAATAAGAAGTGGACAAAAACTGAAGTTTTGAATGAACATGTAACTTTTATGTCTAAACGGACACCTAAATCCTGGTAAAGGAAAACAGATCGGTACGAAAACATATTCTCCGTGACCTAAATCACCAAAAGCAAAAAATATTTTTTCCTTAGTACCGGTGCGAAAGTCTTTACGAATAAATATGCTAATAATATGAACATATTATGTATTTGTAATTATTCCGTACTTCGCAAGGCACGTGAAGCAGTTAAGTCAAGTCAGAGGCCTTAGGCCGGACCAGTCACTAGTCTTGCAAGCCTCCACCAATCCGAACTTGGTCCCCGTGGCGGTGTATGGCCTATACCTTCCTCAGAGACTCGTGCCCCTCGGTGGGGACATAATGAGTTTATGATAATGATGTATTTGTAAAAACATTCGCACCGATTTACACAACTCATCCCTGTACCCGGGAGGAGTAGGCAGAGAGCAGTTAACCATGATCCTTACTAACCTTTTCCACTTCATCGACAGTGATGGTACTCATGTCACATGGCGATTAAATCTATCAAAACGATAACGTCGAAAGAGCAAGTAAAACCACGTCGGAACCCTAGTATACCAGAAATGCGATAAAAATAAACTGGAATTTCTTTAGTAAAAGAAGCCACACATATTTACAGGGACACGGCTTTCAAAGAACCGCTTTGTATTTTTTCCCTCGCTTTGCTTGACAAAAATATGAAAGTGAACCTTACACAGAAAAATTTGGCAGCGAAGTCGTTTGCATTTATTTCTCTTTGAACGGATATTATTAAAATTCATTTGTGAATTTCGAATAATGTATTAACTTTCCGTGAATAATAGGAGGCTCTCCTAAGGTTTCATGAATATATTTTTCTCATAATCTGAGTTACGAGTTCCTTTTAGAATTTGCCGCTTGAGAACAAAGTCGTAACGACATTAGAAGTCTTTGGTGTAATTAGCGCAGGGGTCAATAATAATAAGCTAATCCTAGAGCGGCTATCAAGTAATAACGGCTTTCAGAGCGCCTATATACATACCTGTTATTAACTCGTCACGCGCTTAGTGTTCATACGTCTGTATACTAAGCATCACCGGTACGCGCAAAAAAAAAATGCTGCGCCCATGTGAGTTTCTAAACAGTCAGTGTGAACTTAGCGCAAACTTCTTTGAGCGGAATAAGCCGCAACAACTACACGGTGAGATCCATATTTAAAATTTAAAAAGTCTTCATAAATTGCCGGGTTAAAATACCGTTTCTGCTGTGTAGATAACAACTTCCAACAAACAAAAGATATTAAAATATTCTGAATCAAAATTTTCGTAAAATCAGTCAGTTTCTATGAAAAGTGAGGCTAAAAATTTCACCCATGCCGGGATTCGAACCCGCAACCTCTGGCTATCCGTACCAGCTCAATTGGTAGAGCGCTGGTACGGATAGCAAGAGGTTGCGGGTTCGAATCCCGGCATGGGTGAAATTTTTAGCCTCTAAATAGGTTTTTAAATTTGTTCCTTAGCACGGGTTAGTGCATTAAAAATAAAAATAGTGTAATCATGTGGGTACAGTGATATCGTTCCGATGTTAAACCTAACTGCAAAGTAGGTAGTCGGGGCTGTAAGTAATGCAATTTGCTTAAGTCAGATGTCGCTGCCTGTACGTAATACAGAGAATATTGTAAGGAGGTTCAAAATTTCACTGATGCCGTGAGTCGCCCATTGGCTCAATTGGTAGAGCGCTGGTACGGATAGCCAGAGGTTGCGGGTTCGAATCCCGGCATGGGTGAAATTTTTAGCCTCTAAATAGGTTTTTAAATTTCCTTGAAGTTCTGGAAAAACTAAGAATTCCTGAAGTATTCATAATATACCTACAAATTTTTACGGAACCCTCGGTGGCCGAGGCCAAATCGCAAGCGTCCAGCTTTTTATTTGTATTTTTATGTGGGAGCATTTGAGACCTACTTCGAAAGTAATAACGGTGCGTTGTAAAAATATCGAGTGTTTCCCGAGGAGAACAATTACAAATCTAATTAGTGGAACTCATTAGACGATCGGAACTTGTTTCGCTAGTGATAGGGAGCATCGGAAGAACCCTCCGGGCCGAGAGGTCCTTGACGGCGATTAGCTGAACCCCACTCAACCTTCCTTTGCTGGATGATTTTCTTTATAATGGCACGGCGCAGCTTTTAAAATAGCTCCTATTTTCAAAGAGCCAGGGACGCTTTTGAGTTGCAAAATGTGCACTATTTACACGGAGCCCTTGTGTTGCAGTGTATTATTGGCTGATAGAGTTTATTACTCGCAGTTCTCGGCTTAGTTGCTCGATAAGATTGTTTTAAGTGCTTCGTACGGATTCGTGTTCTTAAGGCAACAGCAGTAAGGAAGATGACTTAAAGTAAAGCTGGGGCAGCATTTGCTATATATACCATAAAAGAAAAAGCTGTCAAGAAAAAAGAAAAACCATACCAACCACATGAAGTTATACTATATAAAACGGGTCTGCGCGATTATAAACATAACCCAGCGTGGGGATTATGGGCATTACCCAGTATGATAGCACAACGTGGCGCTCTTTAGGGAAGGGCTATATCCAGCAGTGGACTAGTATTTTTGTGTTCTGAGACTAGTATAGCCTGACGTCGGCGACGACGATACCAAATGTGTATTGCACACACGTGCAAGTAAGGAAAATTAGTATATTTCATTACAAGTGCGGAAAGGCTGTCATTGCAAAGAGTTCCGACAAATGTCTACCCGAGCCGAGGCGCAGCCGAAGGTGAGGGTTAACAGTCGGAACAAGTTGCAATGACGGTTCCGCACATGTACTGAACGACTATTTTTAATACAGCGGCGAAAAAAATAAGCAATTTAATAAAGGTAAATTATTTGGAAAATGGCGCCCACCGTAAAAGAATATAAGCAGAGATTTTTTTTTCTTCACCCATTCTGGTAGGCAAAGGGAACTATGCCCCTTACAGCCAAGTCTTCAGTAGATTTTTTTTTATTGATATGAAATGAAAATGAAATATAATGAGATGAAATGAAATTAAACCTAACATAATTCATTCAATCAAATCATTAAATCTGATATTGAAAAAAATTAGTAGCTTCTTTTTAGAAATATATGTATTTGCCTGAATCATAAAAACTTCTATGATTTTTTTAGTAAAAACTTCATGGTTGATTTTTCATTTTATTAGAAATTATTTTGACTGTTGGGTAAGAGAACGCACGAGTTCGGGAAAGGTAAAAAAAAAGCACGAATATGTAATAGCCCACATCCCGAACGCTATACGTCCCTGCAATACGCCACTTTTTGAGCAACTGTAAGTATTAAAAAATATTTTTGAATACATAACAGAAGCTCGCGCTTATCCTCTGTATCGTATTCTCGCCTGATGGTAAGTAAAGCCTAACCTTACATTAATTACTCTGCGTTTCCACGAACAGCCAGCAGCGCAAATTAACGAATTAACTATATTGAATAAAATTCAATTTGTTTCCATTATGACTGCGTACACATAGATACGAGCATTATTTGCTTCGAGGGGATCGAGACGACAAAAAACAAGGGCGTGCAATGTGTGAGTACATTGCACGCCCTTGTATTTTGTTTATATTTGTATAGAAAGTATGGATAATAGTAATGGTTTATAACATGTTCCAGACTTAAAAACCTATTTAGAGGCTAATAATTTCACCCATGCCGGGATTCGAACCCGCAACCTCTGGCTATCCGTACCAGCGCTCTACCAATTGAGCAATACCTATATAATACCAATACCAATTGTTCCAGACTGCAGCAACGTGCTTTGCGTATTAAAAAAAAAACAAATTAGTTTATTCATAACAGTAGTAACAATGATAGGGTCGAATCCTACTTTTAAGTATACTTCTGTATTAAGAAGATTCCGCTCTTCCGGCTGATTAGTTTAGTACAACTTATCGGACGGAAGAGCGAATTCTTACATAAACAATTTTTTACTAAGACAGTAAGCTTAAGTACTAATTTTTATTTCTTCTTCTTCTTCTTCAGGCTATATTACATTGAATTTGAAGTAAGGATAGAAGATCATTCAATAGCTTTTTTCGGATCCTGGCGCTGACGTCGCTTGTCGGTAAAATTTGTGACTAACTTATTACATTTTCTGTATAATAACGAAATTGAACCACATTTCCCTAATAGTTTATTTTTTTATAAATTAATATTAAAAAATCCAATGATTTAATCAATAAGTTATTAAGATCGAGATAACTTAATTATTTTAATCAATCTTTCGTAACCCAGTCAGCTACCGTACTTGATAATGAGTTGCTTGTGCCCAATCTCACTAGTCTATGCTACTCCACGTTAGATGGCGCTAATAGAAATAATTGGGCCACACAGAAGGGACTGGGGCGCGCGCAGACATCACTGATTAAACCGTTCGCAGATAGTAAATGTCAGGGATATCCGTGGTAAATGTTTAGAAATTTTCTAAAACGATACACGAAAATATACCTCATGGATGGTTCACAGATATTTCACATTTTGCAAAATAGGTGGAAGAAATATTTTTTTTTAAGGTTTCTAGTACAAGATCGATTAAGCTATGTTGGTACATCTTTTAATTTTTATGTGATTTATTGACAAATAAGTTGCTTAAAACTTTACTAAAAACGGTACCTATTATTATGGCAGCTTCCTATAAGAACAGTAATAAGAACGTATATAAGGTCGCAGTTTGTACCCCCTAGTTTTTGAATTCGCAACTTGCTGTTGAGGAACAGTCGACAGCATATCACCTTTACATTTTATAATGTCTTGGAATAATTAACTACATAAACAATAATTAACTATAGCCCTTTAAGTATAACTTCCAACTAAAACATAGATTTTAGGGTTCCGTACCAGAGGGTAAAAACGGGACCCAATTGCTAAGATGGTATGTCCGTCTGTCGGTCTGTCCCCAAGCTGAACGTAAACTCTCATGAACCGTGTAGCTACAGTTGATATTTTTATAGATGATGTACATATTTATTTTATGAAAGTCATTTCCATTTTAACCGACTTCAAAAGAGGTTATCACATCGACGCGTATGTTAATTATTTTTCACTATGTTTTCGCATTATCTTCGTCAAATCTTAACCTATTTCGATATTTTTTTTTGTTCTACTAGGTATAGCGTCCCATTGGTCCCATTTTAATTTGGTGAAGATGTCATGAAGACTTTGAGAGATGGAGAAAAGAACTTTTCAGCAAATAAGGCCTAATGAGGCCCATTCATAAATAATATGCATATGTTTCATAAAATATAATATAAAAGCTGTCCCAGGGTAATTTGGTGATGTTCTGATGAAGACTTTCAGAGATGGGAATTTAGAACTTCAAATTTAAGTAAAAAAAATCACTTTGTTCATCAAATACTTTCATTAAGTAGCACATTATCTGGTGGACATTGTTACGAAGTTCATCAGCTCAAATGTAGTTCTTGAGAGGTTTTAAGTTTCTAATCTAGATAAAAATATGCCGTTTTCAGTTAACCAGAATTTAAGTCAAAATATACAATTTTACTGTCGTGGTTATTAGTTCCTTAGTCAAAAATATACTATAGGCATGCGTAGTTATAAAAGTCACAATATCTATTTAGTTTCATACGAGTTTCACAAGTCAGTCAGTGATTAAAACGGTATAAAACGAAAATATGTTTACGCAGAGGACAAATACAGCGCTGGTGCACAAAAGTGTATTTTGCATGGGCCCTGTAATTTATAATAAGCTGTCTAGTGCATTAAGAGAACTGGACTTAGGCTTGTTCAAGCACAAATAAAAAAATATATTATTTAAAAACTGCTATCATACAATAATCGAATTTCTGACTGATAATTATATTGATTAAAATAAGTATAACAATGATATACTATTTGATATTATCCCCGTGACCTCTCTTGTTTGACATTTTTACTTATTATCGCATGGAATGTTATTTTTTTTATGTTCTTGACATTTTAAATTCTTGATGTTAATATAATAGGTCAATCAAATTAAAAAAAATCCAGGAATTAATTTCCAGAAAGCTGGATATCATTTTATACCATCATTTGATCTTAAATGCGTGTAATGCGAATTCGCACGGTCCCAGGAGGTGAGCTCAACTTTTGGGGGCCAAAAAACCGCGAACTTCTCACACTTTCTTTCAGTTTTGTGCTTCTAGCTCAGAAACGGTACTTTGGACTGGAATCTTCGTTATTGCAATATTAAAGAGAGTTAAATTTTGCGTTGTATGATTGTCTTCTTCTTCAGGCTATATTATGGAGTCCACTGCTGGACATAGCCCTCCCCTAGTGATGACCAGAGCGGCCTGTCTTATACCATCATTGGGGGTTAATGCCCATAATCCCCACGCTGGGCATGCGGGTTGAGGATCGCAGATTGGTGGCATTGTACTGCAGGGGGCGCTGCTGCCCACCCCCCAGTTTGTGTCCCTTAGTCACCTTTTACGACACCCGCGGGAAGAATTTGGGTTGGTGCTATTCTTTAAGCCGAAACCACACAGCATGATTGTCTAAAACTTTAAATTCGATTTATTGGTATAGCCGAAATCAAAAGTTGTGAACCGGAACTTATTTACGTGCAAATTTACATTTTGCGAATTTTCAAGACCATATTTCTTTGAAACTGATACTCTTACTTCTATTGAAATACCCATAAGACAAACATTGTAGAGAATAAAATGTCACATTATACCTAAAAACTATTTTTATTTAATCTTTTCAGAGCACTCTCCACCAGCCTCTATACCACGTATCATGCGTCTGAACCAATTTTCAAAACATTTATTCCAGTCCTCCGCAGACACCTCTTCCACGGCCTTCTCAAACGCTGCTAGCGCGTCTTCCGGCGATGAAAACTGTATCCCTTTGAGCAGATTTTTTATTTTAGGCAGTAAAAAGAAGTCACACGGAACCTAATCAGGACTGTAGGGAGGGTCTCCTAAGACTCTGATCTGTGTGGAGTCCAGGAAGTCCCTCGTTTTGATCGCAGTGTGCGCGGGCGCGTTGTCGTGGTGAAGAAGGACCCCACGGAGCCCGTTGTTCAATCGCTTGTTGCTCAATTCAGAAAAAAACTTCTGGCAGGCATTTTGTGTTATACCATTCAGCGTTTAATGACTTTGTTTAATTTCAAAGTTACGTACATTTGAGAATTTGTAGTTGCAATACCACTCGCTAACGGTGAAGGAAAACATCGTGAGGAAACCCGCGGCCTGGTTGGCTCCGCACGTATTGACTAGTGTTTCCTGTGGGCTAGGCCGACTAAGCTGTCAGGATGGTATAGGTGCTGGGCAAGCCTACACCATCTATAAAACCATGTCCCAGGCACTACAGCGTCGGAGTGGGCCCTTCACCCATCTAGTGTGAGTGAAGATACCACTGGACGCTGTATAAATCATCTCATTAAGTAGATGCAAAAAGGCCAATATTATTATTATTCAGCGTTGATGCTGCTTTGGTCTCAAAGTGGAATTGAAGTTAGGTACCCCGTCAAAGTGAAGAAACTATAAAAAAAATCCTGCGCTCCTCGATCGCTTCACTTTCGTAGGCGTTGGTTCATTTTGAAACAACCAAACTGTCGACTGATGCTTTGTTTCTGGATCATATTGAGAAATCCAGGATTCGTCACCTGTCACAGTGTCGTAAACGCGCCGTGACGAGCCAGCATCAAATTTTTGTAACAAATCACGGCACCAATCCACACGGGCCTGCTTCTGAGCTTCGGTGAGGTTGTGCGGCACCCAGCGAAAAATTATTCTCCTTACGGGAAGGTGCTTGTGCAAAATCTTGTGAACACTTCCTGAACCAATCTGCAGTGTATGCTGAATCTTTTCGTACTTAATTCGTCTGTTTTCTTGAATTATTTTTTTTACTGCCAGCAAACTTTCTTCGGTGACAGCCGTGATAGGACGACCACTCCTTTGTTCATTCCCTCAAAGTAAGATGACCGCGTTTGAACTCGCTATACCAGCGGTAGATGGTTGTTTTTGAAGGTCCTTCATTCATAAAAGCAATTCGAAGTCGATCACATGACTCATCAGGTCTTAAGCCACATTTGAAATAGTATAAAATCATAGCACGAAAATGTTCTGAATGCCGATCCATTTTGGCTCTCAAAAAATGCGGAGGGAAATTTGAAAATCGAACAGTAGTATTTTTACTTTTAAATAAATGACGTTTTCATAACAACTACTAGTGGCCAATGTCTTATACATAAAAACTATTTTTCAAAACTTTCTGAGTGGCCTGGTATAGACAACTCAACTTTCAAATTCAGTTATTATCTAAGACTATATTTGCATGAATTCAAAATTATACTTTTTTCATTTTGCGGATTTTCCGTTAGTATGAGGTGTGAAGTCTACATTTAAGGCAATTTGAGGGTAAGGAACATTTCAATGCAACATTTTAAGGACGCGGTCAGAAAACTAGAGATTCGAAGTAGGTATTGTGAATGAAAAACAATTTTACGCAAGTGATCTTTAATTAGTACCTTAGGAAGCAATAGAAACATTAAAAATGAATGTGACATTGATAAAATATATAGATATGCAGCACAGCATTCAAGTTCCCATTTTCTTAGTTGTTGAAATTACCCGGTTCACAACTTTTGATTTCAGATATACCACTAAGCCTAATTACTTGTAAATTTCTATATTACTTGTTACTATAAATTCTTCTTAGTCTGTACCTACGCTCTACTGAGCAGTCGTGGTCTTCAAAAAAAGGCTTCATTATAGGCTAATGTTGCGTGTCTCACGATGTCTCGCCGACGTTTACAATATTTACAGAATATTTCGTTGTATTCACTTCAAAAATAAATAATTTAATTAATAATAGTACCTACGGAACCCTTCGTGCGCAAGTCAGATTGATTTTTTTACTTACTATGCTTGCTTGCTAGATACCGATTTGGTACCTAATCCATAATTATACAAATTAGACATATTCATGCCTGCTCACACACTTGGTTCATTCATCGCATGGGTGCTATAAAACTATTATAACGAAGAACTAATTATTTTAGATCTTCTACAAATGTAGTTTGTTGTAGATTCAACACTAGTAATTTGTATCTTTTTACATTTACATCAGCTCTTCTAAATAGGTAGATCAGATTTCTGTTGGTAGAAAGTTAAAACAAACGCAATCATTTTTCGTCCAACGAACGATTGCGCTCGGGGTGCCAGGCGACGTTGCCAAGTAGTGCGGGGTGAGTACCTAGGCGACGCGTCGTTGCCAAGTTGCCCTAGCAACATCTCTGCATCCATCGCCGTGTGTGGGAGCGTGTTTTACTTTTGAGAGTAGGTATGTTCTGCGTAAGATTGTAAACGTAGGTAGTGGTTATATACTCTGATTGTAAGCACGTGATATGTGAGTAAGCTATATGTGGTGAAGAAATAAACGTCGACAAGTACAAAGAATATAGCCGAAGTACTGCAGAAAGGTACCTGGACCAATACAGCTGGTACTATATGCCAGCTACAGTGCACAAGTTGCTAATCCATGGTGCTGAAATTATAAGGAACTCCTTGGTTCCTACTGGGATCTTATCTGAAGAAGCATCCAAAGCTCGCAACAAAGATTTTCGATGTTAACGAGAATTTCACTTGCGAAAGAACACCAGGAAGAATTCAAACGAAGATGTCATCAAAAGGATGCTTCTCACTTCTGATCCTTTTATTTCTTCAATGCGACCAGTTATGAGGATAGCTTTAAAGAAAAAAATGAGTCAAGAAGCAGTGGATCTTTAGGTATTACAACGACATCATATTGAGTTCTGTAACGTCGAAAATATTGAAAGTGACACAGATTCCGAGAAACTGATTTATATGATTTTTGTTTGCAATATGTTATTGTAATTCTTTTATTTATATTTTTTATACATTGGTTTCTTTACTTGTCTTTTATGTACCTATTTTAATGTAAAGGATTCATAGCTACTATTTTATTCATGTAGTTTTAAAGGCTTATTTTTTATGTTTACATGATTTAACATTTTTAAAATGTATGTGTGTTTTAAAATGTAACTTGGACTTATTTCATGTATCTTTGTAAATATTTTATGCTTGTGTTTTTCCTCGTGTACAATAAAGAATATTCATATCTTATTTGATTTTCATGTGTATAATTTGTTCGCATATGACAATGTTTTAGAACAGTATTTAAGTAGTTATACTGTATGATTCTTTATAATTATAAAGAATCCTTAATTAAGGAAGGTACATAATTTGACAAACTCAAAATATACGCTTAAATACCTTAAAAAAATATTTTAAATGCATTTAATTTTTTTTCGACCAAAGTCGCACGAGTGCGCCCATAGTGCAGTATGTCAAAAAATCCATAAAAATGCAGGCAATAATCGTGCTGAAGGAAATAACGGGCAAGTGTGCGATAATCAAGTTATGGCCAATTTTATAGTAACTTCCATACATTTTTTTTAACCAAGTGGAAAAAAAGTACTTGCACAAAGGTAAACATACTGCACTTCAAATATGTTGAAAGATTAGCCTTCCTAAGTGGATTCCTGTGAAAAAAAAATAACAATTCAAAATTCGATCTCTAAGTCTATGGGGAGCGATTTTCAGCCCACCGTGCGGAGGGTGAGACTCGTATTTCGTATCGGCGTCGTAGGTGTAAAAGATATAACAAACTTACTTCAAATTCAATGCTATATTATGACTAATTTTTATTTATTTATTTTAATTTGTAAGTGCACAAAAAGTATACAAGGCTTTAGATTTCATATTTAAATTTAGTAAAGTTAAGGTTAAGATTTACAATTTTTTAAGTAGGGTACAAAACTTAGTGGATTTATTCCAATCGGCTCCCGCCCACAAGCAAACGTCATCGAATCAAAGCGAATGGCACGTCATTTGGCATCATCATGGCACGTTAGTTTTTTTTTTAATACGAAAACGATTTTCTTTAGTCTTTTTTCACTTCTTGCTCAGATTTCTTTCCATACATTTCACGCACGTCGATTTTTGGTACTTTTTCTTACCCTTTGCTAATGTATCCCCTGTTAAAGCCGAAGTATGTCTTTCTAGGACGTCCCTTACCAACCCTTCTATGCACAATAGCTCTATATTTTTCCAAGGACAATCTTTCTTCCTTAAATAATTTTTATTATGTCCAAACACCCGTAACATTCCCTTCTCAATCCGCTATTTGACTCTCGTTTCAAGTAAGTCTTAAATGGTAAAATATCTAATAAATATCTCTTCCATTAGACAAAAAAATATTTTAATAAGTATATTTTTTGAGTGAATATGTTGTATTATATAGGTAGTATATTTTTTTACTCGGCCTATGGCGGCCAATACTGCTAGTCTGCCTCTGCTTATAGATTCGAACACTTACCTTTTTACAAAGCTGCCTACATCATTTTAAAATCGTTTGCAATATTTCGAGTGAATGTAATTTTCACTTGATAATGGTTATTTTAAAGAAGCGCTCGTGGCCTAGCCGAACCGAGTGACTGGAATTAAACACTTGAGTTAAGCAACAACAGGCGCGGTCAGGTGCAGGATGGGTGAACGTCCCGCGACTACCGCTAGTAGTATTTTTTCCAGACGCTTCCGTGCTTCGCAAGGCACGTTAAGCCGTTGGTGCCGGCCGTCATGTAATGGCAGACGTTAAGCCATGTCAGAGACCTTATGGGCGGCTCAATGACTTCGAACAGTAAGGCCTACCACTGTCTTACAATCCTCCACCAACCCGGACTTGGCCCCCGTGGAGGAGTATGGCCTAATCTTCCTGCGATGCAGGAAGAGACCCGTGCCCCAGCAGTGGGAACATACAAGGGTTAAATAGATCAATGAATAGAGTAGTTTTAATGTATACATTGTCATGTCATGTCACAGTGTCTGTTATGGAACTCCTCCGAAACGGTTCCACAGATTTTTATGTTTTTTTTTTGTATATATTCGGTAGCTCTGAGAATATTAGGCCGTAGACTCATTAGTATGACAAAACAAAGTTTGGGTTCAGTTAATAACAATTGTAATCTAGTTTAAAAAATTAACCACACGCTATAAAGTAGATATTTTTCGTCGTTATTAAAGTCGTGGCACTACTTATTGAACAAAGCGTAAACTACATGTTGTTGCTACTGTTAAACTTTGATTAAAGTTAGACATTGTTGTGTTATAGCTACTAGAAATAGCTTGCGCTGTGGATAGTAGAATAATTGAACTATCAAATTCTGACCCGTCAGATCACTTCGATGACACCAAATTATTGTATCGTCATCCGAATTGCGAACACTTGGGAAGTTTCAAATCGATATTTAAGGGTATCCGGCACGGAAACAAAGCTGACATTTTTCCTCTATGATTATATGGAGATTTTACTTTTATTTATTATTTTAAGATAATGTTATAGAATCCTTCTGAAACTCGTAGATGCTTTAAAAACTGCCTCTTTCTCTCTCTGTGATACAATAGGTAAAATTTACAACGATACAATAACTTCCTATTCCCGTCGTCGTAAAAAAGGTCCCAGCTGTCTGCAACTATCACAGACCTGCCAAAGAAATGTTCTAGGACAATATTGTTTATTATTTAGGACAATATTGTTTATCGTATAGTGCTGAAATTACTGGCTTTCAGGCTGCGGATTTTCTCCTAGGGTCAAGTCACACTGAAATACAGTGTGGTTTGCCCATAAGGTTTACTTAAATTCAGTGACTAAATTGGCGACGCTCAGATTTATTAATAAGATTGATAAGACTCTATAAACTTTTTGTACAATGACATATTTATGATATAGAAACGCTTGATAGCAGGCTCGAGCTGTCGTCGCTACGCCCCGCGCAGCGCCGTAGTTAGGCTGGGCGCATGCTGAGAAGCAGGCGACGCAGCACAGCGCAGCGTGATTTTGTAAAGCATGTAACGTCATTGAGCTTCGTGCGCTACAACGCAGTCACGTGCGACGCAGACATGTTTCTGCCCTGCTCTGCGTCTCGTTATAGTGCCGGCACATATGTCTGGGCGACGCGTGCACGCCCAGGCTTGTTTAATAACAATTTTGTTGCAATGAGCATTTAATTGAATTAGTTCGCTGTGAACCTTGTTTGTATGATACAAATCATCCAGATTATTCAAAGAGACATTGAAAGAGTTATTATGGGTGAAAATTGCCAATGAATGGAGTGAATAGTTGCGTCGCAGCATGCGGTGGCGGCCTAAGTCTGCCTCAACTGCCCTGCCCTGTACTGAACTGTGCTGCGTCGCCTGCGTCTCAGCATGCGCCCAGCCTAATTCTCTTCTAAGGGTTTCACAGTCTATTTATCCTTACTTCTCCAATTTGTCCAAACAAGTTACTAACCTCAAAATTAAAATTTGATGGCATCACTAGATATTTTCTTGCATGTTCATGAACTTAGTTTATAAAATTGGCAGCGTGTTATCTAAAATTGTATCCTAGGTTACTTCATTTATCTTAGGTTAGGCTTAAGTTACTTAGGACTATGATAGTTGTCGACTAAAAAGTTTTCTTTACCGATAGAATCTTGTTTACTACATTACAAAAGTATAGATAAACAGACTAAATCGCCATTTCAATTCAGTGTGGCTTGAGCCTTAGACCGACTAGGCCCAGGCCTTAGGCGGCCTGATACTAGGGGCGGCCAGTCGCGGGAAAAACACTAACTCGCGAGGGATGATTCAAATTAAATACATACGAAAAAGAATATGATTACTCGGAAAACGGGATAATATACAGAAAATTCATAGAATGTCCTAAAATGTAGATCAGTAAATACTCGTCCTATGGCGGCTAATACTGCTAGTCTGCCTCTGCTTATAGACTCGAACTGAACCCTTACCTTTTTACAAAGCTGGCTATGTAATTTTTAAATCGTTTGCAATATTTGGAGTGAATGTAGTTTCCACTTTGATAATAGTTACTTTAAAGAGACGCTCGTGGCCTAGCCGAACCGAGTGATTGGAATCAATCACTTGATTTAAGCAACAACAGGCGCGGTCAGGTGCAGGATGGGTGACCGTCCCGTGACTACCTAGTGGCATTTTTTCCGAGCTCTTCCGTGCTTTGCAAGGCACGCTAAACCGTTGGTGCCAGCTGTCATTTAATGGCAGTCGTTAATCCGAGTCAGAGGCCTTGAACACTTAACTTTTCATCCCACCTGAGCTAGGAAATGACTACATTTATTTAAGAGTTTTATAAATATGTCGTGAAAAGAAAATGGCGCGCGCCAAGCAAATTAAAAAAAAAGTACAACAAAAAGGTACTGAGTCTGAATATTCGACAAATTAAAAAAGGTTGTATGATAAATTCGGCACCATAAAGGAAAAAGGTTTAATGATATTTTCAATTTAAAAACTTGATGCACACAATGTTAAAAATAAATTTATTTCTCTGACGGATAAAAACTGCTTTTCCACTCAGATGGCAAAGAGCAAAATACTCTTTCCGGGATGGAGGGATGAAAAAGAATTTTTTGACGCGCCCGTTTTTAACACGTAGTTATATCCTCTTAAAAATTTCAGAGTAACTCGAGATCACCGTGTACAACTGAAGCTTACAAATCCGTGTTCAAAAATATTACACAATCTTTGTAAAATAGGGTAAAAAGGTGAAATAGAGAGTGTGACCTCTATCGCCACGCTTGCCCGCTGCAGAATTTGATAAAACATAGACTTAATAAAAATTAAAAACGGTAAACATATTCTAAATTAGCACTAAGAAATTAAACGATTTTTTTCTTTATATTTGTTAAATTTGTAAAAAAAAACTCTTACTAGATTGCTCTCTCTGTATTAAGTTTGAAACCTTGATACAGATAAGGTAAGTAATACAAAAGCGTCTTCGCATACGTTGCTATTGTACCCCTTTACAATAGTAACGTACGTGCCGTAACTTTCTATCGATAACTATTAAGGAATTGTTTTCAAGTTTGCCTGGGCAGCGTACCTACTCGAACATTCTGGCCAAAACTTCAGCCGCTAGCTCATTTGCATCCAATTTCTATGAACCTTGCAATGCAGCGGAAAATTTCCAATAAATTGTCAGAAACAGACGCTCACTTCTATTTTAAGATCGGAAATGGCCTTAGTTAGGCCATTCCACGATCTTAAAACCGAAATAAATACTATGCCTTGACAGGCAGGTAAAAGTGCTTCTTAATTTATATGCATTAATTTCATTAAGTAGGTGTATTTAAAGTCAAACTCACTACCTATTCAAACTAAACGCTATTTGTCGCTAAACAGTTTGGTACTACTTATTTGGAATAATTAACTCCAGCAAGTAAGTGATTAATTGCATTAACTTCAAATATTCGTGGTATAACCAGTTATCGTAGCGTGAGATAATAAACTGACATAGTATTTTTTTATGATTTTTGATTCGCTGTGATTCTTTACGTCGGGAATTTAAGTAAACGTTTTACTTAATAAATAATCGCAATAAGACCCGTTTGATATAGCTATAACTATGACGTAGTTTCAAAATGAGGAATTGGAGAAAATTTCTTCCTCTTTGTTCCGAGACAAAAATAATGAGTCACACCGCGTGATTGCGTCGCGCTCAATTTTTTTTAGCATTTGTCACGCTTTTAAGCGTCCCCGGCACTTTCTTTCAGAGCACAGCGAAATTACAAGCGAAGAAGTAATTCGAATGCAGCTCACGATTTGCAAGCGTAATGGGGCAATTTCCTAGTCATTTCCTGGCCACTGCAAGCAATCCGACATTTTGTGGCGTATCGTGCCGCTAGTTTGTCGCTCCGAGGAGGCGCCTCTTTTGTCTTGCCTCTCTTGGGCAAGATGCTTAGTGCTTAGCTGTATACGGCGCTGTAAAAGGCTCAAGTTACCTGAAAGTGGAGATAAAAGCGTTGTAGTTGAGAACACGAATAGAAGTAAAAGTGGAAAGGCAGTATGCAGATATTGCCTTTCCGGATTGTATTCTAAATTTGAAAGGAGACGCATACGCTTTCATACAGTCTTCGACCTGGGTGTAAAAAGATGGAAGTGATGTCAATTTAGAGCTTATATATTATCAAATCATCTCCGAAAATTCTGCGGATTTTGGCAATCTGAGAGCAGAGTTATAAGAGATTTAGTAAAAGTAAGGTTATGCAACAAGTTGACAATAACTTATACTAAATTTATCCGTGTCCGTTATGATAACAAGGATACAAGTTAAAGAAGATCAAAGGTCCGTAGAAGGAAAGCACTGGTCGGAGAATTATAATATCAAAAACAACAGGAAACACACTCAAAACGCACACGCACTAAACGATACGTGACGCGTGATCATAGATTGAGTCAGGGAGCTGTCACGCATGTCACTGTTACAGACACAGATTAAAAATACAGTTGACAAACACGGGTAATAAATCGATCTGTAAACGAGAATCAATTTAAAGATTTATTTTCATGAAGTTAATATTTTTTAAACTGTTGGCATTATGTAAATTATAATTAATTTATTTACTTTGATTGAATCAATCATCTGGTGCAAGTGTTTATAATTAATACATTCACACTAATCGATTAAACTAATCGATATACTATGTTATTAGGGACATAAACTTATTTTAAAGATTTCTCGTCTTCCAGATTTTGAATTTAGCTTATTTTTTATATTTAAAAATAGAAAAATATAACGCTTTTCTTATACGATACCTCAACTATTTACAATCGGGCCCCAAAATCCCCGTCTCCTTTGCTCTTCAGAATTTGACAGCTCTGGCGCTCATTGGTCTGGTTATTATTTATCTATTTAGCAATCGTGTGATAGATAATGAATGTATTTAAATAGTACTGTTTATAGATTATTATATAGATAATCTAGCATGTAATAGTCTTGATTAATAGTCGATATGATGAACAAAAAAAAAGAAAAATAAATCTATCAATGCGACGGACCTAGGCGAAAACGCAAATAAAATTTATTGTCTACAAGTGATGAATTTAAAAAGATTTTGTTAAGAGTTGACTAAGAAATATCATATCTTTAGAAGTTATTATCTTAATAATTTGTTTAATTTGCTTTTAACAATTTTGCTACCTTTTCAGTTGTCCTATGTGTAGGATTTGTGATTGTGCAAATTTGTAGTCGCAATACCACAAGCTAATTTTGAAGAAAAACATCGCGAGGAAACCCGCGGCGTGTTTGGCTCCGCACGTATTGACTAGTTTTTCCTGTGGACTATGCCGACTAAGCTGTCAGGATGGTATAGGTGCTGGGCAAGCCTACACCATCTATAAAACCATATCCCAGGCACTACAGCGTCGAAGTGGTCCCTTCAGCCATCTAGTGTAAGTGGGGATACCACTGGACGCTGTATAAATCATCACATTACGTAGATGCAAAAAGGCCGATCATCATCATCATGTGTAGGACGCCAGGACTTTGGAAGCTATAGTTATACAGTTAACGGCCGACTGTTTATTGAGTTCACATAACCCCTTAAGGCGCTTAGGTGCGGTAACTAGCGCCACCAATCGAATAAAATTTTACGTTTTTATCTAAAAATTAACATGAGAAATCTTAACAACTGTGATAACTATTTTTAGAACCTAGGATCAACAATCTAGGACTTTAATCGATTTCCTTCATGAAAAAAACGCATAATAAAGTAACCTATTTAAAGGCTAAAAATTCACCCATGCCGGGATTCGAACCCGCGACCTCTGGCTATCCATGCCAGCGCTCTATCCAACTGAGCGCTGACACGGATAGCCAGAGGTCGCGGGTTCGAATCCCGGCATGGTTGGAATTTTTAGCCTTTAAATAGGTTTTTAAAATTGTCCTTAGTACGGGTTAGTGCATTAAAAATAAAAATAGTATAATATTAAAGAAAGTTATGATTTTTTAATCCATTGATGGCGTTAGTTAGCGCCCCTAAGCACCTTAAGTCGTGACCTTGAAAATAACAATCGAAATCCAATTACCTTCCATAAAACTGCAATGTTGCCGAAACATTACTTAATAAACAATCGCGATTAGACTTCAAACGTATCACTACCTACTGTGTATAATTTGAAATATACGTACAACCATCATGAGTCATTAAAAAGTATTAAGTACTGTAGCGATCTACTTTTTGAAACGCTAAATTAGAAACAATGTAACGATACTTCTTTATAATAGCTGGCAGGCGCCGCGTAGCCGTCTAGTCAGAGTTTAAATTATTTGAAAAAATAGTCTCTATCCTAGTCGTGTCGAGACCCGCAGCTAGGATAGGGTTTCGATGAAAAAAGAATAACAAAAGAGAGTATTATTTCTAATTCAGCGTTTCACTTTTTGAAACGCTGAATAAGAAATAATACTATCTTTTATCGCTAGAGTACCTACGACTATAGAATTACAACACAAAAATTAAGTTGACCAAAAGAGCCTTACTTATCCAGCAGTGGCTTCTTTGAATCATAAAATACAAAGCCCGTTTGCGGTTCTAATTTGTAATCCTCAACAATGGCCACTGTTACACCGACCCTAGCTTTAGTAAACTATTCCGTTCCCGTCCACATTCTGCCGTGACGGCCAGCCGGCAGTCGGCTGAAAAGGAAAAACAAATTCGTTTGCAGGCCAAGAGTGATGGACAAATTTCCTAGTAAGCGCCCCCACCGCGCGGGGACTATTTATCTGAATTTGAATCGCATTTGTTACCAGCGAAATTTGTCTGTAAACCTCAGAGATGTTGCCCTGGGAATACCGCCGTACGATGCGGTCCTTACGACACACTAATTGAATAAGAACCTCGTTTTACGTGGGAAAGATAACAGTGTCTTATTATAAGTAGCTATTTTTTTTGTTCTGACGGGAAGCAGTGCGTGAGTTTATTTTGGGACTGCTTGTGTCCACACGAGCAGTCGGATTGTTGGTAACTGAGGGTCTTGTGTAGGTAAGCACACAAGATTGTAATTGTGGTTCAACAATTACCAACAATCTGACGACCTCTGTGGCGCAGCGGTAATAATATAATACCATGCGAGAGATCCCGGGTTCAAACCCCGGCTGGGGTCAAAACCTAGGTCTTGGATGTTTACATGTTTGTGATGTCGCTATGTCTGGTTCCCACGACACAGGGTATCCTAGTGTTGGGCCTGAAGCATAGTATGTGCCAGTATGTAAATGTTTTAATCTCTCGGTAGAGACATAATTGCAAACCGATCCAACGAAAATAAACTGAGAAATGTAAAAAAAATATGTTACATAATTTTCTTAGTATCTACCTGAGCCGTATGAACTGTATTTACCCGACAAATTGATAGTCAATGGTTACCAACGAATTTTTTTCGTAATATTAATCATTAGAAATCTAGCTGTTACGCTTCATTGGATACAACCTGGTGACAGACAGACAGACGAACAGTGGGTTCTTAGTTATTCTTAGTGGATTCTTCTTTCCGCTTTACCCTTTGGGTACGGAACCCTAAAAAGCTTTTACTGTGTACAGCTAACATTAATATATGAAAGAGAGTGCTTGAGGTTTCTAGGCGATTTAAGACAAGTTGGCCTCGTTCCTTCACCGGGCTACAGATGCGCGAAAAAAATTAAATTTAAGACGTCATTAACCAACTTCAAAAAAGGAGGAGGTCCTCAACTCAATGCGCATATTTCTTTTTCTTGCTATTCTTGTTCTCGCATAACTCCGTCAAACCGTAACCGATTTCGAGAATTATCTTTTTAAAGACTAGTTTTTACCAAATTTCCCTTGGTCCCACTTTAATTTGATGAAGATCTTATAAATACTTTTTCTTTAATGAACAGCAGTAAATAAGCCTAAATGGATCTATCCTTTAAGAATATGTATGGGTTTCACATAATATTATATCTTCGAAGTAGTTCTAGGGTAATTTGGTGATAATCTAATAAAGACTTTCGGAGATGGAAATTGAGAGCCTCATTTTAAAGTAATGTGTTAAGTTATAATTTTAAAAACTTTGGTGAAACATTTTCTATTTAAATGATTTCCGTTTTTTTTGCACTAATGTTCTGAAGATGGTTATTATTTTATATTTAAAAAGGAGATATTTTATTCTAAAATTATTATGCCAGACCTATAAATTCTTCTTCTTCTTCAGGCTATATTATATAGTTCACTGCTGGACATAGCCCTCCCCTAATAAGCGCCATAGCGCCCTGTCTTCAGCTTGCCGCATCCAGCATCTACCGGCAGTTTTTCGCAGATCGTCATCTCAACTGGTCGGAGGGCGTCCTACACTATGTTTTCCGAGTCGCGGTCTCCACTCAAGAACACGTTTACTCCAACGGTTGTCGGTTCTTCGCGAGAATTATTTCCAGTTTTAACCTATCCAGACATATAATTGTTTCCAGTATTTTTATTTATTAATTGGTTCTATTAACACTACAGTAAGTAGGTACAGTTCATCTATAGCATCCAAAAGTTGCCTGGAAGAGTAGCTTTCAGTGATAAAGCCGTTTAATCGGTTATGAAATACTTGACTAATCACAATTTTTGCACACAATAGAGTTATTACTCAACTATCCTAATTTACACTCAATTTAAGTACGTTGTACCCAAAACCAACAGAGCATTTTGTATTAGATAAATCTTACTAATGACTCGCTTAGCTTATTATACAATTTATTTCACAACCTGCCTCCAGGGAGCCTCAATCATGAATTCCTTGGCGCCATATAAAATAAAATCACATTTGCCATTACCCGGCTTGAGGGAGCATTGTTTATTTTCTAATTTTCCGCCTGTCTACTTGAAATCTCATCGTAGAGTAGCACCAGCAGACTAACGTTGGGAATGCTTCTCATCTTATGTTTCGTTTCAAGCCGTGTAGTTCCATAGCCATTGTACAACTAGTAGGCTTATTAACGCATCGGAGGTTTCCTACCCACTACATCATACTAGCCCTATAATACATATGCAAAATCACAGTTCGAATGGTCCACCAATTTAAGGTCGCTCAACGAATTATGGAAAGAGCTATGCTCGGTGTTTTTCGCATCCGGAACGAAGTTATTCGTCAGAGAATTAAAGTGATCGACATAGTACAACGGATTAGCAAACTGAAGTGAGAGTGGGCGGGTCATATCTGCCCCAGGTCTGATAACCGTGGGTGTAGACTGGTTTTTGAGTGGAGACCGCGAATCGGTAAACGCAGCGTAGGCGATGGAGCGACGACGTTCACAAGGCGGTGGGAAGTGACTGGAAGAGGAAAGCCGAAGATCGGGCTCCATGGCATGTCTTAGGAAGGCCTATGTCCAGCAGTGGACTAATACCGGCTGATTATGATCATGATGATGACGTTTGCAAAATATTAAATCACATAAATTCACGCCTGTATGTTCCATACGATCACGTACGAGATACAGGCGTGAGCTTATGAATGATCAAGCAAAGACCAGGGCCTCGATTCTGCTAGTGTATTATAGTACCATGACAGATACATGGTCGGGTCAAGAGACGTGTTTTCCATATTAGATTACCTAGATTACTTTATTCATAATAATATAAAGACATGTCAATGTTTCATTATAAAATTAAATAAAATAAATTACACGTCAGTTACTTATTAATTAACTGGATAAAAAAAACATTAATTTCGTATGCTGCCATCACAAGAAGACTACGCTTCAGTACCATACCATTGACGCCTAAAAGATTTGATGTATGTGCGCGCCTAAACATGATGCAGCAACGAAATTAAATCGCTACGTTCATGCAATGGTCATTGTACCACAATGTATATTAGCAGAGTCGAAGCAGGGATAGAACCCTGGGTACTACGATGACACTAGTCGCGCGTTGTGTGAAAATCGTAAATTTCCAGTACTTTAATTGAAAATGAAAAAAAAAAATGTTTATTGAGCAGAATAAAACATAACAATGTATAAAGCAACTCTGAACCCCAAACTAAATTAAATTGTATCTTGGGGCACAGTATTCCATTCGGGTTGAACTTAAATGTATCACAGCAAAGTAATTGTTCCGTAATTAAAATAAAAATTAACGTGCATACAGCAAAACTATGATATGGCTCAACTATATTTAAAATTAATTAAACCTACATATAATAAAATATTACATTGATACGAAACTTCTATAAATTTTATAGAATAAAATAATAGACTATTACATAAACATAGGTGCAAGCTTGTTAGAATTAATATAACCAAACATACAACTGTACTACATAGTGTGATAGATTTTCCGTTATGAAGTAAACAAAGTAACTTACTAGATTTAATATTTGCTATCTAATTTAATTACGATGTATGGTAGGTTTAACTAGTCTTTTTGCCTTACAAGAAACCAAAAATATACGTAAAATGTTTTTAGGGAATTTTATTATTATCCAAAACTAGCTGTTCCTCGCGGTGTTGCGAGCGGATTATCGATTTTCCCATGGTAATAAGATATTTTTTCGCAGTAAAATGTAGCCTATATGTTAATCCAGGGTGGCAGCTAACTCCATACCAAATTTTAATAAAATCGCTCCAGCCGTTTAGACGTGAAGAAGTAACAAACATACACACTCACAAACTTTCGCCTTTATAATATTAGTGTGTAATAGAGTAATATGACTTGATGTGATGTGATTCTCTCGTTCAGTTATTTCGTTACCATACTTTACGAAAGTCTGTTAGCTTTTAGAATATACCTCAGGTTCTAGAGTAGGCTTCGGTTTTCGCCAATTTTCGCCTGATGATCGAGTTCTGATTTCGAAATTAGGGCCGTTTTCTCCATTTGCTGCGCAAAACTGGATTTCATAATCCGGATCATGCTTGAACGAAGTTAAAAAAATAGATTTATGACCATCCGATTTCTCCGGTAACTTTTTGATCTGGTTCACGAAATCTAGTTCTTGTTACAGATTAGACAAAAACGCTAGGATTTGAGGGTGGTAACACTTTTTTATTTTTTTATATTGAAACGCAGGTGTCATAAATGTCGAGAATTCTGTGATATTTCCAGTTATTCTGTGTAATTTCAAAACCTTTTTTGGCAATTTTGAATTTTGTTTCTGACGCGGTTTGTTTTGTGCGAAATTTTGATGATAAAACGAAAAAGAGGTCCAACATTCACCAATAGTGAAAAAAATATTTGGTAAAGTAAAAACTTTAACGTCTTTTGGCAGCTGATATCTGACATTTGTCTGACTGTTAATCTGGTTTTAGAAGCTAATCGTCCAATATCGGCCGTTCAGAGACTTCAGTTTAAACTTTGGTTTACGATGTTGGAGAAATCCAATTTGTTATTGTAATCTCGATTAGGAGTCCAAAACGGGATTTAGCTTGCCGTAATCTAGATTTGGTTCTATGGAGAAAACGGCCCTTAGGGCCGTTTTCTCCGTTTGCTGCGCAAAACTGGATTTCATAATCCGGATCATGCTTGAACGAAGTTAAAAAAATAGATTTATGACCATCCGATTTCTCCCGTAACTTTTTGATCTGGTTTACGAAATCTAGTTCTTGTTACAGATTAGACAAAAAATGCTAAGATTTGAGGGTGGTAACACTTTTTTATTTTTTTATTTTGAAACGCAGCTGTCATAAATGTCGAGAATTCTGTAATATTTCCGGTTATTCTGTGTAATTTCAAAACTTTTTTCGGCAATTTTGAATTTTGTTTCTGGCGCGGTTTGTTTTGTGCGAAATAAATTTTGAACGGCTCTCATAAAAGATGATGTTAAAACGAAAAAGAGATCCAACATTCACCAATAGTGAAAAACATGCTCTTATAGATTTATTTCGATTTTAAAAACCAATATTTGGTAAAGTAAGACCTTTAACGTCTTTTGGCAGCTGATATCTGACATTTGTCTGACTGTTAATCTGGTTTTCGAAGCTAATCGTCCAATATCGGCCGTTCAGAGACTTTAGTTTAAACTTTGGTTTACGGTGTGGGAGAAATCCAATTTGTTATTGTAATCTCGATTAGGAGTCCAAAACCGGATTTACCTTGCCGTAATCTAGATTTGGTTCTATGGAGAAAACGGCCCTAAGTGTCATATTATTACACGAATATATCCGATTCTCTCCGATAGTAGCCGTGGTATATTCTAAAAACTAACAGACATATGGTATCGTCTACGAATTGGAGCGAAGTTTGCTCGGACTATAGATGCAAAATTAGAAAATAATATTCATAAAGAAGTTATAAAATTAATCAATACACTTGTAATATCGCTCAAGGTTTTGCTTCACACTTTATTATGATTCTAAGCTGCAATCAATTTTATTGGCAATCACTCGAATAGCCCAGCCAAAAGTAAGAGAATCGAAGGTAAATGGGAGATCATTAAGCAATCACTGGCAAGATATACAGTGGATATACTTTAGGTGTCTCTTATCTTAATGACTCGTTGATTCTTAATGGCGTCATATCCCTAAATTACCTAATCGCAGTGGAGGTGTAGCTAACGCGACTATTTTACTCGACTGCGGCGGAGTTCAAAAGATAGATGGATAGTTAGAGAACACTTTATTGTACATAAAAATGGAAATTACACAGATATTTCTTAACCTAAGAGTACAGACGGCGCCTTATCACTATCATATCATATCGAAAACTGGGTATAATGTTTTTATTTTATTATAATACTATAAGCCAAAATCAAAAATATAAAAAAAAATATATAAGTAAATTCTTTAAAAAAAAAAAGACATTTGATGTCATTTATTAATTTTTGATTTGATTTTGATTTGATAAATTGAATGATGATTACATTCAACTCGTAGAACAGAGTTGTAATTGACAAAACCCCCAGTTTCTCGTACACTTACAAATTGTCTACTATTAACAGCTCTCAAATTCTCAACCTTTTTTTTATGCAGTTTGGCCAACTGATAATTGTTAATAGTAGATTAACGGCCTGTTAGTGTACTAGAAACCGGGGGAAAGTCTAACCAGCATGTATCAAGAATTACGCATTGTAAAAAGAACCTTTTAAACATCTTCAATTGAAGTTAGACTGTGGGAAGAAGGTATTTACAAAGTTGCTCACAGTTAAAAAGCCAGCTTTAACGATTTCATTATGAAAGACATTTAATTATAGCTAGCTTAACTTACTTATGTCTGCACACCCACCCGTCTCCATCTGGAACATAATTCGGAAAATGAGCTAGTGAGGCAGTCTTCACGAGGAAATGATTTCAAGAATTATTATTCTCATTCTACAATAGAGAACTTTTAACAAGAAAACTTCGGAATGTTCCTCGGAAACAATGTTCCCGGGAAGTTATTATACCAATGAATAAATTTTGATATTTCCGTTCAATCGATTACTGACCGCTAAATTAAAAGGTTTTATTATTATTTAATTAAAAGGATTACCTTATATATTTATAACCAATTATCTTATATATTAGATTTGATTAGAACTCTTTATTGTACACACCAGAAAACAAAATACATAAAAAGGCTTACACATATATTATATATTTAATTAAAAGGATTACCTTTTAGCTTTTAACTACGTGAGATAAGATAAGATTATTCTTTATTGTACACCAGAGCACATATTATAAAACATGTAAAGATACAGATAACATTTGACACAAAAAAAACACAACATTTTTTCCCATACTAAGGCTTTACAGAATGAGACAAAATTCTCCTAATTATATGACTAAAACCTTATTGTTATTATATGAGATGAACTTTACTGTTATTACGGACCTAATTGAAGCTCAATTTGGACATAATGATGTCAAGAGTACAGTCGGCATTACCTCTATCTTGTCCTTAATTGCAAAGTAACCCATAATACTACTGAATTAAGTGCATTCCTGTTAAGGTTGAATTGCTGTTCACTGTGCTTAATCAGACTGGTCGGACGGACTCATCCAATAAATGAAATCCGGAACAATGTCTACAACTACAGTAATTTGATTATTACATATCCGTCAGTACATTCTTACACACAAATAAGCAAACACTACGCAATATGTCTAGTTGCCAACGAAGACTCAGACAGATAGAATGTATTTACCGAAGCAAGCAGCCACTTATGCTCCCGACAAGCTTAATTTGAGAGCTCCTTTGACGCTACTGAATGATGGAGCAGAAAATGATGCGCTTGAGGAGGCCCCGTCTTTGTGACGGAAAAATGGTTTTAGTGGTTCGGGAACTAGGCTATGCAGTGTCCATGTTATGACTCGGTCATCTCAAGAATAAGAAGTACTGTGGTGGCACACCGGTAGAACGCTTGCCTCACATTCTTGAATATCCTGGATTCGATTCCGGCATGTAATGATGACTTTGTTTTAATAAACTTGTTGACCCAATCAAATAAACATATAGGCTGTACGTCTACTTGCCAACGACGACCCAAACAGATAAAAAGTATTTACCGAGGCAAGCAGCCACTTACGATAACGTTAATTTGAGAGCCACTGAAAGATGTACCAAAAATCTTGAGAAGACAAAAACGCCTTTTTGACGGAAGAATGGTTTTAGTCTTTTGGGACTAGACAATGCCGTTTCCACTAGGTCAAATAAGAAAAGAGTATCGGTAGAACGCTGGCCTCACATTCAAGAGTTCCTAAGTTCGATTTTGGCATGTACCGTTGACTATGTTATTTAAGTTGTGTATGTTAGAGATTGAGATTGACTTATGTCAAACTGAAAAAAAAACATTTTTGGGACACCTATGAAGTACAATAAAATCATACATAATTAAGTATTACATTAGAGATTTTTCAAATCTTCTTATTTTGTATAATATAAATATTTATAGTTATAAATATTGCTCCCTTCCTCCCACTATCTTAATTTAAACACCCAATGCTAAAGTTGGCTGGAAGAGATCTCTGTTAGAGATAAGTTCGTCTTTGAAACAAATTTTATGTAATGATCTTTCGATTTGACTGTTTGCAATAAAGAATATATATATATTTTGAAGCAGAAAGGTAATCCGCAGAAAGTAGTACTAAACGTCACTTCCATGCACGCAATACAATTTCTCTTCAATTCTCTTCAAGTGTTAATAAAATACGTGTAACGCTTTTTTAGTATTGATAAATAAAACCACATTCTAGAAGAACAAGTTTTAAAATGCAAGCCTACCATGCAAAAGGTCCCGGGTTCGAATCCCGGCTGGGGACAAAAAAAAACCCCAAGTCTTGGATGTTTACATATTTGTGATGTCGTTGTTTCTGGTTCCCACGACACAGGGTATCCTAGTGTGGGGTCAGAAGCAATGTATGTGCCTGTATGTAAATGTTATGTTATTTTCAAACTTTAAATTATGTAGTATAATTTTATCTCCACTGGAAAACCTGCATATAGCACACCGGTCAGGTCGGTGTACCGTTATTTGATGCCCTTGGATCTATTGTCCACCAGTGCCGAGTGCCACACTTCGGCAGATTTTAGGGTTACTATTATGTAAGTATACGCTGCTGTGTGGTGTCGGCCTAGAGAATAGCACCAACCCAAATTATTCCCGCGGGTGTCGTAAAAGGCGACTAAAGGACACACACCGGCGGCTGAGCAGCAGCGCCCCTTGCAGTACAATTCCACCAATCTGCGATCCCAACCCGCATGCCCCGCGTGGGGATTATGGGCATTACCCCCCAATGATGGCACAACCTTGTGCTATGGCGCTTATTAGGGGAGGGCTATGTCCAGCAGTGAACTAATATAGCCTGGAGAAGAAGAAGAAGAAGTATCCACTATAGAGAGACGTTGATTTTTTTTTTTTTAAGCCACTCCAGCTGTCAAATGTATACACATTTACACACTTTGGAGTCGACTAATGCTTAACTGGATAGAGTGGAATGTTACGTAATAGAAGGGCAGAGCGGCAGTAGGGCCTGCCGCTCTCGAATCGAACTTTTATCCATTCACTAAAGTGTCCAACTCTTGAGCACTGCTTAAGTCCGTAACAGACGCAAAGGCCTATGTTGATGATAAAGAAATTACTTCCAAATTTTGCATAATTTTCCTAATCGGATATATAACATGCCCGTGGTAGTTGGCTCGCAAGTTTCTGTTGAGATGCTTTGGTTTGCTAACTAGCGCTACCAACGGAATAAAAATCATAATTTGTTTTATAATAGGTAAGCTTGTTTCAAAAAGTTATCGTTATCAACCCTTGTATGTCTCCACTGCTGGGGCACGGGTCTCTTCCTGCATCGCAGGAAGGTTAGGCCATACTCCATCACGGGGGCCAAGTCCAGGTTGGTGGAGGATAGTAAGACAGTGGCGGGCCTCACTGTCAGAAGTTATCAAGCCGCCCATAAGGCCTCTGACATGGCTTAACGACTGCCATTATATGACAGCCTTCACCAACGGCATAACGTGCCTTGCAAAGCACGGCAAAAAAAGTAAACATCAAAAACCTTAATATCCGTGATAACTATTTTTCGAACCCACAGTCTAAAACCTAGTATCTTAACCTAGGATTTAAATCGATTTCGGCCAAAAACGGCCCTTTTTAGTTTAAACCGTTTAGGCCGTTATAAACAGCAGCCAGTTCGCTTCACATCGTCAATCTCCGTTCAGGGGGACTATTCTCGGAGCGGCACGATACGCGGCAGACTTCGCGCTACGCGGAGCGTTTGACCCATCATCAGTCAAACGTCAAGGGGTCGCGTGACTGCACAACATTTTCCGATTGCCCGCGTCGCGGCGAAACAAATAGTCCAGATCAGACTACGCATTTGCGCGTTGAATACTTGAGTGACTGTGATCGAATGTGGGGATGCGTGCAGTCACGTTAATACACCCGTCCGTTGCGTCAAGACTACGTGTTTTAGGTAACAATTTTTCTTAGTAATACTTATACAAAACCTTTCTTTGGAATTAATTGCCACTCGGCACTTTAAAAGAGAAATTTTAAGGTATTTTTGTATTACAATTGTAAAGAGTGATCCAACAGTTTGGATCACTCTTTACAATTGAAATTTATTATTATGAAAGAAAAACACGTACGGATTATGAAAGAAAAACAAGTACAATGCAAAATTTTGTCAGTTATTTGCTAATGAAATTTTTAGTCTTTTTCATTAAATATGATAAATTACATCAGTCAAATTGTATTCCCTTTTGACATTAATTTTGTACAGTGTTGACATTATTTAAAAATTAATTTGTATCGCCATAGTGTTTTGAGAAGTCATATAAACATAGTCACATAAAGTCATCATATGAACAAAAAGTTAACCTTCGACGAGGTAACTATCTAATCTACAAATAATTTCGAAGTATTCTCCTTTTTCACTCTCTTTACAGAAAACTAGACGAACCATGCAGTAATAGATATCGATGTTTTAAAAACCATTACTTTTGCACAAAACCTGGGGAAAATAAATACATATTTTCACGTAATAATGAGCCACAATAACAGCAGATATTTTCAGTGACAATCAAATAAAACCTTGGCAGCGCAAAAAATAACTCTTTCATTAATAAATAAAAATGCTCGAAATGAAGTGAATCCCATTTCGTCCCTGTCGCTGGTAATTACTGGGGACATTTTCAGAAAGCGTTGCGCCCCGTTTAGACCCTGCCTGTGATACCTTCCCTTTTTTGTACAGACAATATAAACAAATACATGAAATTTTAATATAATTTAAGGGAGCATGAGTATTTCATAAATCAACAATATTTCATCAAGCATTTTCTTACATCCAAAGAAATACTATCTGTAATATCTGGTACAGATAACCTTCCAAAAAACTAAAAATGGATCCGCCGAGTAAACACAAAAATATATCCGAAGTCATTGCATCAGCAACGTTCACACGAAGCGCACTTCTCAACTCATTCCAATTCTAGAGGGCGTAATGTAAAGACAGCTTTATCATCACGAAGATGTCAATAACAGATCTCTGGGCCACGATAATCCACGGTCGGGATGCTCCGGTGGCCGCGGCCAACAGATTATGGCCATATTATGGCCCCCCCAAATGCTCCAATGCCTTTCAAGGGATTACTAATGCTGGAAGTAAGGGCGTTTGTTTGTCCTATAAAAGTAACTAATGGGCACCTTTAGATTCAAAACGAGGACCAAAAATATTGGAATGAAACTAGTACAAGCCGGCCCTTATATGTGCGTGCACTCTTCTCAGTTACGTTACACTATTCAACTAAATTGTGAAGGTTGAAGGCCTGTCGACTGTACTTACAGTTGAAACTACACCAAATACATTCAGTTGCTAATGCGCCTATGTAGAGTGCAAGTAAAGCTCGATGTTCTACTTCGAGGTGAAAAAGAACTTAATTAATATAAACAAAATTTAGTTCAGACACTAAAATTAAGAGTCGATAGAAACTTAGGCACGTTTCGTAGAAAAACCTAAATAGAAAATTGAATTTAGAATTACATTCAATTACACACAAGATTTGTCAAAAAAATAAAATAATAATACAACAAAAATGACCACGTATTAAAATAAAATTAATTCACAAAAAGCTTCGTCAAAACGAAAAATGGAAAAATAAAACAAAAAACCCTCGAAAGAAAAAAACAGATTAAAAGAATAAACCGCCCCGGGACACATCCAACCCAAAGGTTCCCAGAATTGAAGGACTACAAATTATGGTTAAAAAACCAAGTTAACTTGCACCGAACTTGGTCCAAACAATCCGAGGTCCGAGTGAAGTCATGGACTAAAACAAGTGTATAATAATCCCTGCCATAATACCTAATTCTGATATCTCTAAATAGGGGATTTAGACACATTATGGACACGAGAGGCAAAGAAAAAAGCCTTTTGGGAGACACTCTTCTTGTAAGTCTATCCGGGTATAAAGACCCAACTGAAGAGCATTCGTGCGTGTATTGTAATCGTTTGAACTGTCATTCTCAGATGAATCTGCCAGCGAAACATGTATCAACTTTTTCAGCTGGTTTTTCTAAATGAAACAAGCCACTGCAGTGACTTGATAAAATGTCAAAATATTTAAAGGAAATTATGCACTCGAGACAACTGTACCAATGACTTCGTTTTCTAAGTTATGTTCATTTGTAAAGTAACAGTAGCTATACCACTTGCTAACTGTGAAGGAAAACATCGTGAGGAAACCTGAGTGTGGGAGGTGTTCAAATACCTCAGTGCTTGAAATTTCCCATCCACGGTGGGCACGAGTGGTATTTAAGCCCATCCTCTCTCTCTGAGAGGATGCCTATGCCTCGCAGTGGGACGTTTAGAGACTATGTAAAAAAAACGAATAACCGAAAACAAATTAAGTGACATCATATTACTGTTCGAATTCAATTATTAGATTTTACAGCCTTTGACTTCAACATTTTTTGGTGTAATAGCAAATAGCCGATGTCGACTATTTCTTAGGGTCACGTAGTTTTAAGTAGATCAACATATATACGAGTCACATTGGTGCACCCTATATTCCGTTTCAATCGACCTTACAACCAAAATGTAATGGTGATTGATCAACCTTTCTGTCGATCTTGTGAAAGATAGAGCATTCTCTATTGACTGCATAGATTTGCAATAGATTGACTGTATGTAGATCAAAATCAAAGAAACATTCTCGCTAAAGCCAGAAATAGTATAATCATCATTTAAATAATTAGTTGGTAAGGTGTTAGTAATTATTAAGCCACATTTGGGTAGCATGGTCACGTTGTGTACCACACTATTAAATAAATATTTAATTCAAAACGTTCATTTATTCAAAGTAGCATATAAACTAGGGGTCCATTTCAAAATCTAGATCGACAAAAAATCTCCAATCTTAATCATTTACAGAATTATTCTAAAACCTAGAACTCAGTATTGAATCGGCTTTAATTTGAGATATCTTGTCATCTAAATGATCTTAAAAGTTATAGCTTAAAGTTTTAGTTAAAGGCTTTTTGGCACAAAGTGTGCTCAATACTTCTTGGCACAAAGTGTGTAATTGATTAAAAATAATTTTCTTAAATTTGATTTGTATTGTATTAACATAGTTATAAGACTTTTACTAACACAAATATTTAAAATTGTACAATGTAAATATGGACTAATAATTGTTTGAAATAAATAAATTGAATTGAATTGGAAGTTTTTTGAACCGCGTCTCTGGCAAGCTTATTATATCTTTGAAAATCTTATTGTGCAAACATATACTCGTACAATGCACCATAAAGGCTTTATTAACCGTTGCCAGCCTAAATCTTGGGAACTAAACTTTATGTTTATTTCTAGTAGGTATTTACATTGTGTTGCCTACCTACAAAGTTTTAAAGTTACTGACATGTTTGGTTACTTTGGTAAGAAGACTTATATAAAACATTTGTGCTTATAGAAATTGTAAATACGAGTGTTAATAAATTGCAACTAGCTAAACGGCAATATCGCAGACCCTGGTTTCCGTCTAACTCTCTGGGATACAGACGTGGGTTTATGTATGTATTTAGTAAGTAGATAACCAACAATATACCTATGTTTTTATTTATCATACTGACAAGCATTCTTAATGGTTCAAAAATACTACGAGCATTATGGTAACCATAATTACACTTGAATCGTCACATTATACCGTCCCTTTTGTCATTTATTCTGAGGGAAATGGCTACCAACAAAGGATATTATTGGCCGCTGGAGTTTACCCTTTTATTTCCACTATTGTGATAACTAAAGGTTATTCAAGTGACTATTGTGTATTATTATGTTTATAGTGAAGAGCTGCAACTATGATATGGTATAGTCGAATACATGCCACTTTTAACGCTATAGCTGCCAAGTCTTCCACAAGGTACAGTCTGTTAGCTTTTAGAATATGCCTCGGGCTCTAGAGTAGGCTTCGGTTTCCGCCGAAAGCACACGAGTGTAATACTACTTCCTGCTCTGTATAAAACTTTTCTTATTAAGTTCATTTAACTAAGGGCTGATTTTTCAATAGTCAGATAACTTTTATCTGAGGAATAAAAATGGCGGTTTGACAGCTTATGTATGAAAATTATGTCAAACCCCCTTTTTATTCCTCAGATAAAAGTTATCTGACTATTGAAAAATCAGCCCTAAGTGTTATATTAGTTCCGATATTTCTATAACACGTATATATCCGATTCTATCCGATAGTAGCCGAGGTATATTCTAAAAGCTAACAGACTGTAACAGAGTGTAAAATTTGATTTATAGTCGACTACTATTTTTGTACAGCTTCTCAGAATCTGTTAAAACTCCTCAAGCATTTTTTTATATTTCTTGTGTACCATGGAAATATCCTAAGGCATTTAAACTTATTTAAATACTTAGGCAAGTACTTGAAATTCAATCAATTAATTACCTCGGTCGCTTTAGTACTTTAACAAACTAACTAACTATGTTCAACAATTCACCTAATCTTACGGAGCAGAATTACTACAAACAAGAAATATTTGGAATAACACTCGAAGTTAACAAAGCAAAGGGCCTCTCATGAACATTAGGAGCAACGACACAGACACGAGTCATTACGTCTTTCATGTTAGTCGTAGACAGACTTTACTTCTCGTACAAGTGGCTAGGGTGTCCCCCAACCTTCTCTCGTCTACACGGTTGAAAAAACAATAAATAGCACATATCTTCTTCTTCTTTTTCAGGCTAAATTATGTAGCCCTCCCCTAATGAGCGTCATAGCGCCCTGTCTACAGCTTGCCGCATCTAGCATCTGCCGGCAGTTTTTCGCAGATCGTCATCCTACCTGGTCGGAGGGCGTCCTAAACAATGTTTGGCGAGTCGCGGTCTCCACTCAAGAACATGTTATAGCACATATATTCAACTTAAATGGAAAACTATCACGGCTAAGATTTTAAAGGCTTTAAAGTTAACAAGTAAAAGGCAACCAACTTATAAAAGGAAAGCTACGTACAAATTCCATTATTAATGATAAAGTTGTTAATTATTATTTTATTTTATAAAGTTTTTACAAAATACATACTACTTTCGTTTACTGCTCCGTTATTACAAAATACACATTTCATTCGTTTACTGCTCCGTTAAACTATTGCTGGTTAAAACAGTTCTTTAAAGTAGGTATTAAATTATTTTTGTGAACATTGTAGAAGTCCGTAGAAGAAGGGATCTTTGACGGAACTCTACATCGCTCCTGCCCTGCCCGACATGCACTTAACCGGGTTTTTAGTTTAAATTCGTTATCTATTTTTAGTGTTGTAGTGTTCTGAAGTCGGTTCTATTTTTCATATAAAAAAAATCTTTCACGTTCTTTTGTTAAAATCATCCAGGGTCTACTTAACTTTGTAACTACGTATGACACTACAAGTAAGTCAACCTTTATCAAGCAAAAAAAATATATTTCCAAATCAGTTCACGCGTCTTCGAGAAATCAGGGAATATAAATAAAAAATAAAACAAGGTATTAACTGAGAACCTCCTTCATTTTTGAAGTCGGTTGAAAAGCACTTTGTATTGACGTCACTGCGTAATGCGTACATTTCGCGATAACCCCTCAAACAGGGCAGACCCAAATGGAATTCGTCTGTATGTGGTAAGTAGGTACATGTTTACTTAGAGGACCTTTAGCGTATAGTTTGGGTAGTTTGAAGACATCGCGGCCGACCCCAAAACACTCGATAACCGCAAATACGTGTTTCATTTTACAAGGGTATAGGCCCCGCAACCGCGAAACAATGACAGCAATATTAGCGAACTTTCCAAACTTAGTGTCTTCGGCGGGTAGGCTCCCACTTCACACCCTGTATACACTTTCAGGATAATTGGGAATTCGACCTGCTAGTTGAAAAGGGTTCTAGCGGAGCTTATTTGCAACAAATCTGATGCTAGGAACTGGCTCTAGTTACTTTTTCTTCTTACTAACTTCTAGCTAGAAATTAGGTATCAGTATTCGGTTATACGAACTAAAATAAATTTCTTCAATAGATTGTTAACAAGTAATAATCTGGTAGTTAACTATCAGGCGGCCTACACTTCGATTGTGGATGATTTTTCCCTCTGTAAAGTTATTAATTAAGTTAACTTTCCACATCAACTGCTGCCACTACTGGGGCACAGGTCTCTTCCTACATCGCAGGAAGGGTAGCATACTCCACCACGGGGGCCAAGTCCGGGTTGGTGGAGGATTGTAAGACTGTGGCGGGCCTTACAGTCAGAAGTTGTCAAGCCGCCCATTAGGCATCTTTATTTATTTAACTTTATTTCAATAAAATTTACTTTTGTTATAATTAAAATAACTTTAATTTCAATGCGAAATACTGCAACTTTAGACTTTCAAAAGTTCATTAATTTTTATCACCCAAACTTTTACGACCTAAACGTTGCCCTAGTTGGGTCAGCCGGACTAACAACCGGGCTATTGTTACAACAGGTTTTTTTCTTAGACAACCTGTATCAGATAGGAATATGCCCTCTGAAACGTAGAGTACCCTGCAAAGTTTGCTTTTAAATGTGCCTTGTCTGTGTTACTGATACAAGAGGCTTTGGGACCAGTTGGGTTACTTCGATCTTGGGGTGAAACATTGTTAACGAATTAATTGTTACGTTACTTTTAATAAGATAAGATAAGATAAGAACGTTCTTTATCTACAACAGATTGTATTGTTTAAGCCTAAAACACAATTGATTAAATAATAAGCGTAGACAGAGACTGTAGGGTGTTAATTTAAGATTTAATATAAAAAATGTTTTATTTGCTTAATATATACATACATTTAAAAACCTATTTAGAGGCTAAAAATTTCACCCATGCCGGGATTCGAACCCGCAACCTCTGGCTATCCGTGCCAGCGCTCTACCAATTGAGCCAATGGGCGACTCACCGGCGCCACACAAAATAGTATAATCATGTGGGTACAGTGATATCGTTCCGATGTAAAACCTAACTGCAAAGTAGGTAGTCGAGGCTGTAAGTGATGCAATTTGCTTAAGCCAGATGTCGCTGCCTGTACGTAGGTAATACAGAGAATAGTGTAAAGAGGTTCGAAATTTCACTGATGCCGGTGAGTCGCCCATTGGCTCAATTGGTAGAGCGCTGGCAGGGATAGCCAGAGGTTGCGGGTTCGAATCCCGGCATGGGTGAAATTTTTAGCCTCTAAATAGGTTTTTAAATTTGTCCTTAGCACGGGTTAGTGCATTAAAAATAAAAATAGTATAATATACATACATTATTTGTTAAATAATAATAAAAGAAAATCTCTTTAATTAATTAATTATTTCAGTATGCCAGTAGTATTAAAATTATGTCTCTATTAATGGGATCTAAGTTGCCGGAGGGAAGAAAAACAGGATACATTAATGTTACTTAGTTAAGGCAATACATTCTTAATTTATTTTAAGCGAATGTAAAATACGTTTAGTTCTACTAGTGAAAATAAATATTTTTGTAAAACAAGTAAAGTTTTACTATTTTTATTTTTAATGCACTAACCCGTGCTAAGGACAATCTGTACGTAATACAGAGAATAGTGTAAAGAGGTTCGAAATTTCACTGATGCCGGTGAGTCGCCCATTTGCTCAGTTGAAAAGAGCGCTGGCACGGATAGCCAGAGGTCGCGGGTTCGAATCCCGGCATGGGTGGAATTTTTAGCCTCTAAATAGGTTTTTACAAGTAAAGTTGCGGCCGTATATGCCACAATAAAACGTGTATTTCGACACTTAACTGAATCAAAATTTATAGAGTACTTCCTGTTGAAATAGAACTACGAAAATTTGTCTATACTACAAATACAGGAAAAAATACATTTGTGATTAACATACATACATACATACATACATACATACATACATACATACATACATACATACATACATACATACATACATACATACATACATACATACATACATACATACATACATACATACATACATACATACATACATACATACATACATACATACATACATACATACATACATACATACATACATACATACATACATACATACATACATACATACATACATACATACATACATACATAACCTCATGCCTGTATCCCAGAGGGGTAGGCAGAAACCAGGGACTGCCACTTTCCATGATCCTGACAGATCACCTTCGCTTCAACGTTTATAAGTCGTTGCATGCACGCACACCGGTTCCGGGTACTTTTTATCTTCCCCTTTGCTAAACATTTATATTTGCAATTAAATCATACAAAAATACTCGTAGTCTTTGAAGTTCGGGAAAAGCTTGGAAAAAACTACCAGGCTTGATTCCAAAACTATTTATGATAATTATGTAAGTACCTACTTACAAATTTGTACGTAACCCTCTGTGCGCGAGTGCCACTCACACTTGGCCGGCTTTTAGTTTTTCTTAATCAATATGACCCTTTTTATGTCCCCACTGCTAGGGTACGGGACGCTTGCTGCATCGCAGGAAGGTCAGGCCATACTCCACTACGGGGGCCTAGTCCGGGTTGGTGAAGGATTGTAAGACAGTGGCGGGCCTTACTTTCAGAAGTTATCGTTATAGTTAGTCGACCTCTATAGCGTAGGGGGAGCGCGTCTGCCTACCATGCAAGAGGTCCCGGGTTTGAATCCCGGCTGGAAACAAAAAAAAAGTCCAGGTCTTGAATGTTTACATGTTTGTGATGTCGTTGTTTCTGGTTCCCACGACACAGGGTATCCTAGTGTGGGGCCAGAAGCAATGTATGTGCCAGTATGTAAAATGTTATGTTATGTATCAAGCCGCCTATAAGGCCTCTGACATGGCTTAACGACTGCCATCACACAACCGGCATCAACGGTTTATTAACGTGCCTTGCCAAGCACGGAAGCAGAAAAAATGTCACTACAACAGTAGTCGCGGGATGGTAACCCATCCAGTACCTGACCGCGCCTGCTGTTACTTAACTTAACTGAATAATTCCAATCAGTCGGTTCCACTAGGCCACAAGCGCTACTTCCGGAATCTTTATCAATATGCAATTAATAAAATTACGTTTTAAGGGCATTTCCAGGTGGTCAGCCAGCACTTCAATCGCTTCCGAATCAGGCCAACAGCTGTTGTGGTACGAAATTTATTAAGCGTAGGTTCAAAAACATTGGCGACCTGCCATCCGGCAGTTTAAAACCTGTGGGAAACTGCCTTTCCATTATTTAATTCAACAAGCCTCGTATTTGCGCCAATGCCAAAATATATTGTGCGGATTCAATAAAAGTTTGTTTAACCGACCATTTCGTGCACCGCAAACTGGGATATATCGTAATGGCTCCTATACTATAGGCATGTAATTAAAAACCTTTGTTTGATTGTTTGTCGTCCATATTTGACTAGTATAATTACTACGCGTGCCCTCCGCGGACCGGCAATTTCAAGCGCTGAAGTTTCCGTGCCCACCTCAGACGCTCAGGTTTCCTCACAATGTTATCCTTCACAGTTAGCGAGTGATATTGCTATTATATTTTACTACAAGTTTATGCCTTTATTTTGCTTTTTTTTTGTTACCTATTTAAAGCCTAATTGCTTTTTATTGATTAAAAATAATTGTAGGACGGCAGCGACCGGCGACTGAAAAACAGCGGTAATGCTGAGGCTCCGACCATTTCAAAAGTGTTTGGTACCTAACTAATTGAAACTTCGTATATTTTTCCTTGCAAGCTCTACTTATGTTATATTCGACGGCCTCGGTGGCGCAGCGGTTTGGCACGCTGACTGTAAAACCGAAGGTCTCGAGTTCGATTTCCGGCCGGGTCAACCTAGGAAACGAACTTTTCTAGTTCATCTCGGGTCCTGGATGTTATCTATGTATTTATTGTATTAAATCTATCGTCGAGTTAGTACCTATAACACAAGTCATTTAGTTGTTTAGTATAGGGCTAATGAGATCTGTGTAATTTGTCCATGAATATTTATAAAAAAATGTATTACAAATTTGCTACACCCAAATTTTCATGTTACTAGTGAAGTATGAACTGTTCATGGTTTTGGCAATAATTAAATGAATTAATCTAGACAATTATGTATTCTTATCATAAGCGAATTTACTTCTTCTTGCGCAAGCCATCGTGGTGATAAAATTTGCCAATCAGCGTTAGGTACTCGCTCATTGTTGCCTAGGGTACGCCAGACGTACCGGCTCAGCGAGTACGTCGTTCGGGGAGGAAGGAGGGGTTCGGTCCTTTCAAGGACCTCCGAATTTACTTATAACACATATTGCATAGGATTAAGTTCATTGCTGTGCGGTGTCGGCCTAGAGAATAGCACCAACCCAAATTCTTCCCGCGGGTGTCGTGAAAGGCGAGTAAGGGACACAAACCAGGGGGTGGGCAGCAGCGCCCCCTGCAGTACAATTGCACCAAACTGCGATCCCCAACCCGCATGCCCAGCGTGAGGATCATGGGCATTACCCCCAATGATGGCACAATCTTGCGCTATGGCGCTCATTAGGGGAGGGCTATGTCCAGCAGTGGACTAATATAGACTGAAGAAGAAGAGTTCATTGGAGCGGTGGTATTTTTTTTATGTAGCCTATAAACGTCCCACTGCAGGCACAGGGTTTCTCACAGAGAGATGGTATGGGCTTAATTACCACGCGTGCCCACCGCGGATTGGTAATTTCAAGCGCTGGGATATTTGAACACCTTTGACTCTCAGGTTTACTCACGACGTTTTCCTTCGCCGTTAATGAGTGGTATTGCTAGGTAGTTATTGCTTCCCAGTGCGGGCATCTACCAATGACTTTGTTTTCTAATTTATAACTTTAAATAATTTGTGAATTTTATGTATGAATTATTATTATTTTATGTGACTACCGCTAGTGGCATTTTTCCGAGCGCTTACGTGCTTCGCAAGGCACGTTAAGCAGTTGGTGCCAGCTGTCATATAATGGCAGTCGTAAACCCATGTCAGAGGCCTTATGGGCGGCTTGATAACTTCTGACAGTAAGGCCCGCCACTGTCTTACAATACTCTACCAACCCGGACTTGGCCCCCGTGGTGGAGTATGGCCTAACCTTCCTGCGATGCAGGAAGAGACCCGTGCCCCAGCAGTGGGGACATGCAAGGGTTCATAACGATGTATGATTGGGTTGGTGCTATTCTCTAGGCCGACACCACACAGCAGACCCAATTCTTCCCGCGGGTGCCGCAAAAAGCGACTAAGGGACACAAGCCGGGGGGTGAGTAGCAGCGCCCCCTGCAGTACAATTCTACCAATCTGCGATCCCCAACCCGCATGCCCAGCGTGGGAGTTATGGGCATTACCCCCTATGATAGCACAACGTGGCGCTCTTTACGGGAGGGCTATGTCCAGCAGTCAACTAGTATAGCCTGACGACGACGATGTATGAATACATAGTGCTAAAAACCAAAACACGATCGCTCTACAATGTGATAGGCGAAGCGTACACTCAAATCAACTGTTTGAGATGCCATGAATCAATTCGCCGCCGGTGGTGCTAACATAGCTTCTAGAATGATCTATCGTGAACCACACTCTATCGGTAAGGTAACATAAGATAAGAATATTCTTTACTGTAGTACACCAGGAAAAAACAAACACAAAATAATTGTATGGAGTCAGGCGTTACTTTGCGGAAATCCATGATAGCATTAAAAAGTGAAAATTACTTTGCTAAATTCCGCCAAAAATCCCCCAAGTACCATGCGGCTAGTTAATGCACCGCCCTCCCTCCCACTTTTTCAAGCAGAAGCAAGACACGAACACACCACTACCGACACCAATAATTATGTGAGAAAATACGCCACGCGTTTCGCCTTGCACTTACTTGCACTTGTGAGCCTGAGGATGCCTCGTGTTAGAGGCGAAACGCGTCGCGGAATTCAGCAAAGTAATTTTCACTTTTTAATGCTATAAACTAATTACAAAGATACAGTAAAATTGGCGGCCTTATTGCTTAGAGCAATTTCCTCCAGACAACCTACGATGAAGAGTTGCTGAAGGAAAAGTAAGACGGATAGTCTGGTTGGTGCAGATATGCATATTGATATACATACTTATACTTCCTACTACCTTAGTCTTACTTATTAAAACACGATTCCACAAAAACGGCGTTTTATTTTATCTGTGATTATCTCCTTTAAGCGGCAGTAGCCTAGTGGGTAAAACAATGGTCTCGGAAGCGAGAGACCCACGTTTGATTGCTAATGCGAGCATGTACCATTGACTTTGTTCTCATAAGTTATGTACATTTGTGAAGTTACAGTAAGTGGTACCACTCACTAACGGTAAAGGAAAACATCGCGAGGACACTTGAGGGTCTGATAGGCTTTTAAATACCTCCTCAGCGTTTGAAATTGCCAATCTGCGGTGGGCACGTGTGATAAATAGCAGGTACTCTCTGTCTGAGAGAAGGCTTGTGCCTGTTTAAAGGTTAATACATCCTTTATGGGGCATTGTATACGCTTCTATAATAAAATCCCTGAAGATATATTAAGCTTGCCTGAATCGCAGTTCAAAAAATATGTTACACTTTGTGCCAAAAGGGCTACTATAACATAAAGGATTACGTAGATGACAATGAGGTCTGGAATTAAAGCCAGTACAATGTATGAGTTCTATGTTTTATAATAATTATGTAAACTATGTTAATTAGGGACTTTGAAACGACTAATTTTGGAGTTTTTTTTTGTCCATTTTTTCTCCAAAATGATCTAGATTTTGAAATGGACACCTAGTTTGAATTGTAACGTTCATTAAGCTGCAGTCTCTGTGCTACTTTGAATAAAACCTTTTCAATTCATTTCATTATAGGCTACATAGAAAAGTCTTTCTAGCTAAATCTCCACCGTAATCTAATTTAGTGAGCGTATTCGAGTGTTGTAAAGAATTTTGACTTTGAAAATAAGACCGTTTTTTCACTGTCGAAAATAAACGTGCCAAACCGCGGTGGGCACGCGCTTTAATAAAGCCCATTCTCTCTCTTTGAGAGAAGGCCTGTGCTGTGCAGTACACTTCCGTGTATAGGCTACATGAAAAAAAAGTTTTACTAATGAATTACGTTTGACAGCATAAGCAATAAGTTTATTTCATTCTGTGTTTTTTTTAAATATCGGAGTAGGTAGAACTGCGCGATGGCCGTGCATCGGTAGAACGTTTGCCTCACATTCGCGAGGTCGGGGTTTCGAGTATGCCATGTATTTTAAGAAACGGTGTTTTATAAATTACGGCATTATAGGTTACGATATAGGTTTCTTGTTTACTACGCTACTCTAAAAAGCGCGTACACATACAAAAACTCACGCCCATATCGAAAAAAGATAGGTCTGCTAACTTTTTTCGACCCGGGGTTTAATTATGTAGGTATCCACTGAGTTCAGCGATGTTGATTTTTACTTTTTTTAAGCTACTCCAGCTGTCAAATGCATACATATTTTGACACATTGAAGTCGTCAAAATACTTAACTTGATAGGGTGCAATGTCACGTAATAGAAAGGCAGGAGACCTTTACCATTTGCTACAATGCCTTTTTCTAAGGTATCCTGTATCGTTAAATCTGCGTATAATTTGTGATAGGGCAGCAGATTATCGACAGGCTCCGACACTGCGGTTCCTCACAATCGGGAATGCGCCTGAGGCTTCGTACAACTATTTAACGATGGGGTTGTCATCCTCTTTGGCACACCAACCTCCTTGCTGAGAACTATTCACACAGGCCTTGCGGCCTGCGTGCTTGAATGCAAGATGGTATTCAAATTCGGTAGACCGAATCATGCAGCTAACTGACCCGGAATGGACCTGTGTTGTTAGGTAATTGGACCTTTTTAAAATTGTTTTGTGGATAGATAATGAAATGAAATGAAGTGAGAAGGTTTTATTCAAAGTAGCGCATAAACTGCGGCTTAATGAACGTTACAATTCAAACTAGGTGTCCATTTAAAAATCTAGATCATTTTGGAGAAAAAATGGACAAAAAAAACTCGAAACTTAGTCTTTTCAAAGTCCTTAATTAACATAGTTTACATAATTATTATAAAACATAAAACTCATACATTGTACTGGCTTTAATTCCAGACCTCATTGTCATCTAAGTAATCCTTTATGTTATAGTAGCCCTTTTGGCACAAACTGTGCTTAACATATTTTTTGAACCGCTATTCAGGGAAGCTTAGTATATCTTCAGGGATTTTATTATATGTCCGCTAATCTTATGCATTCTTTCAGGCAGACATTTTCAAGTCACAAGCCACAACATTATATTATCATAAATATTGTACGTCAAGCATTTAGAGATCTTTAGAAACTCTAAATGGTTAACGTACAAAAGCTAACTGTTACGTTCTTAAAAATAAAAAATAAAAATAAAATAAAAAACATTTTTTTCGCTTCCTGAATCAGATTTCGTTGTGATGCTATTTGATTCTACTAAGATTCTAATAATTTTCTGGTGTGTAAAATGAAGAATATTTATCTAATCTAAGGATCTCAATAGGAAAAATTTTGGAATAGAAAAGTAAGAATTCAATAAAATTTATAGAAATTCAATCTCCAGGAAACTGACCATGTCTCCTTGTAACCCTTCCCAGTAATTTAAGTACGTACATATATCATTGGTACTACGATTTACGTACCTACTTAGATAGCAACCCTGGAATGTCCCCACTGCTGAGGCACAGGTCTCTTCCTGCATCGCAGTAAGGTTAGGCCATACTCCACCACGGGGGCCAAGTTCGGGTTGTAAGACAGTGGCGGGCCTTACTGTCAGAAGTAATCAAATCGCCCATAAGGCCTCCGACATGGCTTGCTGACTACCATTACATGACAGCCGGTACCAACGGCGCAAGGTGCCTTGCGTAGCACGGAAGCGCTCGGAAAAATGCCACTGGCGGTATTCAGGGGCCGGTCACCCATCATGCACCTGACCGCGCCTGTTGTTACTTAACTCGAATGAATGATTCCAATCACTCGGTTCGACTAGGCCACGAGCGCTTCTCGTGGCCTAGTCGGGACGCGTACCTACTTACCAGTGATCAAATTATTTAAGTCATACATATTATTATTATTAAATTCTTTATTGTACCTGTAAAGATTGTACAATTGGCGGCAATACATAGGTACGTTGGAAATAAAATAAGACGTAAAAAGACAGAAACACTCCCGTGTAACCAATTGTTTGCATTAAGCTAAATTAAGCAAACAAACTAGACCAACCGAGCCTCGTGAAGGCAACGGAAAAGAAACAAAAAATCCGAAAGGTAAACACCGCCGAATTCAATGCCAAAGACAAACAGCGGAAAGTCGAGCCGACAAATAGACTACTGACAAATTGTTTCGGCTATCCCCCCATTGATTCTGGGAGAAAAAATATTGCGGGGTACATTCATCAGGAAGTCCGAAGAGGGAGTGAAATATCTCCGGCTGTCTGGATCGCAGAGGAACTCTGGCGTTACACTCGCTTCGTTTGCGAAATTGTTTGATTGACGAGTCGGGGACTTAACTTGAACGATGTTATAGACAACTTTGGTTGTCGAACTTCGAAATGGACTTGTTTCCAACTGCAGCGACTAGTTTTTCATTGGCATTGGTATTTTACAGCGATGCTTCATCTTTGCTCCTGTTGCTCGTTGCAGTTCTCTTGAGTAAACGAGTGTAAAATGAGTAAAATAATTTCTAGATGAATGTAGCGAATAACTTGCACTAAAATGTTCTAATAGAATAGGACAGCCATACTCAAAGTTTGTTCCGCGAAACCCTAGGGTTCCACGATACCCCTGTAGAGGTTCCACAAGAATTTCGAAAAACAATTCAAACACCTGTCACTAACTAAAGTAATAAGTAAAGTATTTACTAAGTAAAGTTATAAAGAGTAACTGTTACATTGTAACCCGGCGTGCGTGCATGCAACGACTTATGAACGTTGGCGAAGCGAAGGTGATCTGTCAGGATCTTTGGAGTGGCAGTCCCTGGTCTCTGCCTACCCCTCTGGGGTACAGCCGTGAGGTTATGTATGCATGTATGTATGTTACAGTGTACTTTTATTATGCTTATTAATAAACAATACATTTTTTTAAACAATTGTTTTATCAAATGTGTTCGGTAAAGTATTTCGCTTTCCAAAAGGGTTCCGTCACCAAAAAAGTTTGAGAACCGCTGGAATAGGAGAACACACGTTAAACGATAAATAAACCTGGTATTTTTTTTCTACGACTAATATTTATAATCTAACCAGTTGAAAAGGCAATATAGTCACGTGGTATTAAAACGCGCCATACAAATCGGCCTTAAGACTATGGCATCACTCTCTCAACCCCTTTTAATGTATGAAGCGTGTCAATATTGTCAAAGCAAAATACAAAACAAACAAAAAATAAAAGATTCATCCATGCAAAATATACTCACATGTTTCGTCATAGTCAATATTGTTGCAATAAAATAATATGGTGTCAAAACAATATTAAAATTAAACAAATACGTGACACATCCGACCCCAAAGACCCCATAACACTGGCCGCGCTGCACAGCGAGGGAAATTCTGATGCTCAGATATGCCCTATAGAGAGTCCATGCTACGGTTCCTCAATTGGCGGCCCAGTTCTGTAATAAAAATTAATGTGAGTTATCTCGTGGAATAATATGTTTATGCATCTGCAGCCTTATATGAAAACACTTATTACATTTAGTCTTTTTTATTGAATTGTTAAATACAATAAAAAATTACCATGCTAAATTCCGCCAAAAATCCCACGCACCATTCGGTTATTTAATGCACCGCCCTCCTCCCACTTTTTCAAGCAGAAGCAAGACACGAACACACCACCACCGACACTAATACTTGTGTGAGAAAATGCGCGACGCGTTTCGCCTCTACACGAGGCCTCCTCAGGATCAAAAGTAACCGCCACCGCAAAAAACACTCCGTTTTATAGGCTAGGCCGCCCCGCCTCCCGATAACGTAATCTTACCGTCAAACCGGTGACCGTTAAACCGTCAACCGCCTCACGGTCATTATTGTTTTGCGCAAAAATAGCGATTAATGGGGAAATAAAGGAGCTGCCCACCTGTTCATTCCGCATTGTAAATAACCTATCCTTAGATAATTTGGAAATTTCGAGCTGCTCAAGTATAGATAATCTTAACCTCTTACTGCATTTCCAAATTATGGTTATATTAAGTATATGACCCGTATCCAAAAGGTTTTTGCGGTGATGACGGTCACTTGTGAGCCTGAGGATGCCTCGTGAAGAGGCGAAACGCGTCGCGGATTTTCTCACACAAGTATTAGTGTCGGTGGTGCTGTGTTCGTGTCTTGCTTCTGCTTAAAAAAGTGGGAAGGAGGGCGGTGCATTAACTAACCGCATGGTGCTTGTGGGCTTTTTGGCGGAATTTAACAAAGTAATTTTCAGATTTTATTGCTATGGATTTTCGAACGCCTGATTCCATATAATTATTTGTAATCTCGATAACCCGGTTTTTTTTAAGTTTTATTTTGTAACATCTATAAAAGCAGTATGGTATAAAAGCAATGTGACTTCAATCTAAGTGAGATGCTTATTGCCCATTACATAACCTAGTACCGCTAAAATTCAGACATTTTTCACGTTATAAGGCAGGTGGCGGTTCAGTCTCGAAGACGGGAAAAACTGTGGACTGAACCCTTCCTACTCGGTCTTAATATTGTTTAAGCACACAAGAGGCAAAACTTGCTAGGTACTCAACAAAGGCCCGAGTAGCTACCGCACATTACATTCTTGCTTTCTCCATCTGTAAAAAGACCATACATTTTGTTGAGAAAGGGTTCTTTATTTAAAACAGTCTTTATTGTCAACGAAACGCGTCTCTGAGTGCGCTGCGCGGAAATGTAATTTCTTGGCGACTCCGCGCTGCATTCACGTTGACCGAAAGTTGTTTTTAATTAAACCGGAGTTAACCTACTTTTCTCGGTATTAGCACAGGCAACTTGGCGAATAAAAATAAATTATTTCGTCTGCAACTTTCAACCCTAGCCAGAGAAGAGGGTAATAAGCTGGGCTTTTCGGTGCAAATTTATTTTATATGTCGCACATTTTAGCTTTGTTTCTGTAGTTAGAATTTGTCGTCAATTTTAATAGTTAGAAACTGTCCTCAGCACGGGTTAGTGCATTAAAAATAAAAATAGTATAATTGTCGTCAATTGTACATCGATATTTTTATGCGTGCACTCTGTCGGCCTAGAGAATTGCACCAACCCAAACTCTTCCCGCGGGTGTCGTAAAAGGCGATTAAGGGACACAAACCAGGGGGTAGGCAGCAGTGCCCCCTCCAGTACAATTCCACTGAACTGCGATCCCCAACCCGCATGACCAGCGTGGGGGATTATGGGCGTTACCCTCTATGATAGCACAACGTGGCGCTCTTTAGGGGAGGGCTATGTCCAGCAGTGGACTAGTATAACCTGACGACGACGACGACGACTCTATCTAGTTACCTAGGTACGTTGCTGCGCGTAAAGTCTATTTGTGCAACAAAAATACAGTTAGTTACACCTGAGATTTCCGCAGTTAGCCTCATAGTTGATCCATTGTACATAGTAAGCGTTGAATGATTTTCTCACGATGTTTTTCTTCACAGTTAACGGGTGGTCTTGCAGCGGCTATTACAACATCATAAATGCACATAACTTTGAAGACAAATACATTGGTTTTAAATACATCGAACCCACGACCACAGTCCAGAACCTCCCGATTGAGAAATGTTCTACAAATCCGCTGCCACCGCCTTTTGCAACATAAATACATTAAATAAATTAAAGTATGGTAAGTGCTAATAATATTTTTACTACAGTGTTATTGCGTTAAAGCGCCTTCTACAAATATATGTTTTACTATACTCAAAATGAGATCCCCGCTTTTGGTGTTAATTGCCGGATTGTCTTTGTCTAAATCGTCCAACCACCTTTTCTTGTCTGACATAGTACCTATATTAACGCAATCCCAGGCGGACATACATCTACCCAATAGGGGATGTATTAGCAAAGGGGGAGATAAAAAGTACCCGGAACCGGCGTGCGTGCATGCAATGACTTATAAACGTTGATGAAGCGAAGGTGATCTGTCAGGATCGTGGCAAGTGGCAGCCCCTGGTCTCTGTTTACCACTCTGGTATACAAGCGTGCGGTTATGTATGTATTTATGTATTAACGCAATCGCTTATCTTTAAACTATGAAGAACGTTATTCAGTGCAACTCCACCTGAGTGTACCTGCTCTATTAAAAAGAAGCGTCAACACAATAATCAACTCTTCCTTACGAAATGAACTTAGTGGCCCTGTTGGCATACATTACTTCGCGACTTCGCTGTCTTCCCACCTCAAAAGATACACTTCTCATTTCCACTCGAGAATCTATGCCCAACATCACGAAAGTAGAGGGCCTGTTGTCATCTGCTACTCCGCGTCGCCAATGTCTTCCAAGAACGTTATTGGCTAAACCATCCTTGCCGTCAACCCAGATCGAAAGACAAACTTCTCATTTCCACTCGAGAATCTATCCCCAACATCAAGAAAGTAGGGGGCCTGTTGTCATTCGCTACCCTGTGTCCCCAAAGTCTCCCAAGAACGCTACAGGCTAACCCATCCTTGCTGGCTTCGCATTTCGAAAGATAAACCCCTCATTTCCACTCGATAATCTATCCGAACCACCACAAAAGTAGAAAACCTGTCGTCATCCGCTACTCTGCGTCTCCGAGAACGTTATTGGCTAGACCATCCTTGCTGTTTTCCCACCTCGAAAGTTAAACTTCTCATTTCCACTCGAGAATTTATACCCAATACCACGAAAGTAAAGGGCCTGTTGTCATCTGCTACTACGCATCTACAATGTCTCCCAAGAACGCTATTGGCTAATCGATCCTTGCTGTCTTCCCATTTCGAAAGATAAACCTCTCATTTCCACTCGAGAATCTATCCGAAACACCACAAAATTAGAGAGCCTGTTGTCATCCGCTACTCTGCGTCTCCAAGAACGTTATTAGCTAGACCATCCTTGCTGTCTTCCCACCTCGAAAGGTAAACTTCTCATTTCCACTCGAGAATCTATCCCCAACACCACGAAAGTAGAAGGCCTGTTGTCATCTGCTACTCCACATCTACAATGTCTTCCAAGAATGTTATTGGCTAAACCATCATGCCGTCTTCCCATCTCGAAAGAAAACCTCTCACTTCCACTCGAGAATCTATCCCAAACACTACGAAAGTAGAGGGCCTGTTGTCATATGTCTTCCAAGAACGTTATTAGCTAGACCATCCTTGCTCTCTTCCCACCTCGAAAGATAAACTTCTCATTTCTACTCGAGCATCTATCCCCAACACCACACAGCTCTTATTTGCATGCTATGATACACGATGATCGTGCGACAAAGGGTGGCCGGAATGGCTTTTGTGCGCATTTATTGGCTATAAGCCATTGTGCGGTGCAAAAACGGCTGTAATGTGCGCAACTATAATTTAATTTTGCTAACGCAGTGTTTGAGCTGATGCCAGCGAGCGCAAATTCAATAAAAATCGAGCCGGCTCTGTCCGAATCATGGCCCATCAATTTTGCTGTTTCGCTTGCGAACTGTGCTCCTGTGTAGTGTATAATTGTATTTGAGCTTGGGCACCGGACAAATTGCGTGCACTCTTCTTAAAACATGCTTTTGTTAGTTTACTTTTAAGTATTCACTTGCATGTAAAAGTGACCAAATAAGTCGTGTAAATATTAACATATCAAGGAATTTGGTTTTTCTGTCTAATTGAATTGGAACTTTGCAACTGTATTGAATCCAATAAAACAAAGGTGCTCTGCCGTTACATTAAGGAATCCTGTAGGTAATGGGTAGGTACTGTAATTTAAAATGGCCATACGAATAGAATCCGTCTGGATTTTATGTTATGCTCGTGGATTAGCCCACGAATGACGGAATGGAGAAATAGACACTTTGGGCAAAAAACCGTATGTAAGTTACCCAAAAATTTAACGCGAGATCGATATTAACCCTCGTATGTCCCCACTGCTGGGGCACGGGTCTCTTCTTGCATCGCTGGAAGGTTAGGCCATACTGCACCACGGAGGCCAAGTCCGGGTTGGTGGAGGATTGTAAGACGGTCTCACTGTCAGAAGTTATCAAGCCACCTATAAGGCCTCTGACGTGGCTGCCTTTGCATGACAGCCAGCACAAGCGGCTTAACGTGCCTTGAGAAGCACGGAAGTGCTCGGAAAAATGCCACTAGCGGTAGTCACGGAACGGTCACCCATCCTGCACCTAACCGCGCCTGTTTTTGCTTAACTCAAGCGATTGATTCCAATCACTCGGTTTGAATAGTCTATGAGCGCTTCGCGAGATATTCGAGCATGACAGCGCGATATAACGTGTTCGCTTAAAAATAGTTCAACAAAATATGTTGCATCTCTGCTTAGAACTAGGCACTTACTATAAACATGAAGCGTGAAACATTAGCAATGTTTTATAGATCTAGATTAACGTTCGTACACTTTAGTTACCACCCACACACCATTCAGTGGGGGGGCTGTGCAATATATTAGTTTCTCGTTTTGTTTTGCGGTAGATAATTTTGCGCGGATCTCTAGAACAAAACGGCACGATGCTGTAGCTCTACAATTGTTTTGCTTGTGATTAAATATATAACATCATCACAGTATTTTTGTTATTTAGCCCCGATTGTGACCCTCTGCTGGGCAAAGGCCTGCCCTTTAGCTCTCCACTCCTCCCTGTCCATGGCTACCTCCCAACCCGGTAGAAAATTCGTGAGGTCGTCCCGCCATCTCCACTTGAATCGGTCACGTTTGCGATAGTCGGCCCATAAGTCTTACGTAGCCCACCCAGTTCCAGAAATTCCAGAAACTAGTGCTTCCAATAAACTCTTTATTTATTTTAATTCTTTTTAGTGTTTAATTCGTTTTAATTCGACCACTGCTGGTCTAATAAACTCTTTAGTTATTTTTATTTTTTTTAATTAGCCATTGATATCGAAATTGAAAAACGTTTATTTATCACACACAGATTAGAGAAAATAATAAATACTATAACAAAAAAACTGACACAAATATGTAATAAAAAGGATAGGGCTCAGCTTAGTGCTGTGATTGCATGCATCATACACACAAAAAGTTCACAAATCCCCATCAATGGGGATTTTCAATGGGGATTAGTAGAATAACCCACATTATGCATCATGCATACTGTGTCCCACTACTGGTCCAATGAACTCTTGATTTCTTTTTCATTTTTTTCATTAGCCATGAATATGTCTACTCTTCTCCAGGCAATATGCCAATATTCGGTGGGGTCAGAATTTTTTTATAACGTACTTTAATATTGATTTACAGTTTTGTTAAATTTTAAGTAGGTACATTATTATTAATTAATCCTTTTGAGACTCATAAATGCCAGTGATCCTGTGCGTGAACTTGGAATCACGAAGGTTAAGCACCATTTGGCTCATTCAGTGCATGGATGAGATAACTCTAGTGGCATTTATTTATTCGAGCGGTTCCGTGCTTCGCAAGGCACGCTAAGCCGTTGGTGCTAGTTGTGGTCAATAGATGTCAGATGTCGTTAAGACAAGTCAAAGGCTTTACGGCGGCTTAAAAACTTCTGACAGTAAGGCCAGTCACTGCTCTTACAATCCTCCACCAATCCGGACTTGGCCCCCGTGGTGGAGTATGACCTACTGTCAGAAGTTATCAAGCTGCTCACAAGGCCTGATTACCTTCATACATTTTTTTACTTAAACAATTTGGAATGTGCATGCGGTGCATTAGTTTGAGAATTTCAACATTTTGTTTACTGCAACTGCACAAATGATATTCAGGTTTTGCGTTATTTCAATAACTATTTGTGTATGTTCAACTAATGTCAAACTTTCAAATATGACCTCTAAAGTGAATTCAATTCAACTGAGTTCCCGCACCTTTCTAAATTACGTAAACAGGTATTTACTGCGAAATGCACCATTTTTTTAAATGGCCATCAAATTGAATTTTATATGAAGATGGCTAGTTAGATGTTATTTAACCCACGTTTAAGAAATTAGTGCCAGTCAGCCTTGGTATAACACTATTTACGTATCGATTTGGTGTCCAAGTCTTTTAGAGTGACCCGTATTTTTTTTCCAATAAGGGTAACAAACGATCCTCTGGGATTGAAACGTTAGGAATAGAATATGCGTACACACAATTAGTCGGGAATACCAGCCGTGGGTATGTATCATTGCCTTGGGTGATGGATAAATTCGGAAAATTTTGATAAATTAAGCTATAGGGAAGAGCGGGTGGTCGTGCTCTTCCATTATAAAGGGAAATTTCTCGCCAGGCCGATCGTATGCCTGGTTCGACTGTTGTTAGTCGGTCGGAAGTTATATTTATGGTATGTCATGTGAAACACTGATTGCGCGATGCAGGAATGTTGGAGTTTTGTAGTGCTCGCGCAGAGTTAACATGTGCTCGCCACAACTATATTGACCCTTGCAAAGTCAGCGGGCAGCCGTAAAACTCATATAATTATACCGTTTTCATCTGCCATTTTTTTACTCGTACTCAGATGGCACCCATACATTACATTTAATAACGAGGACAAAAAACTCTTTAAGCACATTCTTTTCACTTACCAAAGAAAATATACGATTTAACATGATAAAATTCATTCTAAGTATAAGGTTTCACCAGAGGCAATGAAAAGAAAATTGAAGAGCGCCACTGAATACCTGTGAGATTTGACACACAATTGTTCTGAGATTGTTCCCTTCAAATCTCATTACTAAGGCCGCCTTTTTATGCCGGAATGAATAACTTTTGCTGCCTTATTTGCCCTATTTAAACTCACTTTGTTACTTTTAAAACGTGGCTAAGGACCGACTACGTCATAGAAGAATAGATAACTTTGGGTTGCGGTTACATTCGTGAAGCTTTACCCGATACCAACATAATTCTCCACATTGTTCTTCGGATGAATTAATTTTGCCACTATAGTAACAAGGCCAAATATACATTAAAAATTAATGCCTCCCCGACAAGTCAACACGCGCAGCTGGTACGCCAATAACGCCATTTTAAAAATTCGAATACGTACGGTTTATTCAGCCGCTACGTGTCGTTATAACTACTTATTATACCTACAGCCGAGTAAAAATACTCTTACTATATTAATTACTTCGTAGGTTAGTTCATAGTCAATGAGCAATTTATTCTTCAATAAGCTTCTTCAATGGTGAACTTGATCCTAATACATAATAATCGCAATAAGAATTTTAATCTTCACTCGTGAAATAGAACATCTATGTCGCGTCCATGCGCTTGCCAGATCTCCACAAGTCATCACAAATTCAAACGTTTGGATAGAATCTCGTTGCTTGTGACCACACGCCGCCGTGACCACTCGTCGGCTTTTTCTATAGGCATTTTAGGAAAAAATCAGAGAAACTTCAAGCAAACGCTTGCAACGGTTTCCAATGTACTGTAGCGCACTACTTATTGAAACGCTGAATTAAAGCAATACTAATAGGTACCTTTCTATTATCTTTTTTCTATCTTAACTCTAGCCTAGCTGCGGGTCTCAACACGACTGACACCTAAACAGCATGTAAAGATTTTCTTTAAAATAATTCAAACTTGACTGGACGGCTGGGCCAGCCAACTATTATAAAGAAAATATCGTTACAGTACCCACGGGCCCAAGTCCGGGTTGGTGGAGGATTGTAAGACAGTGGCGGGCCTTACTGTCAGAAGTTATCAAGCCGCCCATAAGCCCTCTGACATGGCTTAAAGACTGCCATTACATGACAGCCGGCACCAACGGCTTAACGTGCCTTGCGAAGCACGGAAGCGCCCGGAAAAATGCCACTAGCGGTAGTCACGGGACGTCACCCATCCTGCACCTGACCAATTATGCAATTAGCATAAAGTCCTCCTTTTGTACATTATCTATTGTGAAATAACCCATAGTCTACAAGATAAGAGAAAATTCTTCGAAACACGGAACAAAATTAATTATTTCCAATACTTAAAAGTTTCAGTTCAAACATTTATTACTATTAAACTTAGGTATTTTATTTAACTATATGGGAGTTATGTTTGTAGGACTTAGATTTTCGGAACCCTTAGGGCGCGAAGCCACCAATTCTAGTTTATTAAATAAACAATTCAGTCAATTCTATTTGATTGATTTTCCTGTAACGCCAGTGTGGAGCCTAAGTAATGAAAATAAATAGTATCGAAGTATTACGTAAATGTATAAGTGTTTTTAGTTTTATTGCGACTTTGGCATCAAGCTATCTGAGATTCTGCTATTTTATCGGTAACAATCTAATTGTAGAGCGACCGAATAGCCGGCTAATTTACAAAGCCCCAGAGAAAAATGTCCTAATTAATTACTCGCTCTAAATGAAGACGATCAAAGTAATAAACTTACAAGGAAATAAATTAAAAATCTTCCCTTTGTTGCTATTTTCCTCAACGATAGATGAAAAAAACCGGGGCATAGTAGCACAGTGCTCGACTCTATACTAAATCAATTTGCAGCGACTGCCCCGGCCTAGCCCACTAATTGATTTACTTTGGAACGAGATACCGCAATTAAAAACATTCCCTTTTAACTGACAATAACTGCGGACAATAAAGTTACAAAGTAAAGATCCATCAACGTTTTTACACTAATTTAGATACTTCTTAGTATTGATGCTTTAACAAATGTTCACAAAAAACATCAATCGATTTCCATTAGCTTTTATACAGCATTAGGAACAGTGCTATTTACCCGTAATAGCAACTTTAATGTTAAGTAAAGCTTACAAAATCACAAAGCATAATTGTGTATAAATTTTCAGGCCTGGTTATCAATTGTGCAAAATTGCGGCCACTTGATGAATTAATCATAGCTTGCAATAAAGCGCGTGCGATAAATTGAATAATAATGATTCACCCGCGCGCGGTCCGGTCCGCTGCATTGTAAAACATTCTCCCATCTGCAATGAGCCGGTAAGCTTAGCGACGTTGCCATTTTTTTGATTATCACTTAACGAAAATTTAATAGTAACAAATTGTTTATTGAAATTAATGGTTACATAGTAATAACACTACGTTAAGTTATAAAAAAAATTATAACATAAGATGTAGGTAGATAGAACACTTTATTTTACGTTTAAATTCAAATTACACAGATATTTGTTAACCCAAGAGTACCAAAAGACGGCTGCCTTATCACTAAAAGTGATCTCATCCAGACAACCTTTGGATGGACTGGACTATATTAGAGAAGGAAATATTTGAAGGAAAGGAAGGAATGTGTACTTGGGTCTATGACTGTTTAAAAACCTATTTAGAGGCTAAAAATTTCACCCATGCCGGGATTCGAACCCGCAACCTCTGGCTATCCGTACCAGCGCTCTACCAATTGAGCCAATGGGCGACTCACGGCATCAGTGAAATTTCGAACCTCTTTACAATATTTTCTGTATTACGTACAGGCAGCGACATCTGACTTAAGCAAATTGCATTACTTACAGCCCCGACTACCTACTTTGCAGTTAGGTTTAACATCGGAACGATATCACTGTACCCACATGATTACACTATTTTTATTTTTAATGCACTAACCCGTGCTAAGGAACAAATTTAAAAACCTATTTAGAGGCTAAAAATTTCACCCATGCCGGGATTCGAACCCGCAACCTCTGGCTATCCGTACCAGCGCTCTACCAATTGAGCCAATGGGCGACTCACGGCATCAGTGAAATTTCGAACCTCTTTACAATATTCTCTGTATTACGTACAGGCAGCGACATCTGACTTAAGCAAATTGCATTACTTACAGCCCCGACTACCTACTTTGCAGTTAGGTTTAACATCGAGCGCTGGTACGGATAGCCAGAGGTTGCGGGTTCGAATCCCGGCATGGGTGAAATTTTTAGCCTCTAAATAGGTTTTTAAATTTGTTCCTTAGCACGGGTAAGTGCATTAAAAATAAAAATAGTGTAATCATGTGGGTACAGTGATATCGTTCCGATGTTAAACCTAACTGCAAAGTAGGTAGTCGGGGCTGTAAGTAATGCAATTTGCTTAAGTCAGATGTCGCTGCCTGTACGTAATACAGAGAATATTGTAAAGAGGTTCGAAATTTCACTGATGCCGTGAGTCGCCCATTGGCTCAATTGGTAGAGCGCTGGTACGGATAGCCAGAGGTTGCGGGTTCGAATCCCGGCATGGGTGAAATTTTTAGCCTCTAAATATGTTTTTAAATTTGTTCCTTAGCACGGGTTAGTGCATTAAAAATAAAAATAGTGTAATCATGTGGGTACAGTGATATCGTTCCGATGTTAAACCTAACTGCAAAGTAGGTAGTCGGGGCTGTAAGTAATGCAATTTGCTTAAGTCAGATGTCGCTGCCTGTACGTAATACAGAGAATATTGTAAAGAGGTTCGAAATTTCACTGATGCCGTGAGTCGCCCATTGGCTCAATTGGTAGAGCGCTGGTACGGATAGCCAGAGGTTGCGGGTTCGAATCCCGGCATGGGTGAAATTTTTAGCCTCTAAATAGGTTTTTAAATTTGTTCCTTAGCACGGGTTAGTGCATTAAAAATAAAAATAGTGTAATCATGTGGGTACAGTGATATCGTTCCGATGTTAAACCTAACTGCAAAGTAGGTAGTCGGGGCTGTAAGTAATGCAATTTGCTTAAGTCAGATGTCGCTGCCTGTACGTAATACAGAGAATATTGTAAAGAGGTTCGAAATTTCACTGATGCCGTGAGTCGCCCATTGGCTCAATTGGTAGAGCGCTGGTACGGATAGCCAGAGGTTGCGGGTTCGAATCCCGGCATGGGTGAAATTTTTAGCCTCTAAATAGGTTTTTAAATTTGTTCCTTAGCACGGGTTAGTGCATTAAAAATAAAAATAGTGTAATCTATGACTGTTGCCATAGCTAGATTTACATGTAGCCTGTGGTTAAGGCGAGCAGGCCCGTGCCTCTGGCGAGGTGTATCGTTATCAACCCTTGTATGTCCCCACTGCTGGGGCACGGGTCTCTTCCTGCATCGCAGAAAGGTTAGGCCATACTCCAACACGGGGGCCAAGTCCGCGTTGGCGAGGCGTATGCTAGGGCTTAAATTTTGTTGGGACATACATTGTAGACTACATTTTAACTATTTACTATTGTGTTTATCCTTGTACAATAAAGACGGTGCGTGTCCCTCGAACCGGAGTGTTTTAGTGGCTACGATAGTAAGGAAAGAATTTTGTAGTCAAATCAAATTAAATCAATTTTATTTCAACATAAAAAAATACATTATTTTTGCTGAATGTCAATAGATAGATAGAATATTCTATATTGTACACAGAAATTATATAAAAAAAAATTAGTGCAAATGGCCTTATTACTAAAAGCAATTTCTTCCAGGCAACCATAGATGTGGACAAGAAAGAAATTAGAGACGGGTAGTCGGTAGTCAATGTACAATGCAAAATGTAAGCCGCCTTCGGGCGGTAATGTAGTAGAGGAAAAGGTAGCGAGAAAAAAAACTCTCGGCTCCTTTTGTCTTTCTCGAGGTTGTCTATTTTGTGGTACATCTGCAGTCTTTTAATTTACAGTCTTATAAAATTGTACCAGTAAATTTTGTAAACTTTTTTCGTTATACCTACTCAAATAGGTGGAAAACTGTCTAGAAGTGAAAATGGGCAATTTATTACAAAAATAACAGCAATTGGGATGAAAATAAACTAAACGTCTGGGCGACATAGTAAACTCACGGCTGAAGGCAAAAAAATTCGTTGTCAAATAATAAAAAAATATTTCGTCGAATTGAGAACCTCCTCCTTTTTTGAAGTCCGTTAAAATAGAACAGGAGCCGTGAGTTGTTGCCAAAAAAATAAAAAAAAAATCTGACAAAGAAATAAAAAAACGGCCAAGTGCAAGTCGAACTCACGCACGGTACCGTACCCATTCTCTGTAAAAAATTTGAATATTTCGAGTATTTCAATATTTCGATCAATATTTCGATCTGTTGCCGTTATTAAATCGAGGAAAGAACGGCAAAAAATCACGTTCATAGTATGGGAGCCCCCACGAAAATACTTATTTTGTTCTGTTTCTAGTGTGTGTTATTATAGCGGCAAGAGAAATACATCATCCGTGAAAGTTTGAACTGTCTAGTTATCACCGTTTTTGAGATACAGCCTGAAGACAAACAGACAGACGGACAGGAATGGAGTCTTAATAAGAAACCCATCCCTAACGCTTTAGGTGCGGAACCCTAAAAAGAAGACATAGAGAGATCAAAGAGATTACCACAATTACGGTGTCGTTTATGCAAACACGCTTCCAATAAAAAACCCCCTACAGCTTAAATAAGCTGCAGAGTATTTTAAGGAATCATACTTTTAAATAAAACTGTTATTTGTCACATTTTAGTTACTGTTACAGACTTATGTCATTAAAAAACAAAGACCTTCAATTGCAATGGCTGATAAAAAAATGTAAACATTATTTTATTCTTTATTGCACTAATTACATGAGTAAATGTACAAGGGCGTGCTTAATGCAAGAAGCATTAGGCAAAGTAGTTAGTACGGGAAAATAAACGGTGAAACAATAATAAACTTAAATAAACATAGGGAGATACATTTACTTAGTAAATAGGTAGTTATAGCAGTTTGAGCTCCTCTGATTAAGGAATGCAGTCTAACTCGGCTAACACAAAACAAAAAAAAGCAAAAACGAAATGCTAGAACACGAACCGAATTGGACAATCCAATAAAACAAGAAACATTGAGTTAACATCGGACTCCGGACTGAGGATAATACTAGTCTAGAGAGAGATAAACCTGTGCCAAAATAAATTACAACAGAAGTTCATACGAACAAGTTCTTAGTCCTTTGCCAATCAGAGCGACACCAGGGAGCCAATACTTCATTAGCAAATAATTCGTATACGACTCTAAGGCGCATGACTTGAATTCTACATAAAAATTCTACGAAATTTGTATTCTGAACGCCATACGACATTGAATTCGAATGAGAAAATAGTTATAATAGTTATAGCGCACGTTACTAATTTACTCCCATGTAAGCCTAGCAGATAATTGATTTATGTTTGGCTGCTTCAGTGTAAAGATCTCTGTTTTTTGAACTAATCTCTGTTTTGTTGCTTTTGCGTAAAAATAATCGTATCTCATGCACACACTACACACACACACACACACGCACACTCACCCTCACACGCACACAGACACACACACACAGTTTGTAAGTTGAAGCCAAGCTAATATAGCAATCGTGATTACTTGATTTCCTTTGCTTTGCTGTGTTTGTCAGTTACCTACCTATACATATTTCAATATACCTACCTTCATAAAAAAAAAAGTTTATGTCTCAATCAATTCGCCCGTGATTATCCACTGTTGGGCATCGACACCATGATATTGATGTACTTAGATTAATTAAAATAAGAGTTTTTGAATTAGACTACAATATAATTTTGTGAACTACATAGTAAAATCCATCATTGGCTGCATGTACAAATTATTAAGTAACTATTGTTTATTTTAATTGTATTGCTGTGAATTTTTGTTGAGTAAATAAAATAAATAAATAAATTATATAGTCGAGTTATTGACCACCTCTGTGGCGCACCGGTAGCGCATCTGCCTGCCATGTTAGAGGTCCCGCGTTTGATCCCCGGCTGGGGACAAAAAAAAACCCCAGGTATTGGATGTTTACATGTTTGTGATGTCGTTGTTTGTGGTTCCCACGACACAGGGTATCCTAGTGTAGGGCCAAAGGCAATGTATGAGCCAGTACGTAAATGTTATGTTATCTGTAAATCATACGTTCCATTTTCACGATTGTAAATTGAAAGTTAGTCGAATTTTATATCATGTACAATTTCACTTTTAAATTGATACATTTTGCGGAAAAATATTATATTAGGTGTTATTTTATAAACTGAAAAAACTTCTTCTTACTCAGGCTATATTAGTCCACTGCTGGACATAGCCCTCCCCTAATGAGCGCTATAGCGCCCTGTCTTCAGCTTGCCGCATCTAGCATCTGCCGGCAGTTTTTCGCAGATCGTCATCCCATCGCGCGCGCGCGCGATTGCGTCCTACATTAATTTAAACTAAAAAAACTATTGAGGTATAAAATATACGTTATTAAAAGTCTCAACATTTTCAAATTAAATGTAACCTATGACGAAACGTCAAGTGATCGTCGACTTGTGTGTGGTATTGGCACATATGAGCCGTATTCAGCACAAGTTCAAAGTACTTCATAGATGGCGCTTATACTCGTACTTGTAAGCGTGCACATACAAGAACAGGGGCATTATTACGTAAGCATCCACTGAGTTGCGTGACGTTAATTTTTACTTTTTTTAAGCTATTCCGGCTGTCAGATGCATACATTTTTTGACACTTAGGAGTCGTCTAAATGCTTCACTTGATAGAGGGTAGTGCTACGTAATAGGAGGGCTGGTCACGCGTCTGTCAAATTTTCCTTAGCACAGATTATTTTTGACAGCCACATTCTAGTACTTCTATGGCCACGTCAACAAAAATAGCTACAAACTCGTCCGTTTTTAGTAGCACCCACGTAGCACCGCACTCAAAGTGTCAAACAAAAGTTATTCAAAAGTTCCAATCAAGAAACGAACTTCAACTGGCAATGAATGCACTCAAATTACATATGCTTTTTAAAAAGTCGCATGGTAATTACCAGGCGACATTATGACACCTCAAAGCAAGCGAAATTTCTTTGCGAATTTGGTGAGTATACATGTTTATACGACAAATGTCTAATCCATCGTGTATTTTGCATCTACGCTTTCAATTTGCATGGGCGAGAATCGGCTCCCTGGTCGGGCTCTTTTGACACAAAATCAATTACTTGATTTTACTTCACTTATGTCATCTAGAATTCAGCTAATAGAAGTTCATACATTATATATTTTATTTCATTCAGTTATTGTCTAGACGTAGACGTAAGCGACACATATATATTTTTAATAGGTACCATAAAATTTTCTACCTCGTTATTGATAAAAAACAGGCCTTCTCTCAAAGAGCCAATGCGTGGCTTCATGACCACGCATTGGCGATTTCAAGCGTTGGTTTTCTCACGATGTCATCTTTTACAGAAAGAGACTGATATTGCTATTATAAATTTACAGATACACGTAACTTAGAAAACAATGTCCTTATTACATGTCGGCAAAGAACACACAACCTTTCAGATGTGAGAGCGTTCTACATATGCGCTACCACCGCTATTCAAAACTTGCTTTGTTACAAAATTCAGAATTCTCCACAAACCTTTTAATCTATATTCTCACGCATTATGATTATGGGTTTATACTGCTTCATTTTTACTATGTAACACAAAAAGAAAATGTACAAACAAATCAGAAATCAAATAGTAACAGGTAATAACAATGGTACTGAGAAAAAACCGCCCATTTCTCACTGAAAAATCAGCAAATTTATATATAATGCAGTGCCATGCAGGCAAGTCCCACATGGATTTTCTCAGACAGAGTATGGGCTTAACCACCACGCGTGACTTGTGCCCAAAATTATATAAATATTTTAATTATTGTTCATAAAGTTCACGTCAGTACCAGTAAGATAATTAGGCTTGAAAATATGGTTACGCTTTACAGCAAACTTACTCTAGTCCTACCTGATGGTACTATCCCTCTGTTTATACAGAGCTAAGCTATACCCCGTCAGTATAAGTCCAAAAACTTCTTGCACCATAACGTTTCGGAAAGCTATCCATATTTTTTTTTTATTAAATTGTCCAACGTTACAGTGTTAACTAATTCGTTAAACAAATAAATATTTAGACTAGTAAACTACAAATTCGGCACAATTAACAAAACTAGCCTAAGTAAATATTTAACAAATTAAAAACAAAGATTTTTTTATTTCTTCTGTGCATTCGCTCAAAGAGCTAATAAATATATCAATATTTTCTGCAGGCTTGTTAAATATTGTGACCGATAACGCTAACAATGATATTTACTTACTCAGTGACTAAGCACAAGTCGCTTTAGAGTAGAGTTCAGAAACCCAACCAGTTAGTTACGAAAAAATTTGAAATATATTTTGCAGGCCAATAACAAAGATGCCTAAATGGAGCTGACGCGATACAAAGAGAATTTAAAAGGACCGGAGAAAAACCTGGCATACTACACTAACGAGTTATCGATGAGTAAACTGCATGCTATGTTAAATGGTACAGAAGATAAACTCGATTATCCTTTCGAATAATTTTTTTTTGTCACTTTATGTTTACTGACTGTCTCGTGTAAGAGTCTTTTGACAGGTAGATTTCGCAACCAAACACGTAGCACATATGGTAGTCTTTACTCACTCGGGAACTTTATCTAAGACTATTAAAACTGCATCTGAGGACCATGCATGTAGTGTATATTTTATGTTTGATAGGTACTAATAAAATATCAGTGATATCTATCCTTTGAATGTCCCTACTGCTGGGGTACGAGTCTCTTCGTGTATCCAGTAGGAAGGTTAGGTCATTCTCCACCAAGGGGGCCAAGTCCGGCTTGGTAGAGGAAGACTGCGGCGGGTCTTACTGTCAGAAGGTATGAAGCCGCCCATGAGACATCTGATATGGCTTAACTACTACCATGGTATGCCAGCCAGTACCATCGGCTTAAGGTTGTTACTGGATGGTCACCCATCCAGAACCTGACTGCCCCTGCTGTTGCTTAAACCTATACATTTATTCTTATCACTCGATTCTCATAGGCCACGAGCGCTTCAGTATTTGGAACGTTTTAGAGGTCTGACGATAGTATTAATTAAGTAATCGTGTTTTTTGTAAATAAGACCGTAAGCAATTCAAATCGTCTTGCCCCCACGGCTATTTTATTCCACGCATCATCTAACATGGAACTCATATTGTTTGGTAGGACCTGACGTTCTGTTTTTTCTGTTTTGTGCTAACTACAAACGAAATAGTGCAGCGAATGGCGCTGCCATGGTATAGGTTGTATTGCAAATTAATATCAACTGTAAAGCCGCGTTGGCACTGTACAAGTCAGATAAAAAAGTCATAAAAACACTCTCTTTTCTACAAAACAGGAAATCAGCTTGGACAGCTTGCACGAACAGCCTTCCATAAGTTGAGTTAGGAGCTATTTTAACCCTAAAACTTAACGAAGTGCACGTGTAAAACGGCGTTTAATTTTAGTGAACTTGGATCGCGCCAAACTTTTTAACTTGGTTCACTTGATGATTATATTATGTTAATGCACTAACCCGTGCTATGTATGGCATGGGTGGAATTTTTAGCCTCTAAATAGGTTTTTTAAAATTGTCACTTGATGATGAAAAACAAAATTACGTCAACCGGAAAAACTATGACATTTCAATAATTTCTTCAAATTATTCAAGAAAATGGATATTATGTCTACGAGTAGGTGCAAGAGTAACAAAGCTACTTTATCCAAGCTGACTTTCCGTCAACGACGACTCGGAGAGAGGACTGTCTATCCACCTTTAAGCTACAAGACAATCAACTCGGTGGCGCAGCGGTTTAGCACGCTGACTGTAAAACCGAAGGTCTCGGGTTCGATCCCCGGCCGGGTCAAATTAGGAAACGAACTTTTCTAGTTTGGGTCATTGGGTCTCGGGTCTTGGATGTTATCTATGTATTTATTGTATTAAATTTATCGTCCAGTTAGCACCTATAACACAAGTCATTTAGTTGTACTTAGTATAGGGCTAACAAGATCTATGTAATATGTCCATGAATATTTATATTTATAACGCTGAAAAATAACCTGCCAAGTGCGAGTCGGACTCGCCCACCGAGGGTTCCGTGCAAATTTGTAGATCGGTACTTACATACTTTAATAAATAGTACGCGTTTTCAGTTTCAGTAATTCAGCTAAGATATATGCATAGATAGATAAGATAGATAGATAGATAGACAGACAGACAGACAGGCAGGCAGGCAGGCAGGCAGGCAGGCAGGCAGGCAGGCAGGCAGGCAGGCAGGCAGGCAGGCAGGCAGGCAGGCAGGCAGGCAGGCAGGCAGGCAGGCAGGCAGGCAGGCAGGCAGGCAGGCAGGCAGGCAGGCAGGCAGGCAGGCAGGCAGGCAGGCAGGCAGGCAGGCAGGCAGGCAGGCAGGCAGGCAGGCAGGCAGGCAGGCAGGCAGGCAGGCAGGCAGGCAGGCAGGCAGGCAGGCAGGCAGGCAGGCAGGCAGGCAGGCAGGCAGGCAGGCAGGCAGGCAGGCAGGCAGGCAGGCAGGCAGGCAGGCAGGCAGGCAGGCAGGCAGGCAGGCAGGCAGGCAGGCAGGCAGGCAGGCAGGCAGGCAGGCAGGCAGGCAGACAATTACTTCATTACCTTATCACTAAAAGTGATAAGGTAATGAAGTAATATCACTTTAATACTACGTTATGATTTTTTCGTAACCCTACACCTAAGCTTCAATGCAAATTTGAATTAAAATTACTTAGACGTTTTTGAACTAAAACTTTCGTAAGCACAACACATTGTACACTTTTAGTCCGGATCTACTTACGGGTGTTGTTATATCGGAACAGTCCGACCACATTTCACTCCGATTCCCAGAGCTTAATCATGGTGAGCAGAGACGGAGCTCGCGTCATCGGTTGCTCGTCTCTGCTCGCCATGATTAAGCTCTGCGAATCGGAGCGAAACCTGGTCGGACTCTTCCGATATAACAACACCCGTAAGTAGATCCGGACTAAAAGTCTACAATACTTAGACGTTTATAGTCATTTACTCATGCATTTTGCACTGCCTATACTCGTACAGGGCTCATGTTGTGAACTGGAATCTAATATTTAAGACCGTACTCGTACAATGTAACATATTACGCAAATACTAACACAACTTACTAACATGTTACATACTAAATATTTCTAAAGAAATGTCACAATTCAAGTTAAAAAACCATTTAAAATTCAATCTAAAAGGCAACAAAATTAATCTCTTATATTTCCTCATAAAAAAACTTTTGCTATGAGGGTAATTAATTTGAAAGAATGCAAATTTTTCTTTTAATCGCTTCTTTACCGCGGCAACTTTTATCTACTTTGTTTGAATTACTTTCAGCCGGGCAGTTCGCAGGCAAGTTATGAGATACAATTTTCGTCCCAAGGCACTTGGTTATTACTACATTTTTTGACTGCATGTACGGTTCCGTACCTCAAAAAAAAAAAAAACAGAACCCATTAGGGCCACTGCGTAGTGTAACGGCTGAAATGGTCAACCCTTTCACCCTTACAGTTTTCAGCAACATATTTCTAAATTGATACAAGTAACGCCACCTGTTATGATCTTAAAGAACTCTTCGACCTCAGGAGGGGATGATTTTAGTCCTAGGAAGTTATGCACCGCCTATATTGGGTGTGGTTAAAAATTCAGAGCGTATAGGATCATGAGTCTTATACCTTCACCCATAAACTCTAGGATCGCAAGTGTCGTGTCAGCCGTGTCACACGTATGCACACAGATGCAATAAAACCCATAAATGTCAACTAAAAATTCGAAGAAAGTACAAGTGAGCCGAACGAACGCTGTTCTTTGCCATAGCAACGCCAATCGTAAGTCACAGTAATAGGGGCGAGATTAGTGGAGCTCAAACCTCTTTTCACAACATTACCATACAGCCCTGCTTACATCTATTCCAAATTTAGGGTCTCACAGTTCTCGAAAATAATAAATAACATTTATTATAGGCTCTGTAAGAGTCTCCACCAAGAAACTCAACGAAATTTGAGCTGTATCGCCACATGTTGACGGATCATTCGAGTGGAATAGGTTTTATCTTCTTTCACCCATGCATTTTGTGAATAAAATTATATGGAAATTACCCCGTTTTGCATACTTTCTACAATGACTATTATTACTGTGTATCAGATAGATTATGTTAAGACTTAGTTTAATCAACAAACCAAAATAATGTTGTAATTAAGACTTCATTATTTCAATAACGAATAGACGTACAATGATGTAACTGACAATATCCATTGTCAGGATTATTTTTAATGACTACAAATCCAGAGTTTACAGTTTTTCCATACATCGCCTTACAATCCGTAGTACTGCAGGGACCAATACGGAACACTCCGGCAAAAGTCAAAAAAATTTAGTCGTGTAAGTGGGTTTTCAAGATTTTGGCGTTTTTGTGCCAGTTTTGGGTTCGTCCACTTCAGGCCATAAATTTAGATATTTTTTTGTAGGTCATAAAATAGTTGATAAATGTATTCTTGGGGGTGGAGCCTAGCGTTGAACCGAGGAGAGCTGGGAAATCCGGGAGATGACATCGAGAGTTCAGTCGCAGCTTTCAGAGAGAGAGGGAGTTCACCTGAACATTCGTACGCGCGCGCAAACCTCTAAGACCTATACCTAGGAGTCTACAAGTGATTTGTGAGGATAAGTCCTAAGTGAAGACTTCGCGAGTGCCTTAAGCTAGCCAGCACAGAATTCGTAAAGTGGAGAAAGAGTGCGTCGGTCCGTTTTCCGTTAAACAAATAGTTTTCCGTCGAGGAGCGTATTTTCTCAACCGAACATACTATTTTCCGAATTTCGCGACGCGTGTGTTATATAAATTTTATTTGTGTACTCTACTTTATATGTCTATTTATTTTATTATACATGTATAAAATGTTCTCCGCCAGTCTTAATTTCATTCTTCCAGTTCTATTTATAGATTTCCCACTAACTAGCGAGAGCAGAAGACGCGGTGCTTCCCACAGGGGTTCTGCGTTTGTTTTTTTGATCTTAGCTAGGATCTAGGAATCATCAACAGGAGCGGAGCACAACGGACAAGACAAAATAATTTGTCTATAGGAGGAGGTTATACTAACACTATGTTTTTTGAATGGAGCTGCGATCTCGGAGTTAATCCTCTGTATTTATTACGACAAGCTGAGCTGCATTATTATGGATTACTTACATCATTATGGAGCTACGTCACTACCAGGATTTTCTACATCATCATGGATCTACATCACTACATGGATTTTTCACATCATCATGGATATTACAGGTTTCATCGGGAACGTTCTATCCGTTCTATCTTCACTTTAGCTAGGGTCGAATTGAGATTGTGTGATTTTAGGATTGTATGTCGTGTGTGTTCTAGTAGAGTTAAAGTAGTATCGTCACGGTTGTACAACTCGAGGTACATTTTGTGTCGATGATGTGACTATGGTTTTCACGGGTGTACGACTCGGCTTGATGGGATTTTGGTCCTCTACGGCTAGCCTGAATCCCTGTCTTAAATGACGTGTGTAGGACGGTAGCCTGTTCCTTAGCCCGGAGGTCAAATGGGTAATACACTTGCAAGAACCGTAGGACATCTTGTTTTGTTTAAGTGAAGGTTTGAATGTGATAGGGTGATACGTTGCGTCCCGATGGATTTTGAAGGAGCGAGTTTCTTGTGGAAGCTCGTCGGGATGGGTGTAGCGTTGGAAGGGAGCCCATCGTCATCACGCTAGGGAAACAAAGTTCTTCTAGATTTTCTTCTGAAAGTCTAGAACCCCTCCTATTTCCATTTATTCACAGGAAGGAGATTTGCTGTCTACAAACGCCGTGAATTTTCCCTTTTTATTCCTTTTGTAACCATATATTATTTGTATTTTATGATATTTTATATTATTTTATTTTATACGTTATCACCTATTTTGTGATTCGCGGGTGAAACTGACTAGGCGCGCTTGTTAAAAGTCTTACTAGAAAAACAACGGGCATGAATCGGCATGCATAATAAAGTGTACAGAAGGATAGCAGTGCTCACTCTCTCGCTAGTCGCGGGCATTGAGGCTGATCGAGTCTCGATGCTGTTTTTTTCCTGGGGCGTTTACGATTACTGACCGAAGCTAAGTTGCATGTTTTTCTTATTTTAAACTGATTATGTGTACGGTTAATTAATTTGCAGATTTTATTTAAACCTTGTCTTTATTTCATTTTCTCTGGTTTTCAATTCACAACACAACGTATGGGTCTTTTATTATTTTTCTAGACGATCACGACTATTTTACTTGGCCAATTTGTTTTAAGATAATTTACAACCCTTCAGGTTATATTTATTATGTTTATATATTATATTTCGTGACGAGGTGGCGTCTCGCTTTTAATTATTATTTAAGAGGCCACACCCCGTTCATTACAGTAGTTCGTCCGTTCGTACATCCATACTTCGGTCTTCCAAGACCCGAGGGACGGATCATGTAAAGTTAATATCAAATACTAGGGTGAAAGTTAAAATTTAGGCGGTTAAATTTATAATTTTATTTTCGTAGCTATACTAACACAGTCTCAATGACATAATATCATGTTTTCAACTAAAGTTTTACTAATTAAATGAAGTGAGTTGTATTCGTTGTATTCGTAGAGTGAAAATTATTGTACTTAAAGTACATACACATACACAAAAGGCTGTGAACCTGCCTGAGTCACCCCAATCCTCATTCCAAGGGTAAAATATATCTTGAACTTGGAACACTTACATCAGTGGTTCAGAGCGTGACGCGCGACGCAAAACAACCGTGAAATTATTCCGTAAATCTGTTCTCGACTTCAGTCTCAGTAAGCATATGACTGCCTATTTGTTGTTAGGAGGAGCGTCAGGCAGTAGCGGCGAACAAAGTTCTATTGGGACAATAGATCCTCCGAAAAATACCATTGCATTTTAACTATCTACTTGAAATTCAATGGAAAAGCTAGTTGCTTATTCGTTAATTCAATTGCCACTAATGTTCATGTATCATTTATTTGGCCTAATAATAAGTTTTAATATCGCAGTATTAAATAGGTATTATTTTAATTTTTAATACTGCGGCCTAATACTGCCTAATACTATCAATTTTTTCTAGTATTACTGATACCGAATATCTAACCGATTAATTAGGTTTACGATATTTTAACCGAAACCACCAACTAGGATTTGTACGAATATGAACAGCGTCCATATCGCGTAGATTACGAATGAATCTTAGTCTGGTGGAAATATTGTAGGACTGATAGTTAGTTACACCTGAGATTTCCGAACTACTTATTAAAATGCTGAATTAGCAATAATACTTTCTTTTTATTACCCTTTTTATATCGAAAACCTAGCCTAGCTGAGAGTCTCAACACGACTGACACCTAAACAAAACGTAACGATATTCTTCTAATAATTTAAACTATGCCTTGACGGCTACGCCGGTCAGCTACAGTAAAGAAGTATCGTTACAGTACGCAGTGGAGCTGTAAGTTTACTCCAGCCAGCCTATCTCTTTCCAGAAAGCCAGCAGTGCTCCGATGTCACTGCGGGCCACCTGAAAGGATCCCAGCTTCCCAATGATGGCGGTCCGTTGCTTTTCCACGCCTTCACAGTGAATGGTCACGTGGGCGGGTGTTTCCTCTTATTTCAGGCATCCCCGGCAAAACAGGCTGTCGGTTAGTGCCATATTGTAGAGATGCCTGTTCAGTGAGCAGTGGACTGTTAGGATTGCCACAGCTTTGCACAGTTTATCTCTTCTCAGACGCAGCAGGCTACGTGAAAGACGTTTCGAGATTGTTGGAAAAGCCCCTGGCTTGTCTACATTTGGTTTCTGTTCTCCAAAGTTCAGCATGCTGGCTTGTAGGACTGATATTAAATAGACAGCATAAAGATCAGATGACTACCTCTGCATTACTCGTACTCATGCATCATGAAAAATTTCGGTCGCGGAACATTACAATTATTTTATTTTATTCGGGTATGTAACTTACCTTACTTTAACAAACACAAATTTAAAAAACATTAGTTTAAAAACCTATTTATATTCAAAACATAAATAACATTAACATTTTTTAACATTAGTTTACTTAATAGACGTCAAAGCTATCAGTTTTACAATTAATATGATTTTTTACTCAGTGGTGAACAGTACTTTGAATCTTTACAAATAAACATATTGAATCTTCTCTTCTATAATATAAAAATGAATCGCTGTGTGTTGGTTTTCACGGATAGAAAAATAAAAAAACCTTTGAAGAATCGACTATTAGGCGGTGCGAAGTTCGCTGGGTCAGCTAGTTTTATATAATATCAATCAAAATAAAGAATGCAAACGTATCATGAACAATAGGTAGAAATTTCTTGCCCACTGACCGCAATCTTAAGTGACCGCAAATGTCCGAGACCCCTTGAGACATCTTGACGAATGTTATTGTACAACCGTAGGTATACAGTGCCCCCTAAAGTATGTATTAACCTTCGCAAGTCCTAACCCTGGAAACGGCATTTATGTTTGTTCAAAGTCATTAGGATAGCTCCCAATATTTTCAAAATACCTACCTACTAACTTTCATATTCTATTATTGAAATACATAGGTTTTTATATACAGTCGTAACTTGGCATAGGTATTATTAGTAATAAATAAATTCATTCGTTCCTCATTAATTAATTCATTCGTTCGTTCGTTCGTTCGTTCGTTCGTTCGTTCGTTCGTTCGTTCGTTCGTTCGTTCATTCATTATTCATTCATTCATTCATTCGTTCGTTCGTTCGTTCGTTCGTTCGTTCGTTCGTTCGTTCGTTCGTTCGTTCGTTCGTTCGTTCGTTCGTTCGTTCGTTCGCTCACTCACTCACTCACTCACTCACTCACTCACTCACTCACTCACTCACTCACTCACTCAAACCCAATACCCACCCACCCACCCAAAAACTATTTTGAAAAATTATGTAAAGTTATAAATAACAATACAAAATAAACCTTACCTCATTGCAATATAATCGGTATATCCGATAGAAGCCGAGGTATATTCTAAAAGCTAACAGACTATTCCTCATCGCGTCCGCGCCCGCGCTCCCACAGGAAAGCGCCTACAAGGAAGGTGGTGAAACTAAATCGCACGGAAACTGAAATCGGCTGGAGCAGGCAAAACCTCGTGATATCTCAAGATCTCGAGACGAATAGACAACTGACTTACTATAGGATTATCCGTATACCCAGGGATTGTAGAGCCGTAATATCTAAGTACCTTTACGGATTGCTTATGGAAGAGTTAATTCAGTTGGTAGATAGGCACTTTACTACGAATTTCTGCTGTCGCTAGTTAGGGATATACTGTAAATTTGAACGTTTTTGTTCCTTTATAAATGTATATTGGTTTTCCCGAACTCCATGATATAGGTACTTTCTGTTGCGAAGTGGTCACGAAACGTAATAAATAACTAAACGTTGGCAGATACAGACGTGGTGAAATTACCTGAGGCTCCAATATGCACGAGCCGCCACATGTAGTCAGGTACAGACAGAAACTAATTGAGTAACATATTGTAAACTATGTAGCATAACCTATAACTCTCGCTTCCCCCACTGACACACTAGCAATAAGATGTGCTCTCAGTAATAATTTAATAAACTACAAAATACAAGCGAACAGAAGACTTTTATTGAAGAACAATACATGGCGCAGCCGACGGTGTAATCTACCAAAGGAAATGACAGAAAATTCAACTGGAAATAAGGAAATTACAACTACTGAAGTGGAACCCTACGGAATGGCGGCTGGAACGATTGAATACCGAATGCCGGCACCTTTAGACCTGGAGACGCTGGACAATCTTTATGCACAGTGGCTAAGGTTTAAACAAGGGTTTAAGATTTTCATCTCAGCAGCTGGTCTTAATAACATAACGGAAGCCAGAAAAGCGTCAATACTTCTGAACTGCGTTGGACAAGCGGCGCAAGAACTGTATTTTAATACACTACAAGACGGTGACAATGTAAGTCCTAAACTAGAGGATGTGATCAAGTTATTTGATGGTTATTTTGCGCCGAAGAACAATGAGGTCATTAACTCGTTTCACTTCAACCGAAAAACTCAGGAGGATGGAGAAAGCTTTGACTCTTATTAAACACAGTTAAGAAAACTTGCAATAAATTGCAATTTTGATACAAAACTGGACAGAATGTTACGGGACCGTATTGTTGTGGGCTTAAAAGACACCAGAACACAACAGAAATTGCTGGAAGTCAAAGAACTGACACTGGAACGGGCAGTAGACATCTGCAGGTCAGCGGAGTTGTCAAGACAGCAAGTTAGAATGATAGCCAAGCCGCTGGAGCCAGTTGTTGATGCAATCCAGACTCAGCAGCGGTCGCAGAACAACTCAATGCAGAAGAAACAACATGAATATAAAGCTAAGTATAGTTTCAATCATGGTTATAATAAAGAGACTCGGTCAGACAATGTATATCAATGTAAAAAGTGTAACACCAGGCATGGGCCTCGTAATTGCCCAGCATTTGGAAAAATATGTTCAAACTGTAAAAAACCTAATCACTTTAAAGTTGGCTGTAAAACTAAAAAATACACTCACAACATCTCGGTTGATGAGGAAAACAGTGGGGAGGGCAGTAGTAACAATGAGGATTTGTGACTAGTAAAAGTTTGTCACTCGATAAATAAGAATAACACAGAGTGGACAGAGTCGCTTCAAGTTGAAGGAAACAATATAAATTTTAAATGTGACACTGGAGCGCAAGTAAATATTTTGAGCCTTTATGATTTAAGAAAAATTGTCAATGATGAGCATGTTACATACGGACTCCACAGGCATAGCGCTGGCGCGGCAATTACCTCAATACGGTGAACAACAGCCAGGCGCGACACGAGGCAGCTGACGCTGCATTTCCTCCTCGGTGTATCTACCTAGTTTTACTTTCGTCATTCCGTATTCATACTTCGAATCGGCTACTAGCATAATTAGCCATAAGTACCTATTGTAATTTTTAATTAAATTTATATTAAATAATTTCGGTTTTTTTTGGAACCTCCGGCCGCAGCCTACGTAATTGGCGCAGGCGGTAGGATACTCGTGGGTCAGCTCGCGTGCGGTAAAACTGACCATAAAACATCGCGTTCCTGACCTGGAGGCTATCAAGACTCTATCTACGGGTATCCAGAATCTACAATCCAGCTGCAGCCAGGAGGAGACTCCAGACATCGACTCACCAAGAGGAACCGGAATGAAATTGTAAGTGCACTTGAATTGTTCTTGTGTTGCTTCCCTTATTCCTAAGTTCACCCCAACTCCCAAGATTTTTCACCCGAAAGATTCTAGGGCAGGCATACCTGCATCACGACAGGCTCGCCAAAGTAGAATAGATAGGAATAGAGATTTAGACTTAGATTTAGACTTAGATCGATTATTCAGAGACAGAGAGATGGCTCAGGAACGAGCCCATAATCCAGACACTATCTTCAAAGCATTGAGACTCGTACCCGAATTTGACGGGAACCCTAATGTCTTAACTAGATTTATAAATATATGTGATACGATAGTAAATCAGTATATGGGCACAGCCCCCGGCAGTGAACTCCCGAATGTATGCCTACTAAATGGTATACTCAATAAAATCACAGGCTCTGCCGCCTCAACTATCAACTCAAACGGCATCCCTGATAGTTGGTTGGGCGTTCGAACCGCCCTTATTAATAATTTCTCAGACCAACGAGACGAAACGGCACTGTACAGCGACCTCTCATTAGCTGCACAAGGTAATAGGACTCCTCAGGAATTTTATGACCATTGCCAAACATTGTTCAGTACGATAATGACCTATGTTACTCTGCACGAAGGCGTGTTAACCACAGTTGAAGCAAAGCGATCACTTTACAAAAGGGTCGCAATGCAATCCTTTGTACGTGGACTAAAAGATCCCATAGGATCCAGGGTTAGATGTATGCGCCCCAACCATCGAAAAGGCACTTGAATACGTGCAGGAGGAGCTAAATGTAATGTACTTACAACAGCGCAATGACCAGCCTAAGACCCAGCAGTCATTTAAAATACCAACCCCCTCTATGCCCGTCACATACACTGCCACACGGCCTCAACATTACCAACCCCCAGTTAACAACTGGCCAGCCCCCGTAGCACAAAGAGGTTACCAAGGCCCACCTCAGGCTTTTAAATTCAACTCACCTCAGCAGGGCTTTTCACAAAACCGCATGCCTAACATGCCCACGCGCACGCAACAAATGTTCCGCAGTGCACCCCCCAACTACAACCCCCAGAGTAATGTTTTTCGTATGCCACCACGAAATAACGCACCCCAAAATTCTGCACCAAGACCCATGAGCGGTGTGCAGCATTTTACCCCAAGACCATTGCCTCATAGCATGATGACAGGACATGATTGGCGTAAGGCAGGGAACCCTCCACCTAATAATTATTTTAAGTCCCGCGAAATGCATTTGAATGAGTGTGCATCGACGTACGATGACGCATACTTCCCCACCGAGTTTGAATATGATCCGGAGTATTATTACACGGACGATTCCAACTACAATACCTATGGCATTGAATATAATCCCGACGTAATATACTATGACGACACTGGCGATAACCAGCTGTGTCTTGAAGGCCAACCACAGCCAGGGCCTAGCCATGGACATCAGGATTTTCAGTCAGCTCAGAAATTAGGCAAGCCAAAATAGAGGTCAATCTTAATCAAATTAGGGAAGTGTCAGTACTTTACAACCCTTGACTTGGCAAGTGGTTTCTACCAAGTCGAGATGGACCCCTCTGATATCCCTAAAACAGCTTTCAATGTAGAACATGGCCATTTTGAGTATCTGCGAATGCCCATGGGACTCAAAAACTCTCCATCCACCTTTCAGAGAGTCATGGACAATGTCCTCAGAGGTCTCCAAAACGAAATATGTCTAGTCTACCTGGATGACATCATTGTCTTCAGTACTTCTCTCCAAGAACACATGGTCAACCTTGAAAAGGTCCTTCAACGACTCCGAGAGTCGAATTTCAAAATTCAATTAGATAAATCGGAATTTCTCAAGCTTGAAACAGCTTACCTTGGGCACGTCATTACTAGAGACGGTATAAAACCAAACCCAGATAAAATCTCAGCAATAATGGGTACTTCGACCCAATTCCAAAAACTCCAAAAGAGATAAAGCAGTTCTTAGGTCTTCTCGGTTATTACCGAAAATTCATCCCTGATTTTGCTCGTATAACGAAGCCCCTCACGCAGTGTCTAAAGAAGGGTAAAAAGGTCACGTTAGACACTGAGTACATCAGCTGTTTCGAAAAGTGTAAAACACTTCTTACTAACGACCCCATTTTGCAATATCCCGACTTCAGTCGAGAATTCGTCCTTACTACGGACGCCTCTAACGTCGCTATTGGAGCAATTCTATCCCAAGGCCCAATAGGATCAGACAAGCCTGTATGCTACGCATCTCGCACTCTGAACGAGAGTGAGCTTAATTACAGTACTATTGAGAAAGAGCTACTAGCCATTGTCTGGGCTACCAAGTACTTCCGGCCATATCTATTCGGACGCAAGTTTAAGGTTGTCACCGACCATAAGCCCCTCCAGTGGATGATGAATTTAAAAGAACCAAATTCACGTCTCACTAGATGGCGACTGAGACTTAGCGAATACGACTTTACTGTGACGTACAAAAAGGGCAAAGCTAATAGCAACGCTGACGCGCTCTCACGGGTAGAGATACATAATGAGGAATCAAAGTCCATCATTGACGAACTTTGCTCTATACTCCCCAATCCTACAGAAAGTCCACCAACCGTAGCAGACTCCTCTACCGAGACCGTTCACACGAGTAACGAACACCCCATACTCGAAGTCCCAGTTTCAGATGAACCCCTTAATAAATTTCACAGGCAAATTATTTTCACCATCGTAAGCGATGTCAAACGTAAGCCGACAGTGACGAAACCGTTCGACACTCACACTCGCATAACTGTACAGCTATCAGAATCGAACTTAGAAAGCGATCTAGTTAACGCACTGAAAGAATACGTCAATCCCAAGGTCAAAACTGCCATTTTGATAAATCCACCCCTTGGAATGTACAAGGTCATCCCCATCATACAAGATAAATTCAAAAGCTCTTCCATGAACTTAACCCTCTGTAAGTCTGAACTCGAAAACGTAAAAGAATACCTTCGTCAGCAAGATATCATTCGCCTATATCACGACGGTAAAACAAACCACCGTGGAATAAACGAATGCTACTTAGCCCTCTCACGCAAGTACTATTGGCCAAAAATGAAAGATCAAATTACTAAATTCATTAACGAATGTACAGTCTGCGGACAGGCAAAGTATGACAGAAACCCCATTAGGCCCAAGTTCAATATAGTGCCCCCGGCAACTAAACCCTTTGAAATTGTCCATATGGACTTATTCACAGTCCAGAGTGAGAAGTATGTAACCCTGATAGACGTCTTTACTAAGTACGGACAGGTATACCATCTGCGAGATGGAACAGCTGTCAGCATCCTTCAGGCGCTGTTACAATTCTGTACCCACCATGGAGTACCTCTAACCATCGTTACAGACAACGGAACAGAATTCACCAATCAGTTGTTCTCAGAATTTACACGTCTACATAAGATAAACCATCATATGATCTTAGCTCACTCCCCTAACGACAACGGCAATATTGAACGCTTCCATTCGACCTTACTTGAACATCTCAGAATTCTAAAGTTACAGCATAAAAATGAACCAATTGTGAACCTTATGCCTTATGCAATTATAGGCTATAACAGCTCAATTCACAGCTTCACTAAATGTCGACCCTTTGACTTACTAACCGGTCACTTTGATCCTAGAGACCTCAGTGATATCGATCTAAACGAACAGCTGTTACAGCAGTATACGCAAAACCATAAAGAGCAGATGAAAAAGGTCTACGATATTATAAACGAGTCCTCACTTGCTAACCGTACTGCTTTAATTAACAACAGGAATAAAGATCGTGAAACCGAGATGGAATACGAACCCCATCAGCAGGTTTTCATCAGGAACCCTTTTGCTAGTAGGCAAAAAACTACCCCACGCTATACGCAGGACAGAGTTTTAGCCGACCTGCCGATACATATTTATACATCAAAGAAACGCGGCCCTGTAGCTAAGTCAAGGCTAAAACGAGCCCCTAAGGAAGCTACCTTGTTACAGGACTCTGCTGTTAATCTTCGTCCACGTGACGCGGCCTCAAGAGATAAGACTTGAGAGTCTAGCAGATGGACCCGGACTGCTGCCTTATAAGCTAGGACCAACCAGACTGACGACCCACCATCATACTTTTCTCCAGTTTATCCAACTAGATGAAATCGAAGATAAGGTTAACTTTTTACAGACTCAGCTAGATAGCATTAGCACGCGATTCATAAATGATACCTACTTACTCTATGAGGTTCAGATACATTATCTTACTAGCAAGCTTGGCAAGGTAAAATCTCAGTTAAGATCATTAGAACCCAATCGCGCTAAAAGAGGTCTTGTAGACAGTCTCGGTTCGGTTATAAAAAGTATCACTGGTAACTTGGATTACGTTGACGCAATCAAGTTTAACAGTGCAATTCAAGCTTTACAGAAAAACCAAGATAAGGTAGTCACTCAATTTAATGAACACGTAAGCCTTAGTAAAGAATGGATGTCTCGACACACTAACGTTTTACAGCAACTCATAGATAACCAGAGTAAAATAAACGATACGCTGAATATGTTACTAGATAGCAATGTGTACAGAGAGTCTAGTCTGATTAAACACGTTAGATTTGCGCAACTGTTAGACGTAATGAGAGAAAACGTAGACGACCTTCTGTCGGAATTAATTAGGGTAGAAAATAGCTTAGCATTTATTCGTGCATCGAGCACTCATCATTCTATGATAGATATAGACGTATTAAGTTCAATGATAGATAAGTTAAAATTTATATATAATAAGGATCAGGTTTTAAGCTTAGAGCTCCGAGAGTATTATGACGTAATCAAATCTGGATCATATTATAACGAGAAACAGTTAGTTATAGTCTTTCGGTTTCCCATAGTTTCCCTAAGTACCTATGACCTTTATAGACTATCCATAGTCCCTAATAAAAATAACCAGGCCCTTATTCCTTCCCATCCTTTTATAGCAACTAACAAGGATTCATTCGTGTACATGGAGGCAGAATGCCCGAAGTTTAGTACCTGGTTTCTCTGCGAGAAGGAGATAGGACTTCAACTTCGCACCCAGCCTGACTGCGTTCAAGAACTCATCCTGCATCAAAACCTAGAGGGATCCTGTCACTTCTCAACCGTTCAACTATCTATGGAGGCCATGGAGAAACTCGACGATCAACACTACGTACTGTCTTTCCCACAACCTACGAAAGTACAGTTAACCTGCGGAAGAGATGACTTCAGCTCAATCCAAGGAAGCTATCTTATCACTATCCCTGTCCACTGTTATCTGCGTACTACAGAGTTCACCCTAACGAACGAGAACGATGAGATAAGAGGACAACCCCTAAAACTAACGGAGATCCCGTACGACGCTGACAAGCAAGCTGATACCTCGAAGAGCGTACATCTCAACTCAATCGACTTACAAGGACTACACAGCATCCAGGACCAGATCATGATGCAGCTTCCTGTCCAAACCGAAAAGGCGCTACCAGATGTCCTGTACCACACGACGATACCTCTCTACATTATAGTAGTGATCGGCGGCGCCCTTGTAACTGCAACCCTAACTTATCACTACGGATTCTGGAGCTGCGAGAAACGCAAAGAGCCTGAGCCACCCACACCTAAGAAGCACACCTATGAAGACATCGAGAAAAGAGATGAACCCAAGGGAAGGTTCCCAGCAACATTTTCACTCAACGTGCCCAAATAGTTGCTGATCTGAGGGTGGAGGTGTTACATACGGACTCCACAGGCATAGCGCTGGCGCGGCAATTACCTCAATACGGTGAACAACAGCCAGGCGCGACACGAGGCAGCTGACGCTGCATTTCCTCCTCGGTGTATCTACCTAGTTTTACTTTCGTCATTCCGTATTCATACTTCGAATCGGCTACTAGCATAATTAGCCATAAGTACCTATTGTAATTTTTAATTAAATTTATATTAAATAATTTCGGTTTTTTTTGGAACCTCCGGCCGCAGCCTACGTAATTAGCATGTAACATTATCTGAGACAACAATAATATTAGAAGCATTTGGTGGGATGCAAATAAAGCCCATAGGGAAAAAAATTCTTAACATATATCATGAAGATGAAACTGTTAAAACAGAATTTATCATAGTAGATAAAAAGGTTCGGCCGATATTAGGGTTGAGCTCTCTACTAGAATTAAAATTGCTAAAAAACACAATAAACTCAGTTAAAAGAAGCGACGAAAAAAACCTAATTATTAAGAAGCACATTGAACTGTTTCAGGGAGTCGGTGAATTTGAGGAGCCTTTAGAACTGCACACTCAGCCTGCAGCACAGCCGGTTGTGAGACCCCCACGTCGAGTTCCATTTGCTATCAAGGAACGGTTACGAAGTAAGCTTACATTGTTGGTGGAACAGGGAATCATTTCGAAAGTCGAACACCCCAGGACCTTTGTGAGTAATCTTGTAATAAGAGAAAAAAAAGATGGAGCACTAAGAATTTGTTTAGATCCTAAAGATCTTAATAGTGTATTGCAAAGAGAATATCACTTAATACCAACTTTAGAAGAAATAATACCAAATTTATGTGATAAGAATCTATTTTCAGTACTAGATTTGTCAGAAGGATTTTATAACATAAGGCTAACAGAAAGGGCAAGTGAACTTTGTACTTTTAATAGTCCCTTTGGTTGTTATAAATTTAACAGATTACCGTTTGGTCTATCGGTAGCTCCAGAAATATTTCAAAAATATAATGAAAGAGCCTTTGGAGACTTGCCGGGTGTAGTTATATATTGTGATGATTTATTGATATGTGCAGATAATGAACAGGAACATGATGCAATATTGAACAAAGTTTTGGAACGAGCAAAGGTACATAATGTTAGATTCAATAAAAAGAAATTTCAGTATAAGCTTACAGAGGTTAGATATTTCGGACATATATTTTCAAGAAAAGGAATGAAAATTGACCCGGACAGAATTAAAGCAATTGCAAACATAAAAAGTCCAACTAAAGTAAAAGAATTACAAATATTCCTTGGTATGATAAATTACTTACGTAGATTTGTACCACAACTGGCAAATATTGCAGCACCTTTGCAGTTACTCTTAAAGAAAAATGTTGAATGGATTTGGACAGATGTGCATGAAGGCATTTTCAATAAGCTTAAAGAAATAATTGGTCAAGCTCCTGTTTTACAGAATTTTGATCCAAAGTTGCCAATTGTGATACAATGTGATGCTTCTAAAGACGGTCTAGGTTGTTGTTTAATGCAAAATGGCAAACCAGTTAGTTTTGCATCTAGAAGCTTAACAGCGGCAGAGCGAAACTTTTCGCAAATAGAAAAAGAACTTTTAAGTGTGGTTTGGGCAACTAGGAAGTTTCATTACTATATATACGGAAATAAATGTACAGTACTAAATGACCATAAGCCACTAGAATCGATATTAAAGAAACACATTCATGAAGTCCCTTCTCCTAGGTTGCAACGATTAAAATTAAAATTGTTCAGATACAACATTGAGTTTAAATATTTAAAAGGAAAACTGATGTATATAGCGGATCTTTTATCGCGAGCATACATAGAAAGTGATGACACTGATGACAGCTACATGCATGAAGTAATTCACTGTGTAGGTCTGGCCAAACATCTTCAGTGTACTGAAGAAAAGAAACAAGAAATAATATCAGAAACTAATAAAGATGACGACTTGTCTAAATTAAAAGAATATACTAAAAATGGTTGGCCAGAAAAAACTAAAAATATTCCTGGTAATCTAAGTTGCTACTTCAAATTAAGATCAGAGATAGTAATTGACAATGACTTGTTGTTCTTTAAAGACAGATTGATAATACCTCACTCACTGAGAATAGAAATAGCTAATAAACTACATGAGGGACATCAAGGTATGACGAAAATGAAACAACTTGCTAGAAAATTGTATTACTGGCCGAAAATTGATGATCATTTGGAGCACTATGTAAGAAAATGTTTTGTTTGTCAAATGTATCAGAATAGCAATGTTAAGGAACCACTACTGTCTCATGAGATACCCGATTTACCTTTTTCAAAAATAGGGGTGGATATTATGGATTTGAAAAATAAAAGTTATTTGATAATATATGATTATTTTTCAAAATGGCTTGATATAAAGTTGATAAATAATAAAAGTGCAAATAGTATAAAAAATGCTCTCACAGATGTATTTTGTAATTTTGGAATACCAAAAGAGGTGGTCTCGGATCATGTACCCTTCGACTCTAGAGAATGCAGGGAGTTTGCCAAAGAATGGGGATTTAAATTTACATTTTCAAGCCCTAGATATCCGCAATCAAATGGTATGGCAGAACGGGCAGTTCAAACATCTAAGAAATTAATAAAAAAATGTAATGAAGACAAATCAGATTACAGAGTAGCACTACTTCAATACAGATCTTCTCCAGTATGTGGTACCATGTTCTCCCCAGCAGAACTACTAATGAATAGAAATTTGAAAACTAAAATGCCTGTACCATTTAGTTATTTAAGACCAAAATTAAACGCAAATGTGAAAACAGAATTACATAAGGGAGTTTTAGAAATAATAAAAACTATGATATAAGAACTAGATGTAAGAAACCATTTGTAGTAGGTCAAAAAATTTGGTTCAGGAAGGATGGTAATATAAACAAATGGCTCCCAGGGTGTATTGTTAAGGATAATGGTTACAGATCATATGTCGTGGAAGATCACAATGGAGTTAGATATACTCGAACTTCTTACCATCTTCGATCAGAGTGATTCGGGGTCTCACAATCATATTTAGGCTGCAGGAGCTTTGGTAGTGAGTGTGCAGTTTGAATTGGTAATTGAATAAAATGTGAAATGTACCAAATTGAGTTGAGTTGAAATTAGTAGAATAAGGATAACTTCTTTCACATATTATAAAGTTAGGATTACGTTTATCTAGTGTATAAGGTTCAAACCTAATTTACTCTTAAGAAAACAAGGTTTGGTTTATATAAATACAACAGTTACAAATAATAACAACCGTAGGTTTAAATAAGTAATAGTTTATTAAGATCACATTATTAACTAGATTGTCTGTTGTATATAGATGCAACAGCAGCAAATAGAGTGTTTAACTTAGATTTAAATAGGTGGTTAAATTAATAAAACTACTTATGTTTGTTTCATAATTATAAAATGTTCGAAAGGGGGAAGAAAAGGTAACAATGTAATGTAAAGTATTCATTTATTATTTTTTTGTTTGAAAGGAGAAAGATGTTGCGAAGTGGTCACGAAACGTAATAAATAACTAACCGTTGGCAGATACAGACGTGGTGAAATTACCTGAGGCTCCAATATGCACGAGCCGCCACATGTAGTCAGGTACAGACGGAAACTAATTGAGTAACATATTGTAAACTATGTAGCATAACCTATAACTCTCGCTTCCCCCACTGACACACTAGCAATAAGATGTGCTCTCAGTAATAATTTAATAAACTACAAAATACAAGCGAACAGAAGACTTTTATTGAAGAACAATACACTTTCGACACTAATATTGCTAGCAAATGCGATTATATAGCCTAAGTAAGTACCTTACCCTGTTTTATAGTCTTTTTTTTCACTGTTTATGTATAAGAACACCGACCTTCCAAACGGAAGGTCGTGGCTTCGAATCCGAGCATGTACCTACCAATGACTTAGTTTTGTAAGTTGCGCATATTTCTAAAGTTATGGTAGCAATAACACTCGCTAACCATGAAGGAATACATCGTGAAGAAATCTGAGTGTCAGAAATGTTCATATACCTCAAAATTTCCTGCCCTTAAAATTTCCAAACCACGCGTGGTTAAGCCAAGCTCATACCCTTTCTTTGAGGGAAGCCTGTTTTTGTTTTCTGTATGATTTTTATGCGTGCAATTAAGTATAAAGTACTTGTGTTCTTTATCTATCTAAATAAAATAAAAGTAAGGGTATCATTCCAAAAAAGCAACCAGGCTTATTTTATTACTTATTTTAAATGATTTTTCAAAAGGTGCGATTTTTCTGATGTAGATGGAAAGCCTATGCATCACATTATTGATTGTACAGACCTGACGAAGCCCAAAGTTAAGTAACGATAGTTTATGTAAGCATAGTTTGAATTTCAAGCACGAATTATTATGAATGTTAGAGAACTTTTAATGGACTGCATTCAATCGGTTCGTGCCAAACTTTGTAAACAGGATTTGCATCGTGAAATAACCAGTGCTTAACATGATTGGATAGCGACAGTTGCAAAACGTTACCTGGAACTCAGACGTACCTATGTAACAAAGATAGCATTGTTGTTTAGCTTAAATCACAAACGTATAGGAATATTCTTCAATAATAGTAATAATAAAAGTAGAGGGTTCCTGCAATAAAATAATAAAATGTATAGCTACGACATCGAAAACATATAGGTATTTTATTAATATGACAGTTGTAGTGTATTGTTTTTTTTTTTTTTTGAGTAAATGGTACTGCACGGTTTGTGCCTACGCCAGTGTCAAGTTATCATAGACTACTGGGACTATGGTTAAAGGTAAGGAAACGGAACATATACGAAAGGTTACACGGAATTTGGAAAAAGGAATTTTAAAATCAGGTAATAATAACATTAGGATCACAAATAAAGATATATGTACAATAAATCTTAAACTAAATTTTTATGTCGTTTTTACTTAAATAGGTACTTAGCAATACAAAAGGAATTTTAAATTCAGGTAATAATAACATTAGGAATACAAATAAAGATATAGGCATAATAAATGTTACACTAAATTTTTATATCATTTTTACTTAAATACTTAGCAATACAATTATAAATATTTACATCAAAATTATATAAAAGGCAGGATTCGCAAGTAGGAAAGGAGACACCAAGGGAAGTCAGGGAAGAAAGAAAGGAAGAATGATCCAAATCAGGACAGGAAAATAGGTAGTGATTTATATCTCCCACCTCAGCCCCACAAGCACAGGCAGGACTCTGCACAATGCCAAGCTTAGCAAGGTGGGCCGGAGTTGAAGTATGGCCCAAACGCAAGCGGATCATTATTGAAGTTATCTTCTTACTGAACCTGGCACTGACGCGACAAAACCAGGGCTTTGTCAAAATAACGGGTTGTATTGTCCGGTAATGCATGCCTTTTGTACATTCCTCTTCCCAGATTTTATCCCAGGCCTCCCGGAGATAAACCCTGGGAAGAGAGGTGAGATCGCTAGAATAATTTTGAAACGGAAATAGATCCCCACACTCCACAGCCTCATTAGCAAGTTTATCAGCTTTTTCATTGCCAACTATACCAGAATGGGAAGCGACCCATCCGAAACAAACAATGAAACCTCTCTGAGAGCATTGAAGTAATAATTTACGTATATCAAAAATTATTGGCGAATTAAAACTGAAAAATGGAAATTTTACTAGGGCCTGGAGAGAGCTTAAAGAATCTGACAGTACCAGTGTACTTCGCAGACCCATCAAAAGTATATATTCCACTGCCTTTAAAAGTCCAAAGCATTCTCCAGTGAACACCGAAGATTCAGGGGGAAGTCTAATTTTTTGAACAATATCAAATTGAGAATGAAACACACCTACACCTACGCAACTATTAGTGTGTTTTGAAGCGTCTGTAAAGATGGTGTGGTACCCCTGGAATCTGTCATACAAAAGGTTATTGAAATCACTATTTTGACATACGTCATATTTTGAAATACCGAAATCAAGACAGACGTTAGGAACTTGAACTAATGAATTATATGGACAATTAAAAATAGGAAGCAAGTTAGAATTATGGCACGGAGCTTCAATGGCGTTAAACTTCAAGAAACTTTGAACTAGACAAGGGATTCCTCTGTGAGACCAATACTTGGATAACACAATTAACTCTGAAAGACGCTGTAATTTGCCATGCAAAGGGTGATCAGAGAGCTGCAAACACCGACCCAAGAATCTATCAGAAAGGTATTGACGTCTTAACTTAAGAGGTGGCTCTCCACACTCTGCTTGTAAACAATTAATAGGACTAGATTTCATGGCCCCTAAGATGATTCTCAAAGCCTTGGACTGCACTGCATCCAATTTCTTTAAACCAGCAGCACTGCCAGGTTCCAACAAAAAGGTTCCATAATCAAGGACACTTCTGATTAAAGCATTGTAGAGCAACCTCAATGAAAAAGGATGAGCACCCCACCAAACCCCCGAGAGGCATCTGATAATATTTATCAAGCGGTCACACTTGGCTGCAATGTATTCACAGTGAGGAAGTCCTGAAAGATGACTGTCTAAAATAACCCCTAAGAATTTTACTTGTGTTTTTACAGGGATAGGAGTGGAATTATACTGAACACAAAAGTCCGGTCGCTTTCTCAGTCTTGAAAACAAGACCACAGCACTTTTGTCAACAGAAAGGTCAAGACCATTAGTGGATAGCCAGTCCTGAAGTAATGAAAGGGAAGAAGTCAAAGATGAAGACATTGAGTCTATTGAGTGACCTGTAGTATAAATAAGAAGGTCATCTGCATATTGCAACACATCTACAGAACTACCAAGGGAAGAGTCTAAATCGTAAGTGTATATATTGTACAATATGGGAGAGAGAACTGAGCCTTGCGGTAAACCTCTCCAAACTAATCTAGATATTTTAGTATCATCTATATACACATTAATGATCCTTTCTGAAAGGATATTTACAATAAAATTTACAAGGATATAGGGAACATTTAATAAATGTAGTTTTTGTTCTAGTACAGACACAAGAACACTGTCATAGGCAGCACGGATATCAAGAAATGCTGCAAGAACGGAATTGTTATGTGAGAAAGCTAGACGGATATCAGTGGTAAAGACACTTAGACTGTCAATAGTACCTCTCCCCTTTCTAAACCCATACTGGGAAGGAGATAAAAGATTATTGCTCTCAATGAACCACTCAAGACGAATTTTGACAAGGTATTCAGCAATTTTTATTAGAACAGAGGATAGAGCAATGGGTCTGTAAGAAGAAGGGTCAGCAGAAGGCTTATTGGATTTTAAAATTGGAATAATTGTTTGGGATTTCCAGGAGAGAGGAATAACACCTGAAACTACAATGGAATTAATTAATTCTAGGTAAGTTAGTAGAGTAGAATCACTAAGATTAACAATGAAAGAATAAGGAATACCATCTTCTCCTGGGGCAGAATCCCTAACATGAGAGAGGATCCCTTTTAATTCCTCTAAGGTGAAAGGCGAGTTTAAATCAGACCGACTATGTGCAATATGGCAAGCGGGAGAAATAGATGTTTGTTCTGGAACAGAGGGAGGGGCTAGGTGGTCCATAAACTCATCAGCTAGGGAGAGGGACATTTTGGGAGTGTGAGAATTATTGAAGGCTGACCTAAACCGTTTTATGTTTTTCCAAACAGCAGATGGAGGAGTATTAGGTGAAATAGAAGTACAAAATTTTTGCCAACCTTCATATTTTTTCTGTTTCAGAAGTTTTTTAGTAGTTCGAGATACTCCTAGATAAATTTCAAAATTCTCCAGTGTCATTTCATCACTATACATTTTTTCAGCTTCCTTTCTCTTTTTTACCGCCTCTGAACACTCCGCATCCCACCAAGGAGGAGAAGGGATTTTGCCAGAAGCACCATTTTTAAGAGGAAATGTTTGATCTGCAGCCTCCATCAAAAGCTTAGCAAACATCTCAGCATCTGAGGTGCATAGAGATTCACAATCTTTCACTTTAAGCTCCACACATTCCCTAAAAGAACTCCAATCTGCATTACTTAACCTATGCTTAATACGGGGCTTAAATGTTGAAACAGAAGGATTACTATTTGGAAATGAAATAACTAAAGGAAAGTGATCACTGCCATATGATGAGGAAAGAGGATACCAATTTAAAGACAATGCAAGATTTGGTGTGCAAAAAGTCAAATCAGGAGCACTAATTCCTTCATCAGGCTTAGTGTGACGGGTGGGTAAACAATTATTTAAAATACAAAGATTATTGGACTGAATGATGTCTAGTAATTGTTCCCCATAACAAGAAGTAAAAGAACTACCCCAAGCTTGGTGTTGACAGTTAAAGTCTCCCATCACCAAAAATGGTTTTGGGAGAATACTAATTATATTACTAATTTCTCTTAAAATATTTACAGATGGTCTAGAAAAATATACAGAAACTATACAAATATTATTTACAATAGCAGCAACAATAGAAATGTCATTGCTGTGAGAAGGGAGTGGAAAAGATGAAAATGAGAATGACTTATTGATGAGAATGGCCACTCCACCATACCCATCATCTCTGTCTTCTCGAAAACAGGCATAACCAGTGGTTTTAAAAGAAAACCCTGGCTTCAACCATGTCTCTGAAAGAGTAAATATCGAGGGTTTGTACTTGTTAAGTAAATGAATAAGGTCAGATTTCTTACTTACTATGCTTCGGCAATTCCACTGCAGGATCTTGCCTAAATTGGCCATTGTTGGCTAAAGAATTTACAATTTCGATAATAGAGGCAGCGTTGGACGGTATTGAGTTGTTATTACTGTTAGTAAAAGATTTTGAGATTACTTGAATTAAAGTTGAGATCAATTCTAATATGTTTGTATTGCTTTCCCCTGAGTCCTTGACTTTATCCTGTAGGGCACAGCCATTTGAAGGAGATGGAGGATCATATTCATATGTAAGTGATCTATGGACAGCGCGATCATATCCTGTTGATGTGGTTTTTGGGGTCGAGGGTTTACGAAACACTGTTTTTTTATATGAATTTGAATTGTTTTTTTGATGAGGGGGTGATGGGAGGGGACGAGCAGAGAAATTGGGTGTTGGCGCAGAAGATAATACATCACTGTACGACTTATTTACTGGAGGATGTAACTTAATAGCTTCTGAGTATGAGACACAATTTTGTGCCATATAAAGTTTTACCCGGGTCTGCCTTTCATACTCTGGACATAACTTGTTTGTGGCGAAATGACTTCCATTACAGGATAAACACACTGCATCATCATTCTCAATGTGACAAGAGTCACCTGAGTGATTCTGACCACATTTGTAACACCTTGGTGTGGAATTACATTTTACCTTAGTGTGGCCGAAGCGACAACAATTGAAACATTGTACAGTAGGGTACGAATAGAGCTCTACAGGCAGAGCATTATAGCAGAGAAAAACTCTTTTGGGCAACACCTGACCATCAAATGTTAATACAACAGTCTGTGAGGGTTTCCAGGTAGGGGTTGGGCCATGTATTTTATAATTAAACCTTCTAATTTTCAGAACTTTACCGCATCCAATTGGCACAGAAATATTATCAAGTACCTCTTCAGGGGTCCACTCTGCTGGGACTCCTCTGACAACTCCCATCCTTGTGATATTAAAAGATGGGATGAAAGCCTTGAAATTGTTTTTAGTCAAATCCGGGTCCAGCAGGAACATATTAGCATCGTTAAAATCCGAAAACGAAATACTGAGTTTGCTTCGGCTTAGTCGTTTGACACTACCATTAATAATATTTTTAAATCCACGTCTTTTCATGTAGTGGCCAAATGATACTGGGTGGAGAGTGGGGGAAGGTAAATCCTCTGTTGAATGTTTTTGAAGATGTATTACGTATGGTGAGGCATCAGTCGATTCATACTGGGTCCTGCCAACCTGAGGGGACTGAAGGGGCAGAGTCACGGGTACTGAAGAAAGACGCGACACAGAAGATGCGTCCACATGGGACGTAGCTTCTTGTGGATTTGGTATTTCAGATACAGTCTTTTTTTTATTGTCGTCGCTATCACATCCACATACATTAACTTTATCTGAACCTGAACCATGTTTCCTTCTTTTATTGCAATGTCTGCAGACCTTGCGATGCGCCCTTGTTCTTTTTCTTTTTTCAGATCTAATGGAACCGTCAGTGTCCATTCCAGTAGATTCATTAGTTATACTTGGGATAATAATGTTAACACCGACCGAGGGGACTGTGCCCCCCGGATCGGGCGGCTCCTCCATGAGCCCAGACGAAAAGAACAATGAAAACTTACCAGATATGAAGAATATATACAAAAACTATAAAATAAACTCTAATCTACGATATATTACAACAAATATACAGAACTGATCTTAAAATCCTATTATAAAACAATTTTGAAATCCTCTAACAAAAAAATACGCCCGCCCAATTTAAACGTTTCCCGCGCTTTTCTAGTGTATTGTTTGTATTTAATGTATTGTATTGAACTGTTCCAAGCACACGTTCCCACACCCCAGCTTGTTCCAAGGGTACAGTAATGTCACAGATTAAAAAGGCAAAAGTAATGTGTCAAAACAAAAATAATTTAGTTCCCTAGACCTATTCCTCTTGATTGGCTATAGTCTTGCCTTATATACTCTTTGGTCTTGCCTAACAAGTGACATTGGCAAAATTGTACAGGACACTCAGTGCAGTGAGTCCATAAAGCAGAAATGAATTGAATTGGCCTATAAATAGAAAGAAAGAAAACGAAAAAAGACATATATTATACTATTTTTATTTTTAATGCAATAACCCGTGCTAAGAACAATTTTAAAAACCTATTTAGAGGCTAAAAATTCCACCCATGCCGGGATTCGAACCCGCAACCTCTGGCTATCCGTGCCAGCACTCTATCCAACTGAGTTAATTCAGGATTGTCCGAGCGCTTCCGTGCTTGGCAAGGCAAACTAGTTGGTGACGGTTGTCATGTAATGGCAGTCGTTAAGCCATGTCAAAGGCTTTATGAGCGATTTGATAACTACTGACAGTAAGTCCCGCCACTGTATTACAATCCTCCACCGACCTGGTCTTGGCCCCATGGTGGAGTACCTATGGCCGGTAGACGCGTGTCCCAGTAGTGGGGACACGCGTCTATCGTACGAAAAAAGCACGTAACGTAGTAGCGGAATTTGGCAACTAGAAAATTACCAGTGAACAGTCTTTATATAAGAAACTACGGATTAGTCTTTTCGGTAGGTACATATATGTACTATGTCGTCCATGAGACTTTTACAAAGAAATTGTAATTACATTGACTATTGTCAGGTCAAAAAATAGTGACTTTGACACCATGTAAACTTTATAGCATTCCGTAGATCTGACACCCACTTTTCATGTCCTTTGAAAGTACTCAGCTTAATTTTCCTAATTGCAAGCAGTTGAAGCTATCGGGCGGCATCACCCCTGCTACCGGGCAGCTGTTTTCAATACACCTCCAAATTGCTCCATTAAAAGTTCCCCGACAATCTTCTAGCTAGCGGAACGGTTAGCACTTAATTTGAGCTGTATAGAAAGTAAGTAGATATAGGAAACTAAAATGCACAGCGTGTAGTGCTGGCGCCGTCTGTTACGGATCCCCTGGACAGCTATGTGAACCAAGACCTCTACAGCAGCTCAAGATCCGAACTCTAGATCAAGGTATGCTATTCTTCTTTTAGTACATCCCAAGATGACCAAATAACCTTCAATATAATATGACGGGCAAAGTAATGAGGAAGAAACTTCGTATACGACCACCCGCTAAATTGAGTGACCAGATGACAAGGGAACCAAAGTCAAAGTATACCAGGCGTTATATGCAGCAAACAACAGACCACTCTACACCCACATCCTTGGTAGTCCTAATAAATAAAAATCTCGTGTCACAGTGTTTCTTATCGAAACAGGATCACCGATTTTTAAGAGTTTACCTACTGTAGCAAAATTAATAAGGATTCATTCTCTCCGGCCTTTATCTACTATAGCTTTCCCAGCATCTGGACCCCGGTTTCCAAACCCAAGTGGCTTTACCCCAAAATGGATATACCGCGAGGGTAATAGGCCGGCAAAATTATTAGTGACTGGTAGCGCTAGGTGTTGCGCTTCCTCAAGCGTTACTTTGCGGAAATCCATAATACCATTAAAGTGTGAATATTACTTTGCTTCGCATGGTGCTTGTGGTATTTTTGGCGGAATTTAGCAAAGTAATTAATGCTGTTTTTAATAGCTATAAGAGTAGTTTAACCAATTGAAATTATAGTAGAGATCTAAAAGGTTAGCAGTTTTCTTTATAGCACGATTCCAGACACTCATCAGACGCAGCTTAAATTGTCTGCGGTAAAAGAAAAGCAAAACACAGATTATATGAACTGCCTCTGAGGAGAGTTTTAGAGGAATCGTGTTTAAATAAATAACACCGTTAAACCACCCTCTCAGCTTAGTTAGACTAAGTCCTTCCTAACTTAGTAGGTTGTTAGTACTCGTCGTCTCTTTGTTGTCCGCTAATACAAACAAAGAGGATAATTTTCTCTAAGCACAGGGGGTCGTTGGAAAGTTTTTAATATCGCCGTGTAATCATCCAATGCAGCTCTACCGATAAACTTTAACTGCCTCCCGGCACTATTTGGCACACTTTCAAAACAAACTCCTAGGCCCGTATACCTTGACTGCCTACGCTACCTAGGTAGGTACCTGGCGAGGGGGTTCATTGTTTTTTTTACACTAAATAGTGCTTTCGTTTAGTAAGTAGTTAGTTATATTTGAATAAATACTTACAGCTACTCGTATATCTATAATGAACCACTAAATGTGTTGGTAAGCGCAAATCTCGAAGACAGCTGAACCGATTTCGCTAATTCTTTATTTAGAATATTTGAAGAGCTAGGATGGTTCTTACGGAGAGAAAAATAAAAAAAAATAAAGAATCGACTGATAGGCGGTACGAAGTGCGCTGGGTCAACTAGTATATTATAATTAAATATATATTCATGGACATATGTCCATGAATATATATTATACACAGTTCGCGTTAACCCCAAACTAATTACAACTAAATGACTTGTCACACAGGTGACCGATAACTCGACGGTATATTTAATACAATAAATACACAGATAATATCCAAGACCCGAGACAAACTAGAAAAGTTCGTTTCCTAGTTTGACCCGGCCGGGAATCGAACCCGAGATCTTCGGATTTACAGTCAACGTGTCAATTTAAGCCGTTGCCACAGCGAGGCCGTCAGCTATACATATACTAGGTAATAAAAACTGGCTAAGTATGAGTGTACACCGGCAGGGGTGCTGTGCTAACTAAATACATACCTAAAGTAATAAACAGGCAAGGAGTTAAAAGTACTAAACAGGTCTGGGTGCATATCCGTGTGTTAACCCCAAACTAATTACAACTAAATGACTTGTCACACAGGTGACCGATAACTCGACGGTATATTTAATACAATAAATACACAGATAATATCCAAGACCCGAGACAAACTAGAAAAGTTCGTTTCCTAGTTTGACCCGGCCGGGAATCGAACCCGAGATCTTCGGATTTACAGTCAACGTGTCAATTTAAGCCGTTGCCACAGCGAGGCCGTCAGCTATACATATACTAGGTAATAAAAACTGGCTAAGTATGAGTGTACACCGGCAGGGGTGCTGTGCTAACTAAATACATACCTAAAGTAATAAACAGGCAAGGAGTTAAAAGTACTAAACAGGTCTGGGTGCATATCCGTGTGTGAAGCTGTAAAACGTTTTAAAAATAATAAACTGGAACGACTTCAACTCTATGTTTTATTTATGGGTAATAAACAGAAAAAACTTGATAAAACAGAATAAGCAGGTAAAGGACGATTTATGTAGTCCAGTCTAGTAGAAATGTAAAGTAGTGATGGCAAAAAGTCTAGGAAATCTCAAAAATGGGTGACGTAATTTTATATTTTGGACAGAATTGAAGCCGGCTTTTGATTGTGGGATATAATGCAATATAAATTACATCTTGAGATATATTAAGTTATCGCTTGTCATACATTTTATACGAGACCGGTTCACACTGTGCTATAATAATTTTATACTTAGCTATAAAACTAAACGTATGACGAGCGATAAATTATTATATCTCAGCAAGATGTAATATATTATTATATCCCACAATCCAAAGCCGGCTTAAAGAAATATTTAAGTTTTAGGTATTGTGCAATAAAGTGTAACCAATATAAAAAAAATTAAAAACCTATTTAAGTCAGATGTCGCTGCCTGTACGTAATACAGAGAATATTGTAAAGAGGTTCGAAATTTCACTGATGCCGTGAGTCGCCCATTGGCTCAATTGGTAGAGCGCTGGTACGGATAGCCAGAGGTTGCGGGTTCGAATCCCGGCATGGGTGAAATTTTTAGCCTCTAAATAGGTTTTTAAATTTGTTCCTTAGCACGGGTTAGTGCATTAAAAATAAAAATAGTGTAATCATGTGGGTACAGTGATATCGTTCCGATGTTAAAACCTAACTGCAAAGTAGGTAGTCGGGGCTGTAAGTAATGCAATTTGCTTAAGTCAGATGTCGCTGCCTGTACGTAATACAGAGAATATTGTAAAGAGGTTCGAAATTTCACTGATGCCGTGAGTCGCCCATTGGCTCAATTGGTAGAGCGCTGGTACGGATAGCCAGAGGTTGCGGGTTCGAATCCCGGCATGGGTGAAATTTTTAGCCTCTAAATAGGTTTTTAAATTTGTTCCTTAGCACGGGTTAGTGCATTAAAAATAAAAATAGTGTAATATAAAAAAATGTAAAGAGGTTTGCACCGTTACACGTACCTATTTAGGATGGACTTATTTCAAGGGGTTTCTATCTGTCTGTCTGATTAGTACCTGGGTAAGGAACAGCAATATGGCATAGATATAATATTTATCACGTTCAGAAAATGGCACATTCTATGAAAAAAAAAATTACAGGGACTTCCCCTAATTTTTGCCCTTTACATCTAAGTAATGTCAGCGTACCGTCCAGCTACCTAAATTAAAGATGATTCTTTGTCCTTTACCTTATAGTATGGGGTAGGGTATCGTTGATATGGTCGTTCAAAAATACTGTGGGTGTGAAAAACCATTTTTAAGCTTTCGTAGTCAAGATGGAGTCACGATGGTCTGTCTGTAACAGACAGGCTTAGCACAGAGACGAAACATACTAGAGAGCTGAATCTCCTCAGAGGAGTTTGGCTCCCACCTCCTGGCAGTAGCACATTTAATGAAACTATAAAAAAAATATCACGGCTGAGATGGCTTTACAAGTAGGTAAACGATAAACAGGCGACTAACTTATAAAAGGAAAACTTTTAAATCCATTACAAAAAAATTTTGATGAAGTTGTTAGTTTCGTTGTAAAACCCCTCTTTCTACGGAACTCTACACGGCGCTTAGACTAACACGCAGTTAACAGTTTTTTTAGGGATCATTTGCGAAATTAGTCGCTAACGGCATTGCGCCTGAAAGTTGGCAAAAAAGATCTCAAAACCACAGGTCGCCGTCGCGACATTATCATCATGTAAATAAAACCGCGATCGACGTGCATGCGACAGCTAAGTACATGATTTGAATAGGTAGGTATGTTTACCACCGTTCTAACAAAAAAGAGGTAATCAAGTCGAACAGCATGGTAAAGAATGGATCACTGATTAGAAATAAAAATGAGCCAACTGTAAGTGCGGATTCGCGCACGAATCCGCAGTTGAAGTTGGCTCGGATTGGTGAACATAGGGCAACCGACGACATGTCTGTGAAAATTTAAACTATCTAGCTAACGGTCCATAAAATACAGCTTGGTGACAGCCAATTAACAATAGTAGGTATTAGCGCTAGGGTCGCGTTTTTACCCTCCGTGTGCGGAACCCTAAAAATAGGGAATAATTAAAAACCTCTTAGTATTTCTTAATGATTCGTGATCCTCATACATACCTAGTTATATAAAACGGGTCAAATTTTACTTAATAAACCATTGCGATTAGTCCCGTGTAAAGCATATAACTTGAGAACCTCTTCCTTTGTTGTAGGTTTTCACCAAGGTTTTCGCTTCACTTTTTCACTTCACTTCACTTTGGTGTAGGTGCTTGAGAATGAAAGAACAGACATGGGTCTAAGCGGGGCACAAAAGCAGATCACTATGTTTGTAAATCGCAATACCTGTGGGCCGCGCCGCCGCCGCCGCGCCGCCGTATACGCTACCTAGATGTTTTGAATGCGAGCCCAAATTGACTCCATTAAAAGTTTTGAAAGCGTTCCTAGTTTAGATAATTTACCGAGCGAGTTATGCCTCCTATAAAAGGGGCGCTCGGAACTGAAAACTAGCGAGATTTATGCTTATTTTGGCGGCTTAAAATCTGTTAAGTAGGGGATAAAGCCAGTGTAGCGGACGGAAGAGCCATTTCCTGTACAACAAAACAATAAAAAAACCCTTAGTATAGTCGACAGCACATCAAACTTTATATTACACTTGTGTACATTGTTCATTTGCGCTACCGGCCACTGTCTCACTTAAACGCGAGCTGCACGTAGAATGTTTTATCTGTAACAACACCCACGACGGTACATACCGTCGAAAGTAGAAGCTCCTGTCTTCGCCTACTAGGTACATTTAAGTTCGACTTACTTTCAGAACTGTGAATTTCGCAAATAATTATGATTTAGGCTATCACCAAAATCAATTTTATCTATGTTTCGCAAGTGAACCGTGGCTAACTTCACCACGGTTTATCGATTTGCCCATAGGAATAAGATATTTTCCCGCAGTAAAACGTAGACTATGTGTTAATCCAGGGTGTAAGCTATTTCCATACAAAATTATATTAAAATCGCTCCAGCCTTTTAGACGTGAAGAAGTAAGAAAAGAAGTAACTTATCTAATATTATAAAGTTTCGCCTTTAAAATATTAGATAAGTTATGTTCAGTGGCTAGGCCAAAAAGCGTTGAGCGCCCTATAGCATCGTTCAAAGCATTTCGTCTGGATCTGCTTTTAATCGACGAAGCCACCAGAGTTCTCTCACCTGTCGGGCAGAGTGGATGCAATTCTGGCTGCAGCTCAGTTCATGCTTAAGAACATATTTAGCTATCAAAATTTAACGTATAGGTAAGGTGCGTTTATGCAAATTCACATACATGATATCTGTGATTGCTGTGGGTAGGTGCCTGCTAAATTTTAATTAGGTAGGGTACTTAAAATTCAATGCTTACTAACCACTAACTGAGGATTGCCTTCATGAGCAGACAACCCTGGCTGCGCATTAAGGTTCTGTTTCATAGACATTTCGACTTGAAAGACGCTACCTACTGTTAATATATTGTTACATTTTTATTTTGCATTATATGTAGGTTCATCAAATGGACAAAAAAATTCGTTGTTTTATGGAATGCGGCCACAGTATTTCTGTAAATTTAATAACTACTTTGTCTACTGAAAATCTGAAAAGTCATAAAGTTAGAGGTAGTGGTTCAAATTGGGCTTGCAAGGTTATATTTAATCTAAGTAGGATTGGTTACAATCTTAGCTGGTCGCTGGTAGTCACTACTCATTTGTACATAGGTACAGTCTATTTATTCTTACTTGTCCAAGTTAGTAAACAAGATTCTAACCTTAAAATTGAGATTAGATGCCTAAACTAGACATTTTGTCGCAAATTCATGAACTATAATGAACTATGTTTATAAAATTGGCAGCGTGTTATCTAAAAGAGTGTTCCAAGTTACATGATTTATGGAAATATGGCAGTTTTGGACTAAAAAGTTACAGTTTACGGGTAGAATCTTGTTTACTAAATTGGACAAGTAAGAATAAATAGACTGTACCTACAGTCGATAGCACTTTAATCTTCACATTGAATTTAAAGTCGTTTAGAGACTAGCTAGATAATAGGTAGAGACTATAGACTAAAGTGTATACAAAAACACATGTATCCCGACCGTATTCGACCACAGCGACTGGGATCTCACTATCGAGAATGACGCGCATGTGCTCTCAAGTGGCTGATGGCTGAGACTAAAGTAAGATAAGATACTATAAGAATATTCTTTAGTGTAGGTACACCAGAGCACATGTTATCAGACATGTAAAGATACAAAGTACAATTGGCGGCCTTACTGCTAAAAGCAATCGTAACTAATCAAAGCAAAGTAAAACGTTACGTACAGTGTATCCGTTCTTAAATGGCAAAACGAGTAAACAAACATGGCTGACCAATAAATTGTGACATTTCATCATCGTCATCGTCAGGCTATACTAGTCCACTGCTGGACATAGCCCTCCCCTAATGAGCGCCATAGCACCCTGTCTTCAGCTTGCCGCATCCAGCATCCGCCTGCAGTTTTTCGCAGATCGTCATCCCACCTAGTCGGAGGGCGTCCCACACTACGTTTGCCGAGTCGCGGTCTCCACTCAAGGACACGTTTGCTCCAACGGTTGTCGGTTCTTCGCGAGATATGGCCAGCCCACTGCCACTTCAGCTTGCTGATTCTCTGAGCTATGTCGATAACTTTGGTTCTCTGTCGGATGCATTCGTTACGAATCCTATCCTTCAGAGAAACTCCGAGCATAGCTCTCTCCATAGCTCGCTGAGCGACTTTGAACTGGTGGACCAGCCCTTTCGTGAGTGTCCATGTCTCGGCTCCGTAGGTCATGACAGGTAGGACGCACTGATTAAAAACTTTCGTTTTCAAGCATTGCGGTATGGATGACGAGAAGACTCGGCGTAGTTTACCGAACGCTGCCCAACCCAGCTGGATCCTCCTCTTGGCCTCCCTCTCGAAATTGTTTTTGCCTAACTGCAAAATCTGCCCGAGGTAAATGTATTCGGAAACGATTTCGAGAAGGTGACCATGTACGACGACCGGTCTCGGATCAATGTGGCCGTTGATCATGATCTTGGTTTTATCCAAATTCATGCCAAGACCGATACGTCGCGAGGCTGAAGCTAGGTCGGTCAGCATCCGGTTCAGCTCCTCTAGCGACTCCGCCATTAAGACTATGTCATCTGCGAATCGCAGGTGTGAGATGTAGTCGCCGTTTATGTTAATGCCCTTTCCTTTCCAGTCCAGCGTCTTAAACATATCTTCCAACGCGCTTGTGAACAGTTTCGGGGATATAACATCCCCCTGTCTTACTCCTCTGCGCAGTTGGATAGGTTTAGACTGCTGGCCCTGTACTTGAACACTCATGGTGGCGGCTTCGTACAGACATCTCAACACCTCGATATAACGATAGTCTACTTGGCATCGCTGTAAGGATTCCAGAACAGCCCAGGTTTCGACAGAATCAAAGGCCTTCTCATAGTCCACAAAGGCCAGGCACAGGGGCTGATTATACTCTTCGCACTTCTGTATAATTTGCCTCACTGTGTGAATGTGGTCTATGGTGCCATATCCTCTGTTCCTGCGGCTGGAACTCGTCGAGTCTCCTGGCGAGACGATTCGTGATCACTCGTGAAAACAGCTTATAGACATGGCTCAGGAGCGAGATGGGTCTATAATTCTTAAGAAGAGTTTTGTCACCCTTCTTAAAAAAGAGCACCACCAAACTCCTGTTCCACGCCTTTGGAGTTCTCCCACTGTGAAGGACGGCGTTGAAGAGCTTTTGTAGTTCCTGAATAACAGGGGCTCCTCCAGCTTTCAAAAGCTCTGATGTTATTCCGTCCTCACCGGGGGCTTTTCCATTTTTAAGCTGTCTCAGAGCTAACACGATCTCGTCTTGACTGACGTCAGGCAGTTCGTCGGTGTAGTGGCGTGTCAGGGTGGCTCTGGAATCGAGGTCGTCTCGTTGGGAACGAGGGGCATGTGCAGCGTATAATCGGCCATAGAAGTCCTCTATCTCGGCGGAGATCTCCGGCTTCGACAATACGGTCCTCCCGTCGTGCGTTCTTAGCTTCGTCAGGTGGCTCCTGCCAAGCTGCTGAGTGAATACTTTGCACCCTCGGTTTTGCTCTATCGCCTCTTCAATGAGGCGTGTGTTGGAGCTCCGAAGGTCGCGCTGTACCATCTTCGCAATTTGCCTGTTCAGGTTTGACCGCTCAGACGAAGTCGCTTGGGTGGTTTCCCGTCTTTTTGTCAGCAACCCGAGAGTCTCAGCCGAGAGTTTGGACTTCTTAACAGTCCACTGCGTTTTGCAGAACTTGATGCCCTCGTCCCTCAGAGTTTCGACCAGATTCTGTAGGGTCTCGTCAGCGTCGTCGGTGGGCTCTAAGGCAACAAGTCTGTCCCCGAGTAGCTGCTGGAACTTCTCGGTGCCCGCCATGATTTGGATTGGGTTAGGTCGGAGCGTGGACTTCATCAGACAGGTTCTTTCAAGCTTCAAGTTGATATTCAGAGAGCCTCGGAGAAGTCGGTGATCGGATCCGGTATTAACCATGTTGATCACAGAGACATCTCTGAATATGTGCTTGCTATCCGTCATAATGAAGTCGATCTCATTTTTAGTCACAGTGTCGGGGCTTTGCCATGTCCACTTCCTTTGAGGCTGTTTCTTGAAGAAAGAGCTCATCAAGAATAACTCCTCTTTCTCAAGGAAGTTGACGAGCATTTGCCCCCTGTGATTCCTCACTCCATAGCCATGCGGCCCTATTCGGGACTCGTTGCCACTCTGGGTTCCCACCCTGCCGTTAAAGTCCCCCATAACAACGTTGAAGTGAGCCTTCGTGGTGTCATGTAAGGCTTTGGATATGTCTTCGTACATATCATCCACTTCATCATCCGAGTGTGTCGAGGTCGGTGCATAAACCTGAATGATCTTCATGCTGTAACGCTTAGACAACCGAAGGATCAGGTATGCTACCCTGGTCGACACACTGGAAATTTCTTCAACGTTGTTAGTGAGGGCCTTATTGACAAGGAAACCTACGCCACCCTGGGATATTTTATCACCCTCGCGAAAGTAGAGAAGATGGCCCGAGTCTAGGGTTACGGTGTCCTCCCCCTCTCTACGGACTTCACATAGTCCTAGAACATGCCATTTAATGTTCTCTAACTCCACTTCCAACTGCGCTAGATGATGGTCAAGCCTCAGGGTGCGTCCGTTAAACGTTGCCAGGGTCAGTTGTTTGTGGCAGCCTGAGGTAGCCCGGTGATTCTTAGCACCCCCTGCCCCGCCGTTACCATGGCCGCTGCCATGGCCAGGAATAGCGGGGCGGCCGGGAACTGGGGGCCATTTCACACGTTGTGCTGCCATAGGGGGTAATGCCCATAATCCCCACGCTGGGCATGCGGGTTGGGGATCGCAGTTCAGTGGAATCGTACTGCAGGGGGCGCTGCTGCCCACCCCCCGGTTTGAGTCCCTTAGTCGCCTTTTACGACACCCGCGTGAAGAATTGGGTTGGTGCTATTCTCTAGGCCGACACCACACGGCATAGTGTTGCTGAAATTACTGCATGAATGACGGATTTCATTATTGAATGAATGGAATGAATGAAGTTTAAGTCATAAAATAATCAAAATAATTATGTAATATTAGTATCGCAATCCATCCGCTACACTGAACTCGACCCATATACCTACAAACGGGGACAAAAAAAAAAAAAAAAGAAAATTCCGCTAATAAACATTTATTAGCGGAATTTTCTTTATTTTTTTTGGCGGTAATGCAGATAGCATTACCGCCAAAAAAAATAAATCTTAAGAACTCAATAAAGAGTTCTTAAGATCATTATGGGGAAAAGTAGAATCGAAAAACGTGTAGAACATTAAAGATGTTAGAAAAACGTGTAGAACATTAAAGACCATTTAAAATGGGGGTTTGTGCTGCAAAAGATATTATTTTTAGTTTTTTTTACACTATTCTCTGTATTACGTACAGGCAGCGACATCTGGCTGAAGTAGATTGCATCACTTACAGCCCCGACTACCTACTTTGCAGTTAGGTTCTTTTTTTACATCGGAATGATATCGCTTTACCCACATGATTATACTATTTTTATTTTTAATGCACTAACCCGTGCCAAGGACAATTTTAAAAAACCTATTTAGAGGCTAAAAATTCCACCCATGCCGGGATTCGAACCCGCGACCTCTGACTATCCGTGCCAGCGCTCTTTCCAACTGAGCTAATGGGCGACTCACCGGCATCAGTGAAATTTCGAACCTCTTTACACTATTCCCTGTATTACGAACAGGCAGCGACATCTGGCTGTAGTAAAGTCTGGATGGAATTTTTAGTCTCTAAGTAGGTTTTTTTTTTAAATTGTCCTTAGCACGGGTTAGTGCATTAAAAAAATAAAAATAGTATAATGACTTGGAGATATTTAGAAAATCTCATCTGGCAACCGTGGCTACAGCAACGTGAAAAAAACTTCTTGCTCGCTGGCTCGGCTGATCCACTGGCAGTTTTGTATACCGCTTTAAAACTGACAGAATTTCAAGCATGCTCGAAGAATCAACGGTATAACCCACAGAGTAAAATTTGAAAAAAAAATTCCGTAATTTGGGGTGATGTAGTTGCGGTCTATACCGTTGGCTCGCAGAAAATAAAAACTGCGGTAAAGAAAACTGGTGGCTCGCTAATGTAACACCCGCTTAACATGCAAGGTTTTAGTAAAAAAATCAATCAAACTTTACTCTCCTTTAATCAAACCTACTCTATTTTGTTATTTTTATTATTCCGCTGCTGTGTGCACTTCCTAAATAACATAACAGCGCAATTTCGTTCATTCGTTCTTTCATTCACCTCATACAACCGCATCCCAACACTAAAAAAAATGACAAACTAATCTGTGTAGTTTTGCTAACCTGTGATCAGAAAATCAGTGTATTTAGAATTTCAGCAAAAAAATCATTGTTTTAATCACAAATTCAGCCAGTTTTCGGTAAAATATGATGCCCCTGTGTCTTAACTAGTGTCTACAACTAAATGTGGTAACCTACATCGAGTGATGCTTCCGGAATTCGTGTTTTGTGGTCGAGTGAGGTTTGTTTACTCGTTTTGCCATTTAAGAACGGATACACTGTAAATACGAATATGCAATAAGAGCGATGTAACTATAACCTAGGTATAGGTTGATGTGTTGTCGACTTGTCGACTACTAGTTCTTGCTTAGCATAAAACAAGCAAAGGTTATTCTTACAAATTAATATCTCGATCAAGCGTTTTTATATACCATGTATTAATAGCAGAATCTTCTTCGAAACGAAACACAGAAGAGCAAGAAGACCCTAAAAATCTAATAGGTAGGTAGTTCTAGTAGTAAGATAAATAGTCCGTTCACCTTTTTATTCATGCGGTTAGACATATTTTTATCCATGGGACTGGTGAATCAGTTTTTTCAAAAATAAGACCGCTAGTCTTTCTGCTGTTGCCTTTGCGATGAATCCGCGGTCTAGTTCATACCTACTTAGCATGCCTGTAAATATTTGCAGGAAATATACCTTGGTGGAGCCTGGCTCAGAGGACACACTGTCCCTTAATTGATAAGAGCGCAGCATTCTGACCGCACAGGACGCAGTAATTAGGGAACGGGAAGCAATTAGGACTTTAATAGGACTACGAGGCTCGTGGTCGGTACGTTTAGCTCGACTTAATAACATTAGACCGCTTTTGCCGCTTGTATAAAAAACTCGACTAATGCGGATACCACTTTGTTGCTTGGTTGTTTAGGTTTAGGAAGGTGAAGTTGAATATTGTATGCTTATCCTTACCTACCTATTTGTTCGTTGTGTGTGAGCAAATGCTCACAACACCTGAATACTCGCGACAAATATTTAATTTTACTCGCCTGTGATCCATCCAGTTGCAGTCAAAATTACGGACTAGGTAATGATGTCTTCTGTGTTTATTAAATCGAGTTTAATCCGTTACTGCTATTTAAAAAAGAGACGATAGCGTGTTTGGGCAACAAATGTATTCAGAATGATACCTACATGAAAGTGAAGATTGAACTTGTTGAATATTCTAAAAAGTCAAGAAATGAGCGATCAATATAAAAACTTTAAGAGAATGTCTTCGACAGCCGAGTGGAGCGTGCTCGGGCGCTCGGTGCTCGTATCGTGTCGTATGTCGAGCTACGGATGCATGTGCATACTGCGTCAAGAACCAGTGTTGCCAACGACTCACAGCATGATATCGCCGTTTTTCAAAGCTTAGGTAGCCTAAAGTAGCCCAATTTTTGCCGAGGTAGCCTAAATAAGTAGCCTAAACTCAAAACGTTAAAAATAAAATAAAAATATAGTTTTAAAAAATTATTTACTTTTAACAAAAGTTGTTATTGTAATGTACAATTTAAAACATAGTAATTTGCTTTAAAAATATACTATTCTAAAAGACTGTAGACTTAAACACTAGTTTATCTTTAAAGCAAATTACTATTTACATAATCTAAAATAAAAATAATTTATACAACAGATACTGCTTCATCTCCTATTAGCAACAGCAAAGAATCTACTAGCTTTAAGCCAGCAGTAAACAATAGGCCATGCTGGCCAACTGCTCGCCATTGCCAACTGTAGGCCACGATCACTTGCTGTTTACACAATGGCGCGTGGCTCATTGCAGTCTGGCAAACAACTTGCGACGGACGTGGAAGTAATTGCAGCCGCAGCTATTTATTTATTTACTTACAAGTATTACAGCAGTATGTACAGCAACAAAGTTATTAGAAAAAAATGGCGCAAAAGGCCAAAATTACGGGCTTAGATTGATATAAATCAAAAAACTTGAAGGTCAATTGACTAAACGATAGGCCATGCTATGCCACGATTCATTTGAAGTGTGCCCAAAAAACCGACAACTGTCCAATTGCGCGCCACGATAGGCAATTGTCCGCCACTACACACCATTCCCCATGTACACAATGGCAATGGCGAGCAGTGGGCAGCATGGGCCATAATTTCGACGTTTCGACACTACCTTTTTCTTTTTTTAGGCTATCTCAGAGTTGCCCTCGAGATAGCCTAAAAGGCGACCGGTCGCCGTTCACATTTTTTCGTCGCCGATTTTCTATCCGAGTAGCCTAAATGGCGAAAAATCGCCCACGTTGGCAACACTGTCAAGAACTCAAGATGTGAACCTCCTCAGAACAATTATTGTTCTGAGGAGCAGCCTAGCGCAAGTAGGAACTTTGAATTATTTGTTCGCATTTAGCCCCGTTTTAATGGCGGACATATATTTGTCTCACTCTTTAATACTACTAACTCTTTCTTTGCTGTCAAACTGAAAACTCAACAAATGTCATGGCGGAACGCGGCACATATTAGAAAGTTTTCTAGTTAAAATTTTTTGTGTTTTAAGTTTTTTCAATATCTAGCTGTGTGTATCTTGTTGTACAGTGTTTAGTGATTTTCTTTTAATAATGGCATTGATCAGATGGTGTCGAACTTGTGCCATTTGTAAAATAAGATGCAGCCGGTCAAAGGGTACCAAAAGAAAGTTTATGGGTAAACCTAGGGATGAAGACCGGTAAGTATTTCTGGCTACAGTTTTTGTCATCTTGCACAAGAGCAAGATCATAAATTATGTTAAATAACGTAATTAATACATAGATTAAGAGAAAAATATTGAGTTGTTTCAATGTCATAGTGATGTGCCATACACATGTTCAATATCGATAAAAAATATCTGATAAGTACCTTGGTCAGAATTACTACTCAGTGTACGATGGGTGAATTGCTGTAAGCCATAACAATGTTTCAACGATGCACTATTAGTGGCTGCATTGAATGTGTTTTTTTTTTAGATGCAATGGGTGAAAATTGTGGAAGATCTTGCGTATATCCCCATTGAAAAACTCCACCAACATAAATATGTTTGTGGAGATCATTTCCGGCCGAAAGATTTTAACAAAAAAAGGAAGCCGATTAAAGAAATGGTGAGTTGTGTTATAATCTTATAATGTAACACTACATTTCATGAATAATTTATTATGTAATAAAAACAAAATACGCCTTGCTTTACGTCGAACATTTGAATGTATTTTGCTCCGTCATTTAGAACGCAATATTATTATTACGTCTTAATACATAAATGACATTACTTAGATAAACATTTTTTTACAGGGCTGTACCTTCTCTACTTATAAATGCGCTTCCTCTTCCTGATTACTTACGTACCACGTAGCCACGTCGCATCACTTGAAACTGGTTAGTGATCGGAATTACTAAAATATTTTTTTACTAATTTTAACTTAAAATATTTTTTTATAAAAATGTATTTGATAGTTACATAGTCAATTATGCAGTTATGTGGTAAACAGGAACTATTTTTTTTTCGGACAAAAACCTATTAGTTGTCGAGCTTCACAAAACAACTCTGGTACGTAGACTTTTCATGTATCGCTGAAGTTTTTTGTAACTAGTGTTTGTTTACTTTGATAAATTACAAAGTGTTATCATTTTCAGCACCTTGTACAGCAGCCAAAATATCAGCTGTTGCTATTGGTCCAGTAGGGTTTGACCACAATTATTGTGGCCTGGAATCTCAGCATATTTATCAGAACTATCCCGGTAAGTAGCATAGTTTACCAACAAATTAATAATCAATAACGACTCAACTTAACTTTTTTGACGATTTCAGCACCTGAATCCAAACCACCGATTAATGAAGTTCGCTCAGATTGGACACCTCTAAGGAAAAACCAAATAGCTGCTGAAATAAATTCAATAGACCTTGACCAAAATTATTGTGATTTGATAATAAATAATAAAATACTAATTTCATTGGTCGTTTTATTGAAAACAGATTTTTATTAGGCTAACTGCGGAGCCCCTGGATGAAAAATTATCGATATCGATAAATGTAGTAATGTAAGTGGACGTCCCTAATGCACAGACAAGTTGTTATGTTGGTAGCACTTACTTTTGACATTGCATTGTTGCTCTATTAGTTGGTATTGCTAACGGGGCTAAACTCATTACAAAAGCATATAGGGAGGTCCCGTCTCTTAAAACGTAGTGTTTATATGCTCTGTGCTGAGGAGGTTCACATCTTGACGCACTGATATGTTTAGTGTTACCATGTTAAATAAGAAATCATTCCCATTATTTGGGGAAAATAAGAAGATTGAGGGCTTGTTTTTCCATCTTCCGATTAGTGTCCAAAAGCTTATTCATATGTTATGTCCTTGTTACGAAGAGTTTGAAGTAAGAGAGGGGCAAAACTTATGGTTTTGTCTGTACAATATATTACAATATATTAGATGTTTTGAGTAGGTATGTACATTAAATAATGAGGAAAACTATCAAGAGGAAGAAAACAATTAAAGGATTGGATTAGTATCTACTGTTTAAAAATAATTGTGGCCTACCAAATGTAGAGGTACTTCGCATTCTTCAGCATCGTCATCGTCTAAATCATTTTCGCTGTTGCTTTTTCACTGCTACTATCGCTGACAAACAGTAAAAAGCGGTCACTCTCTTCATCTATTACGCTGTCTTTATTGCGATAGTCGTCCTCTATGTGAACGACGTGATGACACTAATTTTTCCATAAGTCCGATTTAATGGAAGAAAAAGATTACATTACTAGGCGTTCTACTTCATAGTCTCTCTGGCCTACATTTTTTTACTGCAAAACGCCGTTTTATTACACTCCAAATCAATTCAATTGGATTGAGATCCACGTGGTATGGAGGCAATCGGAGGCAAGTATGACCGTGTTCTTCCATTAATAGGTCTGCTTTATATACAGGCTTAGGCGTATGTTTTTTATTTGTTCATATAGAATATTTTTGGTGACGTTCAGTGAAAACATCAGACCTTTGTTTTCCAGCCATGAGACCATTGTCTGCTTTTAAGATGGCCAAGTTGGCGCTTTCTTTGTTTGTACTGTATGGTACGGAACATTGTCCAAAACAATAACGCAATTAGGCGGTAAATTAGGCAAAATCTGCAATTTCAGCCATTTAAAAAAATATCGCTGTTCATGTCATCGTGGTAATCTGATGATTTCGTTTGGGATTTAAATAACAATAAACCATTATTGATAAATCCGCTTTCAGTGCCAGCGTGAGCAATTGTCCATCGGCGGCCTGTACCCGATTCCGTGGTTAATGCACCTTCATCAGATTCACATTGCCAACATTTCTGCACCCCGTAGGAAGAATTAATGAATGTCTCATCCAAATAAACAATAATAGTCCGGCCTTCTTCCCGGAACTTTTTTATCTTAATTAGATAATTATATCGCCATGCAGCTATGTCCGTCCTTTCCATCAGTACCTTTCTGTTAGACTGGCATTGTTTTTAAGAAAAACTTAATTGTTTTAATATTTTCCACAAAGAGGTACGCCCACCTTCAAAATTGATATCTGTTCTCAACTGTACAAGCAGCTTTCTGAGTGTTGGGATTTCTTTCCTAACAGCATAGATAGAATTTTTTTTTCGAAATGGCATCGAAATCGTCAACGTTTATCTTTTTTCCTCGATTCGGTCGCGACTTCCCCGGAGTAGAGATCCCGGAAGGCCCCGGACGTTCAGACGTGCAACTGGACTTCCTATCTTGACGAAGAATACGGGTTACCGTAGATTCAGATACACCTGCAAAATAATAAAATACATTATTTATAATAATGAATTCCTCGAAGAACTCAATACTCAAAAAAACTGCTTTGGAAATCTTTTAAAGACGGTAAAATTTTAATATGTAATCCGCGAAATTTTAAAAACCTGTGGACAAATGTGTAAATCCACCACTAATTGAATTCCATTAAAATAAATACAAATTGTATTTTTCGACATGCCCTTAACTTAATTTAATTTATTTCATATATATATTATTTCATGCCCCGGCCGGGCCGGCCATGTGGCCAGAATGCCTTCTTCGCGCTGGACCAAATCCGTAACAGAGTGGATAGGCCCAGAAGACGGAAAGCGCCACAAAGGACGGCCATATAAACGTTGGTCTGACGACATAACAAGGATTGCCGGGACTAACTGGATACAGATTGCTCAAGATAGAGATGCGTGGTTGAACTTGGAGGAGGCCTTCACCCTACCAGGGGTTCTTCTAATATGATCAATTTTTTTTTTTTACAGTAACTATTAATTTATAATTGATAATAATTTATACTATTTTTATTTTTAATGCACTAACCCGTGCTAAGGAACAAATTTAAAAACCTATTTAGAGGCTAAAAATTTTTCACCCATGCCGGGATTCGAACCCGCAACCTCTGGCTCTCTGGCACGGATAGCCAGAGGTTGCGGGTTCGAATCCCGGCATGGGTGAAATTTTTAGCCTCTAAATAGGTTGATAATAATTTATTTATAATTTTATTGATTTTAATATGATTCATAATTTTTAATGATTTTAACATAATTCATAGATTTTACTTCGTACCTGATTCGGATTAATTGTAAATAGATAGATAAATATATTGACTTTGTCATATTCATTGCATGTAGAATCAAATTATCAATTCATTTACTTGCATGCAAAAAAATATATAAAAAAAAATGTTTGTAAATTATGTATAACGTCTCTTGGAAGAGCAATAAAAGGCTTTTTATTTTTATTTATTTATTTATTTTATATATTATTTCATGGGCACCCTAAAAACGTATACTTGTCATGGCGGCAACTCGAGCCCGAACTTGCTCCAAAGGAACAATCAGCTTGTGATCAGCTTCTTTTCACCCTTCTCCCTCTCACAAAATGCATAAACTTGAAGGCTTGTTTGTCTTTTTGCACTTTTGACCACATCGGGCATCTTTAAAACTCACACAAACGAATCATCCTATAGTTAGTAACCGATTGTGCTGACAAGCCCTCCTATTAACGTAGCAATCCACTCTATCGAGTGAAATTCTTCACTCGATAGAGTGGATACAACTCCTAAGTGTCAAAAAATGTATTAATTTGACACCCGGAGTAGCTTAAAAAAAAGGAAAAATCAATGTCACTGAACTCAGTGGGTACTTACATAATACCCCTGCTCTTCTATTGCGTAACAATCCACTCGTGTTTTACTCTTACTCTTCGATCCACTCTATCGAGTGAAGCATTTAGACAACTCCAAAGTGCCAAACAATTTATGCATTTAACAGCTGGAGTAGCTTAAAAAATGTAAAAATCAACGTCAGTCAACTCGGTGAGTATTTACATAATAATGGCCCTGACATGCCAAAATTAATCATTTTATTGCATCACACGAAAAATATTTGGAAAGAAATTGTTTTGCAAAAAAATGTGACGTTTTGACTTTGCTTGTGTAAGTTTGGCTCTGGCAACACTACTGAGCAGAGCGGGACTCAGAACAATGAGCGGGATCTCCACCTCTATTTAGTCTGTGGCACAGCAGTTTTATTTTGTTTGAGTGTAGGTATCAAAATTCTGACCAATTCTGACCGAGCCTTGTTCGCTTGTGATTGGCTATAGTCTTGTCTAACATTGAGTGTATAAGTCCTCAAAGCTTTCCCACAAATTAGAGCTTTCCAGTTTTCCTATAGCAGTGGGGAGACTGTGTAAGTATGTCTTACGGAAATGTGCACAGGTTTCTCTTGAGATCCATCGCTAGTCGTGGGGTTCTTTCTACAATTGAAGCCGAGAATGTTGTGAGATCCTTTACCGGTAAGTGTTCTTGCGTATGTTTTACCAGTTTTTGTAGTTCTAGTTGCGATCCCATCGCTCATTTTTGTTATCTATATATAAATTTAAGATCTTATTCAGGTTGTGCAACTGGAATCCGAATATAAGCTTACAGTATCACAGTAACGTGACAACCTAAGTCTACTTTAATTCTTACCGTTCTCTTCTTCCAGAAGATGATGTATCAGTGCCTGACATAGTGAAAGCCATCAACGATGAAATACGAGCATACCAGCAAACTATCAAGGTTGTAGATGATGAAGTCACTAACGAGAAACTGCTTATATTTCTCTCCCTAGCCTTCGACGACGCCACAAAAGCCCAGAATGTGTTTTCAGCCACTGAACTAGAGTTCTTTAGGCTTCTCATTGAGGAGATCATGAGCACAGACACTAGGAAAGTTACCGGCATCCATGCCATTAACTTGGTTGGTAAAATGAAGGGATCCTTTAATAAGACTGATGCTCAGGTAAGTTTTTTTTATGTAGCCTCAATAACATGGGTGTCCTTCTGCAGGGCAAAGGGCTCTTTTCTTTAGTACCAAGATTTCTGGCCATTTTCACGTCTATACCACCATACCAACTCCACCTGCTGTAGTTTTCTGCATTCACTCATCTATGGCATGCCATCACAACTGGTACAATTTCTAAATAGTGGATGAAAAGAAAAACAATGCTATATATATTTTTTTTAATGACTATGGGGCTCTTTACTGCTATATTTATTTCTTAATATTCCATTCGGAACTGAACTAATAGATCTATACTCAGTGAGAAGGTTAATCTCACAGAGTCATCTATAGATCTATTCCTTTAAAATAATTATACTGAAATTGGGAATAGACCTCAATGTAATAGATTTACTCCTCTGGAATAAGTTCTTATATTTTGCAGTGTTATTTATTATATTTGTTCAGTAAAGTCAGAATTAAGTTTTAGTTTTTATACGTAAAGTTTTACTGTTGGAGATGGACAACATAAGATAAGAATATTCTTTATTGTTGGAATAACATGTACTATGTACATTTGTAATTATTTTGTATTTGTTTGCCAACAATTGTAACATACATCAATGGTCAATAAAATATCACTGCAAACTAGTGAAATATGTATTTTATTTTCAAAATTCCAGAAACTTCTGAACACTTGGTGCCGCATGTATTACCTTGAAAAGGAGCAAAACAACTATGCCCTTGGTGTGAGAGCCATACACGAGTTTGAGAGCTACCTCCGTCAGAACATGCCCGACACTATTGAGGAGTGCTGCTTGTGCAAGCAGATTGTGTTTAGAGTGGGTAACATTGATTTATTGAAGCATTTTTACAATAAGAAAGGTAACCTTAGCCTAGAGATTAACTATGATAGCAACCTGCTGCAGTCAACACCACATCAGTCTTTGCATCTTTACCATAACCAGTTATGGTAAGGGCTACTTTGCAACTAAATTATTATTATTTTAGCGGTGTCACATAGTGAGACAACAGCAGATCAATCTATGGTTGCTGTTGCTCAAAGATACCAACTTAGCAACATTGAAAAAATTAATTCAAATGTTTCTACTATGGATAGAGTTATTTTATAAAAGAATTTATCATCTGTTACGAAATTTTATCTATAAACATAATTTAATCTATTAAGTAATTGGACAAAGGCCTGATAGATGAAGATGGATATTTAGTATGTAGTTACACCATTTATCTCGTTGGTACGAGTATACACTCTAAATTGATAATTACTAGATTTGTAACTTTAGAAAAGCTAGCCAACACAAAAGTTTTCGTAACTACACTTGCGTTTTGCTGGCTACACAACAGATTTTTCATATTTCCGAATTCAGCTTAAATGTTTAGAAATATACCGTTATGTAATCATACATCTTATGTTCTTTAACAGACTGACTTGCATTCAAATGTGACTTTCTTTTGGACAAACGGAAAAAATTTTGTTACTTTTAAAAACCTATTTAGAGGCTAAAAATTTCACCCATGCCAGGATTCGAACCCGCAACCTCTGGCTATCCGTGCCAGCGCTCTTCCAATTGAGCTAAATAGGTTTTTAAAATTGTCCTTAGCACGGGTTAGTGCATTAAAAATAAAAATAGTATAATAATGTTGTTACTGTTATTTTGACGCTTTTTGTTCTCTATTTACAGGGCTGCAACTGTCCATCCTGCGGGCTGGCCATCCACACTCGCTGCCTGAATACTTACCTCGAGAAGGTGGAAAAGTGGCCTTGCTGTAAGGCTGACTACAGCGCTTCCCAGCTTGAAAGACTCAATGGTGAAAGGTATATTTTACTGTACATTAATTTATAAATTATGTCAACATGACAATGTATTGTGCATTGTCTCGGCAAAGTTAAGATTGTATCAAGTCAGTTTTGAGATGTCTCGTATTGGAAATGCTTGGAAGTTGAAGTTACATCCTAAAACTACATGAAAATCTTAACGATCTAATTTACATAGTAAACAACAATTGATTTGTTGAATTGAGCTAGTCAGGCCTAAGATTTCGGTACTAAGTTGGACAACTACACGTAACAAGACTGAAGTCCATACATGGGTGCATGTAACATTTGGTTACTAGTTCTGTCTGACTTTATTCGTGTGAAATTTTCATAATGGTAAGTAGTACCCCAAACACTCCACAAACACAGCCCATCAATGTTAAAGTCTCGTCTAAATCAACAAGGCGCCCTTGTAGCGCCTCAAGGAATCACGCTCGCTATCACCAACAAGGCCGCATTTATGATACCATTTGCTTGCAGCAGGCAAAATAATTATTAAAGAAAATCTATGTATATAAATAAAATTCAAAGTCCTGACTGACTCACTCATCAACGCCCAGCCCAAGCCGTTGGGTCTAGGAAGCTGAAATTTTGCACAGAGGGTCTATATTTAATGTAGGCAAGGAATAAGACTGGATTTTTTGAAATTCAACCCCTAAGGGGGCGAAAAGAGTTGCCAAAATTTGTATGGGAGGTATAAAGAATGTTGTCTAATTTTCTTGAAACTTAAAACAAATACTCTTCAACACAATTGATTGAATACGTGTTCCGTTTTTCTAAATTTTGCCCTTTAAGGGAGTGAACGAGATTGCAAAGTTTTGTTCCTTAAATCTTTTCCACGCGGACGGAGTCGCGGGCAAAAGCTAGTAAGAATATAAGAAGATGACGTCAAGCGATGTCGATCGGTGTTTCAGTCAAAATGGCTGAAACCAGTATTGTAATGTTTTTATCTAGTATTGTTTGAGCTCGATTGGGCACGTACGTGGCACGTTTTTGTACCATGTGACACGAAAGGTTATATTATGAAAAGTATTAGTATTAAGTAAAAAAAAATACCACCATTATCTTTCTTTAAACTGGCCTCTCCTACAGATTCGGCGCCATGACACTGTGAGCTGTTTTCCCACAGAATTGAAATAATTTTACAAGAATGGTTTTAACCATCGTTAAACTTAAGTTAATTACTGAAATATGGGTTTTTTTAAATAATAGATATGTCCTCACTTATAGAAGAGGATATAAAAATCTTTCGTCATCCGTGTTTAAAATTGAATCGTGATTCTAGGAAAATATACATCCTAAAAAAAGCCTCCCCAAGTGTGGTGAAGGCGCAATGTAAGAGAATACTAGAAGATATATGACAGGTAGTGCTCTGATATAATATTGTACCGCATTGGTGTAATTTTACTGTTATGTTACAATACTCATGTAAATTAATAAAGAAATCTACACAGCAGAGGAGATGAGAGATAACGTCACTTAAGATTATCTGCTGTGTGGTGTCGGCCTAGAGAATAGCACCAACCCAAATTCTTCCCGCGGGTGTCGTCTAGGCGTGATCGTTGCAAAGACGAACCGTTTTATAAGACCGTTTTGTGTTCCGCGACGATAGGACGGTTTTACGTTTCATTCTAAAGCAGTGCCAGCGACTCTAAAGCAGTGCCAGCGTTTGTTCGTCGCGAGACCAGTCCTTAGATTGTTTGACGCAAATATGTCCTTTAATGCTATATTAATGAGCCTAGAACGTAATGAGATCATTGCGACGTCGTCGTCGGCTCCTTGCTCGTTCCGTTCGTTTTGGTCTGTGATACAATAAAGTAATCTTTATGTCTATGAGTATACAGTCGAATATCGTGTAAAACAACTTACTTTTTCCGATGTTTCGTGATTTCGTCTCGTTCGCAAAGCGGTGGTCATTGCTGTGTATCTTAATGTCGTTGGTATAGCGTCTAATGTCGTTTAGCAATAAATGGCAACGAGTCGCGACGCTCGCTCGCTCGATCGCGCAGCTCGTGGGTGACGGTTATTGTTTAAATTTTTTCAGTTTGAATTAATAATTTAATGCTACTTACTGATTGTGAATGTTAATTATGTAATTTTGTATTTATTTTTTACTCAAGTTAAAGTTTAGTTTTAATGTTTAGTCCTAAGCCTGGAAAAGTATGAAGGGAAGTTCATTAATTTAAAGAAAAAAATATTGAAATCGAACGAAAAACGTTAACTAGTCCTCAACCTCATTCCGCAACCATTTCTTTTACTAGTCTTCGAGACGAATGTCGACGAGACGAAACGAGAGTTTCTCTCGTTTGACCGTCCTCTGCGCCTTGCTCGTCCGCATACAATGAAACCAGTTGCGAACGAGGACCGTTTCGAGGACCTGTTTTCGTTCCAGAAAAAACGGTTGCGTTTCTTCGTCGAAAAATCGGACAACGACCCACTCCTAGTGTCGTCAAAGGCGACTAAGGGACACAAACCGGAGGTGGGCAGCAGCGCCTCCTGCAGTACAATTCCACCAAACTGCGATCCCTAACCCGCATGCCCAGCGTGGAGATTATGGGCATTACCCCCCAATGATGGCACAACCTTGCGCTATGGCGCTCATTAGGGGAGGGCTATGTCCAGCAGTGGACTAATGTAGCCTGAAGAAGATTATCACTGTGCCCCGCGATCTTACCATCGATTTTTCCATGGGAATTTTTCAGGCTGTCCCCTACTCAACGACTCTATGAGAATGAGTCTCAGGTCTACGAGACAATGGCGCAATCCACTCCAGACTTGACCCAAGAGACCACAGCTGAGGATGTGGACTTGTCACAGCAATCTATGGCTGGGATATCGCAGAGAGTTACCAAAAAACGGAAGAGAACTCTAGAGTGAGTGGACAAGGTATTTTTGTGTTTTATTAATGGATCTAAATAATATTTGCAAATATATATCAAGCCAGTTTTATACTGGAGGACAATTTGATGTTTCTATTCTTTAAGTCTTGTCCCATCGAGGGGCACGGGTCTCTTCCCTGTGGAAGGTATAGGCCATACTCCACCACGGCGGCCAAGTCCGGATTGGTGGAGGGTTGCAAGAGGGTTGCAACCCTCCACCAATCCGGACAGCAGCAAACCAATCCGGAGGGTTTGCTGTTGTGGCGCGCTTGTTGCGTAAAAATAAACTTACAAAAAATAAAATTACAGTAACTGCCATAGGATCGGTCGAATTAACCTATTTAAACTTTTAATTTATTATATTATAAAATAAATACTTATATAATTAGAAATTTACATATCTATACATATATGTATGTGTATCTATATATGTATATATATGTATGTGTGTGTATGTATGTGTGTGTATGTATGTGTGTGTGTATATGTGTATATATATATATATGTGTATGTATGTATTATTGTATATATTATTTACTTATTCATAACTTTCTATTTTCATAACTATCTATTGTGAGTCTTTTGTTTCTTACTTATCTTACATATTAGGTGCCGACAGAATATCAGCGTTGCAGAAGGTATTCCTTTTGTGACAAATGCTGAGTCGGATCCTTTCACAAACGCAGTGCACTGATATTCCTTGCATGTTTCTTTTTAATCTAAAATTAATAATCCTGTACATTGTTATGTATATTCTGTCATTGTACTGTGTTTTTAAGTGAATAAATTATTTCAATTCAATTCAAGACTAGCAGCTGGTCTTACTGTAAGAAGTTTTCAAGCCACCCTAAGGCCTCTGACTTGGTTTAACGACTGTCATCTGTCGACGGCAGCCGGCACCAAATGCTTGAGGTGCCTTGCTTGTGAAGCACGGAACCGGTGGGAAAAATGCCACTAGCGTTAGTCATAGACGGTCACCCATCCGTGCACTGAACGCACCCTATCTTGCTTAACTTCCGTGATCGATTAAGATCACTCAGGCAGCCGGGGCTATGAGAGATTTAGTGTCATTAATAAAAGTAAAACCAGTGCAAAATTGGTCAGTTTTAGCTTCATAAAATAAGCCCTATTTTTTGGCAGGCTTTCCCCTACTCAACATCTCTATGAGAACAAGTCTCAAGTCGAAGAGACAGTAGTGGGACCCTCTTCGGACTCGACCAAAGAGATCATTGCTGAGGATGTGGACTTGCCACAGCAGAATATGGGTGTAATATCACAGAGAGTCTCCAGAAAACGGAGGAGGCAACTAGAGTGAGTGGACAAGGCATTTCTGGCTTCCGTATTTTGTTAACGGGTCTACCAAAGCTCAAAGGATGGTTTGAAACCGTTTCTTTAATTGCCAAATATGTATGAAGCCAGTTGTCTACTATATGGTAGTAGGATGTTTCTATTCCTAAAGTCTTTATTTTGTAATTGTAATAGGAACATCTACACTTTACTCTGTTTTGTCTTCAGGCAATAGCCTAATGCTTATGTTGTCGTAAAGGTAGTGTAGAAACGACATTTTCAGTGTTAATTTGATGTGCTGTCATATGAAAGTTAATTCTAAAGTATACGAGTTCTTATGATTGTAATTAAAATGCTTTGGTAGATCCGTGTAGATCATTTAGTAGTAGTTAGATTGTAGAATTGTTCAATTATTTGTTTTGTGTTATGCTGCAAGCAAAGATGAAAGCCAATCGGCAATGTGATTATTCAAGGTAGGTAGGTAGGTAGGTAGGTAGGTCTACTTAATTTAATAACGATAAATGTGTTGATTTTTACCTGAGAAAGTAAACATTGTGAACATTTTATATTCGTCTTTAAAGTTACCATAATAATAAACTAAACTGAAGGCCACAGTAAAACGTAAATTATTAGAGAAATGTCTCTTAATCTCAATTTCCCTATTTATAAGCTACTTTATAACTTTAGAAATGGCTCTGGCTATTAACATAATTAAATAACTTGTTCCAGCCATCCATGTTATTGGTGAAATCGATTTTTTCGGCATCACCAATCAATTAAAGCTACTAACACTTCAAATAGCCAAATAAACATTCTCAACTTTGCGCTTGACCAGTTTCGCGGCCCGGGGGTAGAAGTCTAGCAGGTACTTCCACTGGTCTAGCTTCAGGTAGACTATGTCGACAACCGTTCTTGCGCGGAACGAAAAATGATGGGAAACCCCGACGAAGAGTCCCTGTTGATTAAAAAATACTTCTGTAAGTGGCTTAACAAAAAAGTTACTTATTTACAATGTTGCCATTTAATAAATTTTTTTATTAAGGGGGTACCTCTAGGGTAGTCTCATATTAATTCGGTCAAGATCTGTTGACGAGGGCCATGAGATAGATATATAAATTACACTAGCGCAGACACACACTCACAAGCACGCACACAAACACACACAGGCGCACATACAAACACTTAAATGTACAAAAGCGAAAGACCATAAAATAGTATGTAGGCAAGAGAAACACTAAATGAGACAAACATTATATAACTTGCATGGATGTAAAGTACGGTTTGTAAATGTATGTAAATACATCAAATAGATTAGACATAAAATTGCTGTCGATGCGGAAGATGCAAAATGGTATTGACTAGCATAACTATGCTAGTATTTAGCTGGTACTGGCTAGGGAAGCACGACGTCATACGATAGAAGTTGTATCCCATTATCGGCTAGCGCCACCTCGTTTTATTTCACCTCGTAAAGCGAGATGCCGCTACCAGATAGTGGGGTAAACTTTTAGCTTAACCTCGTACTCTCCTAGCAGGCACCTACTTAGTGAAAGCGGCGTGCGGTTGCTTAATAGACGCGATATTATGTACGTTGCATCAAATTGGGTAAAGTAATTTTCATAATTATTTGTTATCTATTCGTCACATGAATGTAGCTTAGTGGACGTAGGCGGGAAGAGTCCCCGTCTCTCTAACTCACATGTAGGGCTAACATAACAGGTGCATCCCAGCTTAGGTATCTCCTAAAAGAGATGGCTAGAAAGAGACACATGACTATGCATAGATAAAAGCAAATTCTAAACCTTTCATGTTAGTCCCACTTGTCTCCTTCTAATCTCATCCTCTGATATCCAGGGCCCCATTTTACGTAACCCTAATCGTAGTTTACTATGACAACTCTATGTAGGTACGTTGCATAGCCGATTAACCCAGATATTAAGTAGGAAGGCTAATTTACTCATCGACCGACTGCGCAATGTACTTCGAACTGTCGTAAATAAACTACGGTTTGTGTAGTCTCTGAAACACAGCCCAAATGGTAAAGTTAAAATTAAAATATTCTTACCTGAGCTATCCCAAAGCTATCTTCAGGTCCCAGGATGTCGTATATTGATTCCGTCAGGTTAGGATGAACCGTTAGCACCTCCACCTACAACATAATACTAACAGTCGCAGCACATGACAAAGGCACCGCTACGGCACGGCAGTAACTTTCATTAAAATTTGAGCATACATTGTGTGTCGAATCGTATAGTATATTTCACGTCACAGTAAAAAAGCCGAATGTGGGCATGTGGGCAGTCAGCACGCTTGCCGTTAGCATACAACTCGACTAGCAACCGGCGCGCTTCAAGCGAGAGGACCGCATGCTTCCAGCGCGCCGTCTGCGAGCCGCCAGCTAGGCGTGTTCAATCCCGTCTCCCGTGATGAGCAAGCTCGCCGTATGTGCGTAATCTTGCTGATCACGGGAGACCCGTGGTTAGCGTGCTGACGGCTAGCGGTAGCCTAAATTTGAGGCGTAACTAACTATGCTGCAGCTGGGTCGTGGCGGTGCCTGTATAATGTACCGAAACCTTAACCTTATTTTAATTGTTCTGCAATGACAACCTTTGATTATGCAATCCTTTTGGCAAATATTTTTATTCACGTGCATTAAGCACTCTATCTGATTATCTTCCCGCAAAGTTGTGCAACCATGCATAAATAGTATATTTCATTAAAAGTGCGGAAAGGCTGTCATTGCAAAGAGTTCCGACAAATGTCTACCCGAGATGAGGCGCAGCCGAAGGCGAGGGTTGACAGTCAGAACAAGTTGCAATGACGGTTCCGCACGTGTACTGAACGACTATTTTTAATACAGTTACAGTTGCGAAAAAAATAAGCAATAATATAAATAAAGAAAAAATATTTGGAAAATGGCGCCAACCGTAAAAAAATATAAGCAGATTTTTTTTCTTCACCCATTCTAGTAGGCAAAGGGAACTATGCCCATACAGCCAAGTCTTCAGTAGAATTTTTTTATTGATATGAAATGAAAATGAAATTTAATGAGATGAAATGAAACCTAACTTAACTCATTCAATCAAATCATTAAATCTGATATTGAAACAAATTAGTAGCTCATAAAAACTTCTATGATTTTTTTTAGTAAAAACTTCATGGTTGGTTTTTCTTTTAAATAGATTTTATTTTGACAGTTGGGAAAGAAAACGCACGAGTGCGGAACAGGTAAAAAAAAAGCACGAGTGTGTAATAGCCCTCATCCCGCACGCTATACGTCCCTGTAATACGCCACTTTTTGAGCCACTGTATTAAAACAGTATATTTCATTACAAGTGCGGAAAGGCTGTCATTTCAAAGAGTTCCGACAAATGTCTACCCGAGATGAGGCGCAGCCGAAGGCGAGGGTTGACAGTCGGAACAAGTTGCAATGACGGTTCCGCACGTGTACTGAACGACTATTTTTAATACAGTTGCGAAAAAAATAAGCAATTTAATAAAGAAAAAATATTTGGAAAATGGCGCCAACCGTAAAAGAATATAAGCAGATTTTTTTCTTCACCCATTCTGGTAGGCAACGGGAACAATGCCCATACAGCCAAGTCTTCAGTAGAATTTTTCATTGATATGAAATGAAAACGAAATTGAATGAAATGAAATGAAACCTAACTCATTCAATCAAATCATTAAATCTGATATTGAAACAAATTATAGCTCCTTTTTAGAAATATACGTATTTGCATGAATCATAAAAACTTCTATGATTTTTTTTAATAAAAACTTCATGGTTGATTTTTCTTTTTAATAGACATTATTTTGACAGTTGGGAAAGAGAACGCACGAGTGCGGGAAAGGTAAAAAAAAGCACGAGTGTGTAATAGCCCACATCCCGAACGCTATACGTCCCTGCAATACGCCACTTTTTGAGCAACTGTATTAAAAAAATACTATTGGAACAATGCTGTTGCTTTTCTAACCTCTCCTCTGTGTATGAAGTAAATGCACTGGTCCGAGTCTCCACACTGCACTATGTAGTTCCCGGGAAAGAATACGCAGTGTCTCATCCACATTACCAGCATCCGTCTAAAGTCGTCGTTTGTTTTGTTGAATATAATCGACTCGCTAATGTGCAGACCGTAAACAGCTTGCATAATCTGACAACGCAGGCGGAATGGTAGTTCATAGACTAGTTCAGGCATCTGAAAAAGTGGGAAGTATTATCATATCACACATAATTTTTACGCTATGCACACATTCACATTCCACCATGAAGTCAACATAGTGTATTAAAAGTAGCGCAGAATGAACGTTACAAGTTAAATCTAGATGTCCAAGTCAACATCTAACTTCTTTAACGAGTTAAGCGTGTGATGATTCAGGACATCTGCAGCTCCACGCTTGCAGGTACCTACGAGTTTCGAGCTTATTCGCTTGTCTCGGGCATCTTCTTTGAGGGTTTCTAACCCCAGGTCAAGTTTGCCACATTCAGTATGTCAGTGAAGCATGGGAGCTCGCAGCTGTCGGTAGGAGCTCTCGTAGATAGACACGTCCATTACTGACTGGTGTTAGTTGGAGGCGATATTGTCGAGTTACAGGTGTAGAGTGCCTCTATCATCCCTGTTAAACGTGGGACGCGACAAATGATCGCTGGCTGATGATGAATTGTATTAATATCCAACTGCCACATCGATATCGGCCTGTTGGCGCCTACTACTGGGTGTAGGCCCATTCAGGTTATGTTGCACTATCTTGAGCATCCACTTCTTTCCTGGCACAAAGGCTGTATCAGAGGGCTAACGAAAGCCCTTTCTTATACTCGCTTATCTATAGATAACTATTGTCAATAGCTTCATCAACAAATAGGATTTCTGGATGACTTTTTCCTTACCTGTCTACCCTGCTGTCTATTCCACAACTCTCGCACGTAGTCCCACATCTTGCCCATCTGATGATCACTCAGGTCCATGTCTCTCAAACCGTCCCTTAATTCGTTGATGCCGTAATCGTAAGCGATTCGTGATGATGAGTGCGCCGATATCATGGCTGACATCTCCGATATTAGGAGACCTTCGGATAGAAAACAAGAGCTGTACCTACTGGTGGTTTACCAGGTTTTATTCATACATAGAGGTCCTTAAACAGAGTATTCGGTCGCGAGCGTTAAAGATGAGCAATATTGGAAAATTGATGGTACTATCGGCACCTAATTGATGGTACTATCGGCACCTATACATAAATTTTCGGCTATTGCGATGAAAATCAACGAATTATTTTATAATTTTCGCGATTCATCACTAAAAAAATACACAACGGCGTTGATTAGACACACAATATGTTTTTTTAGTGATGATCGCAATTACATTTGCGTGCAAACGTTAATATCTACAACCCCCATATTCATTTATTGACAAAAGTAAAAATGTTCTTAGATTTTTCCTCTGAGAAATTGTAAAATTGGCTAGTCAAAAATAATTATCGACGTACTAATATTTTTATCATCAATGTCAAAACATGATAAGCATGTAATTTTGACGATAGGATTCAAGTAAAGCATTTGTTTCCCAGCAAAACTTCGAGCATTGTTTCTACACAAAAATGTAACAAATTAAGCTCGTGAACGAATGCTCATATGATGTGTACTAAGATATTGCGTCTACAACATTTAAACCTAAAACCTTATATCATTGACCTCCGCTTCACACACTTGAGGCTCTCCATTAAGATATCCAAAAGTTTTTTATCCAAGAAGACGGAATGCTTACCAGTGCAGAATTTGATAACAATTATGATCACAATAGTCTCGATCACTTCAAAATCATTGTGCGATGACACATCCCCTGTTCCAGTTATGGTTAAGAGATTTATCATATACCACAGTGCTGCTATGTAAATGGCAAAGAAGTTTTCCTGGAAGAAAAGGATACCACTCAATCTTCACAATAATATCAAGGAGTATTGTCCCAATGTTGGGTCCCTCAGTCTTCCGAGTCTACCCATCCCGGGGGATTACTTACTGCCAAGATTTTCCACAACTCAATCTTCACAATAATATCAGGGAGTATTGTCCCAATTTTTGGCCCCTCTAGTCTTCAGAGTCTACCCATCCTGGCATTACTGTCAAGATTGTCTGTTCATTTGGCCAACTCATACAAGGAAATCGGGATTTTCTACGAATCGATTGGCCCGCTCGTTCATGCCTATTGTTTTTGGTAACGTTACTCTTTCACTCGCACAATGTAACATTCGTGGTGACTAGTAAAACGTTTAGTAAAATGTGATCTATGTCGGAATTGAAATTTAGGGACATTTTAAGTTTCATGTACCTATTTAGACTAAATAAATATTGTTATTCAAAAAATTTGGCGTGCCATTTTTCTTTAAGACAAACTAAATAATTTAGTTTGTCTAGAGAAATATGACAAACTAAGTAATTTAGTTTGTCTTGAAGAAAAATGGCAAGCCAAATTTTTGAATAAGAATATTTATTGCGAGTATATTGTGAGCATAGAGACATGCGTTACACATTGAGCAGTAACAGTTGCAATTTAGATTCATTTAGATCCATTTATATAATTAGATTCACCAAATTTTACCTTAACAGGGTGTAGGTACTCATATTCATCCATCCTTTACATATTTTTTACATGTAACACATATTTTTAACATCTTATGATAACTATAGTATTTCTGAATGACTCGCGATGCTCTTACATAGTTATATTATACTATTTTTATTTTTAATGCACTAACCAGTGCTAAGGACAATTTTAAAAACCTATTTAGAGGCTAAAAATTCCACCCATGCCGGGATTCGAACCCGCGACCTCTGGCTATCCGTGCCAGCGCTCTTTCCAACTGAGCTAATGGGCGACTCACCGGCATCAGTGAAATTTTGAACCTCTTTACACTATTCTCTGTATTACGTGCAGGCAGCGACATCTGGCTGAAGTAAATTGCATCACTTACAGCCCCGAGTACCTACTTTGCAGTTAGGTTTTTACATCGGAATGATATCGCTGTACATACCCACATGATTATACTATTTTTATTTTTAATGGAATATTTAGCCTCTAAATAGGTTTTTAAAATTGTTAAGTATGTTATATAAAACGTGTCTAATCGCGCCACGTGACCACGGCAACTGCAACGCTGCCCAGCCGTCAGGAATTATTGGAATTACATTTAACCTTATAAACAATCGCGATTTGACCCGTTTAATATAATAAATACCTTGCGCAATGTTTATTGCTATATACAGAAAATAATAAATGGGCGACCGAGCTTTGCTCGTTTACTTTTTTGTAAAACACCTACGTAGTTCGATGATCTCTACATACTTTTAAGTACAGAAGAATGCAAAAGCCGCTTCTAAGCGTAGCGTTCGTTACTTGCTCTCACGTATGTAATTTCGTTTAGCGCCACCTGTGGGATAACTTTTGGACTCTAACATAATTGAAATTCCCATTATTTTGTCGTGTGTTTAACTTTAAGTTAATGAAAGAATAACCCGACTGCCAGGTTGGTCTAGCGGTTGACGCGCTTGACAACCAATACAGAGGTCTTGGGTTCGATTTCGATTCGAAGTTACTTATAAGGGTTCGAATTCCTTGAATCGAAGACTCGCGATTTTCTAACATAGCTAATATAAAGTTTTTGGATATTTCTATACTGCCACTCAATTACAGCGCGAGCTAAAATTGATAATTAGGTATTAATTAAGGAATATTTTTTTTAAATTGTGAATTTAAAAGACTTTATTATAATTTTCGTGCTTCGCAAGGCACGTTAAGCCGTTGGCGCCGTTAGCAGTCGTTAAGCCGTGTCAGTGGCCTTATGGGCGACTTGATAACTTCTGTTATCAAGCCGCCCCATGAGGCCCGTAAGTACAGTAAGGCCCGCCACTGTCTTACAACTCGGAGTTGGCCCCCGTGGTGGAGTATACAGTGGGGATATACATGGTTGATATTGATTATAATTTAGTTTCAATTATTTCTTTAAGTAACATAGAATTTGGCAAAATATATACAATTATTTTCAATGACGAAAAATAATGACTTAATGGCCGGCCCAGAAAAAAATTGTCCGTTCAAAAAAATCCATAAAAAAATCCGATCTTCATTTGTTTTTTTCGAGCTATACGACCTGATTTATATAAACATGAAATCACTGCTAATTCCGATCTGTGGTTACGTTTTTTCCGTATTTAATTTCCATCACAGACCATTTCCAACAGCATTTTTGAAGTGATTTGAGGAATCGTGGTATTATAAATAAAACCGTTAGAGTTTTGTTTATACTTTCTTGTGTTATGCGTAATGAAAAGCACAACTGTTTACTTCGAGTGAAATACTTATGTAGTCCCTCGATCTCTTGACTAACTTACAGTACATAGTACGTTGTTAGCCCCCCTAGGCTAACAATATACTATTTCATTCTAATGATATAAATCGTACCGTGCCGATCTTATATGTCTCATAAGATGTGACAAAAGAGATCTACTTAAACCTAAAGTTTATTTTCCCCCGGAAGCGCCTTAAATTTATTTTATGGAGATAGATGGAGCCGTTTCTGAGATTATGTGATTATAATATTATTATGTTTGTGTTGTGTGGAAGTTACTATTATTAATTATAGAGGTATATATTTGTAAGAATTGCTCATTTAAAACAATAAGTTTATTTTATTCATTTTGTTGCCCTAACCCGTGCTGAGGACAACTTTAAAACCTATTTAGAAGCTAAAATTCCGCCCATGCCAGAACTCGAACCCGCGACCTCTGGCTATCCGTACCAGCGCTCTCCCAACTGTGAATGGGCAAGTGCCGGCATCAGCGAAATTTCGAACCTCTACAATATTCTCTGTATTATTTACAGACAGCGACATCTGGCTGAAGTAATTTGCATCACTTGTAAAGAGGTTCGAAATTTCGCTGATGCCGTCACTGAATCCGCCATTGGCTCAGTTGGGAGAGCGCTGCTACGATTAGCCAGAGGTCGCGGGTTCGAGTCTAACTAGGTTTTTAAAAGAAGTTTATTTTTAAAATATATTTCGTTTCTAGTGTAATTCAATTATGTTGTTAGATTTTACCTACCTCAGCATAATTTGAGCGCAAGTTTAGTTGCTGCTGAGTCATCCAGTTCGGCGATGTGCATTGCACTGGCGTGAGGCACGATAGCTTGAAGAAGAGACAGGCGATCACGTGGGTAAGAATGGATGTCCAGATGCCAATGGTTCTGGAATATTTGAAATGCTTAAGATATTTCTATGAAAGCTAAAAATACAATGACTGTAATTTAAAAAGATATTGCTTTGTCGCTTTCGATACCCGGTGCCTCCATCAAATGTAAAGCTCTAATTATTGAAACGCATAAATTCAGCAATAAAATATTAATATTATTTTTGTGCATCGCCTGGCCTAGCTAGGCCTCGACTGCACTGACACCTGAACAAAACGTAACGAATTCCTTTCAAATAATTCAAACTTGACTGGACTACGCCGGCCAGCTATTATAAAGAAAGTGTCGTTACAGAACCTACAGCAAAGGTAAAACATATTTAAGGGCGAGTTCTGTGAAATGTTTGCGTTAGTTAGTTTGTGCCATGAGTCAGATTATAATTTTGAGTTGTTGTGTTAAGCAGCATATCGAATTTCCTCGTTGGTCATTTATACTAACGTCAGCTTGAAGAAGAGATTCGCAGACCCGACGCTCATTTTCCGATGCGTACGTTGAGTGAATACGTGCGTGATCCGGAGCAGTTGGGGCGATCTCAAGTATACGAACGCGACCGATTGCATGCTTCTTTGTACTGGCAATGCGTAGGCGAAATAGCAAAGCGGCAAGAGGGACAAAAAGTCTCTGCGGCGTAGAAGCTTCTTTGAGAAAAACCTGAAATAATGGCAGCCTGCTTATGAAGCCTACTCACTGACCTTCGTGGCTATTGCAGACCAATACGCAATATTATGTGCTACTTTTTTAAAACCTGGTTATGTCAAACGTCACGTACACCGCCTAGGTATAATTAGGACCGATTTTAGTTGCCATTAAATAAAAAAAAGAGATCGCTATGTTTCAGACTTAATTATTTTGCATAGTTACTTACGCATAAACTTTAAAGTACAGAGGTACTTGTACCTAAGAGGATTATAATAGATGTGTATTTCTCGACTGTAAACAAATTGCAATACTAACATTTTTCTAACTTTTTTCGGGTCTAAAACGTAATCTCCGTAGCGGTTCATGTATCCACTGTGGATGTCCAAGAAGAACTTGTAAAAGAATATAATGTCTGTAGCGACGCAAATGTTGAAGAATAGTTCTATGGAGAGGAATGCCATTTGGTACACCAGCAGCATAAAATCCACGTAAGCAACCACGAGGATCAGGTATTCTGCAACGAGTTTTCCTTGTTTAATTCGTTCATTTATGTAGAGCATTAAACAAGTTTTATTCCAAGACTATTTTATGGACAGAAACAAAAATAGGCAATAGTTTCGCGCCAGGTAAAACTAATTAATATTACTTACCCATAAATGCGACAAGTTTGCAGTCCGGAATAATGCTTGTGCGAAACCATCTGAAAAGAAATACCACTCCAGATCTCTGTTGTTTTTTATATAAGCGGTATATAAAAGATTTACTTGCGCACACAAATTTACGTAAAACGCGAAAGGCCTCTGCCAAATAGTGGCTTCTGTCTACAGGCTGATTAGATAGACAAAAAAGAGGGTGGGGCTGTTTCGGGATAGACGGCGTGGAACGTCTATAATCATAATTTTTTACTCATTGGCGCACTGCCATCTAGCGGCACGAGTCAAGAGGATTGTAATGGGTACTTTGCTCTACTCTACGATATATATTTTTCAATAGAGTTGCTCAAAAAGTGGTGTATTGCAGAGACGTGGATGTGGGCTATTACATACTCGAGCTTTTTCTTTACTTTTTCCGAACTCGTGCGTTCTCTTTCCCAACCGTCAAAATAATATATTTTAAAAAGAAAAAAACCAACCACGAAGTTTTTACTACAACAAATCTTAGAAGTTTTTATGATTCATGCAAATATTTGTAAAAAGAAGCTACTAATTTTTTTATTGATATGAAATGAAAATTAAATTTAATGAGTTAAATTTCATTTTCAAAATTCTACTGAAGACTTGGTTGTATGGGCATTTACCCATTTCCCCTTTGCTTACCCAGAATGGGTGAAGAAAAAAAAATCGCTGCTTATATTCTTCTTACGGTTTGGCGCCATTTTCCAAAAAAAATCCTCATTAAATTGCTTCATTTTTTCGCAACTGTATTACGAGTAAAAAAAATAGTTGTTCAGTACACGTGCCGCAGCCGAAGTTGCAATGACTGTTCCGTCATTGCAACTTGTTCCGACTGTCAACCCTCACCTTCGGCTGCGCCTTAGCTCGGGTAGACACTTGTCGGAACTCTTTAGAATGACAGGCTTTCCCCACTCGTAATGAAATATATTATTTGCACACTCTGTAACGTAGTTACAGACATACAGCCCTCGCCGAGGTGCGGTTTTAGCACGCTAACTGAAAGACGTTTCAAATAAAAAAGGAGCAGAACTAAACAAACCGATGAAGTAGGTATACGGGATAATGTATTGGTGTGGCAAAACAAAGAGTCTTACTCATCATGTGAGAAGAGGCCAATCCAACGATTGATTAATTAAGTTTGATTTTACTGGTGGCTTAAATAATGTTAACATATAATAGTAGGTACGTAAATGCTCACCTATGCACTTTAAATATGAGCAAAACTCCGGACGTAGTGTCCGCATTGGCAGCGGATTGATTTGATTTGGATCCATGAGATTCCGCTATGCTCTTCTCTGGACTCTGTAATTTTTAAGCACGTACATATTTTGGTTTCGTATTACAAGCTTCTTTTGATAATTAAAGGAATGTTTTTTTTTTGCTTTACGTACATTGGTCCCTATTCCCAATCCTAATTCGTTCGCTTCTGTTTCGCTGTCTTCTTCCTCCTCGTCTACGTACGCGTTACTTGCCTGGAAATTAATATTTACAATTGTTTTACTTTATAAAAAACTAAACTATAAAAGCTTCTGTATCGATATAAAAATGTATACAAACTTCGAAGCTGTTTCTTTCAGAAGACACCGTTGGTATGACGAAATCCTTCGCTGCAAAATCTATTGATTGTTTCACCTTCCTCATGACCGACGGATAGCTCTGAAATGAACAAGGCGAATAGTCAGTGTAGATGGAATCGCACTGCAATACAGACTGTTTTATTCAAGCGTGTAGGTATTCACCTTCAAAAGTGCGTAAAAATCAGGCCCATCAATGCGTAGGAGGTCGATGTTTCTCGATGCGACGACATTTGACATGGTCAAGTACTTTGCGGCACCTCTTATGTTCCCAAATATGCCGCCGGGTCCCATGCAAGCCTCTACTTCATTGATGTCTGATATGATATCCACCTACGAATATTATGAAGTTTGTTCAGCAGATCCGATCAGCAACGTATTCGCGAACGCAATGGCTTCCCGCCGCTAGCGTGCGACGTGAAGTCAATTTTTGAAAATTAAAGGGTAGCTTTAAAAAGAAAGGGAAACCGAATAGCTCCCTTTCTTTTTAAAACTACCCTTCAATCTTTTTTTACTACGTTTTTGCTTGGCAATGGAATGTTTACATACCCACAATCAATAATTCTTTAATGACACGGTGGCTGATGCAACGATTATTATGATGATACCTACTTTGATCGGTAATACTTATAAAATTAGATACATCGTGCAAAATCATGTCACGAAGGTAAGCACAATGTACCTTTGGACGCAGATCAGGTACTTAACACTGAGCCTCGATCTCTTGTACATTAAGGTCCACTTGCTATTTCTTACAAAATGTAATTTAGAATTTCTACAAAATGCAAATGGCGAACTGGGGGACTTAGCGAAATATTTTAAAATTGTAGTTTAGTGCTACTTAAACCAAATTTAAAGTCTTCCTAAGAATCTGCTGGTAACAATTGTAAAGACAATGTGTAACACGCAAAAAATGTGTAAAGTACACTTTGTGCCAAAAAGGCTACTATAATATTAAGGATTATTTAGATGACAATAATGTCTGGAATTACAGCATGTAAAATGCATGAGTTTTTTTAAAATTGTGTAAACTGTGTTAATTAAGGACTTTTTAAAGACTAAGTTTGAAGTATTGGACAACTAGTTTGACTTGTAACGTTCACTAAGCCGCAGTATCTGCGCTACTTTGAATAAAACCTTTTCATTTCATTGTAAGTAATTTTTTTTGTATGCACTTTTGACCGACTTACAGCGGTTAACAGTAAATAAACAGATTAAGTACGGGAAACGGCTAGTTATGCTGTTGAAATCTTCAAGTTACCTTTCCTCGATAAATAATAAACATGCTCTGTATAACTTCGTTGGAGCGCATGATGACGTATCCTTTCTGGAAGTACTGTTCGTCCAGTTTCTTCGCAAAGGCTCTGAAAAATGACGACTCGACGCCTTCGAAGAGTGGTATTTCTCTCAGCGTGTTTTCATACATGTACAACACTGCATCTTCGTTTAGATTTGCATGCAGCTTCCCTAGTATCGATTGATGCTGAAAAGGTTTGAAGGTACATAATTAGTGAGCGTTTTAGGAATTTCTTCTTAGATTTTTCAGTGGCTGAAAATACAGGTTCGAGCTTTATTTGGCAAGTAGGTACAGGACTAGAAACAAAGACTCGAAACGTGATAAACCAAACAACATGGATAGTGACATCATCATTATCAACCCACTGAGGGGCACGGGTCTCTTCCCTAAGGAAGGTGTAGGCCATACTCCAACACGGGCGCCAAGTCCGGATTGGTGGAAGCTTGCAAGAATAGTGGTTGGTCTTACAGTCAGTGAAATATAATCGATCTGGCTAACTACTCCCCTTTTATGTTTCATATGTAGCGGTGACAGTGATGGGTAGAAGCCTTCTGTCGTATCTAAAAGGTTCTATTTATCTAAAAATAGTGTTTCTTATATAATTAAATCTTACATGGTCTCTAGATGTCTAAACCAGGGCCTATCTATATCATAGGCATCTAGTGTTACTTTTACGAGTACAGTTTTGGTTTAATTAGGTAATGTTGTTATGCAAGTGGGCACTATTATATATAACATAACAGTCAGCTTGTGTTAGAAAAAAGAGATTTTTTTAACGATAAGATTTGTGAAATAATTATCGTTAAATTTGTTATCAAAATACATAGATACATGGTATTATAGTTCGTAAGTAAACGAGAAAAAGCATTAAAAAGTTAAAATTACTTTGCTGAATTCCGCCAAAAATCCCACAAGCACCATGCGGTTAGCTAATGCATCGCCCTCCCTCCCACTTTTTCAAGCAGAAGCAAGACACTAACACACCACCACCAACACCAATACTTGTGTGAGAAAACACGCGACGCGTTTCGCCTCTAACACGAGGCATCCTCAGGCTCCCAAATGCAAGTCTTTGCATTTGGGAGCCTGAGGATGCAAGTCTTTGCATTTGGGAGCCTGAGGATGCCTCGTGTTAGAGGCGAAACGCGTCGCGTGTTTTCTCACACAAGCATCGGTGTTGGTGGTGGTGTGTTCGTGTCTTGCTTCTGCTTGAAAAAGTGGGAGGGAGGGCGGTGCATTAGCTAACCGCATGGTGCTTGTGGTATTTTTGGCGGAATTCAGCAAAGTAATTTTAAAAAAAATGAAAATGAAAATGAACTTTTTAATGCTATTATGGATTTCCGCAAAGTAACGCCTGATTCTATACAACAAACGAGAAAAAAACTGTGATATAGCTATACTTCTCTAAGTTTTTGTTCGAATGGTTTTGATGTGATGAGAGGGTGTCACACTTTCACATGTCATTAATCGGTTTATCACTGTGTACGGCGGCAAGATGCTGCATCGGGTACAAGGGAGTTGGCCTTAGTACGTATCGGACGGAGGTATAACACGTATACTGAACCCAGTTTTTGATATAATTCTGTAGTCCAATCAAAGCGCTGGTTGTATCACAACCTTTCCCTGTAGGCTAGTAATCTATTGTGTAATCTAAGGCTAGTAATCTAGTATTCAAACTGTTGTAGTCACTAGTAAATTTTAGTTGCCTTCACATTTTTAGAACATACCGACCAACCGCCGGTTCGTTTCCACTGATACTTCCAGTAGTCTATGGTAGTCTTCTTCAGGATCATTGGGACGTGTTCCCTGTTCATGAATAGGTCCAGATGCTTCAGATTTTCTTGAAACTTCGTTGTTACCTGATCTGCCATTGCTTTTAGTGACGCTATTCTTGCGTAAACGTAACTTGAAACGATATAAATTACTGAGATTTTTATCCAAGTTTTTGCAGATTTTCTACTTAAGTGTAGCCAGCCTGTGGTTACCTATGCATTGGAAACTATAGCTGTGACTGGTCTTTTCTCAAATATTGAGACAACAGTTTTGCTAGAATTATTACTCTCAGCATTTTCATGACTTTAATATTTATTGGTACCTCAACGTCTAAGGTTATGTATGTATGTATGTACGTCTAGGGTTGTGTTTCGTTGTTATAGAATGATCATGATTCTAATTATAGCATTAGGTACCTACAATATGTTGACAGAGCCTCAGCCGAACTGAGTGTAGGAGCATAAATTGGTACAAGGTGAGTGCTACAGCATTGGCTTCGAGGTGATCATCATGTGGGTAGTAACGCTATATGGTGGACCTAATTACCAACCACCCTAGAGCAGCTTTCATTGCACATGGCGTGTCAGAAGCTCGAGTATCAAAAGGTGCGGGAAGTCAAGCATATCGTGAGGTAGGTCAAAACATAATTTGATCATCTTGGCTCAAATAGTTCTGAAGAAATATTAAAATTCGAACAAAAAGTCTCCAACACATACCCAAAGAAAAAGGCTCCGTGAATATTAACACAAGTAGACAGTATCATGTGGCTGGTGTCTTGGGCAGTGATATCCCCGAAGCCAGCCCCACTGAAGCTCGCTGCTGTCCAGTACAATGCTAGCAAGTACACTTTAGCAGCAGACACATAGTTCTCTTGTACTATAGTCGACGCGTCTAGCCAGGAACCTCAAAAATTTATTTGATGTAAAAACCTTTCGAGAGGCTCAACGCCATCTTAATTAAAAGTACAAGGAATCCTTAGGCATAAGTTCACTTGATCTTTAAGTTTTCCCTAGATGCTCCATTAAAAGAAAAACGGAAAAATATCAGATGATGTTACCTAGATGGAGTTGTTAAATCCCTTACGAAATAAATTTCAATCCCTTACCAAATAAATTTCGCTTTTTCCACTAGGATCCCCTACCCCAGTACCCCAGGTTTTGAGCCTTAAATTTTTTTGATCATTCAACCATCAGAGTTATGGGTACACGTTATTTTGTTACCTATGTGCAATAAAACTGGAGTCGTTTACCTGCTTGGCAAATCATGTTCCCATCGGGATTATAAACAGCCTTCATAAACGGTCCTTTTTGCGACAATTTTTTCACTCTTAACAAAAACTCTTCCTGATTTGATGCCTTGACATATCTGCATGTCATCGTGATCAATATAGATGTGTAGAAATTCAAAAAGAACAATGTTAGGAGGAGAAATTGCACTACGCTCATTAGGTAAGCCTGTAAAGAAAAAAAATAATAATCATAAGCCAGTTTTATCTCTTCCTATAGTTTTCTCCAAAGACAATTAATTTCCACTCCGCTTAGGACAGTCATTTTCATGAATATTTCGAAGCTTACAGGGCTAAAGCTTTTATCAATGTATGAAGTTACGGACATTCATGATGTTATCCCAAACGTGGCTTCCAACCCCAGATACGATCGGTATGGTGTCATCTGAGATGTCGCTCAAGGGAAAATATTGATGAAATCAAAGTAACAGAATCAACATACCCTTCTTAAAGCGTTCATAGATTCCGCCCAAAAGGCAGAATACACCCTGTAGATCTGCAGTACACTGATCATTCTCATGACGCAATGGAACATGTGATTGTTGAGCGCATGATCCTTTTCCGTGTGACCCTCGTCGTGTCGTGGTACGAATAACTTCAGGAGAGCGTACCACGGAAAACACAAGAGGAAGTCCAGTATGAAAGCCCCCTGAAAAATGTAGGCTATTGCAAATGCGGGAGGTACTTGTACAAAGTTCTCCATATGTTGTAAATTCCTTAGATATTTATAGATATAGAAGAGGTACATAAATGATATCTGCGGAAAACTAGGTACTAAGTCATTAGAATTCATAACGCATTATATAGAAGGCTAATACAATAGCGCAGTTTTAAATAATTAAAAGCGGAGTTTTCAGAACTGAGACCTTCAAATAATGCTTGGCAGTCATATAAGGGTGGTAAATCAGTTGATTTTTTGGTCCATAATAGGCGACGTGAAGTCTGAGGAATATATCGATGTAACCTATCACCTCACAAACCACTATGGCTATGTTGAAACTTTGGAATAGCGGGGCCATTGCAATGTTTGCCTGTAAAATAAGAAGTAGAAGAGTATTTACTGTCAGGATTGGCTATAGCGGGATTTATTATAATTTGACGAATCGTCCAAAGAGGAGGTGTCATTTGTGAGTGGATCGTGGTGTCCGCTACCATTTTTTGAAAAATTGCTTGGACAGGACGTGGACGCTTTTTCCGGGACTGAAGTCTCAAAATAATAGTTATTACCTCACATTATTTTGTTTCATGATTTTCTTGGCACAATCTCAGAAACTAACCATGATTTGACTCGATAATTAGCTGTTTTCAAAAGCATTCCAAAATTTTACGTGCTACGGGAAAGTCGTAGCTTCGGGAAAATTACATGGGCTATTTCTTAGGTATCTTACCGGTACTAGTAAACACATAACAAAGGCGGCTGCGACGCGAAGCAGCGCCCACGTCTTTAGGAACATGCCGCCAGGTTTAATAGCGTACGGCATCAACAAATATGGCGCAATACTGGTGATGTATTTAAATTGCTGGAAGCTTCGCGAGTACTTCATCTTTTTCAACTTATATTCTTTTAGGACGTTTATGAACGAATCTGGAAAAATAGCATTGTATCAGAATCGTCAGATATCTCTCTAATTAATTAGTCCTACGTCATCCTGTTAGGCACAGGCCTTTAATCACAAAGTTTACCAATATAATCATTTCCACAATCACGGTAAGCAAGAGTGGTGATTTTGCTAGGTGGGTAAAGTTTGACAGGCAAAACAGTAAAAATTTGGTGCTATAATAAGATTCGAAATAAATATAAACGATTTCTATTAACTGTTATCATCGGTAAAGACGGTAGGACCACCGCTATAAAACCCACGCAAGACAAAGATCTTTGGGGCAAAAGATAAAGTAGGTAAGTGCGAAAAGTAGGTAAGTACCTACTTTCTAAAAAGTCTTGAAGCATATTCTTTATCTTGGCTTTCTTGACTTCGAAACGACTGTAGAAAGATTGCGAGTCGACGTATTCGGTCTTCGCCAAATTTTCAATCATTTGGAGTTCATCCGGTTTCAACAGTCCGTCATGCTCTCTCATGTCCGGAAACAAACTCAAAGCCGAAGTATAGGCAGAGTGGCTAATTGTTATCAGCTAAAAAAATGCTAGCGTTGTCGTCAGGCTATACTATAGTCCACTGATTGACAGCCTTCCCCTAAAGAGCGCCACGTTGTGCTATCATAGGGGGTAATGCCCATAATCGCCACGCTGGGCATGCGGGTTGGGGATCGCAGTTCGGTGGAATTGTAGGTACTGCAGGGCTGCTGCCCACCTCCCGGTTTGTGTCCTTAGTCGCCTTTTACGACACCCGCGAGAAGAATTGGGTTGGTGCTATTCTCTAGGCCGAACACCAAGCTAGCGTCCTATAACTCAAATTAATGTTCACGTGCGTCCATTTTTGGACGGTGGAAATGACTTTCGCAGAGCATGTTACCGCCGTCCAACTAGGTAGATACTATTTATTGACTCCAGCGATAAGTAAAACATATACTAGATTAGAAAGAGTGCGTCCGCGTTGTTATACCTACTGAATTACCTAAATAGGTACAAAAAGCAGTGTCAGGAGATGGTGTGAGAAGCAGATGTTTGATGCAGTTTTATGCAGGTATTATAGTCACAATTCGTGAAACTTTACAAGTTTGATGATACCTATTTATAGTCATTGCTATCATCCAGTATGATAGCAATGCCTATAAATACCTATGTATCGCGTCGGGCAGGTTTCCGAACAAACAATTACTAAACGGAACCCTTATAGGGTTCCCCAACCCTAACCTAAAAGTAGATACGTATATTATAACATAAATTTTATTTCATCTTAGATGGATGGATAATTGGGCTTACCAATTATCCATTTTAAATTGCCTTCTTGAACGTACATAGGTACATACATTTCTATAAAGCCCACGCAAAAACAGTCGAGATCTTAGTTCAATTAAGACACTGACCTTGCAATGCGTCAATGTAACCACTGTGCTCACAGCTGGCACACCGTATAGCAAGACAAGTAAGCCCAGATGGTTCCCAGGCCCTATGATTCTTTCTCTCTTACTTTGCCGCAGCGATTTAGATGTGATCAGGCAATAGCCGCTCTCAATGACGTAGAGTTCTCGAGATACTGTACCCCCATAGTAAACGATTTCACCTGGAGGTAGGATGACGTCTCTTGCCACTGAAAAAGTTAGATGTTTCGTAAAAAAACCAGTTTTATAAGCATAAACGTGGGCGTGGCCTCCATAGGGGTACCTAGGCAGAGATCGAGGTGTGCCACTTGCCATGATCCTCAATACATTTTTTATGTAGCCTGTAAACGTGAATGCCTCACTGCACGACACAGCCCTTTTCTGAGAGAGAGTGCATGGGCTTAATTACCACGAGTGCCCACAGTGGATTGGCAATTTCAAGCGCTGAGCTACTAGGTACTATAGCTTCAAAAATGTACATAAGTACCTACTTGACTAAAAAAAAAATATAGGTACATGCAAAGATTCGAACCCACGACTACCCGATTGAAAACCGCTGTTCTACCGCCCTGCTACCACCACTAAAAATGTTAGGGCGCTAACTAGCGCCACCGATGAAATAAAAATCATCACTTGTTTTATAATACGTTTTTTTCAAAAACTAAACACCAAATATCTTAATATCTGTGATATGATAACAATTTTTAGAACATAATATAGCCTAGAATGTAGTATTAATATCCTAGGACTGTAAATCAATTTCCGGTAAAAACGGTCCTTTTTAGCGGAAATCGATATAAACCCTAAATTGTTGATCCTAGGTTCTACACTGTAGGTTCTAAAAGTAGTTGTCACAGTTATTAAGATCTTCTCATGTTCACTTTTAGATAAAATCGTATAATAATAAAAGTTATGATTTTTATTCCATTGGTAGCGCTAGTTAGCACCCCGACCGAACTAGATATTCCTAGTTCGCTGTACTAAAACCCTTAGATTTCGCGGTATATAGATACTAACTTTCAGTAATCGTGTGAATATACGCCTTGTTTTTGACTTGGAAAAATCTTATGGATGTCAAAGCTTTAAACCGTGCTTGATGCAATACTTTCTTCCGTAATTCCGAGGGCACGACAGTCCTTTCAAGCCAATTGTCTCCAGTGATCTCTACGCCCTAGAATGTATAAGTGAGTAAGTAGGTACCTACGTCGAGGAGTAACATTAGAAAACCTACGCGTTCAATAGCTGTTTGACTACATACTGAATTATACTGCCATTGCAGCTCATAGAATGCCATTATTCTAGACTTAATAGTTGGATGCATGTTATTCTCATTCATGAATTTATCTATCGTCATTATAACTTCTAAGAACGCTGTCTTTGTCCTGCAACAATAAAATTGCTGTTAGATTATGTGTACATTTAGCGACGCTTGTTTAATTGTACTGAAATGTACTGTTTCTAATGAATATGCTGACCTAGACCAATGCGTGACGACAGCAGAGAAGTCTGCCACACAGTAACCGATCAGCAGAACTCCGTAAAGACTCAGGAATGCCACCAAGATCATATCGAATTGATCACCAGGCGTGAAGTCTCCGTAGCCAACGGACAAAAGTATCGTTGTCGCAAAGTATACAGCGGTGACATAAGGATATTCAGTTCTGGGAGCATAAAGTGTGTGAATTACTACTTTGTACTACATTAACCCTTAAACACATGATTTTTTAAAATGGTTGATATAAATATTTGAAATATACTTCTAAATGGTGAGTAACACTCGTACAAAGGAAGATTACAAATAAAAATCTAAAAGTATAGATAATAGTACGAGTACATTACACAACTAGGGTGGTAATACAAAGAAAGGCCGAGATCGCAGAAGTTTGCGGCCCGAGCTGCAAGCGAGGGACGTAAATATGCGATCGAGAGCTTTCTTTATTACCTCCCGTGTTGTGTACATCTTTTTATGTCTACAATTGGCCAAAAAGCCACTTTATTGCCAGGTGTGGCATAAATAACATAACATTTACATCCAAGCCCCACACTAGGATACCCTGTGTCGTGGTAACCAGAAACAACGACATCAGAAACATGTAAACATCCAAGACCTGGGCGTTTTTTTTTTGTTCCCAGCCGGGATTCGACCCCGGGACCTCTTGCATGGCAGGCAGGCAGACTCGCTACCGCTACGCCACAGAAGTCGTCAATAACTTAGTTTATGCCACACCTGGCAATAAAGTGGCTTTCTGGCCAAGTGTAGACATAAAAAGATGTACACAACACGGGAGGTAATAAAGAAAGCTCTCGATCGCATATTTACGTCCCTCGCTTGCAGCTCGGGCCGCAAACTTCTACGATCTCGGCCTTTCTTTGTATTACCACCCTAGTTGTGTAATGTACTATTAGGAAATAACTTCGTTCTAAATATAGAACCCCATGCACTCGGGTAAGTATATAATAACTTATTATATTATTTTATTAATAAGTTTGTAAGTATTTATTTGTGTTCCAAATCTGGAACCTCATGCAGTGCAGGATGTGCACGAAAATTTACTTACATAGGTAATATATTTTTATTTAAAACAGTTAAAATACTGATACATATTTTTTTTACTTAAAAGAAACACTTCGTATCACAAAAGATCTTACTTAAGTAGGTATAAGGTTTAAGTGTTATGAATATTTGACCAATTTTTACATTTTACTATGGTTCACTCATGTCCCAGGCACCACAGCGTCGGAGTGGTCCTTTCACCTATCTAGTGTGAGTGAAGATACCACTGGACGTTGTATAAGACCAATGTAAAATGACACGATAAATAAATAAGTACCTAACTTAATTAATCATGGCATTCATAGCTAATCAAGCACCTATCATTGTTATATTGAGCATGAAAATTTCATGCTACATTTAATGTAGTTGACATTTGGTATATTGAAAATATTTATTAACTATCATCATTATGTAAGCCTTACTGCATGTTGATCCAAATTGAGACGTTATTGTATGTTCTTCCTAATTTTAAAAACTGTCGGATACTTTAATCCTTATACGGTAAAGGGTTAATGATGTTTACGTACTTCGAGTGAATATAATATCCTTTCGGATTCGAGTCCAATGACAACACTTTGCCGAACCAGGAGTTTGCGGAACACCTGCTTACGAAGCAAGACTCCATGTAGAGTATGACGCCACACCAGTAGCATAGCAGACAGATGTACACGCAGTATTTGCAAACCTTAGGATTTTTTAGCATTTGAGTTCTTTTACTTCGCTATACATGTAGATTAGTTCATACAACTTTCAATATTGAACGTACCTTTACAACGATAGTGTTTAGCAATAGTTTTCTTTCCAAATTCTCAAAAAAACTTGAGAGTCGCCAAACTAAACACAGCTTAACTCCTTTGCACAAATAGAACAAATTATTTCTGTAATCATCGCGGTAGCCAGCCAGTGAATGTATCGTGACAAGATATTCAAACGGTATTATTGCTAGTAAGTCCAAATATATTCCTAAAGTATTCAATCTGTAGCTCAATATAGCTCTCATATTTTTTATGTAACTCTTCTTCGTTTTGATCGCAGTTATCGAAGTCATCACGATGTTGAGAATGAATGAAATCGTGATAACAATTTCCATGTAGAAGAAAAAACCTCCAGGGAACTCTTTTTTGAACCCAATGCAGTAAGGAAATACAAGACATATGTAAACGACAAGCATTAAAATGTAGAGTTCCCAATACTTAACAAAGTAGCAATCCCAATCCAAGATCCACGGGAATTCAGAGTTGAGACAGGTAAATCTAGATGTTTTCTTTTTGACGTGTTCCGAAAGGATGTAGAGATCTAAACATTCTGTGTCCAGGTAATCCTCTTTCGTTAATGGATCTTTTTCCAGCTTACCTACAACAATAGTATGGAGATGCCGCATGGATGTAGTTAAAACCACTTATTTTTATTTATTAAGGTAAACAAATAGTTGCCGATACAATTATAATTATCCAGAATCACTTTATTATTTAAAATGAACCACACTTTACACTTTATAAGAATATAGGGATATTTCTAAAATGCACAATTCTTGAAAGTCCGTAAGAAAAAAAATTGTTTTATATATTATGGCATCACAAACAGAAAAACATAAACAATACACCCGGACTGAGGTCATTTGTACACTCAAGTACTGCGGCCTCTTGTGGCTATCGAACCCACGACCCAGTTTTAGTAGTCAACAAAAAAAATCTAGCAATACAGAAACTCTAGTTGATAGGTATAGGTAAATAACCCTGTATAAAGCTAAGGAACAAAGTTATAATCATACTCACCCTGTATGTATCTAAGCTTATCTTTCAAGCACTTAATGCTGCTCTTTTTGCGATCTTTGGTTGCGTAAACATTAAGCGTGAACGTAGTCTGACCACTCTGGATAGTTCTCAACATACTTCTTTGGATTCTATTTTGCATTTCCTTTCTGATTTGATGAATTATGGTAGGATATGTGATCATAAGTTTGATAAAGTCTGTCTTTTCTAAAACTTGACATTCGACATAAGTTGCAGCCTTGACAGTGCATCTGGCTGCAGAAATAAATTAACTCGTTGACCATTTAAATTAAAATCTAACCACTGCTATTTTACAGTCTTACCAGGTATGTTATAAACTAAAGCTATCTCTCCAAAACATGTCCCTTTCTCGAACGAAATCATTGGACTTTCATCGTCTTCGTCTGATAATAGCTCTAACACACCATTCGTTATGCAAACCTGCCAAGTAGTAAAAGTGATTATAAAGATTAGGTAGTTACCAATAATAATTATGAATAAACAAGAAAACAAAATAGCAATTACCATTATTGTCTTGTTCTGGTTGTGACTATACACAACATCACCAGGCAAATAAAATTGATGTGACATCGCCAGTGATAACCTTCTAAGAAAAGGTTCCGGAAGCTTTCGAAATATTAAAGAACTGAAAAGGGGCACTGCATTTAAATCGTAGCATATTTCCATCTGCAGTGGATATGGGAGTAGCTCTAAAAGCTGTGGTTTGAAGACCCCCGACTTTTGATACCATAGATCTTCATAATAACTGCAATAAAAAGAACGATTATAGCAAAAAAAAGGAGATATTTGTAGGTAGCCACTACATTTGAATAAATTACCGTAAGATCCTTTTCGTGGTATCAAAATCCATTTCAATTAATGAAAGATGATTCTGTATTTTCTTTAGTTGTCTCACATATTTAGATCTTCTCGTTGTAATAGTTATGAACTGGGAAGTTAGAGATCCAACAAAAACTATTGTCGTCAATAAAAATCCTAACAAAATTGCTAACGTAGCAACAATTCTTTCTGATGTTGTAACTGGATACAAGTCGCCAAGAGCATTGGTAGTGAAACACATGACTGACCAATATGTGCAAACTAGATACCAATCAGTTGTAGTTTCTGTCGGTACAAACATCGCCGAAATTGTCCAAGATGTACGGATTTTATGAATATCAAACTCCCGATACGAGAACAAATACAATATACATGTACAAGAATGAACGGAAAGCACAAAAAGTATTAGATATTGAAATAAGAAGGTAGTCCATTGGTTGCTCCCCGCCTGAGAACATTTCACATAGAAATACTCAATCGTTCTGTAGTGACGTGCTAAAGCCACCATCGGAGGAATTGAATGGAATTCAAAATAGGATACTTCACAACTCACAAAGTACAGAACTGAGTATGGCATTGCTAGGATGACATCGATTGCAACTCGATACGTATTCGGTTCCATCAAATTAAGCGTTTTGCGCCACTTTTTGGAAATTTTTAAGCCAATCAGGAATGCAACATCAATACTGAATATTGCATTCAAACAAATAACGGACATAATAGCCCAAAATGGTCGCTGATCTGGTGCGCAGAACGTGTATAACCATGTGTTTATTATGTAGGAGAAAAACAGTTCAGAGAGGACGAAAATAGTCCATGTGGGGTTAGAGTAAGCGTGAAAAGCATAGCGCAAGTAACTCTTTGTGAACTCGGATCGTATATCCTGCAGTATTGCGTAGGTGTTTTTCCTGCACTCTTCGTTAAATTCTCTGTTTCGGTCAGACATCGCCAGGTGTGAAAATCTATCCGATTTGCGCTTTAACTTGCTTTGTATATCTTCAGATGGCTTATATTCTTCATTCTCTAAGAAAATGTAATTATCACAGCGAGCTATTGTAGCGAAAACCAAATACCTATCTTAAATATTTATCAAATTAGCTTACCCATTGTTCACTCTTTCACAAATAGGCTTTAATAACAAAAAAATGTGACAGTTAAAATTAAGTATAATCTAGTTGGTCCAAGCTATAATTGTAACTTTTTAGACAATTTAGAACATATTTACCGGACAAGCAACTCTCAGATTTGATTACACTTGCACTTACAACGTAATAAATATCGACGCCCATCTATGAATGGAACTTGCCTGCTATGTTATGAATAAAATATATTATTTTTACATAGACATAATATGCTACATCAATCCTATAAGGAGTTTTCTCGGGGACACGCTAAGAAGGTGACGCAATATTATTTTCATCGCAGGCCGAAAGCCGGACATTTAGATAACCATACTAAGGTGTGCACACGGCACCACAGAATACAATAAAACATTTACCAAATGGCACCTAAATCATACCCTGACGTAAATTTAATGCTGCGCCAATGGGCTCGTAATTGACTCAGAGTTAAATTCGCGACTCAAAACAAAACTATTGTCCACGTCCCTTATAAATTGAAGTGAAAATCCGAGAATTACCTAATTTTAAACTACACGGTTCCATATTTTTCTAGAGAATACAAGGTACATTAAAAAAAATCTTCGTAAAACTACCAGGCTTCTCATGACTAAAGTGAAAACCTATATGTTTCTATCTTCTTAGCTCGTAGTTCGGTGCTTAGATAATTAGGCTGTGGCTCCAAACAAGCTTCCATAGTTGGTGCAGCCGCATAATCGCAAGTCTTTTATGGTATTCCAGACCGTATATCGGTGAAAAATGTTGTCATATAACGATTTTAAATACCTTTAGCATTTCGCAGCGTTTGATTGGCTCTAAGTAGTCCCGCATGTTATTTATTCGAGTTGGTAAATCATATGTTCCTACATAAACGGGAATATTTAGTAATTACGTGGAAAGATGCCTCTTGCATCAAGCTCAAAGGACCATACTTTGATAAATTTAACACTTAGGGACCTATTGAGTTCTTAAAAAGAGATAGGTATGGATAGAGAACGTGATTTGTGGAAATTAAATATTTAACCTATGTTTCTCTCCAAGAAGTCCGTATGATATCGTATTATTGAGTCCTGTTGAATACAGGCTCTTGCTCAAAAATTTGGGTTTTTAGTACCCACCAAACAAATTGATGAGCTAGAGACCTACCATTTACGGAAGCTGCTCCTACTTATACTACGCGCATCAAATCCTGAAAGATTTGTCTTTTTGTTTTTGCGCCAGAAGGAGGGTTACAGTACTACACATCATAAAAGTCCATTCGGGAATCTACGTTCGCGCAGCAGACTAGGAAGAAGTATAACGAAAGTACCCGAAGCTATAAGTACATTCAACATGATCTTTAACCGATACGGTTAAGGTGCAGAATTGATTGCCGCAGTAGCGCTACCTATTTCGCTCACGCTAATATTGCGAAACTAATAGTCACCTTCACCTGTATCGATGACGTTGAATCAACCAATAGCAACAAAGGCGCGCGGTCTGCCATAAAATGAAACTATCTGATTGGTCGATCAACTTGCCGCACATCCAAAATTTGGTCATCTGCGCAGGTACATCCGCGAGACTTATTTCTTGTGTAGCACTGTACGTGTTTCGAATCTATGTATACGTATTTCTTTGGCATGCCCTGTAGCCTAGACGGCTTCTTTTATTTAGTTGTCGCCGTACGTTTGTGCAAATGGCCTCAGTCTGGGTGTAATTCCATGTTTATGACATACCTACTTGCCTGGTTACCCTAGCACAGGGTATTCTAGTTTGGGTTATGTGACTGTGTGGAAGTTATTATTATTATAACCATTGAAATTCAATGTTATAACTAATATTACCCTTTTGTAATGTGTTTTTGATAAGAGTCTGCTTTTTGTAGCAATAATAGACGTTAGTTCTTCATACCGACGGTAATCGAAATTTGGAATGTACCGTACAGACTGCTCTTGCTGATGAATTTAATCTATTTAATTCCATAGATTCGGTAAGGCCATCGGATAGGGGCCAATTATCCATTTATCCTTTTAACGCAATTGATAAAACGAAACTAGCTGTAGTGAATTTAATTGATCTCGCTGCACTAAGCTTGTTAAAAACGTATTTTCTTAATTTGCTGTAGGTACCATTTACTATCGCGAGCCAATTCCGAGCGGTACTACCACTAAAACATCACGGTAAATGGAAGTGAACATAGTTAGGTGCTGTTTAGGGGTTTTAAATATTTTTGTCTTTGGGGCGATATCTACTTCTATCTAATCCTATCAACCTGAACGTTGTCACCCCTAAGTACATGTCTTCCGTAAAATTAGCAATTGATCAAACGGTCCATAGATAAAACATGCAGTCCCAGAATGTTCAGTAGGTATACAAATTCTAAATTGAGCAGTTTCCTGATTGTCAATTCTTCCAAAATCAAATATGTAGTCATTCTTTGGATATTATATAGGTACCGATAATTCCTCTTCTTTTCAATCTAAAATCTTCAATCCTTTCAATCGAGTTTTTTTATCTACCTATCATGTAGGTATTTAAGTAATGACTTATATACCTATTCTAGCAACCGCCCACTACTTCCATTTTAGTCAACTGTTAAAAACTATGTAGGATTAATCTCTGGTTTTGTCATAGAGATTGTATAATATTATGCACTCTCTCTATATGTCAAAACCGGAGACCTCCATCCAAAGGCCTCCTGTGTAACGTTGGCCTCAAGTAGATTTATGAGGCAACGAAAAGCGGACAAATACAATCAAAACATGTCTACGACGATGTTGACATGTTTTATGAGATATCTGGTTACTTGTACCTACTTGTTGCAAAGATTGTTTGTGAAATGAAAGTTTTAGTGAAGTTGTTTTTCTGAAAACTTGATCTTAATAAAAGTGCCGAAGAATTGAGAATAATATTCCATATTATGGAAAATATTGGCAGTGTAGGTAATTCATATTTGAAATTAAAAAAAAAACAGAATGTCTGAAATGCTATAAATTTCAGAAAGTAAACCATAATCTACAAATACCCCCAACAACAAAAGCAAAATCAGCATTTGGAATCACAATAGATGTGAGAGATCTGTGATCTGTGACCAATATCATAAGTTTAGTTCCAACCACAATTTATAGATGGCGTACCCTCTGCAACTTACATGGTCTGCTCTGCGGTCGGTCTTCAACCCGAGCAAGACGGCATGCCCTGCCGGTCCGTGCGTCAAAGCGAGACGACTATAGGCAATTACTCCGCCTACATTGGCGTGCGCGCATACAAAAGTCCATTTGACGGGTTCAGGCGCAGAGCTATATTCGCCCACAACTTCACTCCGATCAACCTCGTCATTTAGTGGTGATCGAAACATCGATGTGTGTGGAAGTGAGGTGTAACTTTTCTAACATTTCTCACATGATTAACAATAACCAGTAACTAAAGTACAATTTCTTGTTCGAACCTATTGTAATAAACATTGTCACGTGTCACGAGTTTTAGAAACATTAGTCAAAATGTGTGATAATAACAATCCCTCGACGCAAAGTATAGCGGACTACTTAGCTCAGTTGCTCAAAGACAGGAAGCAACTGGCCGCGTTCCCGAATGTTTTCCTGCACATGGAGCGACTTTTGGATGAAGGTACGTTGAAATCGAACGAATGAAACTATTTATAAAGCAACTGCGGTAAAAGTATGCCCCAAACTCGAATAATATCAAAAGAATGATCACGAAGTGTGTGCGTCGTCAAACGCTCAACTGAAACGCATGATTTTACGTTTATTTTCGTCTTCGCCCGACAAGTTATGGTCCAGCGATATTTGTAATGCGATCTCTCATTTCAAAAAACAAAGTAAAGCAATGTGGTTTGTACGTCGTCGATTTGCGGTCAGTAGTCGTCGGCAGAACTGTCGCCAACGAGGGATGGGTAAACGAATGAGCAAGTAAACGGGTTTGTAGCAGCATCTTCGCATCGAGATGTGATAACCTACCGAACGCAGCTGTTGTAAATAAATCTTAATTAACAGCGTTACGGATTGCTGCGTTCTGTGAGTTGAGGTTATGTAATGGATGAGTGATATGAAGGGTTAGGCACGAGTCGTCTTGTAGTTAACCTGTTCGCAGGGCTGCGGCCATGCATTCCTTGCGAGCTGGCGGAATGTCGCCGCTTGGGAGTACCGTACGGCCGTCCGGCGCTCGAGTTTTGTACTCGCACTCACTCCTTGCCCGCCGCCGCCGTAGCCTCATTTTATTGCAACCAGTCCTCCGTTATTGTAGCCCTTATCTTTACTTTAATGCTAACACCGTTAACCCAACAGTCTGGTCCGAACATATGTTCAAAGAAGACTTAGTCTTTTGTCCAAAACAAATTATAATGTCCATTTGATTTCTATTACCTATCTACTTTCGATTACATGTAACGCAAATACAATTTCATTCGTTGGTAACACTATACTATCGTATATGTATATTCATCAATGCAATAAAGGTACTTAAACAAACAAAATATCTGAAAAGACGTGCATAACAAACGAAAACGGTTTAAAAAAAAAACAGCCAGGAGCGAAATGTTTACCTTGCCACTTTATTTCAGATCATGGTTGTTAGGTAGCTATTCGCCTACCTTAGGCGACTTAGAAACCCAAGTCACGTCTGATTGCAAGCAAGGTCTAGTGAACCGATAGTTGGACATAACCATTATATTTTACAGTTGTGTGATTTTCACGTCAAGTGTTCGTTCATCGCTAAAGATGCACGATTTTCCAGATGTTCCAGAACAAATTATCCCTTAAAATTAATCCCCACTTAAGTATTTTAAGATACGTAGTTAGAGAACACTTAAGCTAGTTTTCGCATTAAATTCTACATGTACTCACAATTACTAGGTATTAAAACAGATGTCTTCAAGTAGGTCCGTGTTCATAGTTTTTGCCCAATCCAATGTTTACTCGCATTTAAATGAGCCACTTGGGAAACATGTCAGAATGGTACGTATCCAATATGATTCGTCTCGGTACATGCGGGCCGATGAGCAAACAATATTGCTTAGTGCTTTCTGCGAAGCCCATTCGAAAATAGAAGTCATATGCCAAAGACTAAAAAACAGAATAACTTTTAATTATTAATATTCTCGTATAATACATATTATTTATATTTATTTATCATTACACACGTAATGATAAATAAATATAAATAACTGTTCAAACTGTTCATTTAACTTGTACATAAATATGGTAGTAAACTCTTTGAAGATGACAGGTCATTTTCTTCAACATGACAATCAAGATCTTTACGTCGCAGAACATACATAATATTCGTCGACGACGTATACGAATATTGAGAAACACCAAAATTTTAAACTTAAGATTTTCGTCATAATTCAGAGATGATCTGATGATAATGATCACCATCATCAGATCACCTTTTTCTGCTGATGAGTTGGGCATAACTATTTTATCCAATGCGCCATGAACTTTATCCGGTACAAAAGTTAAGACGTTCGCGTTTGCATTGTTTTAAGGTTTACTAGACGCGTTTTCTTTCGGCGATTTCTTTAGATTTGACGAAAATATCGACGGCGCAGCAGGCTGACAGTCGACAGGCGTGGCGTATCGCGTTACGCCAAACTAAGGAAATACGACGGCTATTTTGGACGCCAGAATATTATCAAGCACAAGGACGGTAACAGTTTGCTTCACTGGAATCCAGAAGTTTAACGCGAGAGAATAGCAGTTGCTACTTGTAACTCCACGCTGTTGGAAACAAAACGTTGATGTTAACTGCTTATTTCCTTATTAAAAATCTTGTCCGCATCGGGAAGTTTAAAGTTCATGACTTTAACAATAAGACTTCCCATAATATTTACTAACATTTAACAGAATGTTTCATCGTCACAATGAATTTAGTTTTGTTTACATATTGAACTGTTTGACTGTTTGCATTCCTTACAACAAACGCTACCATCAGTAAGATAACAATATGCTCTTCAAAAATGAAAACATGATTTGGACAATCACAATATCGAATATAATCGTGTTAAAAGATAGAGAAACATCAATGAATGACGGACGGTTTTAAAACCATTTATCGCTATAGTAGACATGATAATGTCACTAACGATACACCAGATTTGCTGATATATTTTATCACTCTATTACAAGTGTTTGATTTGCTGATTACAGCGATAACTGATAACGTAAAGAGTAATGGACTTTAGAGCAAGTATAAAACAAAAAGAAGAAAAAGTTTTAAAAACTGATGCAGAAGGAAAATTTGTATGTGAAGAAATTATTTACTATATATTTATGATTTATGATTAAACTAGTTTAAAGTAAATGTTCTCTTCCTTCGACTTCGACATGCCCTGACCTCTTTTACACAGCATCGAAACAAAATCAAATAGCCTCAAAATAATGCAATAATCGCGTTTTGATGCGTAGGTGCCACCCGCCTCCACGTTGACGGTGCTGCAACCCTGCGACCAATGTGAGTCTTAGTAGGGTCTTTTAAGGTTGCTTAGCTAATGCGATTAGATCTCTGCCCACGTCGTTGACCAAATGAGGGTAGGCAGTGGGTAGCGCGGAGGCGGAGAAGCCAAGGCTCCTGCCGTTCTCCAGCAGGTTAGTGCGTGCCGTGGGTTGCTTAATTAAACTGCTCTCAAAAAACTGACGATACCTACTCAATTTATTGGCGCTTATAGGTGACCAATATTATTAATGGGTCAACCAGTCTAAACGGATATGACTAATATGACTTTGTAATTACGTTACCGCAGGCGAGTGATCAATTCAAAATTAAAAGAAGAAACACGGATTCGATGATGAGATTGCGAAGATAAGATGACAATGCATGTGTTAAGCTTTGTTCCCGTCTAAGAGATTACCGCCCTGCAAGTGATGTTTCCGTATACGCGGTCTTTAGAAAATAACATGAAAAGTAAATATTGACGCTCATTATCATTTCGACCTCGATAAGGCAGCAAGTACGTGAACGAGCTACCTACTGCTTGCATCTCTAGAAAACTGGATCAGCTATTCTTTGCTGGTTCCCACGACACTGTGATTACATACGATTCGACGTCGGCTCCGGCTGCTTTGCAGGGACGTGATCGTTCTGCTAACGAGAGATACTTTTTCTCGGATGGTGGAAATTGCTCCTACACTCGGCGCGAGTGTGTGTGCGAAAATGCGTCAGCCTACAATAGAATCTATTGGCAGACGCATGTCACAACACAATCTTGATAAAGTAAAGTGCTACTTTTTTCCGAGAAAGCTAGAATTCCACGCCTTGAACTCGAGTTGCCTTTCGCTTTGTCTAAGCAACCCACATTCTATGACACGTATCCACCCAAAATGTTAATCAAAGTGCGTGACCATCGTGTCGGGTGTACTTGAACGCACGAAGAATGCGTTCGGGAAGGGCGCGTGGGTGCAAGGCCTGCGTGCACTGTAATTTGAAATGAAAATCAATCGCTTCAGAATGCCGGCCCGGAGTGAACCTGTCTTTGTCTCGTAGGCGGGTCGAAGCCTACGCTTGTTTCTAACAACAGATCTATTGCCCTCAGGTTCCACTTCCGTCATGTCATACTATCTGGCACCTACGCCTAATGATTTACTTCGACTTTTTCAAAAGCTTTGTATCTAGAAGAAAGTTCCCAGTCACTAAGGTGTGTCTATAAGTGGTTCTTGCAATGCATTCCAGGGAGTATAATTAATTAGTATCTGCAAACAAACACACTTTATTTGCATATGTGAATATTCAGTATGCCGGTAGTCCAGTTTGAAACAAGAAACTTCATTGTGTAGGTACACAAAAGGTCTTGTTAGTGTGGGAGATATCATCCCACACATGTGCAGTTGTCAGGAGCTCAAAACGTGATTGTCTACAGCTTTAGTTTTTCTCTTCAACAATTTTCATGCTGTCGTCATGTCTTGTTCGCGCCTGCATATGTAAGGTTGCGTTGGCATTTATCTCTAAAATAAATCTTTTTCTCTTTTGGGTACTAATAGATATACACATTTACCGGCGGATGTTTCAACTTATTATCTCTGCCAAATACGGAACACTGGGCGTGCTGTGAGAAATGGACACAGTTGTGAGGACATAGAATACCTACCTCAGAAAATACGAACGTTCCTTTAAAAAAAACACAAACTTTGACTTTTTTGATAATTTTTGGTCCACGAATCAGGTTTAAATAATTTTAATTGAATTAGCGCTATGCGCACTGTAGGTACCCATGTCACGGGCTGCGGTAGATTGTTGCTCTTTATGACATTATGGAATAATATTCACTCTATTTTACGCTTTGTAAGGTTTTAAGTAATAGTTAAATCGAACTGCGATACTACAATTTGTGTTTTTTATGTAGCAAATAAACTTTTTATCCATCGACCTATCTACTAAGCGAAAAAATTCTGAACAAAATAATCTTTTTTTTTAATTTACATTTATTTAAATTTAACACGTAGTAGACCAAAACTCATCAGGAATTGTAACGTTTTGAGGTTAATTCTGTATTGATATTGTAGCTTTCTAATCCACATCTTGATCGGCCAATATGGTTTAAAACAGCAACGGAATGCACAAAACTATATACCTGGTCTTCCGTAGGTACTTAGGTAGGTACTTTGTCTAGTATTATTCTTCGTCGGTACATTCGACAGTAAATCGACCTTCACACACGTGCATTCTAATTTAATTAGTTACGTTAAGGGCAACTCTGGAACAAAAATTACAAGCTTGACATGCTGCCGACTGTGCGCTCTTGACAGAGCGGTCGTGGTTGAGTTAATTCTTAGATGCTTTTAAATGAGCTACGCTAATTGTTAGATATTTCAGTACATACACCGATCACAATGGATGTTGTTGATGGCCTAAGTAAATAATCTGTCTAAATAAACACTGGAAAACTATTGACCCACTAAACACAATGAACAAATAAATCTCGCTGAGACCAAATAGGTCCCCAGGTGCCAACATTGTATTGTCTGTCGGTGATCCGACGATTAGCTTGTGGATTGATTGGGGCGTGTGGATACACAAAAAATGTCTGTGAAAGCGTTATGCCAACAATCCACCCTTAGTTTCAAGATACAGCATTTAGGTACCGAAAATCAATATGCCATGAGCAGGGATGATCCTGGGCAAAATATATTTAGAAAAGGTACGTATTGATTCACGTAGGAAATGCGTTCTTACTTCAAGGAACAAAGCATTAAATATGCAACAACTTCGTTGTTACTGACTGAAATAAATCCTATCTTTTATTCTTGTGGTGCCATCTCCTATAAGAGATCGGCTATCATTGTGGCCACTAACCTGGATGTGGCAGCTCGAAATAAAGCTTATACGAGATCACAAAAAGTAAATAAAAACAAAACTAAAATAAGTAGGTCCACGTTATGAATGTTATTTCACATACACGTAGTTTTGATTAAGGTAGGTAATTGTAATTTTGTCAAAATCGCAATTAACTGTATCACATTTATAAAGATCACAATAACATTTAGACTTGTAGGTACATACCTATACATTATAAATACAGTCCTGTGTAAGCATAAAATCGCTTAGCGCTATTATACAAACGTAATCCAGGATGAAGCCATTAATCCTATCAAAATTATTTTTATTATAGGTACCTAGTTACTTACCTACAAAAATGCATGACCTACTATGAAGCATATAATAAATTGAGCCATTTATTTGGAACATTAGTTACTGGATTATGGATACCTATTTGCAGATGTCTTTTATGGACTGTTCACAGGGCTGTATATCTTAATTAATGTAATCAAATAATTTTAAAAACCTATTTAGAGGCCAAAAATTCCACCCATGCCGGGATTCGAACCCGCAACCTCTGGCTATCCGTGCCAGCGCTCTTTCCAACTGAGCTAAGAGGCGACTCACCGGTATCTGAAATTTCGAACCTCTTTACAACATTCTCTGTATTACGTTAGGTTTTACATTGGAATTATATCGCTGTACCCACACGATTATATTATTTTTAATGCACTAACCCGTGCTAAGGACAATTTTAAAAACCTATTTAGAGGCAAACCTAACTGCAAAGTACTTATAGGTAGGCTGCAAGTGATGCAAATTACTTCAGCCAGATGTCGCTGCCTGTACGTAATACAGAGAATGTTGTAAAGAGGTTCGAAATTTCACTGATGCCGGTGAGTCGCCCATTAGCTCAGTTGGAAAGAGCGCTGGCACGGATAGCCAGAGGTCGCGGGTTCGAATCCCGGCGTGGGTGGAATTGTTAGCCTCTAAATAGGTTTTTTTTAAAATTGTCCTTAGCACGGGTTAGTGCATTAAAAATAATATAATCAAATAATTTGTTTCAACTGTTGATGTAATCAAATAAATCTAAGTAGAAAATCTGGTTTGTAGGTAGGTACAGTCTGTTAGCTTTTAGAATATACCTCGGGCTCTAGAGTAGGCTTCGGTTTTCGCCGAAAGCACAAGGGTGAGATACTACTTCCTGCTCTGTATAAAACAATTCTTTACTATTTTGAAAAGTTATGAAAAGTTAAGTGTCATATTAGTTCCGATATTTCTATTACACGAATAGGTATATCCGATTCTATCCGATACTAGCCGAGGTATATTCTAAAAGCTAACAGACTGTACCTAACTATTGTTAAAAATATTAAGACATTGGAAAGACTTCGAAGTGAAGATGAGAGCAAAGAATGTTTTTAAAGTTACCTTAATATTAAGTTGTAGTTTGGCTCAGTGGTTAATGCTCACAATGGGTAACTTGCGTCTCTCTTATATTGTAGTTACATTTACACACTAGAAGACATATGGAAACATAAAGAAAGGTTCCAAAATAAAAGGAGAAACTCAGGGGCACGGCAGTGCCCCCGCCAATTCAAGCGCGAAGCAAAAACTGCCGTACTATATTTACTGGAACCATTTCGCCGCATTTTCAGGCCTCTGGATAAGACCAGAACGCAGAAATTTTCGTCATCCAGTAAGCTACAGTCACATTCTTAAAATCCAAAATTTCAAGTCTGTAGGTAATTTAGTTCCGAAGTTAAGCGACAGCAATGTTTCGCATTTATGATACTTACTCACTGATGATCCTCAAAATAGAACTAGGATTTCCCATAAACTCTACGGGTTCTTCTTAGGGTTTAATGGCCACGTAAAGGGAAAACTATAAAAAGTAGGAAAATCGAAGATCTTGAGTACCTGGTGACCCTGACAGAATACACAACACAAGAGCCCAACCAAAGTATTAGAAGATAATTATTTATTTTATTATTTCGCTCAAAATTTGGTCAAAATATAATGCATTGCACTAAGAGTGGCGGTGATACCCCGCAAACGTCGCTAGTTGGCGCTGACTGTATTTTAAAACGCGCTTACGTTTTTTTTGTCCGATAACCTTATACGGCAAAGTGGCAACCGGCCGCGTTACAGTCGTTTACGACATTCTTCTACTGCCCTTGTTTTGGGGGGGCGGATTGATTTATTTATAATAAAATCTATAAATAAATCAATACCCACGTTTCTACAAAAAGGAGTGAAATCCCACCAAAAACATTGTGTAAAAACTAGCCAAGTCTCGATGGAGCTGCTCGTTTACTATCTCTAAAAAGTAATGAAATCTAGACAAAGTCGTGCCAAGTCTTAAGGTTCCTTACTGCGATTTCTTTATTATTATAGTTAATGTTGTGTGACTTGGCCGTGATTAGAAGTCTGTCTGTACTGGAAATATTTTTTTATACTGTTTGTTCGAGGCTCGCTTATACATAAGTATTATTGACATACGCAGCTTTATCAAGCTTACAATTGACTGGTTATTCAATCAACGTTCTTCAAGTGGCAATTTTCCATCGTCAATGGGTAGCGGTTCTAGCGACAAATTGGTGCAATGGTGTCATGGAACACCTGGTTTTGTACCCTTGTCTACCCTTCAATGGCCAAGTTAACATTAACATTAACTATAATAATAAAGAAATCGCAATAAGGAACCTTAGACTTGGCACAACTTTGTCTATATTTCATTATTTTTTAGAGATAAACGAGCAGCTCCATCGAGACTTGGCTAGTTTTTGCAGAATGTTTTTGGTAGGATTATTATTTCTGAGTGCTTAGTGCGAGTTTTTTAACTACTCGATCGCGTTAACGTAAACTCATATTTCTATGGCATCGAGGAAGCGCCACCTAGCGACAAGTATGGAAATTAAAATTGCTGAGTGCGAGTTGTAATGGTTTACGTTGAGAAGTGAACACGTTTACCAGCCAAAACACGAATAAACGCGAGTGCGAGTTGTACTGTGACAGCGTTTTGCCAGTTCGAACGGTTAACTTACTCATACTCACTACTCAATGCTCGATTAACGAGGTAGTAAAGTTATTCGATTGGATCTGTCAAACTCGCACTAAGCACTCTGAGTTCTCGAGATCATAACAAAGACAATAATAAACTGTCACCTCAGTCATCCGAGACCAGGGCACCTGAAAAAGTGCCGAACCTTGGGAAAATTTAATAAACGAGCATAAACCCGTATAGTTTTAATTATAACAGTAATAAAGTTAATATAGTAATAAAAACCTTATTCGATTTAGTTTCTTCATTGTAAACGTTTTCTTATAACGGTGCATGCACAAAAACAATATTTTACAGGGTAACTCGAATATTGATAAACGCTTCATCGATCGATATCAACCCTTGTATATTTCCACTGCTGGGGTACGGGTCTCTACCTGCTTTGGAAGAAGGTTAGGCCGTACTTCACCACGGGGGCCAAGTCCGAGTTGGTGGAGAATTGTAAGACAGTAGCGGCCCTTACTGTCAGATGTTATCAAACCGCATTAAGGCCTCTGACATGGCTTAACGACTGCCATATACATGACAGCCGGCACCAACGGCTTAACGTGTCTTGCACTGAAGCACCGAAACGATCGGAAAAGTGCCACTAGCAGTAGTCATGGGACGGTCACCCATCCTGCACCTGACCGCGCCACTTGTTGCCTAACTCAAGTGATGGATTCAATCGGTATGACTAGGCCACGAGAGCTTCGATTCATACATTTCGTTATATTCTAAAGCCGATTTGTATGGCGCGTTTTAGTACCATATTGACTTTTCGACTTTTTATTTTATTTTGAATGCACTAACCCGTGCTAAGGACAATTTTAAAAACCTACTTAGAGGCTAAACATTCCACCCATGCCGGGATTCGAACCCGAGACCTCTGGCTATCCGTACCAGCGCTCTTTCCAACTGTGCTAATAGCCGGATAGCCAGAGGTCGCGGGTTCGAATCCCGGCATGGGTGGAATTTTTAGCCTCTAAATTAGGTTTTTCTACTTTTTATTTATAAAAAGGATTAGCAAAAAAAAAATGCGTCTATTATTCATTTAACGTGCCCTGTCCCATTCCATCAAAACATTTTTAGTGGAAATTCTCCATGAAAATGGAAAGAGAATAATTTATTTTTCGCAGAAAAATCATACAGGGTGTTTCTTTGAATTGGAATTATGCTAGGTACAGTACATTTATCAAAAAGCAAATTGTTGCTAAACTAGGCGTGACCCTGTACTTCAGCAAACGGCGCTCCCATCCGGAAAAAATATACAGTTATAGAATTAGCCACAAAACAGCTAAGATCTAATCAAAACAGTTTATTTGTTTTTTTTAACACAGCATGTATGCAGTGCAATCTTTTATGTTACAACTATTAATTAAATCTTATAAATCTAGTAGCCAGAAATAAGTGAGGCTATAGTGTAGGGACCTCTAGGTTTGTAGATAAGTGTAAAGTGGGTGTGCTTTTGTGAAGGAGACTGTATGATAGACTGTATGACTTCTTTGTTTTTTTCCTATTTTATTTCTTTACTTTAAGTAGAATTTGAGTACCTTCATAGTGTCCTCAAGGAACTAGAGCCATTCAGTTATTACCTTACTACACAGTCCGTTGAAGTCATTATGTAAATAACTGACTTTTTCTTTAGTGACTTACATTATACAAAGGATCCAAAAAAAGAAATTTGTTTGTGCCTATACCGTTTTTACTATAGAGCATTCAAAAAAAAATCAAATAATTATGGGAACTTACCTTAAATATTTATATAATTCTAATTTAATTGTTTATTTTTAAATTATTTAAAACTTGTAGCTGTTGTCGTTATTAAAACGGCAAAAACACGTTTTTTTATGGGAGCCCCAACAAAAATAGTGATTTTATTCTGTTTTTAGTAGGTGTAAATTACCTACCCGAAATTTCAACAGTACCTATAGCCATCACCAGTATAGTAAAAGGCGACTAAGGGACACAAACCGGGGGATGGGCAGCAGCACCCCCTGCTGTACAATTCCACCTAACTGCGATCCCCAACCTTCATGCCCAGGGTGGGAATTATGGGCATTACCCCCCCCCCCAATGATGGCACAACCTTGCGCTGTGGCGCTCATTAGGGGAGGGCTATGTCTGGACATCCACTGCTGGCAGTGGACTAATATAGCTTGAAGAAGAAACCATCACGCGCTTCTTGAAAGACAGTCTGGTGACAGATAGACTGAGTGGGGACCCTATTACTATAGGGTCCCGTTATAATCCTTTGGGTGCCTACGGATCCCTAAAAAAGATGTGATTGTTTCCATTGGTGGTGCTTGGGTTACTGCATGATGCCCCTTCACCTGGTGCCAGTGTGCCTAAGTTACCATAATAATAATAATAATTTCACACAATACAATCACTGCACCAGGCCCTAGAGTCTAATACTTACATAGTTTTTCAATAAAATGATACAAGCACGACAATGGTTGTTATCTGCCTCAAATTGGTAATCTACAAAGTAATAGCAGTACAATGTCATTCCAATGGTATAACCCGCGCAAATTAAATAAGCATCTCGCGAATAAGATCGAATCGCCTGGCGCCGAGGTAAGTAGCACGGTTTATACCATTGCAATGCGATTGGTTACTAGACTCGCAATTATAGTGTGATTCAACGACCATTACCGGACTAATATGACTCTATTGAACAACTAGCATAAATTTTGGAATCTTGATACTCAGAATGTGATGAAAATACTTACTTAAAATTGTTTTTTGTGACCGCTCCACTATGTAGAAGCTTATCTTAAATTTGTACGCCGAAATGGCAAAACACGAAGGAACTCATTACTATACAGTAACATCTGCATGTTGTAAATATTCGTGTTTACGCAAAATAAACTTATTTGAAAGAAAAAAAAAACTATGCATTTTAGAGACTCGCCCCCTGGTCCCAAACTAGGATATGCTGTGCTATGTTAGCCAGGCAAAAACGTCATAAACATGTAAGAAATATTGTCTACAAATTAAGAAGTGAAATTGTATTTTTTGTTTTTATGCGATAATACCGGTTACGATAAGGCGCTGTCCGGCCTTCACGCTCGCTCGACAGTCGCGATCGCGATTCTTAACTACATCGGGGCTCGATGGCTGATAATCTAGAGGGCCATTCTCTAACTATAACCAGAAAACTCATATGAATTTATTAGGTAGTACAGTATTACACATCATAAAAGTCCCTTCGGGAATCTACGTTCGCGCAGACTAGGTAGAAGTGTAACGAAAGTACCCGAAGCTATAAATACATTCAACATGATCTTTAACCGATACGGTTAAGGTGCAGAATTGATTGCCGCAGTAGCACTACCTGTTTTGCTCACGCTAATATTGTCAAACTAATAGTCACCTGCATCGATGACGTTGAATCAACCAATAGCAACAAAGGCGCGCGGCCTGCCATAAAATGAAACTATCTGATTGGTCGATCAACTTGCCGCACATCCAACATTTGGTCATCTGCGCAGGTACATCCGCGGGACTTATTTCTTGTGTAGCACTGTACACTTCTTACGGCCTAATGGCCTTCTGGGGTGAAGCAAACACTTTAATACAATTAGAACGAGCAACATTTATCATGAAGCGCTCGTGGCCTAGCCGAACGGAGTGATTGGAATCAATCACTTGAGTTAAGCAACAACAGGCGCGGTCAGGTGCAGGATGGGTGACCGTTCCGTGACTACCGCTAGTGGCATTTTTTTCCGAGCGTTTCCGTGGTTCGCGAGGCACGTTAAGCCGTTGGTGCTGGCTGTCATGTAATGGCAGTCGTTAAGCCAAGTCAGAGCCCTTATGGGCGGCTTGATAACTTCTGACAGTAAGGCTCGCCACTGTCTTACAATCCTCCACCAACCCGGACTTGGCCCCCGTGGTGGAGTATGTCCTAACCTTTTTGCGTTACAGGAAGAGACCCGTGCCCCAGCACTGGGGACGTTCAAGGGTTGATATTGACCCATAATCCAACACTTAGGATGCTAAGTCGGGGTTGGTGGAGGATTGTAAGACAGTTGGGGGCTTTACTGTCAAGAAATTATCAAGCAGCCCATAAAGCGACTATAATCTGGATTGACATGACAATTATTTAATCCGTGATAGGGCATTGGTAGTATACATATTTCATTGTTTTTTGAACGTTTTTCTAGGTGATATTAGAGCAGTTTAGTGTGGTAACTATTTTGCTTTTTTACATTTAAGGGATAATTGAAAAAATATGCCTTGTTATGGAGGAAGAATAATATAAGAGTACAGAGAATTATACAGATGAAACTGAACAATGTAACGAGATTGTTACATATTTGTACCTCGTAGACTTGATGCGTTTGTGTTGCACGCAAAATCCATCGAGTTTTTAAAACGGCAATGGAATGTGGCTTGACCACAAATGGCTTTACAATAGATTCTTGCAGTTTTTTACATTAGCATAATCAAGTGCTAGATGCCTTGATCTACCAACGCAGCTGAAAGTTTTTTTTAACAACTTAATACCTATAACCGTGCGTTTGGCGGTCTGTAATGGGTAGGTAAGTATCAGTATCGGGTTTTTTATGTACGAGTATGTCCGTGGTGGCCACGCGTGGCAGTTAAGCACATTCTCCCTTTCTCTCTGTGACAGAAGGCCTTTTCTTTGCAGTGGGTTGGTTATGTATGACTTATGAATGAGCTACATAAAAATAATGTCCATCGGAAGCCACATTCAAAATACTAGATTTGATGTGCGTTTAGGCTTATAAATAAAATAGCTACTTCGTTATATAAATACCTACTTCGTTTTTTTAGCATTAGAAATTTCGTAAACAAAGAAGCAGGGCTACTGCTTATTGTTACGTAGATATAACATCTGAAACGTAGATAGAAAGCTATATTAACTTTGCTCAACAGTGAACTAAGTCGGTATGTATATTTAAAAAAATATATTAGACGATTTTTAGGTTGACTAGCCCTGCTTCTTTGTTTACGGAATTTCTAATGATAAAAAAAACGAAGTATAAGTACGAAGAATCAAAAAGAAGTGGAGAACCGTCTTTGCTAGTAGACACGGACTTCAGACGCCATTTTTTTTGCTTTTTAAATAAGATCTTTATATCAAAATAATTAAGCAGAAGGAACCGGTTAAGGCGTAACTAATCTTTTTTTGAACTAAAACTTTCGTAAGCACAACACATTGTAGACTTTTAGTCCGGATTTACTTACGGGTGTTGTTATATCGGAAAAGTCCGAAAAGTCCAGGTTTCGCTCCGATCGCAGAGCTTAATCATGGTGAGCATAGACGGAGCTCGCGTCGTCGGCTGCTTGTCTCACACGATATAACTACACCCGTAAGTAAATCCGGACTTAAAGTCCACGTATCTAATCTATTTATTGATCATAGTTTCTAGACTGTAAGTTCTTAAATAGTTTTCACAGTTGTTAAGATTTCTCATGTTCACTTAAAGATAAAAACGTATAATAAAAGAAGTTACGATTTTTTTCCACTGTTGGCGCTAGTTAGCACCGAAGCACCTTAAGCATTCCTCTCGACCTCATGGTCCTGACTCTGGGGTTCCCGCTAGGTAGAATCATTCAGTCACACACTGGTTACCCTCCAGCTTCTCACCATATTTGACAAATTATCATGGTGAAGCTTCTTTGCTACTACGGATACATTTAAGAAGAGGCTATACTCAACTCAGAGATTTAAAATAGTGGCGATTCCAATTGCCTCTCGCTCAGGGGCTATATTGTGTGTGCGAGAGGCAAAAGCCGCATTTTCACGGTCTTAGTGCGCTCGGTTCGAGTGCGCCATCCGAGGAAACTGATGCTTCTGATTGGCTTTTTTGGTGTTGTCACGAAAAACCGTCCAATCAGAAGCATTGGTTTACTCGGATGGCGCACTCGGTCCGAGCGTACGTCATCCTACAACCCAGGAAGGTAAAAAGTAAATTTAGTTGCGAAAATCATGCAGACGATAGACCCATTGAAACCAGTACCAAACGGTAACCAAAAATACTAGCAGCAACTGAAGAGAAAATCAAAACATCAACAAGACAAATCTTAGAGGTAAACGTACGCCCGCAGAAGTGTGATTCATTTCGTAATTCATCCAAAACAGGGTCTCAAGTCTAGTTCTACTTTCTACTAGGTGTGTAGGCGAAGGCGCCGCGGAGACGGCACAAAGATTCGCCGGCGACAGTTTTATTGGTGCAGATAGACGCGTTTTACCAATCAACTTAGATACTTGTGCCAATAGGTTTAGGTTATAAAATCACTACATAGTGTAAAACAAAGTTGTTGTCTCTGTCCGTCCGGCCCTATGTATGTTTAAATCTTTAAACTACGCAATGGATTTTGAAGCGGAAGTGACATTAAGCAATACAGCATTAATACTTATCCAATTAAGTACCTTAAATAGATTAAACCCTTTACAGCAACTAATTTAAATGGATATTAAATACATAATTATAACTCACACTCATAAATCAGCAATCTGAGATTTTTTTAAATGTCTAGTACTAAACTTGAGGACGAACATGAAATCAAAGTTAAAATATTTTACTACACTAATATTATAAAGGCGAAAATTGTGAGTGTATTTGTTACGTCTTTACGTCCAAACGGCTGGAGCGATTTTAATAAAAAAAATAATTTGGTATGGAGTTAGCTGACACCCTGGATTAACACAAAGGCTTCATTTTACTGTGGGATTTTTTTAATACACAATTTATTTTCCCTAATAAACCGCGGGTAACACCGCGGAGCACAGCTAGTCTTTAATAAACTCAAATTGGCAGTCCATTTGGTTGCTTGTGCATTAGATTAATATCGATCATTTTCAACCTTAAGCCTAGCCGATAAGGAAGTATTGACCTTTTTAACATATCGAAATACCTAACTAGTAAATCAGACACTCCAATATTTTTAATGCTAAATAGGTTTGTAACGTGGTAGCATCTGCCATTCATTCGACTTCACTTCACATTCGCTTTCTATAATCGATAGGTGGTTCTAAGTAGCTGCACAAACGGCAGTGACGAAAGCTCCACTGTTGCTTCACACGTGTGGTGTGGGATGGAACCGGCGCCAACCGCATCTAGCCTCAGTCTACATGGCTTAGAGGCTCCATTCATATAGCAGCATTGGGAAATAAATTGGTTGAACGCACAACGTTCAACGATTCATTCATCTGATGCTAAGCACGCAACTTCCGACGATCGATTTTAATTATTCACACAACAAATAAATGAAAGGTCATTGGAATTCTTTAGATTGAAAAACGAGCATTTAGCCAAAATTTTAATCCTAAGATAGCTGCCACAAGGCAGTTCATCGACTAAGGAAAGGTTGGTTTGACGTTAATTAATAAGGAACGTACTAACCGATCATGTAATAAAAGACATGTGGATCTAAAATTGTCATGGGTTTGAGTCATCGCTCTGAAGATGGCTTCTCTCTGTGTAAACACGAAGAGATCATTCACCATTTATCTCTTTCTTGTCTTAAAGAAACGCATCTCTTCGTCTCTTTCTGATAGCATGAGCTGACCTCCATAAATTCAGTTCTGTTAATTTGCACGTCCCATTTGGTAAATACTGTCTGCGCTGATTTCTATTCCAACATCGCCGAACAGAATAGCATTTTAATTTAAGATCATAAGGCAAATATGTTTCAGAGTGCTTAAATTACACTCATCATAACATAAAATTATATATGTACGTTAGCTGCATTAAAATCTAGTTATTCTATTTATCTAAATCACTAACCTGCTCCAATGACGCAGTGCACCGACTGGTAGTTAAGGTCACTAGGTCCCTATAAAGTTTACATTTCAATACTTATCAATACAATTTGATAGCCGGTTTATTTGTATAATCAAGATAAAGTCATACTTGCTTAATAGGATTGTACGTACCTACCTACCTATATACCTTGCATATATTGGAATAATTATGATCATATTTTATTTGTTTAATTTCACATCAAGTAAAATTTACACTATTTTTATTTTTAATGCACTAACCCGTGCTAAGGAACAAATTTAAAAACCTATTTAGAGGCTAAAAATTTCACCCATGCCGGGTATCGAACCCGCAACCTCTGGCTATCCGTACCTGCGCTCTACCAATTGAGCCAATGGGCGACTCACGGCATCAGTGAAATTTCGAACCTCTTTACAATATTCTCTGTATTTTTAGCCTCTAAATAGGTTTTTAAATCAAGTAATGTTATTTGAAAGGTAGGTAGGTGTTGTACTTACTTATACAAGTCCTAGGGCAAATCTCAAAGGTTTCTTAGGATTATGTTACATATATTAATGAATTTATTTTTGTATTTTTATACTTAACTATGTAACAATAGTTTATTAATTCTTCGCGTCTTCCTTCAACAAAACAAGTTAAGTGAGCTAGAGCGAACGCGTTTGATTTGATCTGGATGGTGGCCAATTTGTATAATTGGGTCGTTTGTAGAATTTCTGAAGTCGCTGATACCGCACCGACTAGCCTAGCATGATTATTTAAACTTTACTCTTTTGTCCCAGATTGATACTTCTCTTATTCCTTATGAACCCTTTGAATCTACTGAATCCGAAGAGAAATTCAATGGTTCCTTAATTTCATTCTGAGTGTTTGCACCCGCATCATAGTCATCGCCCTCTTTTAAGTTACATTTTAACGGCACTTATTGAACTCTGATAATATGGACGATAACGTTCCCCTCAATAAACTACCGTTTCCAGCGGAGCGGCGGCGTCGGCAGCGTTTGCGATATTTCAGCTGGTACCTAATCTTATATTATAAAAATCTAGTCGTGTGCTTGGTGCTAATAACGTTTGATTGCTGATTCAGTAGTTTGAATGATTTACAAAGTATCGTGTCAGAATGCAACTATACTTTGTAAAGACGTAAAGACATCTCAGGATGTGAAGCAGAAAATTAAAAGTAGCTTCGTTGTTGATTGCATTGGACATCACATTTACGCAAGACATTCTCTCGCCTGCTTTTCTGAACGCCAAATTGCTCGAAGCGCGTATGTTTACTCAGTTACGAAAGCGTATGTGAAGTAAAACTATGCCTGAGAACATCAAACGTTACACAGATATTCAGCTGAGTTAGTCCGATTTTTTCCTTTATTTCATTGGGCTACTCTTAGTAACACCAAAATCGACCTAAACGTGCCATGTTACTGTCGAAAATTAGTCGCGTCTAATCTTGCTGATAGAACTATACGTATATGAATTAATTGGATATTTTTAATGATATGCCAAGCAGTAGATTTTATTATTAATAGAACATCTGGTGGCTGCGTTGCCTCACGGATGCGCTATTTAGGGCCAGTAACGTAATATTTTTAATGTATCTTTCGGTCTGACAGAAAGCGAGAAATTGAATCATTGTTTGAAATTGTGTTCTCTCTTTTCCAGGTAAGCTTTGATGCGCCGATGAAATGTTTTCAACTGAAAATGTTTTCAAACGCAGTAGGTAAGTATAAGATTGATTTATTTCTATAAAGTTCTTGGTCCGTATTGAGGTTCATTAAGGATATCCTTGCTTTTGACTTCTATCTTTATTGATACCACTCGAGATTTCGAGTAGAGTCAAGCACTCATTAAGGCCCACAACAATGCGGGGCGCGGCACCCGAGGCTATAAAAAATCAAGATGCAGAGGAAGGGAGTGCCTAATTGTTCCAGAAACGTCTCGTCTTAACTACTTATATCGTGCTTCCACAAGTTTTATGGTGGCGCATTTTGAAATCTGAAGAATTCCGAGAAAAATAATAAGAACATGTTAGAATGAAAGATGTTGTGAATGGCAAACTCAAGAATTTCTCGCTTAAGAGGTTTCGCAAATTCCGGAAGAAGATTAAGGACTGAACAACAATCTAATCACTAGCATGACATTCTCCATAAAATTTGAAAGCAATAGCGATAGATTCACTGCAGCACAGTCGTTCATTATGTTCTACCGAGCTTAACACAAACAACATTTATTCATATTGTGTAAAGCTCCCTGATGATAATAATGTCAAATTCCTAACGTTATGCTCTCTCATAAAGTTTCAACCTCTTTTAACCCTAATTCAAATAATAAATCGGCAGTTCCTGATAACCGTTGTCGAATAAATTTTACTGAACTTTGCAAATTATATGAAAATGTAAAATGCGTATTGAACGTAGAATTGCTGTCTGTTCAATCGGCATTATTGAAAACTGACAATTTACTCTATTAATTTAAAAATATGTAATTGTAATTTGGGAAGACTAATGATGTAGGTTCTTTATTTTGCTATCTCGTTGGGTTTCGGCGTCTTGAACCTTCGGTTGCATTTCTCCACGGACGATTAGTGAGCAGTGGCATGATGGTTTTTGTGCTTGATTGACGAATAGTAACGCATGATATACGACTGGTATGAATGAAGCGGTGGTCGCCAAGATTCAGGCCGATAGGCGTGCGCCAATGACGCGCGATTCCGGCGGGTTTCCGCCGCGCCCGTGCCTCACCGCAGTCGCGCGTAAACAATCACCAGATTTGTTTGTAACCAACTCGCTCCCCTCGGCATGCAACGTCAGTGGAATCATGCTTTGATTAACTTTCGCTTTTTAATTTGAAATTTTGAAAATACTCTACGCGTTCCAGATTTTGGAGGTACCGCGAACTAATACTCGAACAAGTTTTAAGCCATTGTTTGACAATTGATTTGCTGAAGGATCTTCCAGGAAGTCTTTAAGATGGATCGTCTTTCAGTTTACGCAACAAAATGCGTCGGCGCCGGATTTCATCATTGCGGAAAGCGCGTCGGGCCATTAAATTGTTTTATTATGAACCCGACGCCATCTTGTGTATTTTTGGCTGAGAATTGGGTGTTGATCTGTTGGGACTCCGTCCAAACAATAATTAGTAGGTGTAACTTTATTTTCGGGCTGTACTGGCTGTTTGGCAAGAATCAGGGATAATTAGTTTCTCTCGAATTCCCATTTATCCATAATTATCCAGAAAGCTACATACTGTTGGATTTATTTACCGATGAAATTAACTAACAATACTTAACTGTGGCGCTAACATAGCGAAATTACTTATTCCTAGTGTAGGTAATAAATTTTTAATTTAGTACATTTATCATTGCGTCGACTCGTCTTGTCAAACAATTCTTCGTGAACTAAAACTGAAATAAATTTTCATTTTACTGTCTGAGCAAGTTGAATGACCGTAGCTTGTTTGTCATTCAATGTCTCGCCTTACGCGCTACCCGCATCACCTGCTTTACTTCTCATCTCTCTAGTTGTAGACACTGCCGCTATTTTTAATCTCACAATTCCTTGGATTATGAATGGGCTGCTGCGGCTGACATCAGGACTTCCACACAACCGTTGCCGAAATATTCCTCACAAATCAGTAAGACTGTTGGATTCCGAAATTCACTATTATTTCGTATCGTGATTCGTACGGATGGAGATGTGACGTAACTCGTATCGCAAAGTATTGAAAACGGGGGTCGTAAAGTGCCGCCACACGCCAATCTGCTCCGTAATAGGCAATGCACGACCGGAGTCGTCGCATTGCATTAACAAGCCTACTTACTTTACTGGACACGCTGCTTTCGAGTTTCGCACCACACTAACTTGGCAGTCAACATAGTTACAAATCAAATAGCCATAGTTAGTCGGGGGCATAGGACTTGATTGGATACGTGCAGAGTATGTGCCTACTGAAAGGTGTCTAAGGGTGTGGCGAGTGTGGGAAGAGTACGTATTACCTGACAATTCAATAGTTGCTCGATGAAGAAATCAATGAATACAGTTGAATGCTAGCATCTTGCTGCCCCTAATTTATTAAGTGTCATATATGGCTGCAAATGGCAGAGTTCTTGTTATTCATCTTAACATTTTACTACAACAAAACCTTACGCTCCGTTTAATTAGCTTTAGGTGAAAGTAACAATGGAGTCTGAGCACTCAAACCGCAACAGCGTCAGTGGTGCTCTGCGGTTGCTGTTGAAATGAGATGTCATTAGCACTCTTTAAGATTTTCACAATGCATCTTGCAATTATGAAACTGTTGCGTAGAAGAAAGCCATATTAACACAGTTCAGCATTGTTTGGACAACTAGAGGGTACTGAAGTTACTATATTGTTCTCATAGTTTCTACCTTATTTTAGTTACTACTGAAACTACACCATTCTCTAAAATTACCAGATATAATTAATTATACCCTTTCCATCCTTCGTTCTTAACACTTATAATCGGGTACCTACATTTTTGAGCAACATTTTCTAACGTTTCCAAGCCTCAACGGGCCTGTCTAGCTGGTGGCCCAGCGTGGGAGACGAGTCAGGAACATCGACCCCGCGCACAACTATAAATATACTTGGATCTTTACCACGCGTCGCGTCGGGAACTCCCTGCCTCGTGTTTGCTGTGCGTGAGTCTTACACTTTTCAGTTCCCGCTTTGATCGAAATTAAATTTCGTGCAATATTTTACATTAATTCTTTCGATAACTTATTTGATGTAGATCAGTATGTATTTTCCTGTTGCAGTGCGATTGTGTCTGCGACTCCTATAAGTAACAAGGAATCCTGGAAAATATGTATTTAATGCATACTGTTAGGTTAATTACTTTCTATCATTGTCTGTCTTCTTTGTAAGGGATGAATCATACCACATTTTATATTGGTAGTTAGCGACTACTATTGTCTGAAAGACATCATATATCATATTTGGTCACGCGCACTCCGCCGTTGTAATTCGTTTCGTCAAAAAGGTCATTGTCATAAGTATCTTTATTGGTGATAGCAATTGAATCAGTTCCACTTGTACTTAATTAATCATCTACTGAACTAGACTGAAGTGAAATTACACGTCCGACTGGAATGAAACAAAGAATTGAAAACTATTTTATCAATTAATTACATAATAATTCCTCGAAAACTTAATGTCAATGACCGCTTAAAATTAATCACTTTAGCAGCTGCCCTTATAAACTAGCAACATGAAATCAGACGATATATATATCATAACAAGCATTGTACAAACGATAAGGGGCTTTTGATGTAGAAACGGAACATGCGATCGTGCCCCTGTTGTCTTCGACACTAGGTCAGGCCTGCTACGCTCTTAAGTTAACGGTATCTTTCAATTCAACACAATCTGGCTCTATATTCCACTCGATCTCGCTGACGTCGTCTTGCTCACACTCTTGCGGAGTGAAAAGAACGGCGAGGTAGGTGCATATTCGCAAATTCAGGCCCAGTCATCGCGTAGTGCATAATATACCCAAACCTTTACTTGACCAACTAAATTTCCAATTACAGCTCAAAATAAGTTTGGTGCTGGCTGAAGTAATAATAGTGTCGTTTCATATCAGCCTTGAACTTGCTTTTGGGAGCCCCGTTGGATTAAACCGTCTTTCATAAAAGTGATTGGACAAATTCGGGTTAAATTAGCACGAACTCAGTGGAATTTTACTTTTAAGCAAAATTATGAAATCAATGTACAATCACATGAAACAATTATAAGCTTTATGTAGAACTTTCGTATAAAGGACCGGGTACCCACTCGGTACGGGCGCTTATACTGATAGAAAATTGTAAGTCCTTGAATATATTAAATAGTAACATAATTTATCGCACAATTTAATCACTTTATCAATGACAGCCATGCATACAAGCGTAGGTTATTTCAATAATAATAGATGCAAACATTTCGAATCATTTGATTGCGTCTTGTTAACTCCGCAGTCACGTTTAATTAGCACGAATGCCTCTGTAGTTTTGAAACTATGACGTCAGCACAAAAAATGATTTGACAATCAGCTGTGGATACAGCTGTCCTTATCTTACATTATGCAAAGCAAAGGGAGGGCAGTTCATCCTCTGACCAAACCCGACAGGCTATTACGTAGTAACCGGCATGCATGACATCATTTTTTTCGTCTGCTAAAGAGATTAGTAATAATGTAAACACATCGTGTAAATTACTTTGACTCTACCTAGCGTATTGTGGGAAGCGTGTTTTTAACAGTGTAAAACTGTTGATCATTAACTTATAATGACAAAAAAGACTCGACCAAAATGTTTAAAGGCACCCGATTGCCTAGATGTGATTGACTCGCTTTTCAGTGTTGGCCAAAACACGGGGCAGTGGTCTACCGTCGTCGTACCTGCTGCTGGGATGAAGTTCCTTAAAACCCCTATTATTATTCAATTGGTTGGATCACTCCCAAGTTTTATTAATACAACTTGACGTCATCATAATACACCATAAGACAAACATCTGCAGTTTTCAGTAAATAATATACATACATACATAACCTTACGCTTGTATCCCAGAAGGGTAGGCAGAGACCAGGGACTGCCACTTACCACGATCCTGACAGATCACCTTCGCTTCATCAACGTTCATACGTCGTTGCATGCACGCACGCCAATTCCGGTAAATAATATATACCTATATTTTACAATTTGTGTACTTATATGGGTGGATCATAGTATATTATGTGGTCAAAAAGTATTGTAGCACTTGTCGACTTCGATCGAATATTAAAGACTATTTTAAAATGTTAGTTGTGTTCATATTGATCACCAGTGAATTTCAGCGTGGTTCCCAGTCAGTCTTCTTGGAATTTGGTTTTGCAGAAACGCTAACGTTCTAGTTCATTGGTTTCTTTATTGTTTTTCTAAATAACTATTACAGTCCACGTAGGAAGTTAGTTTGAGGAAATATATTACAGAATAAAATCGTGTTTTGGAAAATACATGAATTTATTCTTCTCGCAAAGCAGTATGGGACATTATATCCTAGCAATTACTAGTGTGTTGCTTCTGAACAATTGCTCAGCTCAATTAAACCTGAGTGCTATTTCTTGTATATTCAAACTGTTGGGCACGGACAATGGGGATGTTCGTTTCTTTCTTCCTTTTATCTCTGCCTTTGTAACGTTTTCGCTGACTTTTGTTTCCTGTACTAGCTCCACATTTTTAACGCAAGTGTGTCGATGTATTTTGTTTATTTCTGCCTTTTCTAACAGAAATTATTTAGGACCTGTACATAAAAAGTATGTAATTCTCATTTATCAATACAAATGTAATAAAAATTGCACACTTCTTGGTACCGTATAGAAATCTAGTTCAGACGCAAATAAATTATATTAAATCTACGCACAAACGCCGTGAGTTAAATAACTGTTCTGCATCCATTGCAGGCTGACCACAAACGTAGCGTTGAGATCTGTGAACGAAGCGTGTTCTCATAGCACTGTTAGGTATATGCAAACACACCCTTAACTACACTTATATTAGATTCTAAATTGGAGAGGCATCATTCACAAAGAAACATTGTTTCACCGCCTGCACCGACATTGAATTCAATTGCTCTGGCAATAAAAGCTATTTTCGGAATTCAATTGTTTATGGCATCTCGAAGTGTGTCGGGAGTCTGAGTGGTTGCAGACGTCTCATGTTACCATCGTATGTAAGGTGTTAGCTTCAAATGATCAACCGCTCTTTGTATTTAACTACTTACAGTAATTTGTTATGGCAGGCGAAACGGGCGATTACAAAGCTGGGTTAAATAGAAATAGCATTGAAAATGGACATGACAAACGCGTACCTCCTATTATTTTTCTAACTTACCAAGGGCACAATTAGATAACAAGCGTGATACGGATCAAATCGTGTCCTAAAATCATGCAAGTAAAGCTGTGTCAGTTAGTGGATGTTCATTTGCAGTAATGGTAATGTGCACTAAAACGGAGTTAGTACTAAAGGTACCGTAGGCGTTAAATAGATTTGACACTGAGCTAACAATGCGGCCTGACAAAGTTATAGCCGTACGTAAACACTATGCGAGTCGGCCATTGCTGTTACTAGTTGCAGGCATTGTTGTTCCTCATCAGACAAATTGTCTATAAACAATCGGTAGCAAAATACTGCATTTAGCATTAATTACCATTATTATCAGGGCCACCACCACCAGATGCGACCTTGTTATTTGCTTTATAGTTGCTGATCCTTTTATCTCGACACTGTCAGGTTTGTGATGCAATGAGGACGGAATTTCGCACAGGACACTGTTGACTTTATGACAAAGGTGGGCTCAGTGATGATGGTTATATAACAAAGACTCTATTAGGAGTATAATAAGCAACTGATCAAATTCCATGATTAAGGAATTGAATTCTTAAGGTGAAGTCGGTCTCATTCATCCTCTTTTCATGTGTGACACCTATTTTGTTTGTAGATTAAATCACAACGTAAATACGTTCGGTGCGAAATCCTAGGTTGCTATTTGTGTTTTATGACTATCCATTATCCTCTTAACTAATTGGCTGTGTTACAAAACGCAGGACATATAACATTAGATACGCAATATTTTTTCACAATTATTATCGTGCAAACAAATCACAATTACCTACTTACGTGTGCAATCTAGGCATGTTGTTAGCGATCAACGTTGGTCGTGACAATTTGCTATAGAGGGCCTAGCTACAATGGGCCGTATTTTGTGTGAAATATGGCAGCTGTCGTGGACCCCATCGACATCCATCGCCCGGCACTGCATGGCAGCTAACATGATTTATATGGCTTATTATTCTCATATCTCATTTGTTGCTATTCCTTAGATCTTCACGTAGGTACCAATCTCCGCTGATACATTCTGCGTCATGTTCTCACAAAAACTGTGACGTGGTAACTTAGTGAGTTTTTAACACAATCCACATCCGGTGGAGTTAACTGTGAATAATTTGAATATTTGATCATTCCATAAGAGGCCAGCTACGCAAGAGCTAAGTAGATCCATGATTGCTCCGAAACTGTACATACACTTGCATGTTTGCCTAAGCAACAACACCCGTCCAGTTAGCTGACCAAACACGTAACTACCTGTACGTCGGTTTCTCAGTTTCATTTCATATGACCATATAGGGTCAGGGGCTGAGTGCCACCCACATGGTACGAATGTCCATAGTCGTCATCGTGAGGCGGTAACTTCGTCTGACTAAGCCGCGGCGGCGAATGGCTACCTTTGTTAGATGCTGATGATGATTGTATAGTTTTTGCTGCGGTCGTGGGCGGCGCCCGATTCACCTTCGATATTAAGGCTGTTCTCGTAGGTGGTAGAAGTCTGCCTACGTGGTAAGCTCAGGAAGTGTTGCAATGCGTTACGCTTTTATTTTGTCTATGGTTCCGATTGCATGTAGGTGTTTAATGTATGTAGTTCGGTTTATATTTTACTTGGGCACACATAGAGGGTTTTATCTTTTTCCCATAACTGTTCGCGTTTTCTTTCGTGGAGGAGGTGTGAAAGCAAAGCTGCCATAAACGTGCAGTGCTTTCTCGCTGACGGTGTCTGCTTTCAAATTATTTAATTTTCTTAATGTACATCGTTTGGCTTGTTGTTGATGATATAGCATTATGTTTTCAACTGTCTAAACCTGTAATTTAATCGCCTTCCCGACGGCTTTAACTTCACCGCAATATCCTTAGCTTCTGCTTTTAACTGTGACTTGGAATTGATACCCATGCGAACGAAGCTGAAGTGTTTTAGATCAAGCCCTTCGGAACTATTTTAATTTGATATTCGTTATTCAGAGTGCCTCCTTGAACGTTTTACGGTCACTCAAGAAGCCAGCTGAAGCAGTGCCGTCGAATTGTTCATAGTTATTTATAAATAGTGACATAATGACGTGGGTGCAGTACTCGAACGGCTTTAGTAATCAATCAATTTAACCATCTTTTTCACGGCTTATTTGTCACGATGAGAATACATTTAATACAATAAATCCAACATCTAAGATAAGTCTTGAGCAAGTTCGCTCGAAAGCTAACCTGTTTGCTCGAAAGTGTAAATAAGCTACCGTTCGTAAGCGAACGATCTTTTGATTGATGGCGAGCCATTAAATTGTTGTTTGTGGTCAACATTTTAAAGGTTGTTGATTTGATTGTCCAAATCACTCGCTCATTATGTTTTTCCCGACCAGTTAATTTGTCTACTAATGGAATTATATGCGTCTTATCGGGCTTCTAGGATCGAAACTGGCCGATTGAATGGCGATTAAGGTGCTCCGGCGTGCTAATGCTAGCGCCACCAATGAAGAAAAAAATTTAGTTTACTGTTTTCATAATTTGTGTAATATTTAGTTAGAATATTTTCGGGGCTTAATCGCGTAGTAGTAATTTATTGCTATTTTACCTCGACGTTTCGTTACAGCCATCGTGGTCACGAGAAGACTGATGGCTGGCACCCGTTCGCATCTTCGGCTGATAAGGTTTCAGACTTAAAAACCTATTTAGAGGGTAAAAATTTCACCCATGCCGGGATTCGAACCCGCAACTTCTGGCTTTCCGTGGTTTCAGACTACCCTTAATCAGCCGTCACAAAGCACTATTAGGGTTGCGACACACTACACTGACAATGTCGGACGATAAGCCATATAATATTATAGAGAAATCTTAACAACTGTGGCAACTATTTATAGAACCTACAGCCTAGAACCTAGAATCAACAACCATCCTTGGCCTAATCAGTTTCCACCAAAAACGACCGTTTTTAGCGGAAAAAAATTATCATAGGTTCAAGACAGTAAGTTCTAAAAATTGTTGTCAGTTGTTGTCAAGATTTTAGATAAAAACGTATTATAAATTATACTATTTTTTTTAATGCACTAACCCGTGCTAAGGACAACTTTAAAAACCTATTTAGAGGCTAAAAATTCCACCCATGCCGGGATTTGAACCCGCGACCTCTGGCACGGATAGCCAGAGGTCGCGGGTTCTAATCCCGGCATCGGTGGAATTTTAGCTTCTAAATAGGTTTTTAACGTATTATAAAAATAGGTTTTTTTTAATTTCATTCAATTAAGTTTTAATTACTTCTAGGTACTATTGAAATTAATACTACGAAATCAAGGCTCTAAGAAGAAATGAATATAAGATAAGAATATTTTTTAGTATACACCAGGAAAGAACAAACATAAAATTATTACAAAGATTAACGATTGGCGGCCTTATTGCTTAGAGCAATTTCTCTCAGACAACCTACGATGGAGAGTTGGAATTGCCAAATTCGAAATTTAAAAAACCCCTACCGCTCACATTCATACGTAAGTTAACGTATGCTTCCCACAGCGTGCGATGACGAATTTTTGACAAAAAGGCGATTGATTGACGGCTAATCGGGAGACCTTTGAACCTCTTACCTTATTCTTTGTACAATAGGGTCGTAATTCAATTAGCCGACACTAGGCCACGGCGGGTGGTCCAACATGCTCTCTGCCCTATGGTCAATAAAATGCACCAAAGAGAAGGCTCGGTACAGTCGTTATCAAAAACACAATTTCCTTAAGAACGTAATTGTAAAAAGTACATTAGTGATTTTATGTCCATCTCAAACGGTCTGTCTCGGCGCAGCGGTTTGCCACGCTGACTGTAAAACCGAAGGTCTCTGGTTCGATCCCCGGCCGGGTCCAACTAGGAAACGAACTTTTCTAATTTGTCTCGGGTCTTGGATGTTATCTATCTATTTTATTGTATTAATCTACCGTCGCGTTAGCACCTATAATACAAGTGATTTAAGTTGTTACTTTAGTTGTAAGGCTAACGAGATCTGTGTAATATGTCCATGAATATTTATTTATTAAGCGTATTAGGTACTTCATTGTTTAAAAAATATAGTTAGGTATATTATGCCTTTTGGGTATTGTTTCAGTAGAAATGCATACCCATTTGAATAACCCGATCCGTAGAAGTAATCCGTGGTAGTTATCTTGACCTCAAGATTAGTGTTAATTGAAGTGTCTTCTGATACTCAATACACCTACGTGTCAGATTGATGGTTTGACGACGGCGACAGCCCAGACTAAAGATCACTCAGAGCTGGGTAGTACAAATGATTTTACAAAAACCAGGCCCAAAATTACGAAATCCGAAGCAAGTAAGCAAGTATCTGATTGTAGTGTGCATTATAATTTATTTGTTAAGTCATTTATAAACCTACTGATACTCGTGTGATAAACGCGAAAGTTTGTAAGTGTGGATGGATGTTTGTTACTCTTTGACGTAAAAACTACTGAATGAATATTAGCAAAACTTTACAATAATATAGTTTTTACATCAGAATAACACATAGGCTACAATTTATAAAGATATTGTGTCATATTTTTTCGGTGAAATCCGAAGCAGAAAAACTTCATTCGCGTGGAAGCTTCTAGTACAAACGCAGCACATACTGCATGTGAAGATGGTTTGTTTATCGCCGCTGCTGGCAGGCGGATGCCTAAACAGACGCAAAGCTTGCTTTCCGGCACGAAAGCTATATGAACCACGGTTTACTGAGCTGTTGTACTCGGATCTCGGACCCAGCTTTTGTGAAATTTTGCTAGCTATCATAGCTCCTTCACCGCAGATATCAACCCTTTGTATGTACCCATTGCTAAGTACGGGTTCTCTTCCTGCATCGCAGGAAGGTTAGGCCATACTCCACCACGGTGGCCAAGTCCAGGTTGGTGTAGGATTGTAAGATAGAGGCGGCTCTCAGAAGTTATCAAACCGCCCAAGAGGCTTCTAACATGGCTTAACGATTACCATTACGTGACAGCAGGCACCATCGGCTTAGCGGGCCTTGCGAAGCACGGAAGCACTCGGAAAAAATGCCACTAGCGGTAGTCACGGGACGGTCACCCATCCAGTATCTGACCGCGCCTGTTGTAGCTTAACCCGAGTAATTGATTCCTGTCACTCAGTTCCACTAGGCCACGAGCATTTCTTTACCGCAGGATAACGGCCAATATGCAGCATAAGCCTACCAATAGTATATTTTTCGCATTAGTGGTATAATATCTGGTATAATTGTGTAAACGGTGCCTTGCACTCCATTGTGTGCAGCCGAAACATCTCCAAAAGAGCTAGATTGGCTATTTATAGTGGCGTGCTGGTCCCAACAGTATGGTAGCGAGACTTTGGTGTGGCAAAAGAAGCAAGAAAGTAGAATTAATGCAGTAGAAATGAGGTCCTTGAGAAGTATGTACACATACTTCTCTGTATGTGTTACTTTGAATGACAGGATACGCAATGTCTGATGATTAGAGAACGTTGTGGACTGAAAGAGGATGTAGTGACTAGAATTGAGAAAGGAATGTTGCATTGGTTTGGACATGTGGAGAGGATGAAGGAAGAAAGATTGACGAAACAAATATATATTACGAATGTGAGTGGAAGGGCTGGTAAGGGACGTCCCAGACGGACATACATCGACCAAATAGGGAATGTATTAGCAAAGGGAAAGATAAAAAGTACCGGAACCGGCGTGCGTGTATATATGCAACGACTTATGAACGTTGATGAAGCGAAGGTGATCTGTCAGGATCGTGGCAAGTGGCAGTCCCTGGTCTCTGCCTACCCCTCTGGGATACAGGCGTGAGGTTATGTATGTATGTATCTGGTATAACTGCTATGAATTTTATAGGAAAAACGGTCGTTAGTCAGTAACAGTCACAGCCCTCCATGTACAGTCTATTTATTCTTACTTGTCTAATTTTGTAAACAAGATTCTAACCTTAAAATTGAGATTAGATGCCTAAAATATAAATTTTCTCGCAAATTCATGAACTATCATGAACTAAGTTTATAAAATTGGCAGCGTGTTATCTAAAAGAGAGTTCCAGGTTACTTCATTTTAGAAATATGGCAGTTTTGGACTAAAAAGTCACAGTTTAAGGGTAGAATCTTGTCTACTAAATTGGACAAGTAAGAATAAATAGACTGTAGTTCTCATGTTTTGACGCATAGGAAAGTGTGGGTATCGCAGTGAAAAGTCTGCCTTAGGATAACTTTAAAGACCACAAAAAAAGTTTGAGGTGTTCAAATAATTCTCCTATATTTGAAGACATTTGAATGAAGCTGTTTTAGAAATGATCGTCCTGCTGGTTGAGAACCTCTGCTATGAAGCTTTTAATTGAGTCTGAAAATACAGTATGTCTGGCCTCCGTTTGACCGATAGCAAACAATTAGGAACGGGGCCAAATCTTATTATGTCCACACCCCTTGTTAACGGCCAATGTAAATAGAGACATAACTTAGTAGCAGGAAAGTATCGCTGCTATCGAACCGTCCAGAATAATTTAACGTAACTGTCGTTGCATTTAACACACTGAAGAATGTAAGCAATAGTTTCGGTTCATTGTTTTTGTGGTAAGTAGTATTTGTTTCTCTGCCATATTTACTACAGGATTCAAATCCTGTAGTTAACTTCGAACATTTCAACGACAGTTTCACTGATAATAACCGTAACGAACGTCATATCTACATTAATTCTGAAGAATCTACATGTGTCGTTTGTTACGGTTATGATGTGTAGTTAATTCTTTAGAATTAATCTAGATTAATTGTTAAGAATGAATCTAGATCTGTCGTAGTAAGCTACGGCTTTGCATGGCATTTGTACGAAAAATATGTCATGCAATTATCGTATCGCCAGTGTATACTGTTCATTGTCATATCATAACTTGATAATAACTGTCGGAATAAGCTCTTCACCAAGGCCGCAGTTCACCTACAGCTTTCGATTACGTCATTTTTGCTGACGAAAAATTATCGGGTAGGCTCCCGTGTTAGTACCTATTCAGATTGCGAGATACAACGTGAGCGATATACCGCACACTAGGCGCACCCGCACACGAGGTACTATAGCGTCTCTTGTCGACAAGTAAACTTGCTCTGTGTAACTCGCTGGGCCTAGATTCTGCTAAGGCATTGTGGCGCAATGAAAACTGCATGGACATGGCGGTTTAATTTCGTTGCTGCTTCAAGTCATCACATACCTCAAACTGTCGAGGCGTCAATGGTATGAAAAAAGACCCCACGTGACCCTACCATGTATCTGTCATGGTACTACAGTGCACTAACAGAATCTATGCCCTGGTGTGTTGCCGCGGTTACCATGCATTTCTTAAAAAGAAGAAAAAAATCACTCAAACTTGAATGCTTTTAGTCGGTTCTCCAGCTGAACTCTGTTGCTGCCTTTACACTGGCAAGCTTTCCGTCCCGACTGACGTCATCCCTCTAATCTGGCTTATACCTACTCTCCGTTATACTCAGGACGATGATGTGACGTAAGAGAGTGTGATCATCACACAGATGTGATGATGCTGGCCCGTTGAGAAGATGACAGGGCATTATGGGTGGGTTATGCAACTAACCAGTTGCATTCAGATGTTGCAAAGCTCCCTTCGTTGAAAAGTACATATGTATTGTAGTACACAGTAATGTAATAGGTTATCCCTCTGTATTCGCCGGCCAAGAAACAATGACAACGTTTCATAGCGCAGCCGTTCGTCTTAGCTTTGAATATCTTTGATCTAAGGATGGCTGAGCATGATAGTCTCGATATAGAACACTGATATTTTGTTAGATAGAAATTTATTGTTAGATTTCTTAGAGACTTATTCGATAAATATCGGGTGTTCTTACTAAAGCTCTTCTCACATATTTACCATTAACGGCTTAGGAGAACTTCATTTAACCTTGTTTGCATGAAATGCAGAAATGCAGTTATTAGGTACCTTGATATTGTTAAGGCGTTTTTAAAATAAAGTAATTCCAAATGTCAATACACAAAACATCGCGATCCCAAGCTTAGCGCGGATCTTTTGTACGTACTCTCCGTTCTGTAAACACGCCCAAAGGACCGTGTTATGGACACGTTGCCCATTTTGGTAGTTTAAAAAAAAACATGCTCTAAAAATCATCAAGATGAAGGAAAAACAATTGATTTTTAAAATATTATAAAAAAATCCAAACACTAAAAATCATGAAGATGAAGGCAAAACATAACTATTTTTAAACATCACATTTGTTTTTGGTGTTCTCGTTTCCGTAGCATCCGAATCGGGCGATAGCACTGACTCGGCATTACTAATTTACCACTGTAAAAGACGGCGTGCTTGCACTTTTCAGGAATTATTTTCATGTTTCGAAACAGAATCAGTCATTTATTGTTACATAATGTACACTCTTATGTAGCTTAAATGCGGCCCACTGCATGTGACTGTATCTCAAAGAGAGATTTAATATTATCCACTTATAACGACCAATACCGGACTAAACCTAAGGCGATAGCGAAGTAAACATTTAACAATACTTAATTACTACTAGTTACATAATATGTACATAGGGGCCTTGTGATATGGGCTTAACTACCACGCGTGCCCACAGCGGATTTGGCATTAAGTATGTGAACACCTCAGACACTCAGATTTTCTTACGATGATTTCCTTCGCCTTTAGCGAATGTTACTGCTAATACAACTTCGCAAATATACGTTACTTAGAAAACAAAATCAACAATAGGTTTCAAACCCCCGACATCAATATATAATATAAACCTTACGATAAAACTGTCTAGTAATCATCTAAAAACCTATTTAGAGGCTAAAAATTTCACCCATGCCGGGATTCGAAGCCGCGACCTCTGGCTATCCGTGCCAGCGCTCTTCCAATTGAGCTAATGGGCGACTCACCGGCATCAGTGAAATTTCGAACCTCTTTACACTATTCTCTGTATTACGTACAGGCAGCGACATCTGGCTTAAGTAAATTGCATCACTTACAGCCCCGACTACCTACTTTGCAGTTAAGTTTTTACATCGGAATGATATCACTGTACCCACATGATTATACTATTTTTATTTTTAATGCACTAACCCGTGCTAAGGACAAATTCAAAAACCTATTTAGAGGCTAAAAATTTCACTCATGCCGGGATTCGAACCCGCGACCTCTGGCTATCCGTGCCAGCGCTCTTCCAATTGAGCTAATGGGCGACTCACCGGCATCAGTGAAATTTCGAACCTCTTTACACTGTTCTCTGTATTACGTACCGGCAGCGACATCTGGCTTAAGTAAATTGCATCACAATTTCGGGGCTGTAAGTGATGCAATTTACTTAAGCCAGATGTCGCTGCCTGTACGTAATACAGAGAATAGTGTAAAGAGGTTCGAAATTTCACTGATGCCGGTTAGTCGCCCATTAGCTCAATTGGAAGAGCGCTGGCACGGATAGCCAGAGGTCGCGGGTTCGAATCCCGGCATGAGTGAAATTTTTAGCCTCTAAATAGGTTTTTGAATTTTTCCTTAGCACGGGTTAGTGCATTAAAAATAAAAATAGTATAATCATGTGGGTACAGTGATATCATTCCGATGTAAAAACTTAACTGCAAAGTAGGTAGTCGGGGCTGTAAGTGATGCAATTTACTTAAGCCAGATGTCGCTGCCTGTACGTAATACAGAGAATAGTGTAAAGAGGTTCGAAATTTCACTGATGCCGGTGAGTCGCCCATTAGCTCAATTGGAAGAGCGCTGGCACGGATAGCCAGAGGTCGCGGGTTCGAATCCCGGCATGGGTGAATTTTTTTGCCTCTAAATAGGTTTTTAAATTTGTCCTTAGCACGGGTTAGTGCATTAAAAATAGTATAGTAATCATCTATTTTTGTTGATTTTGCAATTTGTTGTAAAACGTAGTGACTGATACACATCATCAAAGTGGTCTCTTAGCAGACACCCAGTAGAATTGATAAGATGATAAATTAATTTAATGTTTTATTCTTTTCAGGTAAGACTGAAAGGCATGCAAGAACGTACCAAGGTGGTATCCAAACGAAACATGCAGCATCCCGGAATGAGCAGCCGTGGGTAGAGTATGGCATAACCTTCCTGCAATGCAGGTAGAGACCCGTGCCCCAGCAGTGGAGACAATAAGAGTTGATAACGAAACGAAACATCGCGCTTAGAGTTATGCATCGAATGCCTCTCTCTGACTTTGATCACTGTCGTCGTCATCAGGCTATACTACTCCACTGCTGGACATAGCCCTCCCCTAAAGAGCGCCACGTTGTGCTATCATAGGGGGTAATGCCCATAATCCCCACGCTGGGCATGCGGGTTGGGGATCGCAGTTTGGTGGGATTGAACTGCAGGGGGCGCTGCTGCCCACCCCCCCGGTTTGTGTCCCTTAGTCGCTTTTTACGACACCAGCGGGAAGAATTAGGTTGATGCTATTCTCTAGGCCAACACCACACAGCAACTGTAAATATTAATATATCCTACACCCCTTAGACATTATTTTTTATGGGTTGCTATCAAGTTTTGGCCATGCACGTTGCTTAAGAGTCTCCCTCGAGTAGCAATGGCAATTTTATTTACAAACGCCATGACTTATCGCCAATAGGTTTAGATTGTACAAATAGAGCTTCACAACGGAGGTGTTACAACTGAGAAAAACAGAATACAAAATAGCCTCGCAACACTTTTCACAGAAATTATTGTCAGAGCTATATTTTTTTTATATATTCTACCATTTCTAACCACGGTCAAACCTCGATTTATGCCATTTAAACATAGTTCAATTTCGATCCGGCATGTCGTTTTTGAATAAAAACGAAACTTCCTTTGTATGGGAATTGCTCCCTAAGGAACCGCCTTAAGCAAGTAGCATGGTTTGGACTTGAGGATCGGTGAAGCACATGCGATCTGTACCTACTGATGTTCGGCCCGTCTAAAGCTGGGTACTGACCAACGTTACGACGTGTAATGTCACATTCGCCGACGGACGGGTGAAGGGGTACGTCCACTCGGATCACAGTCGCAACGGATCACATCAAACCAAGCAAAATATTCCACTCGGATCATGTGAACCGAATTAACTACATTTTGATTAGATTTTTTCCATTCGGATCACACCAATTAATCGTAGTAGGAAGGTAATCGATATTTTTTAATAAATGAAATATAATACAATTTCTCACCATAACTATTGTATTATTAATTTAAAATCAGTGTCAAGAAACACAAAAATCAAGGTTTTTATATGATTTACTTTCCTAATTAACAAATAGTTGAGAAAAAATAATACGAAATATCATAAAAATATATATTCAACGATTAGGCGTAAATATTTATTATTATTTATTTATTAATATTGTTAGGTGGAATATATTTAGACTATGAAAGATACATACTTATCATAAAAAATATCGATTACCTTCCTACTAAGATTAATTGGTGTGATCAGAATGGAAAAAAATCTAATCAAAAAGGTTGTCCATTCGGATCACATGATCCGAGTGGAATATTTTGCTTGGTTTAGTGTGATCCGTTGCGACCGTGATCCGTTTCTGTAATCCGAGTGGACGTACCCGGCTGGAGCACTCAACCTACTGCACATTCGCTGTTTTCCCCGTAACACTACGTACTGACAGCGTGAATGCTCGCATAACATGTTACATTACAACTCGTAGCGTTGGTCAGTACTCGACTTTAAGCATCTCGAGCCTACGAGAAGGGTGAGAAATTCAATGCGCCTGCGAGAACTATAAAAGATTAGACACCTTTGGCTAGCCGGCCTATTGTAAAAGAGAACTGCCTAGTTATATTAGTTTGTGATTGCTGAAACGGTAGAGTATAAGTAGGGAAAGGTCGAGATCTCGAGAGATCAGGAATTCGATCTCGGCCAGATCTCGACATTTTTGAGAGAGGTAAAAAATTCGACCCATGCCGGGACTCGAATCCGCGACCTCTGGCTAACCGTGCCAGCGCTCTTCCAACTGAGCTAATGGGCGACTCACTGGCATCAGTGAAATTTCGAACCTCTACAATACTCTGTATTACGTACAGGCAGCAACATCTGGCCAAGCACGTTTTACCCAAACATCCTTGCATCTGGCTGAAGTAATTTGCATCACTTTCAGCCCCGAGTACCTACTTTGCAGTTAGGTTTTACATCGGAATGATATCGCTATACCCACATTCTTTTTAGTGCACTAACCCGTGCTAAGGACAATTTTAAAAACCTCTCTCTCTCTCTCTCTCTCTGTCATGAATCCTGTTCTGCTTTGATATCCTTGTTGGTTACTTCGGAATGCAACTCATCGTCATCGGTATCACTACTCTCGGGGAACTTTATTAGCATGCCACGATTATAATTCAGTTTTCACTTCGCAGTAATTTCATTCGTGACATTTTGCCGCTAGCCAAAATGCTTTCGGCCGAAATTGTGGCCTGACGTATCGTGATTAATGAACTTCGGCTTGGCGATACATCTTTGACGCTAGTAAATTAGGATCATCTTGAAACCGCGTAGCATTCACACATATGGATGTGAATGCTACGCGGTTACGAGTTAGCGGTGCTCCATGTACGTCTCCATGCTCATGTGACGTCATGTACGGCGGCAGCGACATTGTAATTAAGTACCTATGTAGCAAACCAAATATGTATACAACGACTTATTTAAATATTACAAAACAGCTTCTTCAGTTTTGATAAATCAACGGCTTCCTGTAAGAAAAACATGAAATAGTAAAATTTTTCATGTAAATCTACCAAGTGAAAGTATTTTTTATGTTGTCTCCATAAGATGGGTGTCCCACCGCAGGGAATTGAGTGTCAACCATTATTATAAATAGACTGATACGCTTTAGTAATATTTGTTGAAATTATCTTATGAGCAATTTCACCAATTCCTTAGATTTCAAGCGACAGAATACCCACTTTGTAGCTTCCTCCAGATCGATTGAGTTTCCGCGACGCATTTTTCCTTTCCTTTTGAGAGTATTAGTCAAGGATCATTAGAGTGTTTAAGTTTAATAGTCTAGTTCAGTCTTATTTACTATTTTGCTAGTTCAATCTTATGGCCTTACTATCTTGTCCGACGCCGCATAGAGCTGCAAATGTTGCAAATCATAGCAAGCTAATCAAGCCTTATTGGAAAAACATAATTAATTAATCTGCTTTATTAATTATCTCTTGCAACGTTACTTTTGACGTTTTAACACAGAATGCTCTTTGAAAGTGAGGTTCCATTCGCCTTGAGAATTTATAATCATTGAAAAATTTTAATAATCAGTAGGCGGATCATAAACTAGACATTATTACAGCGTGGTAGAAGTAAACACTGTTGTTTTGTACGCCATTAACGATGGAAAATCGTATATTAATGGCGTGCGGTTTTTAACAGCAAGAAATAATAGTTAATCTAACCAAATAGGTTGATAGTATTTGCAAGTCAGTTCCAGTCGTGTACAAATAATGATATGCTATTGCATGCGCACTGAGTACTTTGATGGAAATAATATTCAGTTGTCGCCGTGCCTATAGCGTATACATTGTGGGCGTACCACCTTAACGCTACAAGAATTATCAATCAATGGGTTGACTGACAACCGATCGTTTTGACTGTCAAACCAATATGCCAACAGATGCTGCTGTTAATTTGCATGTGGACAGATTTGAAAATGTCGCTATAGGTACCACCACAGGTACATTCTATTAAAGTACTTTATTCTTTACACAAAATCTGTATGTATCCGAATCACCATATATTCGAAGCCATGTTTTTGGTGTTGTGTGAGTTTTTATGTAAATTCACGAGGCAGGGGTCTTACTGCACGTTTGTTGACTTACAACGCTCCCCCACTACAGCAGCTGCTTACTTACGTGCTCACGCCCACTGCAGTCTTCTTCTTTTGGTTGGTCCATCCCACGCGCAGAGGTGATGAAATTTGGCAGCCTAAGCCTAGTCAATTCAACAAACATGTTTGCATTGCCTTCAAACTTTACCGTCAATTTAGCTTTCGCCCCTCCGTAGTTTTGCCACACGCAACGGCAGTCGATAAAACAATATGTAGGTACGTCACCGAGTTCTATTGAAGCGACACTTGCTCGTTTTACACCTTCCTTTTGACCCCAATATTTCCACAGAGGAGTTAAAACAAGCGTTACCGGAGGCTATAAAGTTTCTATCATGCATTCTGCTCGTCTTATGGCGCATAAAACTTTTAAATCATCAACACGTAATACCAAAGCTTCTTCATGTTCCATTATCGCGTTAATATACACAATATATCTATTTTAATTTACTAAAATTAAGCAAATTTACGCCGATCTTACTGTCTCCGTTTTCAGGTCATGTGATGTTTTATAGAATCTTGGCAGCGAGTTTGCTCATAAAAAGTAAACCCAACTTTTCTTGCTGTAAACCGACAAACAAGACGTCCTATTTACAGACGAGCGGGAGTAAACCGTGAAAAATAAATATTAGGCGATAAATCAGTGAAAATGCTTTATAGCTATAATAAAAGAACCGTCAACTGCGGACAGTGTTCAGAGAATAAATAGTTTAGGACGTGGCCTGCATTCTGAAAACGCAGCTGCGAAACGCCTATTGGTTCAGCTCTAAATTCGACACATTTAGTTGCTCTTAACTCGGACGCTTATTTGCCCGAAACCAACTCACGTAAATTTTGTGAAACAACCCATAAATTCGGTTCTGTTTTGAATGAAACTTGGTGTTTTAGTCTTGTTTGTTTTGACAACTAGTTGTGGGTAACTATTACTTACTTCATTCCATAAGGCCTGTAGGCTACTCGGATGCGTTCCCGGCCGGTGCAAACTGCGCCGCATAAAGTGCCGTTAAGTTTTGTGAAACTGGCCGTGTAAGTAGCAGTACCGGCCTCAGACCAGTTGTTGGAAAGTTGAAGATAAATTCAACGTCGCCTTTAAGCCAGCAATTTTCAGACCAAAGTGTTCTCCGTCATAAATTGCACTTTAAAGTAATGGAGCTTGCATAAGAGAAGCTAAGATGTCAAGCGTCAGTTTCCAATATTCCAGATGCAGATTTCACTTCCGTTAGGCATTCAATTGCAAATGTTTGTCCCTGTCAATTATGCAGCGAGCCACTGAATTAGTCTTCCCAAAGTATCACTTGAGGCGTGAAATGTCTCTCATGGTTAGTTTTGTTGATAGATATGCAAATTAACTTAATATTTTCATTCACACTCTAACTTTTGGCAAATATACTGCCCGCATGACAAATATTTGAGTTCTCGATATTATTCATGATACGATACGACATTCGGTTTCTTCTCACAAAATGTTCTGTTATTTTTCGCTTGGACTGTAAAAACGCAAACGCTGAACATAACTTCACAATTCACAGGCCCCGTGGTAATAATTAAACCTTCTATACATTACAGTCGATCATCATAGATAGTATGGTTGGGAAGTTATCGTAACCCTATTGACAAAAAGAGAATTGGATTTTAGATTATGAACAATAGCTACTTAACTTTAACAGAACACATTGTCACGGTGGCTGCCAATACAGTTTCACTAAAGAAATCTATATTTTTGGTCGAGCTTTCATATATGCGATTGGAACTTTAGAATAGGCCATCAGTATTCTAATACCATAATCGGCTGGCCCTCTGTCCGTGCATAGATTAAGATATCACGATAAACCAGCAGCCTCTGCGATTCAATCACACTGTCAGGATAAAACGCATTCGTTATAGCTGACATTTTCAACTGGTTTCCATTTTGAGTATCCAAGAAGTTGCCTTGGAATGTTCTTGACACAATTTGACGTTTTGCATTTTAGTATAGAATTAAATCAGAGAATTAACTACAGAGCTTTGCTTCTTTAGGGTTCCAGACACAAAGGGGACCTTACGGGAATAAAAAATCTATAGATTTAGGTTCGGAAATCGGGCGTATAATTCTCCGGCACATTTTTATGAGAATCTTGTGTTTGCGTCTCGCTTATATTATCCTTCCTTAGTCATCGACGTAAAGTATTTAAAAATATAGTAGGTATTCATGACTCACCTAAACGCTAATTTCGTCACCACCATTCCGTGCCGTAGAAGCCTATTATTTACATGAAAGTTTAAAATTCATATGGTTCTCTATAAAATACCGATACAAATCAAACAATATACATACATACATACAACGCTAAAAATCCACAAAATAGATAATTATAAAATGTTAAGTACATCCAACACACTCTTCACCAAAATACGTGAGTGCTTAAAAATATTAGGTAGGTACTTGTTTACAAATCTGACTTTCATTCATAATGACATTATGTGACAGCACAACACTATTAGACGATATGAAACTCATCACTGTCGATAGGAAGTCGCCTAAAACTCACCGCTCTTGAACCTCGCTCCTTCTTCTCCTTCTTCAAAGACACCTACTTAAACATATTTATTGTTTCTTATCATCGATTTCAATAGAATTAGCATCGGACTACTTAAAAATCTATTAAATGTTGATTAAGAAACATATTTTATGAGGATTAATATGTCAAGAGGTTTACGGGGTAATCTTTACTGTGACGCCTTTGTAATGTTATGCAATAACGGGTCTGTGTATCGTCGCTTTCCCGTTTAAGTCTTCATAACTCAAGATGCGGCATAAACACCAGAAACATTTGTTACTACCAAATATCATTGTGATAGCACTCTTCAGTACAGCACTTGGACGGTATTATTCTGGTTTCCGCTAAAGGCAAGCCGGTTACTGCTGCCTGATTGTCTGTATACCATTCATCATTCTGTAGTGATGCATTTCGATGTTTGTCTTATTTGAACGCGTGCACTGCTATTTTTAAACCACTTAGTGAATTGATTTTGATTTGTTGCTCCCTTATAGGGAGATTTAGTGCAGATATTGTTGCATGTGATGCATAAATGCATTGAGCTGGTCGTATTGACTAATACAAACTGACTATGAACCTGACAATGGGTAGAAAACGTCCAGTAAGCGAACCCCCACATTACGGGTTTCATTTGTTATTAGGTAATTGAATTTGTCAAGCCAGTATCTTTTGACAAATGGTCGGGTGCGGCGTTGTGTCTATCAAGAAAACAATACAACAATCCGGTCCACACCGGATACGTTCGCTCTTTTGTCTTCTGATAATACTTGTCCACTAACTTCTACTGGTATTGTTTTTCTGTCTTGCTTTTGCCGATTCCTCAATAGTTAACTAAACTGGCATAAATTTGGCAACTTCTCGGACCATTAAGCTGATTTTACCCTCATTATCTCAGAATTTATTAGCGACTATTAGTCCAGTTTTGATCGGTTGCGTGATCTGAACTTAGACTGCGCCGACCGCCGACGTATGTAAGGCAGTCGCAATCTGACCGTGGCGGACCATTCACGCATCGTTGAATGGCGTGAGAATATTACGCTTGGGAATCTACCAATTGTTTTTCTTTTTACATTTTATACCTATTCCTAGTAAAATCTTAGTTCTACTATAACTTTTTAGAATGTTTCAACAACGCTTAGGAAATTACTTTCCTTCACCTAATAATGAAGTAATAGTATAACTCGTAGTATAAGTGGACAACCCTATATTACCTCGGTTTACAGTCTTTATTACTGATACCGCACATTACTCCGTCTAGACTGCACATTTACACCAGATGCACATAAACGTCACGCCTATTAATTGCTTATACAATATCACCAATCAACACTTAGGCGGTGGAAGACCATTTAAACGATTTCACAGTCTGATGTCAAGAACGAAAGTGATTCCGAGAGAGATACTGAACGTCGGTAAAGCGCTGTCGTGTGTTTAATGTTGTAGTGCAACTGTACATAATGTTATGTTCTGTTCGCTCTTATGAATTATGTAGATGATTGTGTTTACTGAATGCGATCTGGTGAATGTGTTGTAATTGTTCGGTATATATGAATTAATATAAATACTAGTTTCCTCGCTTGTTTTGAAGTTGTAGACTCTTTAGTCTAGTCAAGTACCTACATGCTTAATTTCCTAAACTATTCAGATGATTCTTATACCTACTCTTTAGTAGTTATTGTGATAATTTTACTGCCGATCAGATCGTAAAAAGGAGCATGGGTGGTCAAGCATTTGTGGCTTGAACCAAGCCAAGAGAACGCACTTAATCCCACCAAAACATAAATATAAAAAATAACGGACCACCTTCTCGTCGCAAGAAAATACATGATATACAATAAGAAATGCATGACGAGCAAATAAATAAACACCCCTAACAAAATGTATAACTATGTATCTGTAACAGATTTAATAACTTAATACATCGTGCATCGTCTCAATTTAGTACCCTGGATAACCTGATATATATATTTTTATTTTGGAAGTTTTTCAATGTTTAACACAATTAATATTCCTATTTTTTTTTAAGATTGAACCTAATTAAAAGAGCCTTACACTTTTGATGACGTATACTGATACGTCATACTGACTGCAGTAGGTATGTGCCAAAAAATTGTTATTTTTGGATCTCTATATCTTGAAAATTAAACTGAATTAAATTTTATGTAATATTTCTTTTCAGTTTCCTAAACGCTTCTCCGAATTTTCAGCCCTGTAACATATCTGGTTGCGAAGGTAATAAAAGGTCATAAAGGGCTCGCATCGGTATGTTTCATACTTACACAATGCGAGCCCGCCCAGTTATTGGCTCACTCATATGTGCCTAGATAGTAAGGCTTAACTACACCACGTAATTTGAACTGGTTATTTGGGGTGAATAAATCTGGAATGAGATTTTAAATCGGTCTACAGTGTAAGGAGCTCTGTGATACCGTACCTTCTTTAATATCAAGAACGTCTAGTGGCCTAACATATACTCACTTAGCTGCATTGTAGACATTGACAATGGAATAGAGATTGCATTATCTGGAACTAGAACGCGTACACACTGCATTGCCGTATAATAATAATCTTGGGAGAAATCCATTTCAATACAGTGACCAGCCCTGATTTGTTGTGCCGTTTTATATTTGTGACACTTTCAAAGATCGCTACTATTTTGAGATCGTTGTCGACATATTAAAATCAACCAGTGGGCAAAACATACAAGAAAAATATTATAGCTGAGTCATTCGATTTAATTTTAATCTATTGTACAATGCAAGCCTAGGTGGTCCCGAACTGTAGGTAATGCCAGTAACATTTGTCACACACAGGCACGCACTCATATGAAATAGAATAACTGCTCTTATACCTACTGCTAGAGTTATATTCAGCAGAACCTAATAACTGAAAATTTTCGATGGTTTATGTTTTATATGCATATTCTTAAATTGTATATAATATAGGTACTTACATACGATTATATAAATTTATATCATATTATACAAATCAATAACGAATAACGCCTGAACGGTATTCAGACATCAGGGTTTCGACTTGCCACGGTCCTGACAATCAATTCGAACTTCGGTTGTCTTGAAATCAACGAATCTCCCGAAATTGTATTCAAGGCGTGTGTTGTTGTTAACAGAAAAAAATGACACTGTTAATAGAGTCTTGTGGCCTATCCCTGAATCCGTTAATGCTTAGTCTAATAGGCCGTAGTTAATAGATATGACAAAAGTTGCGTCGATAAATTTGAATAGCTGCTGTGAGTAGACATTGTTGTTCTCCGACTTAACGTCGAAGGCAGCGAAAATTTAATTACGACCCGATGGCTAGCACTATGATATATTGTTGTTGGGGTATGCATCATAATCATAATTAATCTTCTAAACATGAACTGTGACTATAGGCTCGATATTGCTCAACATTCACGCTACATGCCTGTTAGAATAAAGAATTAACTTCAAGTCATGAAAAGACAACCCTTCAAATACGTATTCCATTATTCAACCTCCCACCATACACTTGTAGTGTGACACATGGACAGCCTCCAAGATCACCTGTGAGTCAAGCAAGACACAGCCTCTATTATGTACTGCCTTTGTTTTTCTTTTGGAAGCGTCATTCGCTCACAATCTGACTAGAACTGAGTCGTTTCTATTGTCTGACCGTCCATTACAAGTGTTTCGACACCCGTCAACGTCCGCTGTTGTGACAAGCTTAGAAATATGATTTTCCTTCCCGAGGTGTTGACATACCACGAGCGCATTTATTTAAATATAAGTATAATGTATCCAATTTAAGTGTGAATAGTTTTAGCTGAATAGCTAAGGAAATTTGAGTTATAAAAAAAGTACAGAAAATGCATTGTATGCGATGTCATTTCCATAGCATACATTCGCTTGCCAACCAAGATGCATTGAGTTGCAGGATTAACTAGGCGGAACTTGAAAAATGCAGTTTTAGCACCGCGAGTGCTGCACATGCGATGACACAACATTTCTTAAAGCTCGTTTGCGGTGTAATCAAATGCCAGTTACCTCTTTGAAATTATCTTGATGGCCATTATTCAAACGGAGACATAAAACACCGCTTATTTCGATTCTGAGGTTTCCATCATCAATCATAACCAAGATGAAATGAAAACGTCAAAGTATACGACAAACGCACTTGTTTAATCTTGATAAGCATTGATAGTATACAGAAGCTGTTAGATTTGTTGGTAAACGTCGAGCGATAACTACGTTTTAAAGAAACTAGCAATTAAATGCATAATCCTGTGTCGATCACAACGTCCTGGGTTAATGGTATGTTTACTCCGAGCAAGCCTACCTCCCGTATAAGGCGTGAAAGCTCGGTGCGGACGCATTGTCGTACGCCTCTTGGTTTGGTCATGCGGACGCACGCCTCGGTAAATGTGCCGTTTGCTTGCCCACATGTGTGACCCTTAAATTGCCACAGATTGGATTATGACACGTACATTTTTCCTTTTAAAGCGCTGGATATATCTTGACAAACAAATCTTAAAAAAAGTATATCTAAAGGTGTATTGTTATGAAATAATTATGTAGTTCGATAAAAATACAGAGCTTGCTTGTGTCAATTTGGTTGGCACTCTTTTTATGCAGATTACTCCAAAACATATGGCGTTGGCTCGCTCTGACGGTTGAACATTAGTAACTGAGTCATGGATGTTCTTATCTGGCTAAGGAAGTGGTTATTAAGAAATATAACGTGACTATTAAATCTGTTTATGATGCGCGTTTTCAAGAAACGCCTTTGGCGATGTCGGTGTCCCATTGATGGTTGCATGTGAACCGTTCAATCATAATATCGATAGCAGACCCGCAATAGGATGATTGCATCAGCTCCACCTAGGAGGTCGGTGGAAGATAATGCGTCATCCAGTCACAGTAGATCATCAATAATATGTCAGTTTTCATGATGTCATACAATGTCCTTTGAGAACCGATATTTATGTTAAACGTTTCACAGGGTCTTTGTTTTAAAACGTATGATATAATTTTGCAAGATTAAAGAATTGAATCACATTAAATTACTTTTTTGTTAATTATTCAACTTAGGCTTCCGGACAATTAAAAAGAAGGAGATTAGGAGGCCAATCACTAGATTGGCCATTAAATTGGCACTAAATCCCATTTCTCATTACAAATGAGGTTCTATAGGCGCTGCCGATTATTGGCATCAAATTAACAATCGTGTTTCCTTTATTTTCAGAAATAGCAAAAGTGCGAGCGAGTTTATTCCAAATAAACGGGGTCAAGAAAGAACCGCTTGTATTACCAGAGGCCGATGGCATGGTCACCACACTCACAGAAAAGGTCTACGTACCCGTTAAAGAACATCCAGATGTGAGTATTGCATTCCTTCTTGCTAAGTTAGGTTTATCAAACGAGCCGACCATATCACTAACAGCAAGACAGACTTTGTTTTCTAACGTAAATACAAATTTCTAAGCAGTTTTATTTCACCATCACAAAAATAGCCCGTAGGTGTAACTATATTTTCTAGTCCTTTAAATGTGTTTTCTTAACCTCTTCGTCAATCCGACACTCACGAATGAAAACCTTAAACTTCATAAAGAAATTACATTATCGTCTAGTCATTAATAACTCGACCATCAAGATGCCAAACTTTTTCTTGATTTGTGTGCAAACATTAAAGTATTTAATTTTATTTATTTTTTAAGTTGTACTCTTAGATCCCACTCATATACTAGATGTAACAAAATTCACACATTAAATAAGTTTTATAGTTCTATACATTTTTATTTCGTAGGTAACATGAACTTAAGTATAAAAGAGCTGATATATTTTATTGACGATTCTGCAGTTTTCCCATACTAAAAGTGGTTGGTAATGACGATTAGAATGCCCCAGTTTCGGATGTTTGTCGGAATTTCAGATATTGTACATGTCTTAGGATCTCGTGATAAATCATATATCTATATCGTATGATATTAGCTAAGATCCGCTTTTTCCTACAATCCCACGACACTTTTCCATACCCTTCTGTGTCACAGGCCATTGTAATTAGATGACTAACTTGATGTGATTGTAGTTTAATTATCCTTTCGTTTATTCAGATTTGGACAATATCGGTGCAATAGTGTCTCTTTCTGATGTGCCAGAGCAAAATGATATCAGGACAGTCTCCTCTAGAGCGACAAGGCTGTCATGTTGCTACATTTGGTGACATTCTATCAGTACTATTGCTCTTGTGTCCGTTAGTAGGTACAAGTGTCACCACGATGTACTCGTAGCTTGACAATCGCACAATGATCATTCATTGTAAGCAACACATGCTCCAGGTTCATTTGCAAATGAAAGCGTTTCTTTGCTACAATCCCATTTTGGTGGACAGTTCAGCGAACCTTGCAATGATTCACTTTGGTACATGGTTGTTGTTCGTTCAGTAAATATATTTTTATCCGCCGTTGATCCTGAAATAAAGCTAAGTCATCTAATTCCGAGTTCTCTTTGATCGTTTTCCAATATTTCTTATTGGAATAAGGAACGTTTTATTTACAAATATTATACAAACAATTTTGATATTCCGAGAACTAAACCTGAAAACCATTTCTGCAGCATCAATATGTCTGATCTTAAGTATAAAATAGCAATGTTTAAACATTGCTATTAAACACATTTTTGTGGATACATCCTAAATTTAAAAAAATGTCTAGCGTACCACAGTGTGTGGAAGACGTTGCACCGAAAATAATATAACTTTTAAATATGAATGATGATAAACATCGATAAATTAACCTCTTCGAGTAAGAAAAATTCTAAATTATTTTCCTTATAGGCTTAAATTGAAATTACAGTGCTTACATATTGAAAGTAATTAATCAATACAGAGAAAAACTGTTTTTATTTTAGCGCGCTGAAATGCAGTTTAATTCTGTATTAACCATTTATGGTAAATGTAGGTATTTGTTCTAAAGATAGGAGTTTACTACCTTTATTGCATAACTTAGTGACTAACTATCAGAAGCATGCGTTTTGATCCCTGTCGCACGTCACTTATACGGCGCCAACCTACTGGCACAAGCACCTTCCTTTTAAGGAATCTTTATCCAATATTTTCCTTTAACCAGGAAGGACCACAAATTATTCCCAGTGAGACTCGCGGTTACTTTCATGAATATTCATGATCCTTTTTGCAGTTAATGTATTTTGCTCACACAATATACCTCTAATATATCATCTGGGTAATTGTCAGGAATTTAACAATGTGGACGTAAATCTTAAGATAAATTGAAATTCGAACGATATTGATTGTTGATCAAAAGCATACCGACGCTGGAAATATCCGATCTAATGATGTGAATGTCATTCAAACGGTTTCTTAGAAATAAATAAAGATATCACGTATACAAGGATATTTTGCAAGCCATTGAGCACAAAAATAACTATAAATGAATAATGCATGTAAATATTGACATGCTCTCGATTGTACCTAAGTAATTAATTACAAATGAAAATAAAATAAACGCGCACGAACAAAACATTTTACAACTTTAAAAACATCGTATGTTTTAAGTACCTCCGTCGGGAATTAGACAAACATGTACCATTTGCATTTTGTTCGCTCGCAAAAACCAAGCTGTAAAGTAAACGGCAACTATTTTTGAAATAGAGCATACAAAATGCGTTTCGTTTGCGAACATACTGTCGAAACAATCGTTGTCGAAAACTTCGCGGTGAGCAATGAGTTCAACATGTTTTTATTATTCTCAATTCTACATGGTATTTTACGAACTGCAACGTTCTGGCACTTTGATATTTGAGAAGGTTTGCAACCAATAACGTAAAAAATTATGTTAGAAACCAAATATGTGTTAGTCATCCATTACTTTGATCTTTTGAAATTATGTGCAGAAAAAAAATCACCTAACCGGAAGACCTGCTTGATTCCGCATTGTGAATGCAAGAGGCAATTGTGTTACGTCCAAGAGCTGAGCAGTTTCCGAAGGAAACCGATGCATTTCTGCAATTGTAGTGGTATTGCCTTGGTTGCCTTGCTCAGCTTGCGACTCTCGTTCTACAGGTTCTACAAGTATTATCATGTTTGATAGTGTTTGAAGCTGCATTGACGTAGAATAGATTTGAATATATTCAATTAAATAGTACAGTTTCTTTAAGAGGATAAAATTCTTGCATCCTTTATGTGAACGCATTCTTAAGACAGTAAGATTAAAACAAATGTCCATTGCGGCGTATTGCTATAATTAAGGACTTTAAAAAAAAATTTACGACATCTCACCGTCACTGACCAATTATTGTTTTGATTGGTACAATAATAGATCATCATCAACAATTGTTATCGACTGCCATATCTTGTATTTTAAGTTACGTACTCCGGTCATCATTCGAAGTAGGAATCCGCAGCCCGCCATATAGGGCAGTGGCTCGTGATTAAATCCAACCATATCGGTGCGGTCCGTTACAGCAGCTTTTTGCCCGGCGATGCCTTACAGCATGAGAAACTTGACGATTGACACGTAGCCACTTCGCTGGCTTGCTGGGAATACTAAAAAGACAAAGCGAATGATCGATAGAACAGCCCCGCAATACGTTGCTCGCCTGGTAAATCGTTATGTGAACGCTGGACTATGCATTTCTGTTGCAATTACTGTTTTCCATTAGGTTCAGCTGTAATCAACTAATGATTCTGTATCAAATTGCCCACCTAGTTAGCTACTGATTGATGTTGAACTATTTGCTATAGTACAAACTGTCGAGCATCGTCTGATACAAGTGAGCGACGAAGTTCCATAAATATACCGAATAAACATCTGTTTTATTTTCATACTAAAAATTGACATTGTAAAAATAAGAAAAAAAGGGTTCTGCACCCGACAATTAGAACATCTTCGGGCAAAACTCATAAATCGCGAAAAAACTACTTGTGACTTTATTAAGGAGCAGCTGATATTTTTTTATCCTCCCTTTAAGATATACGGAATGTTTACATTGGGAAATCCCAACATTTAATGTATAAATCCATAAAAGTACATAATTCGATTTAGATTGTTGATCGTTTGTAAATTAACAGCTACCAAAATAATTTTTCATTGGACTTAATATGACTTTTTATTGAAATGACATCTAGAACCGAAAAATTATAAGAGTATTTATACAATCTCAAAAGTTAAATAAATATATACAGTCTACTTTCTCAATAAGTTTTTTTTGTAGGTTTCAAATGTTTTATTAACCCGTGCTGCGTGGGCGCAAGCAGCACCATGTTTATCTCTGAAATCGTTACTTTGTGTATTTAATGAACTTACTGCACGGTTATTAAGCTATAACTTTTGCAGTAAACGCATGTACGTGGGCGTCACACAACCAATTTTCGCTCCATTTATCTCGACACTGTACCGTGAATTCACTGCATGAAAGGTGATCGGTGAAATGGAAATGTATCCGTTGAGCTATTTTGTCGTTTAGTTCCATTCAATTATAGGTATTTCTACATTAAGCGTGACTTCATGCTCGACCTGGTTGATTTTTATCCTGTCTTTTGTTTCATCATTACGGTTGTCTTCCAAATTTTTGTCAACCTAGTACACTCTCTGTCTTGTCTACGTTGCAATACTCATAACAATAATTTCGACGTTATATACTAGCTAAAACGCCAGGTGAATTAACTTTGTCATTGGGAATCTAAGATAGCCTATCTTAGACGCATATTAGATTCGATGTCTCTCGCTTCGGCCACATGCTTAGATCTGCACTGAAACTGTTCATGCGTCCTTGTTCATTAACCAAAAGGTTGATGTAATAATTGTATGTTTTAGCCCTTTTTGTCCAAGAAACAAGACATTCCCGGTCTCTCCTGTGGATTTTCTTCGTCTGTCATATGATGCTCCTAGAGCATGACGGCAGAGCCACATTTGACCCGGGTCTGTAATGAGGGCGATCGGATTGGACGCGCTCCGCCGGCGAGGGTCACGGGTCATGTATCACGAAGTCGGCTCTTGTCAGATGTACTCTCTGGACGTTCTGCTAGGCAAGAAATTCCAACTAAGGGTACGGGTAACAAGGGTAAGGGTTTAGTAGACGACTCATTCAATGGGCCCAAAACGCCTGCTTTAATTTTCTCTGCAACATCCCAAGACGTAGCCCCATGACTCCTTGCCTAAACGACATATGCTAAATATTGCATCACGGAGAGAACTTAATTTCGCATATTTAGTCCAAAAAGTAATTTGTAGGGAAATATTGGAATATCTATTCTCTACGTTGGATTGGACGAAAGATCGCCAGCATAAAGCGCTCCGTAAATGAAGAGAGAATAACTTGGTGGCACCACTGAATAGGACAATTAGTTACAGAAGGGGTTTTAATTAAGTTAAATGTGGAATTACCTACCTCCGCCAATACGTGGTACCCCGTTATCCCCGTTTAAAAGACACGTTGTCTAAAAACTTCGACAGTTTAAAAGACAACGGGATAAGTAGTTATCTCGTATTCTTTTAAACTGTCTGTTAGGATAGTTTATTAATATGGGACCGGCATCGGCAGGAACTCCCCCCGGCTGTAATAACCTCTACAAATTTAACAAATTATTGGATAAGAAACTAAACTGACGCATTGATTTCAGATTGTGAATTTAGAATTTCGTTAATAAGCTTAGCTTAATGAATTTTAATTTTTAATGAACGTGTCTTAATTGGAGAAAATGAATCTTTAGTTAGGATCCTTTCTTTTCTTTCTTGCCATGCGCTGGGAGCAAATTGAAAACCATTGTTTTACCATTTTATCGGCTTTAGCCACTTCTTTTCGGGGTATATTTTAATTTTATTATTAATGTTAATCTTAAAAGATTGAATAGGTGAGTAATGGTGATGAACGCTTTTAATATCCGTAAGTTAATTCCATGTGTTTAGGTGTCGACTAAAATTTCAGTGACATTTACTGCCGGTTTCTCGAAAGCTGTTAATCTACTGTCAACAGCTGTCAGTCTGCCATTTATTGTAAGCCCTCGTGCCGACTGCCAGCTGTTAAAAATATATTAACAGACGAGGAACCGGGGGTTACTTGTACTTCATAACCCTTTAAAACCCTTAATCCCCATATTTGTTTATTAGTATATTCCTAATAGTTTCAACTATTTAATTCCAATGTTAACTTCGTTGTATTGTAAGATAATTAATATTATTTTGGTTATAATGTTAATGTTGATTAATATGACATAGAGATTCTAGTAACTAACTGAAGATACTGCAGTACAATTCCACCAAACTGAGGCTATGTCCTCTGGACCGGAGGACACCTAACCTAACCGGAAGGCTATGTCCAGCAGTGGACTAATATAGCCTGAAGAAGAAGAACTGAAGATTCCAATTCGTAATATATTTACGAGTACACTAGTGTTTATTTGCTAACTTCTTGGCAATTAAAATAACTATGCGCGCTTGTCCTATAAAACTGCATTCTTGTCGTTTAATTTTGTTTTGTTTAGGTCATCTTCACAGCTGCATTAATTAGAAGGTAAACTCAATTTATTGCGCGAATTGAAAATTTCAAGCGCTGAGGTATTTGAACACCTCGGACACTCAGGTTTTCTAGCGATGTTTTCCTTCACAGTTACTTAGAGTTATTGGTAGTGTTGTGTATATTTGTGAAGTTATAGTAATAACTTTACAAATGTACATAACGCTGGACTATCTCTCTCTCTCTCAGAGAGAAGGTCGTTGTCCTGCAGTGCGACACTTATAGGATACATAAAAAAGGAAATAGGTACAAATACATTTAAAGGTCAGGATTCGATTTTTGTAAAACTAAGTTGCATCAATTTAAAGTGCACAGGCTTCATTTGAGCACTTAAAAAGCTTTTGACCAATTTCGTCCAAAGTCAGTGAAGTCACGTAGTATCTTATCAGTATTACTTAATGCTTTGTTTGTTACGGCGAACGTTATGGCTTATTGTTTGCACTGTACGTCCACCTGAGGTTAAGATAAATCACACTACCGTTATGGCTTTCGATTCCTTAAGGGGGTAGGTACACTAAGTTCAACAAGATTAGAAAACACAAAATTACATTTATTGAGCACCTTATAGGCGCCGTTACATTTCTATCCCTAAAATTAAATGAAACTTTGCATCTGCAACACTACAACTGTTTATTTATACTAGACATTTACATAATATACAATTACGAGTATAAATACTAGAACTGACTAAATTTAAAAACTGACAGTATGTATTTAAAAAAATATCTACAATATTTAGTAATAGTTGTTGATTTGTATAATTTTTTATTGTATTAATAGTGTTATCAATGTGAATGGTTTAATTTATTTAATCAATTCGTAAGTTAGGCATAGGTAGTTCAGTGGTATTATGTCAATATTCTAATACGGAACAATCCAGGTTCAGAACCAACTAAGTATTAATTTTAATGTTAGTAGAAGATGTTTTAATTTTGATGAAGATTTGTATTAGTTCCTATCAATAGGTAATATTATGGTAGTACACACTATTTATGTTATAGATCTTTGTAGATATGTTAAAATTCAGTATAATATGCTATTATATACCTACATATATTCTGTCCAGTTATATCTCCAATAGATTGAAATGCTTCAGTCACCATACTTCCATTGTGTTTCCAACATAACAGTGTCCTAAGCCAACTATTCATTTGTGCCCTGCAGGCACAATCGTATCGCACATCACGACCAATACCCGGCCCACAATTACACGGGAATTAAACCATCAATCTATTGCAATACCTTCTGAATCAATAATACCTATTTGCCTGCTATTTAACGAGCCTAATGATTACCAATCATTGCATTTGTTGTTGATTATCATTACCGACATCAAAGTGACTTGATATTTTAATGATCAGTTAGGTCGACCGTGCACAGGCTTTTATGGAAAGCCCATGATATAACTGCATCGATGGATTCAGAAAACGCAATATTGTCACAAAGTGGTACGTTAGCAATGCAACCGGGAACGGTTCAAAACGAGGTTGCTTATTACGATTTCAGCGGTTTGTGGTAGACCCGGCTTTGTGGCATTATTGTGGAAAAGCACTGCCTGCCAATTACGGCAACTAATACTAGGCATTTCTGCTTAATGCAGAATGGTCAATTGTGTACATTTTAGAGGGCAATGTCACGATAATTTGTACTACGCTACTGTTTGTATTTGTTTACCTCTAGCTGATATTGTTTATTGATTTCTTTGAATCATTTAATTGAATCTGATATTGTAATGAATGATTCGAGTGTATTATTGTTAATCTGAATTTGATCCCTTGTTTACACTCTTCTCATTCTGAATAGTACATTCCCGATGTATTTACAATCGTCACAGCCGTAAAGCGGGTGATATGGTAGAGTATTGGTAGAGCGTGAGTTAGGATTTGAGGCCAGATTCCAGAGATGCTGCTTTCGATATTGTCTAAACCAATGGTTTTGTTTTCTAAGTTACGTACATTTATAGGAATGCCTCTCGCTGTGGAAAACCTCACTGTCACATATTTGAGCGCTTGAAATCATTAAAGGACACGCGGTGAAATTTTAAGGGTAATTTTATGCATCAATACAGACAACTTCTGTTATGAGAGAAAGTTTTGATATCCTTTTGTATGGCCCCACTGCTGGGGCACGCGTCTCTCCCTGCATCGCAGAAAGGTAAGGTCATACTCAGAAAAGTGAAAGAAAAGAAAAAAGAGAAAGTCCTTTGTTAAAAATATCTTCTGATCAACTTACTGTATATTTAGGTAATTTCATGGAGATGCAATCGAAATCAAATCTAATAATAATTGAGAGCAACTCCGAAATCGGCTTGTCTGCTCGCTTATTTATATTCTATTTCTGATGTATATGTGTCAAAAGTATTTTCATTCCTTTACATTTATTATAAATATTAGGATCTAAGCACTTACCTACTGTAAACGCCCAAACTCTATAAAAAAAAGGAAAAATATTTAATTACCAACAGTTTTGACATGAATAAATAACTATGAGCCCTACACTAGGAAATCCTGTATTGCAGGTTCTCTGAAATATATAACTGTATAGTAAAACTATGTATAATAAGAGAAAATAGAAAACATGGCAACAAATACAAAATATAACAATTATAAAAAATATATTTAATGAAAGTTCATAAACAATCATTAACATTATATCCAGACAGATTCAATAAAAACCTAATACAAATATAGAGTATGGGCGTTCTTACGCTATTTATCTCTCGCAGAGAGGAGGCCTGTGATGTAATGTAAGACATCTAATTTCCCCATGTCTTACATTACAAGATGTATGTAGTCCACTGCTGGACACAGCCCTCCCCTAATGAGCGCCATAGTGCCCTGTCTTCAGCTTGCCTCATCCAGCATCTGCCTGCAGTTTCAGTCTAATTTCCCCTGCTCGTGTTATTACCAATGTGAGATTCACGTAAAAATTATGAAACGGACACAACTGCACCGTTATAATGTCGTCACTGATTATTGTGTTTTTCTACTTATATCGCCATTCAAATAGGTAAATGTTGGAAATTTACTCATTATTTGTCAATTTTACGTTCCTCACAGTTACCAAAATTATAGGTTTTAGTTGTTATTTACCGATCGGTATAATGTCCTTTGTGTTCGTTGCAGCAATATGTTTGGCTTCTGGCGTGTGCGGTGGGAGCAAATATATCTAAATTGATTTAAATTGAGAGCCTTAGTAGGCAAATATTTATCTCGCCGTTTGCTTTAATTCCACTAGACGGGCCGTATCTTAAGTGCAGTTAAAGGGCGGAGCGCATGTGCCGCGGGGCGGAATGCGATTGGTCAATGTTTATCGATTAGATGTGCCGGCGGCGGTCACAGAGCAGAAGCTATTGTTTACGCGTTGTCAGATGTAAAGCGGTTTGAGCTAACTTTAATCCATAGAACACAACCGCAACGATTTACTAGTTCGCTTCATTATCTCATACATGCGAAGGCATGTAAAATTTAAAAAGTACATCTGTACATTTTCCAATTATCTTAGTTGTGTTCTGTGTACAATGTTATTTTTATTTGTATTCCTATAACGAATTAGATACGTCTGTATCAATTAGAACATTATCTATGTTTGACTAACACATATCTGAGATGGAGTCATGGTTGTATGGACGCCTAATTGGAAGGACTTCAAAGGGCTTTCTATCTTAAAATAGGATGTTGTTTTGAACATCGTTTATCGCAATGTATTTTAAGAACCAACATGTTTTCAAACAAAATGACGCAATACTTAAAATGAAAGTTACGAAGGAAGTGCATCTACGATTACGAATTTCGTAGCAGGCTCTAGAAATTATTTGGACGACGAGGAGTTCTCAGTAGGTTTTTATAAATTATGACAGCATAATGTAGAACGACTTCTGTGTCCACACTAATTTCTGCAGAGAAGATATAGTGTGTTGACATGTTTGTCGACAATCTACTCAATCTTTTAGTTTCCATTCTATTATTACTTCCACTTGGTTGTTTTCTACGAATGCTTGTATATTTTTACCCCAATTTTAATACTTTTTCAAAGTTTGTTCCAATGAAATTCTATTCTTCCAGTGAAATTGTATCTTTTCCTAAAACTGATGTTTTAGTACTGCTAATTAAAGAAAGATATGGCCAGAAAGTTGTTGGTTAGTTGGCACTGCACTCACGCAAATAATAAAATAGATTACGTTATAGTAGATTTTTTGCAAGATTCTATGACATTTTTGTTTCATACTGACCAAGCTGAAAGCGCGTGAACGTGTTATAATATCCACGAATTATTTAGAGAGAAAAACTGCATCCAGCGCTCCTTGGGCGTCTCGCCAACTTGTACAACTCTATTTCAACACCGCCGGGGACTAAACGTCCGGTCCCGCTTTTCATTCTTGTGCTGCTATTGGGAAACTTCTGTTTTTCATAAGATTACCACTGAAATAACCGACACAAAAGTTTTCGAGCCGGTCGTTAATCTACATCTCATCTGTTAAACTTAATGGCTAGAAGACGGAGCGGCTCGAAGCAAATGTCTGAACATTAACTATAGCTACGTCATACATATTCGTCATATATACAATTATTCTTACGTTACCTAGAATTGTCGGAACGCATGTACTATCAATGGTAAAATATATTGGGAACTTGTAAATAGTCTATGGTTTGTGGCATAGTTTTGTCATTTGCAAGCGTAATAGTAAGGTTGCAAGCGGGTTTGTGGCATGCCGCTTAGCCACTGAATGGTGATGGAATGGCTCTTCGATGGGGTACACCATCATTAGTCGAGAAGTTGCTAACCAAGCAGGTTTTAAGAAACGAATATTGCATGACATAAGTAGTTTTCTACAGTTCTTGTACTGCAAGAACTGAAACATCGATATAGGATGCTTGCTGCTGGACATTGATTTGTTTTTTTATTGAAATATTTTTTAATACTAGTAATTATAAAAAATATGGTTTCGCCGAACAAATCACTCGCCGGCTGCTGTCGATAGACGGCAGTTGTTAAGCCAATTCAGAGGCCTTAGAGCGACTTCTGACAGTAGGTAAGACCAGCCACTAGTCTTGCAAGCATCCATCAATCCTGACTTGGCCCCCGTAGTGGAGTATGGCCTATGCCTTCCGCAGGGAAGAGAACCGTGCCCCTCGATGGGGACATAATAGGTTGACGATGTTGATGATGAGCTTTCACTCAACCTAAATTTGTCTACAACGAAGTGTAAGGTTGAACGTAGTCGCCAACATTTTCACTCCATTTTAATCTAGACACATGGCTGGTTATTTCTAATCTCGTCGGGAGCATCTCTATAGGTAGTTAGTTTAATCTCATTAGACTCGGTGCGTGCCAAACTTCGATCATTTATTAGCATTGTCTAAGACTGATTTATCATGTCTCTGGCCCGTCATGGTTGCTGGGCCGTGTCACAAACTGTCGGGGACTCGTGCAATAGCCGCCGATTTCCGCTCTCTGATACATCTCGTGTTTCAACGCTAGATACTTGAGCAATAACTCGAGTTTTCGGTACTACACCCCCGTCTTAAGAATTGAGCAAGTTCGCGGCTGCCGCACCGTCATTATTGGCATGATATTGTGTTTGGCTGAGAAATGTTTTTTGGGATGTTTGAAAACATAATATCATTCAGCGTTAGGCATGCCGTCACGCGGACTAATTTACCGTGACATACGTGACGAATTTTCCGCCACAAATATGATACGCCATTCATTAGTTAATATATTTACAACTAAATGTTTGGTTCCTCCGCTCCGAAATACCTCGTGAAAAAAAGAAGTATAGTGTGAAACTGTTGGTGTTGCTTTGGCTCCTGGCCAAGTGGTCCATTTCTTGCAATGTTGCTGGTCGCCGGAATGATACTAGTTCACAGTTCATATACTCTTAGCAGTTTAGCGAACCTATGCAGCGCTTTGAAGCAGTGGCTGTGAACATAGAAAATTGAGGTTATGTTTAACTGGCCATTCAATTAATTCAGCGCTGCTATTTTAAATCAGGTGGCGGTTTTATTATACTCATAATATTCCTTGATTCTTGAGTACATACCACACAAGGTTTATTTATTTTAACGATGATGATTTCTCTTATATTTTCTATTGAACGAAGATTCGTGTAATTAAGGAACTATATTTTGACCACAGAACATAAAAGTTCTGTGATTTTGACTGTTACTTTTTCTCTACAACATAAATTTATTGGTGTCTTTTTTCTTCATTTTAGTTCAACTTCGTGGGAAGGATTCTAGGGCCCCGAGGTATGACAGCGAAACAGTTAGAGCAAGAAACAGGATGCAAAATCATGGTCAGAGGAAAAGGATCCATGAGAGATAAGAAAAAGGTTGGTCTTCCTTTACTGTGACTAAAATGCAAACTTAATACTATTAACAGACGATCGAACTTGGTACGGTCCGGACAGCGGACTCGGTACGCTCCTTACCATACTGGAAATCTGGAAATCATAGTACTATTTCCTATTCACTCCGTCCGATGTTCGCCTAATCCACTGTCCGGCCTGTACCAATACTATAAGTACTTCCCGTTTGTAAATCGATCATAATTTCAATAGTTCATATTGAATTATCTATCTATCTGTCTAACTTGGTATCTCTCTTAAAATAAAAACTCATTTAGTTTGTATTACTAACATGTTATATTATATGAAGTTTCCCTTTCATTGCAACTGCACAGTTACTTAAGTGTATGTCTAACCTGTTCATTTATTTTATGCTTCTTTTTATGCAGCCTTTAACCGGAATAGAATCAGGTTACATTTCACATTAAAATTAAATTTTGTAGGTTTGCTATTAAACCCGCAACGAAATAAGTCCGGTTTTTAAACTTATTGCAGAAGTGTATTTTTTTTTGGTGTATGCTAATGACATCTCAGCTCACTTCTCACTAATATTATAAAGGCGAAAGTTTAGTGTGTATGTTACTTCTTCACGTCTAAACGTCTGGAGCGATTTTAATAAAATTGGTATGGAGTGAGCTGACACCCTGGTTTAACACATAGGCTACGTTTTACTGCGGGAAAATATATTATTCCTTAAATATCTTATTATATAAACGGCGGGGAACAGCTAAGTATACCATAAAAATCTCGTATTTGTTGTCAAACTCCTCGGAAACTGCTTCACCGATTTTTATGTATGTTGTGTATATATTTGGGAAGTCTGAAAATACGCTGTAGGCTAATTGATATGGCAGTGTTTGCCGAGACAGCTAGTAATCTGTAAAACTATTTTAATTACATTCGAAGATTCTAAACAGAAATTATACTCTAACGCAAGTATAATATCAAACGCACGTTGCAGGAGGACGCGAACAGAGGCAAGCCCAACTGGGAGCACCTGGCAGACGATCTGCACGTGCTGTTGACGGTTGAGGACACGGACAACCGCGCGAAGATCAAGCTCGCAAGGGCGGTCGACGAGGTGAAGCGCCTGCTTATTCCGGTAAGCCACTGATCGAGAGACAGCCTCTATCTTTCTATCTACATAGCTCAGCTCAAGACGCCCAATGTTAGGCATAAGTCTCTTCACTATAGGTAGCCTGCTATCTCGTCAATTGTTCTCCTGCCGCCTTCTTAAAGTCCTCAACCCAGCGGCTCTGAGTAGACAGCATCTCGTGGCGATAAATTACTCTTCGTCGTATATTCTTTACTGTCCGATCTTCCCACATGCCATTCAAGTGATCGAGACAACGGAGTCGGTAAGAACTCGTGTTGCCGATTATGTTTGGTTTGGTTCTTGTACTCGCCAGTTGTGTGTGAATCTTCGCTAGAACGCTTGTCTCATATTACAGGGGTCTTTGGTTTGATTCCGGCATATATCAATTTGTAGTATTATTAACTACCACTCGCTTGAGCGAATAAAGATTTCGTAAGAATACCTAAGCGTCTGAGGTATTCACAGTCATTGAAATTGCTAATCCGCGGTGGGCACCCTGTCACAGAGAGAAGGTCTATCTTGGCCCTCCTATTCGAGAGAAAAACAAGTGTACTGCCCAAAGAAAGTTAAAGGGATATATTGTTCTTTTGTTTCTTTTTTAACATTTACAGATTGTTTATTTCTTTAATATTATAGTAAAAAATGTGACATGCAATCAAAAAAATAACTTAAGCTATAGATAAAAAAAAATGCACAACAGTATCGTCATATCATATAAAATACTATTAATAAATAAGCACAATAGTCAATTAAAAAAACAACAAACAAACAAACAAAATTACACACGCACAAAAAAAAAAAATTAGTCAATCAAACCGGCCCGAGACATATCCGACCCAAAGGTTCCCATAACGCTGGCAGCATTACCGCGCTGCACTGCTAGGGATATCTTTTGCATCAGATATGCTCCGGAGCGGTAGTCCAAGCCACGTTTTCTTGCTTTAATTCTTATGTTGTATAAGAATTTTCTAAACTTCACAACATACGACACCGAACACCTATAAACACCGAGCACAGTTAAATTTAGATATTTTGTTTGTCGTACGGCCGAGGTATAACTATTAAACGTAATGCGTTGTTTCGACGTATGTTGTCTACGTTTATACGATTACGTTTTAATGTCCCCTTTGTCTTGGTAAATTAGGGAAATTTCACACAGCACCCAGGTTTGTTAGTAGGACACGTTGTTGCGAGACTCGAAGCTTTCTACCCTCTGGCCAAATGTTGTGAATAAAATATCCATCTATATAAATAAAATTCAAAGTCCTGACTGACTGACTCACTCATCAACGCCCAGGCCAAGCTGTTGGACCTAGCAAGCTGTAATTTTGCTCAGAGGGTCTCTATATAATGTTGGCAAGGAATATGACCGGATTTTTTGAAATTAAGGGGGCGAAAAGGGTTGCCAACATTTGTATGGGAGAATATTGTCTAATTTTCTTGAAACTTAAAATAAATACTCTTCAACACAATTTTTTTTTGTATGTTTCGCCGCAAATCTTCTGACATGGGTCAGAGACTTTGTTAGACGAACATTGTGGTTCCTTTTTTTTCTTATATTTGCTCTGCGTAATATTAGCGTATGTTCACATCGGTAAACCACGCCTGCAATGTGTTACTGTTTTTTTTGTGTCGTGGTGTTTTGCACTTCATCACAATTGATTAAACACCCGTTTCGCCGTTTTTTTTTAATTTAACCCTTAAGGGAGTGAACGGGGTTGCAAAAGCTAAAGTCCACGCTGACGGAGTCGCGGGCAAAAGATAGTCACAAACAAAACGATGAAGGAGACGGCATAGTGTACATTTTGTACAACCTGTGTTGTCAGTGCTCGTGCTCAGTGCCATGTAAGAAATTTTTGAAGGCTATTTTTCCGAAGGGGTCACAAATCGAATTCTCCTTCTGAGAAGATGCACTTGATCGCAAACCCACTTGAATTCCGACCTTGTTATTTACGGACTTCGTGTCATTTTCAGCAAGCGGACGGTGAAGATGAGCTAAAGAAGCGCCAGCTGATGGAATTGGCCATCATCAACGGCACCTACCGCGACTCGAGTGCCAAAGCTATGCCTGTCAACGGTCAGTGCCTCATAAGTATGGTCAATTTCTTTGTTTGTCACTAACCCTACTCTAAGAGTGGAGGTCTCGAATGTCCTCTTAAACCATCCAGTTTCTAGAAGCTTGAAATACAGACCTTTTCTTAAAACAGACTTAGTCATCACGCGTTCATTGGTGACGACGCTGCATAATTTTAAGCGTTCAGAATTACGTGTGCGTCCAAAAGATGTCATATGCACTAGAAAACAAGAGGAAATTTATGCTAAAATACCATGTCTTAAACACATCACACATATTTCATCTCCATTGGTAAACATAGTAATTATGAATATGCGTCCACAAAACGCCTACATCACAAATTTGGATGATACCCAATACTGCGAACCAACATATTCTATGTCTGTCGCTCCCTTCGGGACTATAACTAACTCCAATTTTCTTGTTACGCACCGAGAGTGCTACTAAGCACGTTTATTTAAATCAGTTTTAATCCGAAATTCGCACAGGGGCTTCGAGGCTTCCACAATACTAACAAAAACATAGCGTTATTGTCTTATTTACAATTTGGCTATTCTGGTCTTGTTGGAGCATTTGTACCTCTCATCTGCATCAATACTCGTGCTCCAGTAACTCCTATGATTAGACTTAACACGACTGCGAATGACCTATAATTATTTATGTACCCAATTAGCCGCGGTCTTAATTGTGTGACTTAGTACCACAGGCTGTAGTACTGCGCTGTGACTCACTACTAAAGAGATGACTAACTTAATTGATTTGCTACATTCTGCGGTCATAAAAAAATTAACCATGTGGGTGATTTCATTACACCACTGCTCCTTATCGAAATTCAATATACGGATATCGTATTCTAAACTCCATTGTTCTGGGGTGAAAGTTTCTCGTTCGCTTATCGAACCCAAACCACCACTGATTCTTTGAGTCACTTGAGCATCTCTTTATTTCTACTTACCTTCACATGTTTCGTTCATGATAACGTCACGCCGACTGAGTATTCAGATTGACAGTTCTAGCTCTTTCTCATGCCTCATTTCTAAAGAGCGTTTTCACTCGGCAACACTGCTGTCAAAGCCATGTCTTCCCCTGCCACCATCAAGTGAATAACCCCCAAGGTCCCACTAACAACGAGCAGAACAGATTACCGTACCATTTATACAATGAAGTGGAATCTGCAGCGGACGAGGAGTGGCGTCGCCTGGCCGCCTCGGCGTGCGAGACGCAGAGACTGTTGGCGCCCGGCGGTGGGGTCACCAGCGTAGGAGGCGTGGCCTTGCGTGCTCAGGCCCCATTGGGAGCTCCGCTGATCCTGTCTCCGAGGATGTCGGCCGGGCCGGGTGGCCAAGCTGGCCTGCTGAACGGCTCGGGCGGAGCCGCGGCCGGACTTCTCTCCCCTGGCGAGCCCGCGCACCAGCTGATCTACGCGCCTCAGTACGCCGACTACGCCAACTACGCCGCCCTGACCGCCGCGGCCAATCCGCTGCTGACGGCCGAGTACGCCGCCGCCGACCATACGGGTGGGTTGTTCGCCCGTTGACTTTTGTTTCGCTATCGATGTAGTGGAGCTTCGAGTGTACCATAGACTTTGGGTGAAGACGTAGATTACAATGTCTGCATAGGGGTATATAGGGCGCTTAATTTATTGATTGAGATAGGAAAGTGCTGTTCACGGCATGCGGCGGCCACTTTGATAGATGGATAATATTTAGTTTCAGGTATGATTCGAACCTACGTCACCATGGCCTCAGGCAGATGGTGAACACGATGAGAGTTGCTTAGTGCCTTTTTCCGCTAGATATCGAGATATTTTATCATTTATTCTGAGTAACTACACCATGAGTGCAGTAGTGGAGTGTCCGTTTCGGCAAGAGCTGCTATTTGCTTGTATTTGCTTATTGAGGATAAAAAAAGAACGATGGTGTGAATATTAATAAATAATAGAAAAATAAAGAATTCAGGCGAATATATTCGTGTATTTCAACATTACTTTTCGTTCCTGGTAATAATAATAATTGATAAAGCACACGATGCAAAAAAACATTAAATAATAGTGTAAAAGTCTATGGCATATTCGAAGCTCAATACTTTACTAACGCTACCAGCTAACTGGTACCGGGACAATTTGACGTAAATTAAAAACTTAGACGCAAATTTTGCAACAGCAAGTATTTCTCGAAACCAAAGGATAAAGGAAGCCATAACAAGCAGTAATCAAGTTATCATCCTCCTTGCAATGGAGTGTTAAAATATGTTCTTACCATTTTAAGGAATACTCTCTGTTGTATATTTTAGTATTAGTGTAATGGCTAATGAATACACTAATGGCGGCTTTTCTCCAAATATTCCCGTTAATTCGAGGAGGTAAGAATCTAGATGTAGATAAAACAAAAGAGATTGAAACTTATATTCCAAAATCCGTAAGGGTATAATGGCATGCTGAGCTGGTTTAATATTAGACAAATATGTACTTAGATAAAAATAGGTCAATTCGTTTCCAAAACTGACGCATGCGAGCTTGTCTATCATTAATGGGCTTTAGCAAATATTTTTTACTTAAATTGGGTCGTACCGTATTTGAATTACAGACGTTGCTCTTCTAAAAAGGCAGTTCCAGAAGAGTTGACCTAAACCACTTACAAGCGCAATTAACAGAAAGAAACAAACATAATAGGCTCGTGATTACTCAGCACTAACCCGACTAACGTTGTAAGTAAAGTACGTGGCTCCGAACTCCTTTATGGACAGTGTGTGATTTGTTTTTAATCGGGTTTGCAGCATCGAGATACCTACTTGCTGGCTTTTGACCCTGGCCGCAAACTCCTCAGCCCTCACTAAGATTCGGCAGGCTGCAACACGCGCCGTATCGACACGACCACCATTATTACCGTCCTTGAAAAATAAAAATGGCGACTGTCTCTGGTTAAGGAATAATGAGCGTATTTCGCACTGCGCTACCCATGTTGCTCTTGCAACAGCATCGTAGGACGTTTTGTAAACAGTCACCTCGAAGCCATTTTATTATCGTGTTTAGACTAAGTTCTATTTTAAGTGCGATTAGTGTTAGCGACTCATTTGATATTGTACCTACGACGTTATTATCTCATTTTGAACTAAAATGTCTTCGTTTAAGGCATTCTGTTTTGTACAGTTTCTGACAAAGTATAAGTTTGAGAGTATATTTGGGAGGAGTTTATTTATTTATACCTATTTTACAGATTTTTTAAAATATATTTCAAGTATTTATTACAGATTCTATTAATGTTGCCTCTTAATAAGAATTGATGGCAGACCTATTTATCCACGTAATTTGTTAGGAGATGTGAAACTCATTAAGCTAAATGTTGGACTGCCATCGAAACTTTCTCGTAAGTTACCGAAGTCTTCTGTAGGTACAAAGTTATATTTTTTATTATTGTCCTGTGTTTACTAATTCATGAATGAGCGTGCGCGAGATTCTCGTGAAATACGACTTCAAATAGCTACGTTAATCTTATTTAGGCACTTGCGTAGTCTCATATCTACTTAACGTTCGATATAAATCTTTTATATTATCATTATTTCAGTAACCCTTGCTTGTAAACTAACTAATATTAATATACATTCATGTGTTACCCTAGCGTTGTGTCGAACAATGCAAAATATATAGTAAATAACGTTGAATCTTCATTGGCAGCTAATAGAACCTCTAGACTTTCGTGTTATTAACATTCGATGTCTCATCGTTTTCTTTTCAAATTAACAGTAGATAGATGAGTGTTCAATGTCATACATGTGATGGACAGTAATTACAAGCAAAAGGGGACCAAATAATGTTTAAAAATGGGGAACTACACTGACATTTTAACTAATTTTTAACAATTCTGACAATTTACAGTTTTATAAAAAAATACGCGAACAAATCCGAACGCAGTTTCGAATGTATTTATATATATAGATTTCTAGATATATTTCTGATGTCATTATTTATTAATTTATTAGCCATATATTTATGAACATACCATAGGATAAGATTATTATCTTTAAAAGATTTTAGATAGGTTAGAAAAGAGTGAGCTTTATGAAAAGTATATACCCGTATATTATAGATTTATATGTCGCAGTTAATGCTGTTAAGTCAATTTAAATCTAGAGAGAAACTTTGATGCCAGCCATTTACTTGTACCTTGTTCGGGTGTGCATTGTGCCCAATATTTACTTTTTGTTATTTTCTCCAAAGCAATAAAACATAGTTAATTATCTAGGTGTAAGCAAAGTAATTAAATTAAACTTAAGTTAATGTTACTGCCAGAGGAAAAATGGGAGATAAAAAAAATAAAGAATTTTAAATAATAATATACATAGTAAAAAAGTATTTGGCAGTGATGAATAACAATTTGCGAACGTTAAGTCTACTTTTAAGGATAGATAATAATTACGAGATTAAAATTTTACTTTTCAGCATTTAAATAGAGAGCTTGTTCACCCAGGGATCGTTCCATGCCCAGTGTACAAAATAAGACTTCGATTAAGATTGAATGTTTGCATGTCCGGTTTTGACCTTGGTCCCTAAAGGGTGGGCCTCTCCATTTGGGTGGAGGTTGTAAGCTAAAGCTGTTTTAGATACGACACAGATGTTAATCTGCCTATGCCGATAGGTATGGTGCGGAGGGCCGGACGGCTCGCGCAAGTGAGGGAACACCCTTACCAGCGTACTGCCTTACCTGCGCCTTAATTCCAGCCGAAACGCTCTCACGCCGCCATTTTGTTTACAAGGTGAGATGCGCGCGCGCACGCATGCTTTACTGAGTCTATGCTTGCTGTTTACAAGGTACCTATCTGTTTTCTACAGGCACATGTTCGTTTAATTTACTTTCAGTATTAATTATTAATTGCATATTTCTGTGAAACACTGTAATAGATGTAGCAGCGACCATGATTCTCAGTGGAAATGCGTGGACGACATTTGCTTTGTCTCTCTCTGTGTCGATATTATTTATTGTGTACTTAAATAGGTGTGTTCTTGAATAGTAGGTAATCGTAGTGCGAGGTTCGGATGTCTCACGTTCATCGCTACATCAAAACCGATCTGAAGTGACACTGCATAATTTGAAAACTGTGATTTTTATACTTTCTTTTTATAGATATTTAGATCCTGTTACATGTTGTGACGCAATGCATCGATTTTATGATGCGTTTGCGTGATAATTTCCTTATTGCGAGTGAGTGTTGTATTCAACAGTGTTACCAAATTTTATCTATTTTCGTTGCTTATCAATACTGTTGTTGCAACATGCGAGAGTCACAACATGTGTCTTTGAACAGTCTACATTACCTCTTTAGGTTCTCGGGTATATATGAAATGTATTAAACGAAATTGTATTTGAGGGAAAAAGGATGAGATCATTAAATACCACCCTTGCATTAAAGAGTTCTTTTGCAAAGCTGTTTTGCCAAATATTTTGAAGAGGTGCTACCAATTGGGTTGTGAAGTCCTTCTTTCCTCAGTATTGTCCAGTATTAGTCAAAGGAAGTGGCATTATTTTGATCATGTGCCATCCTCCCAGTATTACTTTTACATAATGCTTTTCCTTTGGCTTGATATTTTCAAAAACATCACAACTTTTTCTTAGTCATTTTAAGATTTTTTATATTACTTTTTTTGTAAGTTACTTAGTTGTTTCTATTTTGCCTTAGGATTACAATAATTATATATTGAAGTCGTTATTTTTAAGATATTTGCACTTGTGTCCTTGTGGATTTAAAGAGGCATCTCATTGCCGATATAACACGCTTTTATATAAAAAGAATTATAGATCAAAATGCTTTGCGTATTTTACAAATGAATTATAATAAAAACGAAATTTTTTGTAAAATATTGTTTCCGTTGTTGATTGTAAATAAATGCATTTTCAGAAGATATACATGCAATAAATTGTCTGAAATTTTAATGAAGCGTTTTCTTTTATTTAGATGGAATAGGGCGCGGTATTGTTTGTCTAAAAGTATTAAATATCTAATTATTACATAGAACAAGTGTTAATAAAGTTGATGACGTGCAATCATTTGGTCGAATGTAGCCTCACACGACTAACATGCAACTCCACAAGGCCAAGTCCCCGTTTGTTGACATAATATCAAGTGCACTTTTCATAACTGCTACTGCCACAATTTGCAGACTATTTGTAACTATATATTTATTTTATTATGAGTCACTAACATGCAAATATGTAACTGTAATGAAACCGAATATCGCAGATTTATTAACAAAAATATGTGAATGCTATCTACCGTACTGTCCTTAAAATGTCATTGTTGACTTTTGCCAACAATGTGTTTATTAACTTACCTACATACTTGCATTTGGGTGCTATGGTTATACATAAGTGATAAAATTATGCTTGTTTGTTGGGGCAATGTTTGACGCATCGCTATGCTTGATGTCTTCCGCTGAGACGACGATAACGTTTCAAGCATTGCCCGATTGGGAACTATTGGGCATTTAATCCTATATTTGTAGATTTATCATTATCATACTAAATAAATTTAACATTATCAACCATTAACTGCGTAAACTAATGAAGTTCCTGTTGATTAACCGGGCCACAAACAGTCGAGAGCTCAAAAGTTGGGGCGAGAATGCCTAATAGCGTCCTCTTAAGTAAAGTTACGTTTAATATTATTAGATATAAATTTCCCTTATACAAAGTCATAGCAGTAGAGTTCAGTCTATCACTGTTGTTCAGGCCAGATCACTTCAATCCGTCACCTCGTATCTGTGTCACTGCTGTTTGTGATTATAACCCAGCGTCTAAATAAACCTTTCTTGTAATACCACCACGTCGTAGGTACCCGGCACAACAATCGTGATAAACCGTCCTCACAACATTGCGTCAGCTCGTCTAGTTGGACCATGACATTTTGATCGATTACTAACATTCTGTTTTTTCTCTCTTCTCGTTAACCCGGCTAGGCGAGTGCTAACGGCGAGGAGGGACTAACAGGAGATGCGGCCGGCCGCCCGCGACCCAGCCGGGCAAAATTGGCTAAACCCGGCCAATGCCGCCGCGTAACAATCACATCGGAACATCGACCACATGTAGCTATATCGCTGTTGGGCCTTTCACGTTAACAACTATGTATTATAATATAATAGTCTAACTATTAACAATTTATATGCCTGTTATGTTTATAACACGATGAACTTTTCATTAACCATTTATATCTTTTGAAGTGGCACACGCCATCGACTATATTTTTACTGTTTTTTTGTTACTTCACTGTTCTGTCTGTTGTCGCTTGAACGTAGATCGGTGTGTGTAATCGGTACGTAATGAACTGTATTGATAGGTTTCCCAACACTCCTTGATAGTATTACAACTGAAGGACAGCGTCACGTAGGTGCACATTCAAGGCACACTGTTGTCGTAGACATTTCTTTGGAAGTAAGTCCAACAAACTATTTTCTTGGGTTACTCTATGGAATCGACTGGAATCAATATTGGGTTTAATCAGCAGCTATAGTAACTGTCGCAATGTGTGCCCACAAGGACGTCCATGAATAACTTGTAGTTGACATAGATGAAAGTTGCAGTTACCCTAGGAAATTTTACTTGCAATAAAACGTTTATAAGTCCTTACCTAAAATATTTGGTTATCACAACAATCATGATTTAATGAACTAAATTTGTAACTGTAACGTAAATAAATATAAATGGCGAGATATTTTTTCTTGTACGAGTTATGTAGTACAAAATAAAAGCAGAGATGACACCTTGGCTGATATGGTGGATGGCCCCGAAAGTGATGTGAGTATAATTTTTTACAAAAAATCATATTAAAATCAAATAAATCCATATTAGACTGATATTGGGTAGTAGTCTAATCTAGGTGTATTTTCATGTTCCCATTGATCCAACCATCTTTGGCAATAAAATATTTTATTTAAAACCAAAGAATTATTGTTATCGAAAGCTATTTCTCATACCCAAAGTAATTCAAACAAATTAATGTCTTCCTGAATTTTAAATGGCCGGTCAGTGGGTACATGAATAGTCTCTTTGAAATACTTAGACGTTCTATTTAAAGCTACCTATGTATTTGATTAATGTTTAAGTGCTTAATATTTATACAATAACAAATCACATACCAAGTGCCTTATTTAATGTACAATGTTTTTTTTTGCCTTTGTGGTTCTATAGATACTGTTAATGCTTATATTATTTGAGTTGAAGGAGATTAAATTATTGTTAACTTTACTAAATGTTATCTTAAAGTATATGAACTTAACTTTCAAAAACAATACAAGTTTCTTTAATAAATCGTCACGGTTTTTCGGTTAGATGTAAGGATATTATATGTTGTAGTTTTAGTAAAGAGAACTCGGACATTAAAATTATTATCTTGAACCCACTTTCGACTAAAGATATTCGTAGTTTCATAATGAACGGGTCTAATCGCGATTATTTATTAGGTAAAACGTACATAATTACTTTATTTTCTAGACTTGGGCAAAGTGTGTCCTTAGAGGGAGTTGTTATATCTTAAATCTTTGCTCACCGAGACACACTATATCTCTATCATATCTCGCTCACCACTTGTGTCTTAGCTCATACGACGTCCAAAGAACTAAGTGCGTGTGGAAACAAGAGACACAAGTGGTGAGTCAGTCTAGTCTTACCTATTCCCTACTTTATCCAGATCAAACGTTTTTTTTGTGAACTTTCTCTCATCGCTCGTTGGCTACGACGAGAAATGCGGCCGAATGTAAATGATGTCAGACGATGTTGATCTCGCTCTCGCGCATTGTGTGTGAGCTAGATAAAGTAGCAGGAAATGACTACCATACTGAGTTGAGAGTATGTTGGGAGTCAGATATAGTTGACATCTCTGGGATATGAATGGGATACACTTGACGGTTAGGGAGTTGTGTGTCCACTCATATCTGGCTCTTGAGTTACCCTAGGCTATTATTTTCCGACGTTTCGGCAGCGTTACAGTTGCAGTGGTCACGGGTTTTACCTAATAATAAATAATCGCGATTAGACCCGTTTTATATGTAACTATGAGGATCGCGCATCATAAAAAATACTAAAGACATTCAAGTACTCAGTTTTTAATTATGGTGTTGTATAAGTACCTAATGCAATGCAATATGCATTTTTAATATCACAAAATATTACAATCTGTGGTTCTCTTATAATTTAGGTAACTACCTATTTTTTAAAGTTTTTTAACCTGTTACAATCTCGAGTTAAGAATCTCGCTCGTCTATTTGAAGGAAATATTACTTCAATTCATTAATGATTTCTCAATATTTTATTCGTATATCGAACAAATTCAACTCAAAGGCTACATAATAAAAGTATTGGTGTCAGAATGTTAAGCGATTAAAAAATCCGTGTTTATATAATAAAATATATAGATTTATGTTAAAAAGCAATAAAATAGGTACATGATAATTATATATTTCAACATGTAGTGCAATTAAAGATATTAATTTTTAATTAAAATTATATTTAGGTAACGTAAATCTCAATTTTTGAAATATGTAAATGTAAGTCCAAGTTATTGGAGAACCAATAAAATCGTTGGACACTCAGTCTTCTGTTAAGGCGCTTTGGGGTGCCAACTAGCGCCAACAATGGAATGACAATCAACATTTTTTGTAAAACGTTTTTTTTTTTTTCAAAAAGTAAACATCGTACAATAAACGGCCGTTTTTTGCGGAAATCGATTAAAGTCCTAGGTGGTTGATCCTAGGTTCTAGGCTGTATGTTCTAAAATAGTTATCACAGATATTGACATTCAGACGTTTCTTTTTAAAAAAACTTATTATAAAACTAGTTATGATTTTTATTCCATTGGTGGCGCTAGTTAGCACCCCAAAGCGCCTTAAATACGGTTCTTTATGTAATTGGCCTTTTGTTGAGATCTGAAACGGAGATTATTACCGAGTTTAAGGGAGAGATGATTGTTACACTATGTACTTGTTGGCAATCTTAAGAATCTTGTAGTGAAAACATACATAGTCTCTAAAAAAATCTGATACTTCTGCTATATGTTTTGCATTGTATACTCCATGTTCCTCAAATAAGTAAAAAACAGAATATATCTCAATTTAAAACAGTGAAATTGCCCGAAGAATTTGGTACTAGACCAGATTCATCTCAAGGATTTAAGATGATCGACTACTTAAGAAATTGGATTTACCGCGTAATGGAAAAAAAAATACAAAGTTGTTAACTCTCCGTCCATGATTTTAGTATCATAATATGGTATTAAGTACTTAAAGTGATGGTCTCCCACTCGTTATTTAAAGCTAAGAATGTCTATTTGGCGTGAGTAAACTTTTCATCATCGGTAGAAGAAATCATTGTGTTAACAAATTTTTTATACATCGATTTATATAAATCTTATTTATTTGTGTTACATCTTTTCTATTTTATTGTAAACGTAAGAAGGACCTTTTCTTTGATAAGCTATCGTCTTTAAAAATAATGATTTAGTAATTCATATTGCGTTAGACGTTTCTGTAGTTCTCATTAATGATCGTACAAAAATCACCGCGCTTCAAATCTAAGCATTTATGAATTAAAAATATCAATGAAAACCGACCTCGTGAACGTGAAAGAAAAAATCATTGCGAATCATCAATCAATAATATGACTATGGTATTTCATGATTGCAAGTGAATCCAGATGAAATCGTACAAAGTATATGAAGTCTGCTTTTATAAAGTTAATACCATGTTTCATAGTTGTCTTGTGCAGCTTGATTCTTGAAACAAACTCGTGCCATCAGCAGACAGGCGTTATCATAATTATGGATGTTTTTTTTAAATTAAGTAATTGTAATTTAAGTTGTACTTATACCTACACTGTGGCAATTTCGGTAATTGTGCCTTAAAATTTGCGCTGTATATACAAATAACATTATTTGTCTTTTAAGTATTACGTATAGCTGAGAATAACAAATTCTTTATTATCAATTGTTTTCCAAAAACAAATAGAGAGAGAATACTTTTATTACTTTATTATTAGTTAAGTGAGATTGTGCATATGTCTGTTTTTGATGTGTGTTCAGATTGATTTGGTATTAGTAAATATTTTGAAAATGTACGATTTGTTTTACTAATTAAATATAAGTACCTAGGTGTTCCTATACGAGAACCTCGTTTTATGATGCGACACTTAGTAAGCTTAGAACTATGCGAATTATTTTCGCCCGACGATTTGTCAGTTAAGCGAAAGTGACTGACAATTATTGCTAAACTCCGTGATACTACTGTGTCTACTTAAAAAAAATGGGTGTGATTTCCTTCAATCAACTCGAAAAAGAGGGCTCTTCTTCAATATGTGCAGTCTGTTAGCTTTTAGAATATGCCTCTGCTACCATCGGAGAGAATCGGATATATTCGTGTAATAGAAATATCGGAACTAATATGACACTTAACTTTACATAACTTTTCAAAATAGTAAAAGAAAGTTTTATACAGAGCAGGAAGTAGTAGTACACTCGTGTGCTTTCGGCGAAAACCGGAGCCTACTCTAGAGCCCGGAGGTAATTCTAAAAGCCAACAGACTGTAGCAGTCTTTAGCAAGAGGTACCTATGTACTTCGAAATCCTCATGGTAGCTGTATGAAAGTTGGTCATATGAAGTTCACTAGCGCCATCAAACAAAATACATTTTTAACACATAATTTCTGCAGTGTCTGAGTATTCTCTCAATCATGTTAATAGAGATTTGTGGGGCCAGCGACTGACTCCTTAAGGGGCTCCATGCAGTAACAATCATAATCATAACAACAATCAATCATGCAGTAGCACCATCAACGGAATTTCTCTAAAGTACATGGGGCATAAAATCACTTTACATATTATTTAAAAAAATCGGATTTCCAATGGTGGCGCTAGTGTGTTGGATTGAGCCCTTTAGGAGGTACCTACTCTGCCGTGGGTCCTATTAGCTTGATTGAGAGGATACTCAAGACACCTTTTTGCAATAATTTTCTGTCAAAAATGATTGTTTTCATTGGTGGCGCTAGCCTCATGGAGCGCCTTAAGGAACGCCAAAACCGGCCGTTTTACAATAAATACTATCTAGCTTCAGATTTGTGCTCCTTCCTAGGATCTAGTTTCATTGACCACCAATAGACAAAAATAATTGCTAGTGTTACTACGTAGAAATGGAACCCCTTAAGCGGTAAAAACGCTCGGACTCTTGAATTAAATCATAATTCAACAAATACGCCATCTACTGGTGGTAGACGGAACTTCAAGGTTTCGTCGCCTTTTACACGCGAGCTTCGGTACCTGACACTGAGCTTTATAGGTATTTCCAGCGGCCACACAGAAGACCTTTCGTAAATATACCTATAGCGTGAAGGGAGAAGGGACACGAAGCCCATGCAAGAGATAGGGCAAGGGCGTGATGCGCGCCCCTTTTCTGTAGCCGCTATCTTAGTGGAGGCGATTCAAACCTAGATGTCGTTACTTACCGTACCTACCTACTTTCCTAGGTTCATTGTATGTTTCAGGCACGGGCCTAGAGACCTCTCACACAGAATTTAGTATAGACTCCAGCCTCTCATAGAAATACCTATGTAAATATTACTGCGATATACATGCATGTATATGTTGGTGCTCCTTAATAAATAAAATAAAATATTGGGTCTTATAAGTCTTGATTACCCAAATAGTACGTACCTATTATGTGTCCTAAAGTCCGATGAGAAGGAAATAAATTAATTGCTCATCTATATGAGCACGTAATTTACCTATACTTATATTATTTCCTTATGATATTTCTATGATGAAAAATAGGTACTTTATGACTGATTTAATGTTTAAGTATATAATTTATTCTAACCCTAATGAAAAGTCATACGAAGTAATTATCAAACCAAATCTATGAAGTGAAATTTATTTAGGTAAGTCAGCATCACAGAACAATTTTCTCTTTTCTATAGTAGATCGGTACCAATAAAATTAACATATGATACCTACCATAACAACTCCTACACTAATGCCTACACTTTTGCCTAGGTAGGTATAGAGACAGATAAAGATAAAGAAGGGCTGGTTTCTGAATTAAAAATTTCATTAAGTATATACTTATGTAACATTCTGTCCTGCTCTTTTCTGGGAAATTCAGAGAGACAGCACTACAGTTAACTACTTATTGGCGAAATTCTCAATTCGGAAAGTAGCATTTTTATTTAGATTGCATTGGTATTAAACCAATGTGATAATGTGATATCATACTGTGCTAAGTGCTCTCTGGGTCCGGCATATACATACACATAGATATACACGGTATACACACTGAAATAATGCAAATAACACCACAGTAACTTTAACTGAGGGCAATTTAAACTTTTTCCCAATTCCCGGAAATGGAATTTTAAATTTCAGCCGTGTTTGGTGTGGTGGCGGCAGAGGCATGAGAGTCAAACGCCGTCTCTTCCCGAATCCAATACAAGTGACACTTCAGTGACACTTACTAAATATCGCAATGGCGCATGCTACACGCTCGATATTTATCACGATACCTATTTGGAGGCTTACGATATTTATCGAATGTAGTATAGTGTAGTATAGTGGATCATGGATCGTGATGCGGATCGTCGGATTTCGCTGTAAAATCCAGAAATCCTGCGATTTATATCGAGTGTCTAATCTCTAATCGAAATTTATCATGTCAGTATTTACACGATACGCGTAAATAATTTTCAATAAATAAGTTTCGGGAATACCAAGAAATGGATGCCATTTCTTGGTATTCCCGTATCTGATTTAGGGCTGATTTTTCAATAGTCAGATAACTTTTATCTGAGGAATAAAAATGGCGGTTTGACAGCTTACGTATGAAAATTATGTCAAACCGCCATTTTTATTCCTCAGATAAAAGTTATCTGACTATTCAAAAATCAGCCCTTAATAAATTTAGATTTGTATTTTGATCTCGCTCTTGAAGCCAATGCTTCATAATTTTTTTTCTCTTGACTCGTCTTTTTAATGCTATCGCTAATACAATAGCAACTCTTTTGTAGCGCACTAATTACGAAAGAGCAATTAGGTAATAAAAAAGGAACCGTTTTGTCACTTCGCCTTCCTGTACCAACCAGCACACCGTCTATCCCAGGCCCCATGCGAGTGGAATAGGTTTCCGGACCGGCAATGTAGGTACCTACGTGAAAATAAACAGCCAGCAATTTTCACTGGGCAGCGTCCGAACGGACTTTTAGGATATTTGTACCACTCGAGCCACTCTACTCATCATTAAAATTTAATGATCGTGATTAAGCTCTTCTGACTCCGAAAAAAAAAACAAGTAATTCATATGAATAATGAGTAGTGCCTACGAAAGTTATATTTAAAAAAAAAAATATTTTCTTTGCGTGAATTTAATTAATTTATTTGTGACGTGGGCGAGTTTACAACTTGGTACCTACATATTATATTGTTAAGGTTTAGTAGTGTACATTGAACAATTTATACATAACTATACTATCTACTATTACTACAACCTCCAGCCGGCGCTGAAGCCCTGTCATTACAGAGAACGCTCTGTGATTATATTGATTTATATGCATGAGTTCTTTTAAATGATGCATAATTGAACTCCATATTTTTTTTATTTTCACGTTACCTGAGTCTCGACAGCAATAAATCATCGTCAAGGGAGTATAGCGATAAAAATGCACAAAACAACTACCATAGAAGGGTAAATTATTAGCCCAAGAAAAATATGTATCGAGATAATACCTACGTTTACCCAGTTCAGTTAACATACAATCAAAAAAAAATATTAACGTACCATATAATGTTAGCAGCTGCCTTTGGGTCGAGTTATTACACTAAATAACAAAGGCAAAAATTTGTGAGTATGTATGTTTTAAAATACCTATTTAGAGGCAAAAAATTCCGCGCATGCCGGGACTCGAACCCGCGACCTTTGGCTAACCGTACCAGAGGTCACGGGTTCGAGTCCCGGCATGGGCGGAATTTTTAGCCTCTCAATAGGTTTTTTTAAATTATCCTCAGCACGGGTTAGTGCAACAAAAAGAATATAAGTACCTACCTATGTTATGTTTGTTACTTCTTCACGGCTGGAGCGATTTTAATAAAGTTTGACATGGAGTTAGCTGACACTCCGGATTAACACATAGGCTACGTTGTACTGCGTGAAAATATCAATTGTTTTCCCTAATAAACCGCGGGTAACACCGCGGGGCAGTACTAAATAATAAGGCAGCGAAAAATACTCCTTTCTGACCATCTTCTCACTAAATACATTAAATCTTACAAATACCTAAGTTGGTACGAGTACCCACGTACCTAACAAGATCCCATGAGTAAAGCAACAACCAGTCCTAAACATTGCGATGCGATTGAAACCCTGTGTGACCCCACTGCTGGGGCACGGGTCTCTTCCTGCATTGCAGGAAGGTTAGGCAATACTCCACCACGGGGCCAAGTCCGGGTTGGTGCAAGTAAGATAGTGGCGGGCCTTACTGTCAGAAGTTAAACATTGATTAGGCTATAATTAAGATGCAGTTACACATGCTGATTAGTAGCACGAAAGCATGCCACTATTGCTAATTAGTAGTATGTGTGTCCGGCATCTGCCTGCAGTTTTTCGCAGATCGTCATCCCACCTAGTTGAAGGGCGTCCTACACTACGTTTGCCGATGATGGAGGCAGATGCTGGATACGGTAGGCTGAAGACAGGGCGCTATGGCGCTCATTAGGGGAGGGCTATGTCCTGCTGTGGACTAATATACCCTGAAGAAGAAGAAGAAGCAGAAAAAGAAGTGTGTGTCGAAACATTGCTACGAATGAACATACTCACTTCGAGTTTGCTCAAACAATTTTCGCAATTTTTTAAATATGTCATATTTCTTTTTACGGTTGCTCTGTTTTGGAGTGGCTCTATTTGATAAATAGTAAAGCTTACAACCACATAGGTCAACCAGGTACAATGTGTTAAATAGAATGGACATTGGTTAGCGCGAATTTTATTAAAAATATATAGCGTATCAGCGGTGTAGCGGAAAGTAGAACACCGGCCTTTCAATCGGTAGGTTATGTGTTCGAATCCCGGCATGTAAGTGGAATGGCGTGGCGAAAAGTGGCGGAAATCGATTAGTACTAGATTGTTGATCCTAGGTTCTAGACTGTAGGTTCTAAAAATAGTTATCACCGTTGTTAGGATTTCTGATGTTCACTGTTAGATAAAAACGTATTATAAAACAAGTTATGATTTTTATCCCATTGGTGGCGCTACCAATGGAATACCGACGGACTTACATCGACCAAATAGGGGATTTATTAGCAACGGAAAAGATAAACAGTACCCGGAACCGGCGTGCGTGCATGCAACGACTTATGAACGTTGATGAAGCGAAGGTGATCGTGTCAGGTGTCAGCATCGTGGCAAGTGGCAGTCCCCGGTCTCTGCCTACCCCTCTGGGATACAGGCGTGAGACTATGTATGTATGTATGTATGTATGTATGTATGTATGTATGTATGTATGTATGTATGTATGTATGTATGTATGTATGTATGTATGTATGTATGTATGTATGTATGTATGTATGTATGTATGTATGTATGTATGTATGTATGTATGTATGTATGTATGTATGTATGTATGTATGTATGTATGTATGTATGTATGTATGTATGTATGTATGTATGTATGTATGTATGTATGTATGTATGTATGTATGTATGTATGTATGTATGTATGTACGTATGTATGTATGGTGGCGCTAGTTAGCGCCCCTAAGCGCCTTAACGCCTACTTAGTAACGTTTTTGTACTTTAAGTAATTTTGTACCGAGTATTTTATTTTAGAGTTATCGGTATTTCTGTCCTAGTAAGTTTGTGTGTAAAATGTTGCTGCTTCATGATAAATGGGGATTTGTGCTTAGCTGGGCGTGATTCGGAGCATTGTTTAACCCCCTTTGCATTTACCATTTACGGGAGTTTTTAGGTCAAACTTTGTAAAATGTGCACCAACCTGGCTTTCGCTATATTTTCGGCAAACTCCGTTCCCTCTTTTCTGTTATACGATTGACTTTCTGATGCACTTATTTTTTAGTGTTTTTTGAAAAATGCCATTTCTAGGAAAACTAATTGACCCTAGTACCTTTTATTCTTTGCTGACCCTATCAATAATTAAATGGTTACAAGAGACACATGATAGATTACCTACCTATATTTTGCTATTTCCTTATTAATTTTGTTCGAACCTCACCTTAATATGTATAAGAAAAACCTTCATCATAAACATTACATCTTTAAGTCATGTAAGGCTTTCATTTTTACTGGTGGTACAATAAAGAAGCAGAATAAAGAAGCGGTGGTAGCTCAGTGGGTAGAACCATAGACTGGCAAGCGAGAGCCCCAGGTTCGATCCCGAGTGCGGGCATGTACCAATGACTTTGTTTAATTTCAAAGTTACGTACATTTGCGAATTTGTAGTCGCAATACCACACGCTAACGGTGAAGGTAAACATCGTGAGGAAACCCGCGGCTTGGTTGGCTCCGCACGTATTGACTAGTCTTTCCTGTGGGCAAGGCCGACTAAGCTGTCAGGGTGGTATAGGTGCTGGGCAAGCCTACACCATCTATAAAACCTTGTCCCAGGCACTACAGCGTCGGAGTGGTCCCTTCACCCATCTAGTGTGAGTGAAGATACCACTGGACGCTCTATAAATCATCTCATTAAGTAGATGCAAAAAGGCCAATATTATTATTATTACAATAAAGAGTTTTAATCTAATCTAATCTAATAATCTAATACACTCCTTCCAAAGGCTGTCTGAAGGAGATCGCACTTAGCGATGAGACCGCCGATTGTATAATATTACTTAGATTTAAGAAATTATGTTAGTATTCTTTTTTTTGGTTGTGCAATAAAGTGATCTCTATCTATCTATCTATCTATCTATCTATCTAATATAATACAAGAATAGTAAGCACTACGAGGTCTCTCAATTTCGAGTCGACAGTCGAGGAACTACACCTTCACAACTTTAGCGTTGGATCGTTATTGCAAAGAATTCAGTATCATCTACAGCTACAGCGTACCTATGCAAGTAGACCGGGTATCTACTACTGAAATCCCCAATATTACTTTTACCCGAAATAAGAATACAAACAGAGTTTTAGCAACAAGTTTCATATCACATCGCTTTGTTGTTCTTTCTGTTTGCAACAAACTTGACCACAATTATTATTTTAATGCGACTTTAATGATACTTCTCAAGATGTCAAGCCAGTTTTTTGCATTTCAACTACACTTCCTCATTCACTTGACAAAATTAAACGACATGCCATGTGGTTTTTGGAACCATACAAATAGCATAGCTGTCTGCCACTGCATAATACTTACGTTATTAAAGTCTCGTGCTTTTCTTTATTTTGTAGAGTGACAGATTGTTGAGGCCTTTTGCTTTGACTTCTTAACGTTGAATTATTTTGCTGGCTGGCTTATGGCTGGATTTCACGCCAGGTCTTATTATGATCGTAGATTTTAACCAAAAACAAGCAAAAAAATTAGTTGTTATTCGCCGAATAACAATTATTTACACGCTTATTCTAGGTAACTACTTGTGTACATTCATACGATTGACTGTGCAGCAAAAAATAAAGGTTTGATCAGCTTTCTTATGTACTGGACCTTGAACCTTCGTTATTGATAGACGTGTTTAGTTCGCAAATTAATGAAATCCATGGGTAATGTTCTAAATATCTTACATTAGAAACCGATATCATTTAACTCACGGAACTTCTGCATCGTCGCCGATTGTAGTTTTTTCCCCCTTAGTTCACAAAGAGTGTAACAATATTTAAATTTAAGTGATATGTGATAACAACCTTTTGTATGTCCCCACTGCTGGAGCACGGGTCTCTTCCTGCATCGCACCAAGGTTAGGCCATACTCCACCACGGGGGCCAAGTCCGTGTTGGTGGAGAATGGTAAGACAGTGGCGGGCCTTACTGTCAGAATTTAAGTAGGTAATTAAAATTGTAAACGTGCCATACGTCCATCGTGTTAGTACCTACTCTATTTATGTTAGTACCTACAAACATTTAAGTAACAAAACATTTTCGAAATACGTAAAATAGTGCGAGAAAAACACATAATCACATCAACTCATTATGTCCCCACCGGCAAGGGTTTCTTCCCTGAGTAAGGTGTAGGCTATACTCCACCAGGGGGCCAAGTCCGGATTGGTGGAGGCTAGCACGGAACTGCTCGGAAAAATGCCACCAGCGTTAGTGGTCACCCATGCATGCATTGAACGTGCCCTATGTTGCTCAACCTTCGTGATCATTTAAGGTCACTCAGGCCGCCGGGGCTACGAGCGGTTCAGAAAAACACATGATGAAACGAAATGAGCCAATAAGCTATTAAACGTTGTTGAATTATATATTGAGGTCTACTGAGAAGAACTACCAATATCTTTGGAGGTAAGAAACTAATCACTCTTTTCCTTTCAATGATACGTTTGACACACATCGAGTGACACACGAAAATATGGTACAGTTCATAGCACAACAACTATTACTCGCGTGAGCTCTAGTCTCTACTCAGTAACGTTATAGACGACATCATAACAAAAATGACTAGGATGACCTGCTATCGACTGTCTTACCAACCTACTAGTGACGGATATTCATACAGAGCTAAGACCTCAGAATTTCTAAGGCCCTGAGTACTGATATACTGCTCCGCCTGTTCTCCTTTAAAACCATATTTTCCCGTAATCTCCGCCAGCTGGCAGAGTTTCGAATAACCTTCGTCGAATCATTACCTCGTAGAGGAGTCTGGAATTGCGCAATTTTGGCGTATTGTTTCCGTCTAGGTCGGGTGTTGGGTTATAGTCCGTGGGTCCCTAGTATAGTATAAACATAACTACCTCTACCTATTCCGACATAGAATGGTAAAATACAGAAGTTTATTTTATGTAGGTACTTAAACTACTGTAGTACAGCAACTACTAAATATTGATGAAGTGACTAATAGGTAGGTTTGCCCAGCCTCCCATCATGCTTCCCATCTCTCTCTCTGTTACCAGCCTCCTTGCACTATCCCAGCAAGGCTACTGGGATAGTACAAGGATCCCTTGTACTCTCCCAGTAAGAGAGAGAGAGAGAGAGAGAGAACACTTTATTGTACATAAAAATGGAAATTACACAGATATTTCTTAACCTAAGAGTACAGACGGCGGCCTTATCACTAAGTCGATAATTTTTCCCCTATATGATCATCATCATAATCAATCCATTATGTCCCCACCGAGGGGCACGGGTCTCTCCCTACGGAAGGTATAGGCCACCACCACAGGGCCTAAGTCCGGATTGGTGGAGGCTTGCAAGAGGCTAGTCTTACCGTTAGAAGTTTTCAAGCCGCCCTATAAGGCCTCTGACTTGGCTAAACGACTGCCATCTATCGACGACGGTAGCCGGCACCAATTGCTTAACGTGCCATGCGAGGCACGAAACCGCTCGGAAAAATGTCACTAGCGTTAGTCATATACGGTCACCCATCCACGCTCTGAACGTGCCCTATGTAGCTTTACCTTCGTGATCGTTTAAGATCAATCAGGCAGCTGGAGCTACGAGCGATGCCCCTATATGTGGGGGCTGATTTCATGCTGCATAAGTCTTCTAGGCTAGCTTGTGTGATTTTTATGATTGTGGTTGCAGTCAAAGATTTTCATTCTATTCAATTACGGTGCGAGTTAATGAAACAAAATATAATGCTTTGTTTCCATTAGGCCTACTGGTACATCTTCTGGTAGTATTTTGTGCCTCAGACCATACCTTGGCAGTGAGAGTGCAGGGGTAAGGCAGGGGCAGTAAGTCGTAAAATTGCAGTCGGAGGGGGCGCGTCTCAAGACGCCCGTGCATTATTATAAACATAGTAAACTTAGAATTTGCACATGCGGAATCTAGTTTTCTTCTTGATGGTCGTGACTTTGTGACTACTGTCTTTCCTTACATTGTCACTTTACTTATCAGTTGAATTAATGTAATTGACTAGAGTAAACGCGTATAAGGGTTGATATGGCTTCCATTGTACGTAATGACCCCACCCATAATTGCTCCTCAAAAGCTAATCTCTGCTCAAGACGATGTCATATCCATTATTGCTTATATAGCTTATCTACCTTACAATTTATTGTTTTGTCACACATTTTTTTAACTTATTTTTTGAGAAGTGAAGAAAGTACCTAAGTATAAACATAACATAAAATTTACATACAGGTACATACATTGCTTCCGGCCCCAAACTAGGATATCCTGTGTCGTGGGAACTAGAAACAACGACATCACAATCATGTAAACATCCAAGACCTGGGGTTTTTTTTTGTCCCCAGCCGTGGTTCGAACCCGGGATCTCTTGCATGGCAGGTGCGCTACCGCTGCGCCACAGAGGTCACTCGTCATGACCTACTATGGAAGAGTTCAGCAGTATGCCTACCGCGTAGGTACTTGCTTTTTCAAGCGCTAAGGTATCTGAACACCTTCATATTTAGGCCTATAGGGTAGTGTACGGTAAATCTATGGTAGGTCAATCTGTGAATCTTAGATATCCTGCACCGGCAAGGAATCACACTGGACTAACAACTGTCGAGGGTGTGGGCCGCGGTCATAAAACTACTTCCCTCCGAAACCTGCCGTAATAAATGCTACGTTACGAACCTCCCTGGCGTGATCGTTCACTTTTCCGAACGTTTTTCCTTCGAGTTTCAAATGAGAATTGATATTTTCTTTCTGCTGTGGCCTCTGAAAATATTAACAGACTTCGTCTTTAACTTTATATGGTTTTATTGTTGGGAAATATAATAGTATCGCTTTTCATTTTGAATTCTCCAATTACAAATATCCATACACAAAATACTTATGGTTACATTACTAAATTAAATTCAATTTGTAAAAAAAATTACTTCTCCTTACGCAGAATTAAGTAGTACATACCTACATATTTTTGAAACAAAAGCAGCATGAGTTCAGAAAAATATATACCGACATTAAAATTAATAAAACAGTTGTAACTTTTTATTTCCATGTTTTCCCAATATAAGGTAGGTACTTATAGATTGTTCGTATTGACAAATAGAACTTTGAGCTTTTATGGGGGTTTTGTTGAAACAATAAAGCTGTACGAATCTGACATTTAGCTAATCTAGCCATTTTGGAAATCCAACGGATGAACAAGTCAGTATTTTAACATCATTATCATTTTAATTATTCATTCTCTCTCTGTGCCATGTTGTATTTTTTGTTTTGATTAATGGAGCAGCATATCTGGCGACTGGCGGTGGATTCCTTTTTGCACCATGGTAGTAATAGGCGGTTAACGTCTAAAAAAGTTAAAAATACCCACTCTACACAAATATTTACAAGCTCAAACCCCTTTTTAGTCGTGGTCGATCAAATCTACAGAAATGACAATTCTACCTACAACAAAGTACAAAAAGATATATTTCACCTGGTATGTGTATGCTAAATCATAGTGCCGTGTCGTCGTGTCGGTTTCATTTCCATCGCTACGGTGTTTAATGTAAATATTTTTGTATTTACCTGTGTTTGTCTGGGTCACTAGTTAGTTACGCCTGGCGACCCAGCCTCTAAACCCGGAGTCAGCTCTATTTTCCCAGAGCCCAGACGCTGAGTTGGCAGACGGATGCAGATAAGCCTGAGTACTTGCGGTGCTCAGGGCAGTTAGTTTAAGTTGATGATTTTTAGTCTTAATACAACCATGGTAAAGCCAATACATGTAATTAATTAAAATAATTGTATTTTTTAAAACGTCCTCCGGCTCCCGAAATACTTGACTGGCGCAGCCGGTAGGATTTCCGCGTCGCGTAAACTGAAAATTAGTGAAAAACGACGAACGTTTTCTTACGTTTTAAACGGAAATCCATACGAACCAAATAAATAAGTCAAGGACTCTCTAAAAGTGGCATAGACTGTGTGGGTGAGCTCTACATTAGTGACCCTACTCCGTCGCCTACAGTACGAGAATTCGGAGGACGCCCAGAGACTCAACGGAGGGACATGGACAGTCTGTGAGTAGACCCTATCGCTATTCCATTCTCCTATAACCATTCCTATTCCATTTTAGATTTATGTGTCTAGAGATCGATAGCGTTATTTCCAAAAATTGAAGTGGGTTATTTGGTTTCAGAAAGACGTAACTTTAAATTGTGTTTTAAGTAGGTAATTAAATTTAAACAAAAAGTGTGTTTTTAAGTAAACTTGAATATTAAGAACAGTGTTAGATAAGTTTAAAGCAGTTAAAAATGGATCAAATTAAGCAAATTCCTCGCGAAAACGCTGACGTCATCCCCAGATTCGACGGTGACGAAAAATTACTTAATTTATTCATTAGAAAGTGCGAGTATGTAATAAATAACTGTAGAGTAGAAGGCAATCCGGCGCAGGACTTGTATGTCTTCCACGTCGTAACGTCGAAGTTGACTGGAAGAGCCGCAGCACTGATAAGTGAGCGACAGGATCTTGATACGTGGCCAGAGCTTAAAATCGCTCTTGAGCAACATTTCGGTGATCCTCGCAGTGAAGAGTGTATTGCTATTGAATTAGAAACACTGAAAATTAACACTGGCGAGACTTATCTCGATTTCTGCAATAGAATACAATACGTAAGAAGCACATTGATTGCCAAGGTAAACAGAGTACTGGACGCTAACCTTCGCGCGAGTAAAATCACTATTTACGATAATATGGCAATGAATGTCTTTCTTTATAATCTGCCAGAAGACCTGCTGCGAATCGTGCGCCTGAAAGGTTCACGATCTCTAGAAGATGCTCTCAGTATAGTACTGGAAGAAGTGAACTTCTTGTACCAGTACAATACTCGGAACAAAATGCTTAAGGTACCTAGCCTGCAGGCAAGACCCCAACCAGTAGCACAGAACCCTTTCCTTGACAAAATGGGCATTAAGCCATTCTTCTCGCAAAACCCTCAAGGATTTAAGTTCGGAATCCCTCAAGCAACTCCTAACGTACAAAAGCCTATGTACCAACCCCAAACTCTACAACAACCCCAACAAAGGTTTCAGTTTGGCATACCCCAAAGTAAACAAATGCATGCACAACAACCGCAACAATTTGGCTACAGACCTCAATTAGGGTTCAGGCCCCAGTTACCGTCACAACCCCAACAATTTGGGTATAGACCCCAGTTAGCGCAGCAACCCCAACAATTCGGGTACAAACCCCAGTTTTCCCAACAGCCTCTTGGCTTTAGGCCCCAATTAACCCAGCAACCAACGGGTTATAAACCCCAGTTTGGTCAACAACAGTTTGGCTATCGACCATCACCGAACCAAGGTCCAGTAAATACCGACGTAAGCATGCGAACAGTTGCCCCGGCGAAACCCCAAGGCTTTCGCATGAACGCTATTAACGAGGTAGACGAAACGTGTGATGTGGTTGACTTATATGCCCCTAACCCATACTTTGACTACGACACCTATGAGTACGCAGACAATGTGGAGAGCGGCGAAACCCACGAAAGTGAGCTCGAGCCCGTTGACCAGTGCGACACTAATGAGGATTTTCACATAGGTGCTTCCAACAAAAACCCGAAATAATAGAGCTTAATTGCAGCCTGAAATTGCAGTTACCTTACGTAGAGTTACCTGAAATTCAGTCAAGGTTCATGATAGACACAGGTAGCGCGCGTTCATTCATTAGCCCAGCCAAAGCAAGCGAGTACTTCGATAACTGTAAACAATACGAACCATTCGAGGTGATAAGCACCCACGCGTCCAGCCAGCATAGTGAAGTTATAGAAGTACAACTGTTCCCGACATTTAACAGTTGCGAGTTCCATAAATTCTATGTTTATGACGTAGACGGACGCTACGATGGTTTAATCGGTAGTGACCTTCTGAAACAAATTGATGCAAAAATAGACATGAAAAATAATCTGCTATATACAAAATCGGCAACCATCCCAATGATTTACAACCCCAGTGTTACGATCAAACTTGCCCCTAGATGTGAACAACGAGTGAGCCTACCGACAGATTTACAAGACGGTGATGCTATATTGAACTATGTTTCATTTTGTGACGGCGTAAGAATGCCTAGCGCCATTGTAAAATGTGAAAACGGTTACGCGAAAACTATCATTCAGAACACGCTACAGCATGAAATGGCACTGACCATTAATAGACCCTTTATGGTGACTAAATACGACAGCCAAAAATGTGAATTAAACAGCATGACTCACCACAGAGACACAGACATTGACGACATCCTTACTGAAAACCTTAGTAAGTTGCGTTTAGACCATATGAACAACGAGGAACGGGAAAGTATCCAAAAACTTTGCGAAGAGTTCAAAGACATTTTTTATTCGGAAAAATTACCCTTAACTTTCACCAACGACGTTAAACACCACATCAGGACTCGTAACGAAGACCCTATCTTTATCCGCCCTTATAGACAACCCCAAGTAATTAACCATGAGATTGATAAGCAAGTAGAAAAAATGTTAGAGAACAACATAGTGAAGGAGTCGCACTCTCCATGGAGTGCCCCCGTGCACCTGGTGCCCAAAAAGGCAGATGCATCAGGTGAGAAGAAATACAGGTTAGTGATAGACTTTAGAAAACTAAATGAGATTACCATCGACGACAAATACCCATTACCGAATATCACTGATCTTTTTGACAAGCTAGGGCGAAGTACTTACTTCACCACATTAGACCTGGCCAGTGGATACCATCAAGTGGAGGTAGCTCCGGAAGACCGCCAGAAGACAGCCTTTTCGACCCAAGCAGGACATTTTGAATTTACCCGTATGCCCTTCGGCTTGAAGACCGCTCCGGCGACCTTCCAACGGACAATAGACAACGTGCTCCGAGGTCTACAGGGTATTCACTGCCTCGTGTACTTAGATGACATAATCGTGTACTCTTCCAGCCTACAGGAACACCTATTCAAATTAAGGACAGTGTTTGAGAGACTAAGAAAAACTAACCTCAAAATCCAATTAGACAAATCCGAATTTTTAAGAAAGGAGGTCTTGTACCTCGGACACAATATAACCAGTGAAGGACTTAAACCCAACAATGACAAAATAAAAGCTATACTAAACTACCCCCTACCCCGCACAACTACAGAAATAAAGAGCTTCTTAGGTCTTATAGGTTATTACAGAAAGTTCATTAAAGACTTTGCTAAAATCACTCAACCCATGACAGCTCGTTTGAAGAAGAAGCGGTCTATGTCAAGCAGTGACGAGAAGTACGTAGAAGCCTTTCAGAAATGTAAGGAGCTTCTAGTTAACGCCCCGATTCTGCAATATCCTGATCCTGACAAACCTTACATCCTGACCACAGACGCTTCAGACTTCGCCCTTGGTGCTGTACTTTCGCAGGGACCAATCGGCAGTGATAAACCAGTGGCTTACGCTAGCAGGACCCTCAATGACGCTGAAACCAGGTACAGCGTAACGGAAAAGGAGTTGCTTGCCATCGTATGGGCTGTAAAACATTTCCGCCCATACCTCTATGGTAAAAGGTTCATTGTTATTACAGACCATAAGCCTCTTCAGTGGCTTAAGTCCCTAACAGACACCAATAGTAGGCTCACACGCTGGCGCTTACGTTTATCGGAATACGACTTTGACGCAGTTTACAAAAAGGGTAAATTAAACTCTAATGCTGACGCCTTATCACGGATACGACTTAACGCATTAGGTAAAGATGACAAAAGATCAGTAAAAGTAAATGTTGATAAGAGTGAAGACAGAGAGCAGTCCATAGAGCAGCTGACCAGAGAGATCGAAGAGTTAGGTAGAGCCCAGCAGAAAACTTTGGCACAGCCAGTACCTGAACAACCAATGACTATTTCTGACAGCGACTCTGACCATCCAATTACCATCCCAGACTCAGACTCTGACGTAACGATGCGATTAGGACGTAGATCTCCATACTCTATCCCCAGCCCTTCTAGTGACACTGTGACAGCATCAGAAAAATCTTCAGGTACTGCAACAGCTCATTCAGCATTAGACACTGAATCCGAAGGTATTCCCATTTTACAGGAAGCAATTGACACAAAGCCCAACCAAATTTTGGTCTTCACCTGGTTCATTGATAAACTTTCAGTTAAAGACTTGTCTAGAGAGAAGCAGCGTATTCTAGAAGTACATTTACCTACGAATCGACCTGATCTTGTTAAGCAGTTTCTCAAAGAGTATATCAAGAACAAGGCAAAGTACTTTATCTACTTTGAAGATGACAAACACCGCCGACAATTCACAGAAGCAGTGATATTCCTGTTTAAGAAGGAACTTGTAAAATTTTATGAGTGTACCCAAAGAGTCATTTTTGTAGACGATGAAACAGAACAACAGAGCATTGTCAAAAAGTACCACATTGGCAAAACGTGTCATAGAGGTATTAGGGAAACATTAGCTCACATAAAACGCACATATTTTTGGCATAACATGGGACCAATTATATCAAGTATAATAAACTCTTGCGAAGTCTGCCAAAAGGCCAAATACGACAGAAATCCTCTAAAACCTGAATTACAACTAACCCAGACCCAAACTAAACCATTACAGGATATTTTTATCGACCTATTTTCCATAGAAGGTCGTTACTACCTGACAATAATCGATGCCTTCAGCAAACTTGGACAGGCCTTCGAAATTCCTAACCGCTCTACCCCTGAGGTAGTTCGAGCCCTGATAAAATACTTTTCTTTTTATGGCGTACCCCTAAAAATAAGCGCAGACTCTGGTTCTGAATTTAATAACGTTTTGATGAAAGAGCTTCTCTCTCTCTACAAAGTAGACCTTCATATTGGTACCCCATACAACCCAAATTCAATGGGACTCATTGAGAGGTTCCACTCTACAATAATAGAGATATACAGATTGGCAAAATACGAACAAAAGTATACAGATGCTGCTTCAATAATGACTTATTCCGTAATGGCATACAACCATAGCATACATAGCACTACTGGTATGACCCCTTTTGAAGTGTTGCTAGGACATACTGACTCAAGACACACATTTGACTCAGACTTTGAAAAGCAATACACCCAGCAGTTAGTCAAAGAACACGCAAAACGTACAAAGTACCTTTACAAACACTTAGCAGAGCAGACCATCAAAAAGAAGGAGAAGATAGTTCAGAAAAAAGGTGGCGAAAGCAGTTTTCCGATTGAACCCGGTAACGTCATATTTGCAAAAGACACTAACAAAAGAAGTAGCAAGGATAAGCCCCGATATTTACGAGCTGAGGTGATAGGTGAAACAAATAGAAACGTAGTCCCTATACGTATTGGAAAAAGAGTCACTAAGGTTCCAGTAAAACACGTTAAACGTCATTCGCAGACGCCTGCTCATCCTGGCAGCAACCATGGTGACCCAACTCCAGGCCCTTCAAATTCAGGACCTAAGTAGTAATCCTGGTATCCTTCCCGTGAAGCAAGGCGTCGCTGTCCTTAGCAAGGACAAGTGGATCATTGCTAAGATGCTTGACTTCAAACCCATCGTTGACGATTTGAAGACTAACAGCAAGCTAGCATCCGCATTAGATAAGTTAGTTAAGACATTTGATAAGAATTTTACATATAATTTTATAGATATAAGGATACAGACAGAATACGTCAAAAATCTGACTGTAGAGAAGTTCCAGCAAGTAGCACCTTCTATCCGTGTAAAACGTGGCCTAATTAACCCCCTTGGATCATTAATTAAAGTAATTACAGGAAATCTGGATAACGACGATGCCATTCGATATGATAAACTTATTGATGAAGTTAAATTAAATCAGAATAGCAATAGACAGAAATTAACACTGATCACTGAAATGGTGCATTCTCTGGCCAACTCTACATTTAAGTTAAATGACAATCTCATACAAATTAATGAAGAAATCCGGAAACTATCAGAAAAACTCAATGATATACAAAGAAAGGTATATCTAAATCACGTGGAAACCCAAATTATTAATACCTACAATTTGCTGATTCATAACTTTCAAACAATCCACATTAAATTGAATGAGATTGAAACTACCTTATCGATAAGTAGATTAGGAGTATTACATCAATCTATAATAGAGTCTTCTAAGTTGCTTAACCTTCTCGAAAGGATTAATAGAGTGGAAACGTTAGTATACGCACCTAGCTTAGAAAATTTAGTTAAGATAGAGCAAACAATGACGCTCAAAGCTTATTTTAAAGGAAACCAAATAACATACCTGTTGGAGATACCGCTTGTATCTAGAGACACCTATATCTATTATAAACTCCTGCCATTACCCGTGCTATCCCATGACCACACCGTAATCATCATACCCAAGTATCCCTACACCCTAGTGAAAGGGTCGAAGATCAGACTGTTAACTTACCCATGCCAAGAAGTCGAAGAGTCCAGCTTTCTCTGCATCGATGACGACACTTCCCACTACATTCAAGATTCTTGCGTCAACCAGCTGATGACTTATACTGAAAACGTGACGTCATGCACTCAAGTCCAAGTCTCCATAGAACCAGTAAAGGTCCAGATAATACAACCCAACAGGTGGATACTCTACAGTAGAGAAGAAAAGTTGCTCTCCAGAACCTGCACCAATGAAATATTCCGCCAGAAGGTCCACGGCACCTACATACTTACTTTAGACGACCCGTGTGAAGTACGTATTGGAGAGGTCCTTCTGAAAATGCACCCTACCGACATCGAGGATATCGAGTACCCTGCGATGCCCGTAGTAAACTTACCTGTAGTGAAATCTCCTGTAAAAACAGTACCATCGAAACCGGTAAACCTGGAGGGCATTGACTTGACCGACATCAAATTCCTGTCATACGCCCTGAAGAAAAGTGACAGTGAAAGTGAAAAAGCAATCATTACAGTGAAAGAAATTAGTGTCTGGACGATTGTTCTCTATATAGCGTTATTTGTATTTCTGTGTGTGTTAGCTTATAAGTATCGCCTTGAATTGTTAAAGAGCTGTAATCGAAGTTCTGCTCCTAAGGAAGAGAACTTCGATCTTAAGGAGGGAGGAGTTACGCCTGGCGACCCAGCCTCTAAACCCGGAGTCAGCTCTATTTTCCCAGAGCCCAGACGCTGAGTTGGCAGACGGATGCAGATAAGCCTGAGTACTTGCGGTGCTCAGGGCAGTTAGTTTAAGTTGATGATTTTTAGTCTTAATACAACCATGGTAAAGCCAATACATGTAATTAATTAAAATAATTGTATTTTTTAAAACGTCCTCCGGCTCCCGAAATACTTGACTAGTTTGGGACCAGGTCAGTTGATTGTTTTGCGAGGAAGTTATTTGTTTATTTATTACGAATTATAAGGTTCACACAATTATCTTTTAGCCATTCACATTACGCTAGGGTTTGCCTAGTTATATTTAGATTTCTGTGTGTCTATTAGTGCCAAGAAATAAAATGGTTATTGGGAGGAACCCCAACTGGAGCTTTAATGAAAAATTTCCCGAGAGAGCGCGGTTCGTGATTTCACAAAGCTGAAAATATTACAAAATATTCAAGTCCCTTTTGTTGGCCTCCAGGGATTGGCTTCTATGAATTTATGAGGCTTAATAAAATAATAAGACGTTGCTTTCCGCCTTATTATTTTGGGTTTCTGGTACATAAGACAACGCAAAATAGGTATCTGCCTACCTACATGTATTAACATTGGACTTTACGTGAAATGACTTATACAGTATCCGGTGGCACCTTTTCTCATACTAGACCACTCGGACGCTGAAGTGCCGGGCTGATGTAGGCTTGCCCAGCACCATTCTGACAACTTAATCTGCTAGTCCATAGGAAAGACTATTCAATATGTGCGGAGCCAATCAAGCCGCGGCTTTCCTCACGGTGTTTTCCTTCACTTTAGCGTATGGTATTGTTACTACAAATTCGCAAATGTACGTAACTTCGAAATAAAACAAAGTCATATGTAAGTGCCCGCAATAGGAATCGAAGTTCAAACCCACTGGTCTATCTTATCTGTCTTATTTTACCAACAAATGCCTTTTTTATAGAACTTCTAAAGTCGATTAACACACAGAATAATAAGTAGAAAGACTTGGCTAGGCAGAGTACGTCGAATCGTCATAATTAAGTGTCGAATAGCAGTTTTATGAAACAGCCCTGACGGCACGTTGGCCTTTATCTAAGTTTGTGCATTTCGCTCTGTAACATAACGAGCTTTTTAACAGCAAAATAAAAGTTTGTCTTGATGTCAACATTCAATAAGCAAGCAGGTAAGCAGAAATATAAGTACGTTAAAGTAAATACCAGAATAATTAATGCCAGAATAATTAAGGCAATAACCCTCACAGGTATTTACGGGAGTACCCCTCACAGTATATTAAACAATCAATATCAAAAAGCTTTTTTTCAAAGTAGCACAGAAACTGAGACTTAACAAACGTGTCTCTTTAAACTAGGTGTCCATTTCAAAATCTAGATCATTTGGGAGAAAAGGTGGACAAAAAGTTCCAAATTTCAATCTTTTCAAAGTCCTTGATTTGCAGAGCTTTCATAATTATTATACAACACAGAACTCATGCATTGTATACATACTGGCTTTCATCCCAGACATCATTGTCACCTTTTTTTTCATTCATTCATTCAATTACTTTACATAAATATGTATTATTATTGTCACATTTTCGTGTGCAACATCAATGATATCTTGACCTAGTTTTTAAATTTTTGATAAGGTAAGCCACTCAGAATACGAGTAAAAGAAGAGTAACGATTGTAATTAAATACAAAGAACACAGAGGATGTTGCAGCACAGTAAAATCAACAAAAAAGTTTAATAATCCCCAAGAAATATAATTAATAGCATCCATTTGTTACTTAAAAAATTGAGAAATACGGGATTTCCGGATGCCTTCATTTCGTAAAATTCTATGCCGCCCATTCGTATTTATATTTTACGATCCATGTTTAAATTATCAACTAATGGGGCGCCATTTGTATTTTAAATTAGCTCGCGTCGTCATACGATATGAAGCAGTCAAAAAGTTGTGAGAGTCAAGTTTTATAATTTTGGAACAATCACGAAAACGAAAGTTTAAATTAGGCGCGGCTCAAGTAAAAAATTACAGAAACACTGTATCTTCGGAAAAAAGAGATATTAATCGTACATGCGAGTGCAAAGTAAGGGTCACTCGCGAAACTATAGATACACCTATTTATGTACTCGGTAATGTAGAATACTAATTAAACAGTATTTCTTAATGATTCGCGATACTCATACATAGTTATATGTTAAACGGGTCAGGGGCATTATTATGTAAGTATCCACTGAGTTGAGTGACGTTGATTTTTACTTTTTTTAAGCTACTCCAGCTGTCAAATGCATAAATTTTTGACATTTAGGAGTTGTCTAAATGCTTCACTCGATAGAGTGGAATGCTACGTAATAGGAGGGCTGATCGGGAAATAAGGTAATTACGTTTTACCCAATAAATAATTGCGATTAGACCCGTTTAATATGTAACTAATAATTAATCAATAATTAAAAAGTTCAAGAGGACACAAAAGATTGGTGCGCCAATGACAAGATACATTATAAGGCGCATAGTAAAAGTACAACGTCATCAAGGGAAAATTAAATTAAATAAATCAGTAATTCTCCTCTTGAGTGTGCGAGAAAAATTCTCATTAATTTAGTGTGCGAAGTGTATTCAATTTACTATACTTACATAGTGTCAAACTGATGTCTTCGTCTGAATTAATTTTCTCGAGCTTTGATGTCCGGCTGAAGGCAGCAGCGGCTGTCATTCATATTATTTGTAACGTTATTTTAGATACCTATTATTTTTGATTCTCAGGAAATTCTCTGACAGTGTAACCGGACATTTAAGATTTTACATCTTTTCCGACGAATAGAGGACGAACTGCAATTACTTTGTTGGCTAAAAAGTTATAGTTAACCTGATTTTTTTTATTCTAGTTCTTAGAATACATAATCTGTTCTAAATTTAAAGTATCAAGTAATTATTATGCTAGTCCCTAAGCCTCTGATCTTTCTCTTAGAGAAGTCCCGTATCCCACAGTGGGACGAATATAGGCTGGATTATGAGTTATTGTACGTATATCAAAATTTTTCTTTCATTTTTGAGTGCAATAAAGAATTGTCTATCTATGTATCTTCCTATTTCATCGTCTTCTTAATTAGGCCTTCCTACTCAGCGTTCTATGGCCTGTGAGGATTGCTTTTCGATATGGCCGCGCGTGGGCTTGACGGATGCGGCCAAAATCGCCACAATTTGTTCTATCCGACACTACACATAAAGTGGTGCTTAGTATTAAAGAGGTAGCATAAGGGAAAACCGTGTGAAGTATTCTGGGAGCCCCGGCAAAGGCGAGTGCCGACCGCTCGTTACGATGATTTATGTTTCCCGCCGAAAAAGATGTTCTCAAATGTGCACGGGCCCTTAACGCGCTTGTGAAAGAAAAATGTGACGATACTTCACGCTGGCTGGCCTAATGGCACCAGGTACCAGGTAGACGATGGGAAAATGTTAGGCATTTGCTTATTTGGAGACGAAATAAAGATCCAGAGTAAGCCAAAGATTACTCTGGAGTTTCAGGAGTCATTTCATCGATGGGTGTCAGTACACTTATGCGTTAACATGTTATTAAAATAACGCAACCTCTAAAATCCTTAATATTGATAAATTAAACCATTTGCAATAAGCAAAATTTAAAACTCTAACCGACAGTTTCAGTTACCAGCCGTCAATTTGCAGAAGTGCGTGCAAAAAAAAGCTGACACTAGTAGATTAACAGCCTGTTAAAAAACGTTAGTGTACGTGAAATCAGGGGTTTTAGCTTTTTAATTTTACTTATAAACTGACCAAGTTCAAGATTAGATGAAAATAAAAAAAATATTAGGTACTTGGAGAATTTACAACTTTCGTTTTGTGAAAGTGCTTTAACTGTCGATACTTTGAGATAGTTTTCGCGTTTTAGTACATTAATTCAAACGAACAAATTTAAATTGCGTCGATTTTAAGCACAAAGAGTTGATGTATAAACTATTACTTATCAAACTAAATAACTTTTTAAAAACCTATTTAGAGGCTAAAAATTTCACCCATGCCGGGATTCGAACCCGCAACCTCTGGCTATCCGTACCAGCGCTCTACCAATTGAGCCAATGGGCGACTCACGGCATCAGTGAAATTTCGAACCTCTTTACAATATTCTCTGTATTACGTACAGGCAGCGACATCTGACTTAAGCAAATTGCATTACTTACAGCCCCGACTACCTACTTTGCAGTTAGGTTTAACATCGGAATGATATCACTGTACCCACATGATTACACTATTTTTATTTTTAATGCACTAACCCGTGCTAAGGAACAAATTTAAAAACCTATTTAGAGGCTAAAAATTTCACCCATGCCGGGATTCGAACCCGCAACCTCTGGCTGCGTGAGTCGCCCATTGGCTCAATTGGTAGAGCGCTGGTACGGATAGCCAGAGGTTGCGGGTTCGAATCCCGGCATGGATGAAATTTTTAGCCTCTAAATAGGTTTTTAAATTTGTTCCTTACCTGTCAAATGTAGAGTAAGTACTCTGGTCAAAAAATTATGATCAAAATTTACAATTATTAAGGTGCGTAGCCGAGTTGCCGGAGAGGTTTATGAAATCATCTTTCAGCCCATGGTACTTAGTCTATTCATATCCGTGGGCTAAGTGTAGGGGGGTCGATGTTACTCCACGTCCGTAAGAATAAAGTGACCCCTGGGTGGTGCTAAGAGAGTGAAAAATCCGGCAGCTACACTGTTCCCTCAGAGTCTCGCGGCAACCACTGGTCTACTACACTATACAATGCTCCTGAATAAACACCCTATAAGAAACCCAATAAACAACAAAATCGAAGCAGCAACATCGAAAACGAATAAACCTCTAGAATCCCCCAAAAAGTAGCGAACGTGAATTCTTTTCAGTAACACCAGAGCATGTAGTCATAATTCTCTATCCCATTTGCAGTCATTTGTATGGACTCTACGCGTAGCTCTCCACACGTGACAAATTTAACTAGCACTTCAATTTAGACACCACAGCTCTTGTTACGAAGCCATTAGGTTGAGTTTCCTCTGTGTGGTCGCCGTAGGTCTGCTGGTGCACCAATAGGCAACTTTCCCTCGCCAAAGCCTTCGTCAACTCCCGTAGAAACGTGATGGTTTTACAGATTATACTGAAAATGATTCAATCTTTATTCCCTCGCGCTTATTCATAATACCTTCGAATAACATTTTATTCGCGAGTGGATGGATTTTTAGCGTTAAGTACCTGTTTTTTTTTTATACTCTCTCTTTGTGAGAATGCCAGCGCACTACAATGGGACGTCAACTATACATACGAAAAAACATAAAAACTACATAAAAAAAGTTTTGCTATGTCATGAATTAGTGTACATACACTAATTCATGACATAGCAAAACTTTTTTATATTTATATATTCTGCCCTCCCCCTGCGGGATATAGGTATGATAGTGAAAGTGAAACTCATAATCGTTAGCTGTCGAAAACACGAAAAATGTACATAAAGTGACATAAGTTTACACCGCTAAAACGTTCGACTTTTTGGAGTTGCTACCATAATATTAAGAAGCATGTGTGATATTAAAATAGTGTTAATGTAATAATGGTTGATAATAATACAACATATTTTGAATTTAAATATCATACAGGCTTAATTTATAAAGGCCTCCTGTAATTTATAAGGTTGCATGCCCTACAGGGTCCACACAGATTCATATTTTACGTAATGTCATCTGTATATAGGTACTTGTGGAATGCAATAATTTATTGAGTATTGAGTAATAAAAAGTGTGTATTATTAAATTGTGTAAGTAGAATAAACCTTTGAAAGCAATCGCCTACGACAACTACTTTTTTGATAAGCGATGCAAAAGCGCTGCAGCATAGCATAATGTTGGTTACAATTTTATGAAAACTCCGGCGCTTTCGTCGTCGGCGATAACTCTTAACATTCACCTCACCTTTTTGAAACCTTAAATCATGTTAGGTTAATGCGAAGTGATGGTAGGTACGTTCCAGTCTTTTACTTATGAAACACCTTTCCCAGTACTCTCCATTGCTAATTAATTCTTTAATAATAAAGAGGGTGGAGTGTGAAGTACAATCATCCATCATCTGCAGATGAACAATCATCTTCAACTTAAATTCTAAAGCTAATTAGTGCCTCTAACTAACGCAAACACTTCTCGCGCCCTCATTGATGGGAGACTGTAGACTTATCAAACATCCATCAGCATTCGTCTCCCGGAGGCTTAATAGCAAAACAAACGGCCGAATTAGTCGCCGCTCAGTCTGACACAACCTGATTGATGGATGGCCCTTTGCCACAGACTAAGTAAACAGAAGGCGTGCTTCTGGTGATCTGCCATTTAATGTCTGAAACTTTTGCATATGGGGTAAATTTATAGTCTGTCAAATTTGCCTTTTTCTTATCAAAACCGATGTGTCTGGCAGCGTGCGGTCAGCTTGTTAAGTTGAGCTTTTGTGGACTGTCAATATCAGCCCTCGATATGTGGCCTAAGAAGCTTAGTACCCGTTCAATATCAATGGCAAAAAGTTATATTCATGTTGAGCTCAATTAATAGTTATTACAATAACCACACATTCTAATTACTTGTCTCAATCTCTGTGTCAGGATACTCTGTGATATGGTAACCAGTTAGAGGCATCCAAACTATAGAAAAAACGGAATGATACTGTTAAAGATAAACTTCTGTCTTCCTAGTTTGTTACTTTGCCTCGCACAATTAGCATCCGAGACGGAATCCCGGCCCCAAATGTGTCCGCAGTTTAACAGACGAGAGTTTTAATTCGGCTTTTCACTAAGCTGCCTTAACTTTGGTTCCTGGCGGTGCATTTAGAGTTTCGCTCATTACGCCCAGTTGCCCAACACTATACGCGCATAGAACAACGTGATTTCCGATGCTTAAAAAAATCGTAAATCACGATCTTCGACTGCCAGTTACATTTTGGTAACCAAACTGCTTAGATAAATAGTCATCTGGGATCGCCACAGAACTTATTATGTTCTGTGGGGATAGTACAGGAATTTTAAGCACACCATGCACACCTTCTAAATTGGTTCCACTCGTACTAAGCGGCCGCATATTTTATTTAAGAATTGGACTTTTATTGGTGCAGCATTCTCCATGAGAACTTATTTCTGTCACAAGCTAGCTACTTCCAAACTCGGATAAGAACTCTAAGGGCCAGTTTCTGAATTCAGAATTTCACTGAGTGAATACTAAAGTATTAAAGACACAACACTACAGTTAACTATTTACTTAGCGAAATTCTAAATTCGGAAATTGGCCCTAAGAACAAATGTTGGTTAGTTATAAGCGGACGTGTAAACGAGTCATAGCAATCAATAACATTTTGAGAAGAAGAATTAGAAGAAAATTTACAGGGATCGTATACAGGGTGTATACGAAAATACTTATTATATCAAAAATCGGGTGTCCTATTAGTATAAACGAATAAGTTACCTACTATGATCAAACACAAATATCAGCCTTTCTATTTATTTGTATGCTAGTGATAACTTTAGTATGGAACAGCTATAATTTTTTCGTTGTTTCAAGGTTATATCCATAGCAAAAGTTGTTTTCCTTAATTTTCAGATGCATGTAAGGAATCACTTTCACCCTGTACAACATTGATATATCCTGCTGCTCATACCATGATAAAATAACATATGAATATTATTTATTGTACACTAGAATATCTGACATATAAATATGTAATGGTAGAGCGCCATGTGCTATACTTATTGTCAATAATTCTGCTAGTCCCAATCTCATCATACACTCTCAAATTTAGTCACCTTGATTCACCAAATGGTAAAATTTCGTTGCTTAAATGAGTCAGGTAGGTAACAACACGACACAGTGTATTTTTATCCTCGTGTATCTCTACGTAAATTCCAAACAATTTTGCTTTAAATTTTCCTCAAAATTGGTGAAAAATTCTAGTTCATTCGACATTCCAGGAGCACGTTCCATGCTCAAATCGCGGCACCATTGCACCGAACGATGGCAAGCGGACTGCGAAGACGTTCAGGCATTTCAAATAATACCTAGCTGCTTGCTATGAAGACGTCGCGTCGTAAAGGCAAATTCGAAACATTTCGTCGAACTATTGACTCGTTTAGTTTCTTTCTCTGACTCCGCGAACTGCGGCCGCTATGAGTTGACCACCATGATATGAATAAAGCATCCAACATTCATTATCCTCGAATATCATTTGTGGTAAATACGCTGTATTCCACTCTAAAACGAGTTTCAGTGATTTCCTGCGGAGTTTTGGAGGTTCAAAAGAGGAAAGGAATATTATTGAGTTTTATTTTGGGCAAGTTCTGAAATTGCAAAAATAATATCAGCTGTTCCATACTAAGCCTCGACACTTGCTCTAATGACTATTTTGCTTGTAATGATGTAAAAACCTCTTTTTGTGCTACAGGACATTGAATCACCCTGTAGGAGCTTTTCGTTTTTCGTTTGATAGCTGAACGGTTTTCGCGATATCAATATGTATTATCCTTTTCTTTAAGACACTCGTAAAAGCGGTATGTGGTATCGTGAAAAAAGGTAAAGAAGTTTTGTATTTGGCACATCAAATTCTGAATTGAAATTCTTTTAGAAGAAAAGTCAGCAGTGTCACCGTGTGTGTTCCTAGCATAACCTTTTAAAAAAACTACTATGAGTACATCTGTGGCATATCACCAGCGATGTAGTACTTTACACTGGGAATACATATTTCCAATGCGGTAACAGCACCAGTAACAAACAACATGTTTTCAATTTGAAGAAGAAACAAAAACTTACTCAAAATATACTTTAAGCTTTAGGAACCATACACCTTTCATAGTATATTCTTGGTATTACCAACAAATGAACATTCAACGTCAGAATGGAATTGGTCTGGCAGACAATGGAAATTGTATTCGAATTTTCCGTTCGCTTAAAAGCACAAGTCCCTTCTTTGTTTTCTTATTCCAACGCTTTCTTCGTCATATTCTCAGAATCGTATTAGGAGCAACTCCCAAAGAAATCACTTCCATCATCTTGGACGTGTTTTCTCGGACACAAATGAATGACAATATATCTCGGGGGCAAAAAAGGTCAGCGCTGACGGAAACTAGCTAAGTAGCAACTCGCATAAAACAAAGTGTCAGTTATTACATTAATAACGAAGGGAAGCGGACGGACGGGAACCCTTTCATGTTTTTGCTGTCCCTGCAGTACGCCCCATAAAATGTTTACCGCGGCGGAGGCAGTGAAACTGACGTTTTATAGTAACTATGAATTCTGAAATCCCCAGTTTGAAACCAAGGATCTCGTTCTAAAATGCGGGATGTGGTGTAATTAAAAGTTTATGAATCATTTTCGTGCTTCCACATGACATTATTTTTAATCAGAAGAATCTACGAGCGACGTCAGCGCCACCACCAACAAATATTTTGTCCCGTTCTGTAACAAATGGTAGATTATTTCGTGAGTCAGTCCAAAGTCATCCTTATTTCCACTGGCTAAGGAATATGAGAATCACAGAATATTTCAACGACAAAGTGGCTGGTTACCAAGTTTTGCGCCTGAACCTCGGCTTAGTGGTCACTCTGATTTATTACGGACATAGACAGTCTCCGCAAAAACTCTTTATGTAGGTAAGCACTTTTCATTTCTTACGTCACGCCCGACCATAATTTATTCTTTTCACATGGGATGGCTTTCCTGTAAATAGTTGGGAGTGCGGATGCTATTGATATATTTGGGATAAAATTACTACCGTTAAAAAAGTATCTACAGTCTATTTATTCTTACTTGTCCAATTTAGTAAACAAGATTCTACCCGTAAACTGTAACTTTTTAGTCTAAAACTGCCATATTTCCATAAATGAAGTAACTTGGAACACTCCTTTAGATAACACGCTGACAATTTTTAAACATAGTTCATGATAGTTTATGAATTTGCGGGAAAATGTCTAGTTTAGGCATCTAATCTCAATTTTAAGGTTAGAATCTTGTTTACTAAATTGGACAAGTAAGAATAAATAGACTGTACGTTATTTTCTATTCCAGTTCTATGGTAATTCTATTCTAGATTTAATACAAAAAGTACTGCCCAGCAGCCAAGACTTGTATGAATGAAAATTAAAACTATGGCTCTTACTAATAAACACCGTATAAGCCTGATATAGTTACACAGTGTTTTGTTTAAGTCATTTGAATGTAATTTTCAGTTGGAAGAAAAGAGACAAAACGCTGCATAGTTATACAATACTTACACCAAGTTTATAAGTAAGGCTGTAAGACTTTAGTTTCTGTTCGATTAGTTTGTGTACCTAAAAGTGACATCAGACTATGTATGCTATTACCAAATATGTCTTAACGCCTGTCAACATTAGAGCATTTTTATTTGTACTGAAAAAATTTATAATATGTTAATAAAAAACTCTATCGTTAAACATAAACGTCGTCAGTCGGCGTCTTTAAGAGTAGAGTACAGGAACACTATCTTCATATTCAGAACAGTAAAGTGTAATTCCATTCGTAAGTATGTAAAAATATAAGTATTATGAAGTCTATTTATATGTTTATAAATTCTATCTATTCATCTTTATACATGTGCTTAATTATTATATTTGTATATTTTTATGTTTATAACTATTGTACATATTAATACATAGTTTAATTTAAAAAATATATATTTGACAATAAAATATCACCTCACCGTTTGTGACTGCCCCCATCTTCTCCACGTCACCTGTTGGTTGGCTAGAATAAAATACTATTTAGTATTAAGCCCGCCAATTGTACAATCTTTACAGGTACAATAAAGAATTTAATAATAATAATAATAATATCGTTGTCAAAAAACACATGAAATTTCACTATTAATCCTAGAATCATATACCAATGTTGAATACACTTCACTTGTAGGGTTCAAGATACTTAAAATATATAGATTAGATTAGAACTCTTTATTGTATACACCAGAAAATATATGAAATGAAATGAAATGAATATACTTTATTGCACACCAGGAATTACAATTTAGAAAATAAGAAGGTACAAAAACATTAGAAGGCCTACAATCTAACATATCACATCATAATACAATATACTTGTACTTGTACAATATCTTTGGATGTACTTATCTGGTACCGGTTTTTTTTTATAATCGGAGATTTTTCTTAGAGTTCATCGATGTCACTACATGTAACTAATCTTTAATGAACTGTAGTTTTTAGGATGTGATAAAGCATAGTAGATTCATTGTAAAATCAGTTTTTATGTGAGTTCGTTAGTACCCCACTGGATAGTCAGTCATTTTTTTATGGATCTTCCTATTCTACGAGGTAGTAGGTAAGTATGAAAAAAATGTCTAAAATAATATTTCTTTTAAACAATATTTCAAATTCGGTTGAATCCTTTTATTTATATAATCTTTTTACTGCACGATCTCTAAAAGCAGAAAAAAGAAGTTCTAGCTAAAAACGCAAAGTGCTGTTAACTGAAAAATGCTGAAGTTACTCAAAAGTTTAATTTCACGCCCGTCACTCGACGTCAGTCCCTCGCAGCTGGGAAATAGGTGCCTGCCTTCCTACTTGCATGAAAAACATTAATCAATTTTAAAAACCTATTTAGAGGCTAAAAATTTCACCCATGCCGGGATTCGAACCCGCAACCTCTGGCTATCCGTACCAGCGCTCTACCAATTGAGCCAATGGGCGACTCATGGCATCAGTGAAATTTCGAACCTCTTTACAATATTCTCTGTATTACGTACAGGCAGCGACATCTGACTTAAGCAAATTGCATTACTTACAGCCCCGACTACCTACTTTCCTTATTTGTTCCTTAGCACAGGTTAGTGCATTAAAAATAAAAATAGTGTAAACATTAATCATTTTATGTTCTTACAATCTCAAACAAGCCAACTTTACTTTCTATATTTGGGATTTTAAATGGTTCATATCCTGTAGAAACTAATTGGCTTATTATATTATGGAATAAAATTGTTATAAACTAGATTAGTCTAAAATCAATTGTAAAGCTCCTTATTTTGCAATACTATTTATTACATTTGTTAGGTAACACATTGTCACGTTACATTTACAAAATATACTCTTCAGAAGTCGGAATACACCAACCTTATGGCATTTATAAAACATTTATGGCATATACAAAGGCATTTTCGTCTACTGATAAGGATACCGTACGCCTAAAAATATTTTGACTAAAGTCGTCTTCGTCGTCGTCCCTACAAACTAGTCCACTGCTGGACATAGCCCTCCCCTAAAGAGCGCCACTAAAGTCACAAAGTATAATATTATAAAGTGACAGTATCATTAAAAATATATATTCCTACAAAACTCTCTGGATATGGAGCTGCAACGGTCTTTAAAACAGGATCTCATTAAAACATGAAAATAATACAAAATACCCACCATAAAAACTTAAAACATCATAATATGGGGTCCAAAAGTATTTTGCTTCTACAGCTCGTGAAACACATATTCTTATCATAAATAAGACTTAGTATAAAACATTAAATATAGTTCACTAGATCACTAATATTGACTGACGCTTAGTACCTACATATCACGAACACTTGACTGTCTCAAAATTTCCTTTTATGTTCGTTCAGTCCCTTCAAACGTAAAACTCCACTTCATAGTTAAGAGGATGACTCCTTTGGCTTTTCATGCGAACTGTGGCGTGTGTGTATCCGACGCCGCCTTCCGTTATGTTAGCGCTGGCATGAGAGAAGTCGTTGTCAATCACAGCTATACCCTGAAAACAAGTAATAATAAGTATACTTATAATAATACGTTATTAATACTGTACGTAATACAGAGACTATTGTAAAGAGGTTCGAAATTTCACTGATGCCGGTGAGTCGCTCATTGGCTCAGTTGGAAGAGCTGGCACGGATAGCCAGAGAGTTTGAATCCCGGCATGGGTGGAATTTTTAGCCTCTAAATAGGTTTTTAAAAAAGTTATTAATGTTAGGGCCTTAGGGTGTCTTGAAAAGTTCTGACAGTAAGACTAGTCTTGCAAGCCTCCACCAATCCGCATTTGGCCCTCGTGGTGGAGTACTGAGTACACCTTCCTTTGAGGAAGAGACCCGTGCCCCTCGGTGGGGACATAATGCGATGATGATGATGATGCCTCTGACTGCCTCTTTGTTCTAGCTGTCAAAGCGCTTGGGTACCAAGGTCGTGGGTTCGATTCCCACTCGGGGCCGCCGTACATTTGTACAAGTGGCCTCAGCCTGAGAGTGTTTTCATGTTTGTGAAGTCTTTGCTTGGTTACCAGTAATAGATATCCTTGTTTGAAGTTACACAAACCATAACGAATGAACTTGTTAAGAACTATCTTTTATGTTGCAGTATTATTAGGTACACAATATTGTATTTATTTCCTCATCGCGTAAATTGTTATTATAACGTATTTATGTAAGTTTATCATAACTATATACGTAACTGTTTATGTAGGTATATTTTTATGTATATAAGAAGTGTATTAATATATTCATATTTTTCGAGAGAGGTTTAGGCAAATAAACGCAATACAATAACAAATTAAACCGAAGCGAGTGATGACACTTTCACAGACACGCGCTAATTAATCGTATACCTACTTTATGTATATTTTAAAACTAAGCTATACCCTGTTTAAGCTTTAGTAAAATTGTCTCGAAATAAACACCAGTTATCGATTGAAATCCTCAACGTATTGTACAAAATCCCATTATCAAACTATTTCAAAACACTCACACGAATAGTCCTCCCCTCGGGATCGGCGAAATTTAACACCTTGATCCTCTTCTTGAACGGTATCGCAAAATCCTTGACTCTTTGGTGGAACACCATCTTCCTGTGCACCGTGTCACCCACAATCATATCGGAACCAACGACCACACTCGGTTGGTACAAGAGAAACAATGCCATTAGGGCCATTAGACAAATCACTTTCAATCTTGCCATTTCAATAATTGAATGCGGTGAAGTTTTTTCAAAGAACTGCTAGCTGAGCAAATAGTGGTCGCCTTGTGCCCAGTGGCGATAACCTTCGGTCGGTTCCGCGCGTCACAGTAGATAAATGTTACAGAAGTAGCACTAATGCCCATTTACTGTTAGTCTTTTTTAAACTGTCTTCAATGTAATGTTTTAATAACATTTGATATTTCTCATGAGTGAGCGGTGGTAGCGGAGCGCTGTGGAACGCCGGCCTCTCAATCGGGAGGTCGTGGGGGAGGTCGTGGTTTCGAACCCCGGCATGTACCAATGACTTTGTTTTCTAAGTTATGTACATTTGTGAAATTATAGTAGCAATACTACTCGCTGACGGTGAAGGAAAATATCGTAAGGAAACCCTAGTGTCTGAGGTGTTAGCGTACCTCAGCGCTTGCTACGTACAATGGCCCAATTATGAGGCTAAGTGCGGAAATCTCAGTTCTAACTAACTTTTTCTCATGAGTCCCATAAGGCCTCGAGCACAAGAAGGGCTCGTGGCCTAGTCGAATCGAGTGATTGAAATCAATCACTTGAGTTAAGCAATAACGGTGCAGGTGCAGGATGGGTGACCGTCCCGTGACTACCGCTAGTGGCATTTTTCCGAGCGCTTTCGTGTTTCGCAAGGCACGTTAAGCCGTTGGTGCCGGCTGTTATGTAATGGCAGTCGACAAGCCATGTCAGAGTCCTTATGGGCGGCTTGATAACTTCTGACAGTAAGGCCCGCCACTGTCTCACAATCCTCCACCAACCCGGACTTGGCCCCCAAAGTTATTAGTATACCTACTTACATGCTGAAATTTGAACGACCTCGACCGCGACCACCGCTTAGTAAACATTTTAAACAGGCTTTACTAGAAAGAATAAAATCGAGGCGCGACAGGTGTGAATCTCGCCACGGCCCGAATTATTTTTAAAGTCGTCTTTTTTCTTACATTCTTACATTTGCCCGACTGAGGTCATATATTGCAAAAGACCGAACCCTGAGTGGGTTAAACAGGAGCACTGTATATCACACTCGGGGTACAGGTTACGATCATTAGTACCTACCTACTACTGTAGTTTCTTAAGACTGCTGTTACGTCGAGCATGCTGTCTCGCCCACACAATTTACTATTTTAAGTAATTGTAATAAAAGTATTGTTTGATAAATGTAGTCGGTGGGTTTGATGGATTCGAGGATTTGTCTTTTGTTTTTTTGTCCTTTATTTAGTAATTTTGGAAACAGCTTACATTATCTTTTTTATACTCGTAATTTAACTATACATACATCAAATATATTTTGATATGCGTCAAAAGTTAACTCATTTTATAACAATAATTAAAAATCTAAAATGGTGCGAGCAATACAGCGTGCTCCATGCAATAACAGCCTTAACTAGAATAACATACAAAGAAGTGTCTTTGTAAAGACCAAGTTTGGAGTTTATTTGTCCATTTTTTCTCCAAAATAATTTTGGTTTTGAAATGGACACCTAGTTTGACTTGTAACGTTCATTATGCCGCAGTATCTGCGCTACTTTGAATAAAACCATTTCATTTCATTTAATATCATAGTAAGTTATACATGTATAGGAACTACTATTTGACACATTCAATACAATTAAAAAAGTAGTTTATACACTTGTATAACCTACTTTCGAACTACTTTAGAATATTAGCAGATCCCGTGTTCCTTACGCGCGAATACTAGCTTGCAATTTACCTCATTAGTATTTAAAATTCAAACCAGAACATAAGTAACAATCAAGTCTTTCTATACCTATTTTATTCATTGTCTCATTGCACAAAGTTCATTATTGTTGTTCGATTTATTCGCTTGTGGCTAACTTCAAGCGTAATCCAATATGTTTACTCGTTTCCTCCACATACCAGTGGTAGATTTTATTGTTTTTGCCATTCCTACACAAGAATGCGACATCAGCCGTTTTCATTCTGCAGAAGCATCGTTGTTGGTCCACAATGAAAAATTCTGCAACCAACAATAGAAACAGAAACAAAATAATAAACATATATCAGTTCTACCAGTGGGTAGAACAATTAATAGACTCGGAAGCGAGACCCAGGTTGGATTCCCCAAGCGGGCATGTACCAATGACTTTGTTTTTTAAGTTATTTACATTTGTGTAGTAACAATACCACTCACTAACCGTGAAGAAAAACATCGTGAGGAAAGCTAAGTGTCTGAGGTGTTCAACTACCTCAGCGCTTGGAATTTCAAAATTTGGTCACACGTTTAAATTAAGCCCATACTCTCTCTCTGAGAGAAGGCCTGTGCCCTGTCCAGTGGGACAAAAACAAACAGAAATCAACATAATATGTAGAAATATGTCTTTGCTATTTAATATAATAATGTCAACTTGCATTTACAACGTAATGTAACTGCGTAGAATGCATGCATGTGAAAGATCCGCCGACTACACTTTCTGTGATGGAATAAGCAGTCTCTTATGTAAATATTTGTGATAAGTATACATAGTTTGTTGCTTACAGTTCAACGTATTTACTTCACTGAGATTGTGGAATGAGGCTCGTTCCCTTAATTAGGCAAATAATTTACATTGGTGATGAATATCGTAAAGATGCCTTAATTGAATTTTTGCACCGGTTTTTTTATAATAACATTAAAATGTTTAAAAAACACAAATGTGTAGTGCTTTACGAACGTAATTTAAAATACCTACTGCGTATTAGTATTTGAACGGTTTAAGCTCTCGCCCTTAAGTTTAAAGGCGGATGGACTAACAATCATAACTTTAAAAACCTATTTAGAGGCTAAGAATTCCACCCATGTCGGGACTCGAACCCGCGACCTCTGGCTAACCGTGCCAGCGCTCTCCCAACTGAGCATTAGCTTAGCAAAGGGCGCGGGATCGAGTCCCGGCAAGGGTGGAATTTTTAGCTTCTAAATAGGTTTTTAAAATTGTCCTTAGCACGGGTGCATTAAAAAGAATATAATGATAACTTGTTTTAAAATACGTTTTTTTTTTAAAAGAGAATACCTCTTAACAACTTTGACAACTATTTATAGAACCTACAGTCTAGATCCTAGGATCAACAATCTAGGACTTTAAAACGACCGATTTGGCAAACTGTTTTATAGTTCTAGATTCTTGGACCTAAGTTCTTGTCAGTAGCTTCTAAAAAGAGGAACTATATTTATTAACATTTATGATCTTCACGTTTTCCAAAGACGCGTTATATGATTTTTTCTGCTTACTACGACACAGGGTATCCTAGTGTGGGGCCAGAAACAATGTATGTGTGTGCATGTGAATGTTATGTTATGTTTTTTCGATTGAAGTCGCCAGTTATCACCTCGTAGCGAGTGTGTTTTTTTGTTAGCTAGTTTCTGTGAGATGTATAAACTCTCGTCTGTATTCTATTTAGTTAGTTCTGTTCTCTATTTATTTCTATGGGTGCTCTTGCTTCGATCCTGACAAACTTCTCTTGTCAACGTTTATTACTTAGTCGTCGCTGGCACGCACCCCGGTTTCGGGTACTCATTATTTTGCTCTTCGCTGACACATTTAGTTGATCGACGTTCGTACGCCTGGGATGTTTTTTGCCCTTACATTCGTTCGATGGTAACTCCAAAGGTAGAGTTCCAAATGAGGTAGTTCCGAACCAAAGCAACATTTTTTTCTCAGTGCAAACTCTTATGGCGTTTATTTTTAATACGCCTTTGTAAATATATTTCTTTTGCGTGTTTTCCATCGTAACGAAACGATCCAATCAGTCGTGAAGTGCACGCTGAGTGATATTTTATTTATCTTATGTCAAGTTCAACTCTTACTACAGCAGGTAAAGTAAAAATGCAATTAGTAAAACAAAAGAAAAAAAGGCAACATCGATAACATAATTAACACTTACGCAATCCACAATATTAGTCTACTTCAATTTAATAACTAGGATGAGAAGTAAAATCAGATTAAAAATAAATTTAACAAATTTAAAAAAAAAAACGGCAACGTGATGGCGACACGAATACAATCTAAAATAATCTCTAAATACTTATAAACTTAAGGAATACAATAATAGTGCTAGAAAGTCCGTTGTCGTGTCGTGCCCGTCGGGTGCCTTTCGCCCGCGCTCAGCCGGGCTTTTTTGGGCTAGAATTGTAGTCTCTCCATTTAAAGTATTCAAGGTTTATTATAGTCTGTATCCCGCGCGACGCCGCCGGCCCGTTGTAATCAAAACACCCTTTAAGGGCTCACTAGGTCTATGTACCTAGTGAGCCCTGTAAAGGGCTGTTGGAGAGACTGCTTTCGTGGACCCTCACGATTTCATGATTATTATAAATACATAAAATCTTATTCATTTTAAAGACAAAATGTTTACTTAATGCACGTCAAAGCTGTTAGTTTTCAATTACGTGGAGAAAAAGCTAACGATGAAACTCCACATTTATTCCTCTCAAAACAGGTTCATAGGATAGCTTCAATACTGAACAATAAATCACTAAACAATATATATATATATATTTATATATATATATGAAGTTTCCTACATCTATTGCACTACTACACACCCTCTCTCACTTACACACCGAGAGGTTCTTACACTATACACACCTGTTCTCTATACTAGATTTATAAGATTTAATTAATAGCTGGAACATAAAAGATTGCACTGCATATCCGTACTAATTTCATAATTTTTAATATACAAACAAATGAAACTGTTTTGATTTGGTCTAATCTTTTTTGTAGCTAGATCTATCTGTATATTTTTTCTCGATGGGGGCGATGTTTGCTGAAGTACAGGTTCACGCCTAGTTTGGCAACAGATGCTACTATTTTCTTGTTGAAAAATGTACCTAGCATAATTCTAATTTAAGAAACAACTTGTATGATTTTTTTGGACCAAATAAAATTCTATTCTATTCTAAATCTTCAATGCCCGAAATATACTACTAAAATTTAATCTCTATGCAAATGTAAACTGTAAACGATTTCAAACACATCAGTTGTTTGCTTACATATTAACTTTTTGATGACATAGTTTTGAAGTCTCTACATAATAGCGTTTCGGTCAATTTCAAGAGAACGAGTATTTATATAGTTATTTGACTGCCTCTAAAACCGAGTCAGCCATACTATATTGCAGCATTATTTATGTCAATGCGAGAGTTATTGGCATTTATAGCACTTGATAGGCGGTTGAAGCGTTCATGACCACACAGGCAAACTCAACCTAGCTTGTGGCAGTTTCATAAAATTGTGTTTTTCAGATATTCTACTCATAAATATAAATACTTTATTTTTGTTTGGGTCAAGAAACAACTATTAATATATAACAAAAAAGTAACACAGCTTAAAAACCTATTTAGAGGCTTAAAATTCCATCCATGCCGGGATTCGAACCCGCGACCTCTGGCTATCCGTGCCAGCGCTCTATCCAACTGAGCTAATGGGCGACTCATAAAGAGGTTCGAAATTTCACTGATGCCGGTGAGTCGCAGTAGCCAGAGGTCGCGGGTTCGAATCCCGGCATGGGTGGAATTTTTAGCCTCTAATTAGGTTTTTAAAATTGTCCCTAGCACGGGTTAGTGCATTAAAAATAAAAATAGTATAACACAGCTTAGTTTAGAGTTTCGCGAATAGAAGGTGAGGTGATCTGCAGATCCTTCCCAGTCCAGAAGTTAAAATACGTCTTCAAGTGCAGCCTGTATATATTAATTTCCCGGCTATCCATATTGATTATCTTAAAATATGAGGATCATGATAATTTAATGCATCTGAGCGTTTATAAACACAAACAGTCCACGCCATGTCTCTCTTTATAAGCGAATTAAATATACAGCGATCAAATTTTCTTAGACTATTGTAGCTTTTATACAACAAACATTTATTGTTCTGCCTTTTGGTCTTCAAGTTTGGTATAAACCGAATAAACCTTTAAAACCTTAAACCGATTTCCCGCTGCATCGAATAAAAATCTGAATCCTATCGTATCGAGTCGTATCGACAAGAGAAGCTTTCTGGCGAGCAATGAAGTCCGGGGAAATCCCGGCTTACCGGTGTTACTGCACTAGTCCCGTTTCCAGAACAAGAAGGACAAAATGTCTGCTTTTTGCAAAATGCTGACTTTGAATGTTAAAATTTTCAACCTAAAATGCAAAAAAGTCTTGAGTATTTTTTTCGCATTATAGAATTTAGTATAGCGTACGCAGATGCTGTGCTATCATTTAGTACAAACGTTATTTTAGTAACTCAAATGGTTAGACAGAAACGTTGTGCAGAACCAGCCTCTTGTGGCTGACCTGCAAAATGTCAAAACTCAAACGAATACTGTAAGAGTCTCAGTTTCTTATCCTATTAGTAAAGTTTCTCGTATACTAACTCTTAACAGTTCTCAATTGATTTCCATTACTGTTGACAAAGAATCAACATATTATGTTCCCATTTCCACCACTTTTTTTAATGTGGCTTCCGCAAAACAAAATATTGGCATTTAACTATAATTCTTTTTGCGAAATTCAAGTTAAGTAATGGTGAGTAGACCTTAATATACGCAAGACAGGAGATAGGTTTTTCATCGTACCTGGTAAAATTTCTCAGGCTATAATTTCTTCTTAGGAACCCGTTCTTATAAGCAAACGAACCTTTCATACCTTACCTTTGTTGTGCGAGTACTCACCTACCTACCCCAGTCCCCCTGGCTACACACGGTGATCGATAGCCGTATCGCGGACTATCGGTATAAATACGCTGCTAGCTATCCGGACAAGTTGGCGAGAACGGTGGAAAATCTGTCTCAGGACTGTTGTTTTTGTTGCCAGCGAAGATTAAAAGCGGAAGAAAATCGGTGGACTAGACAAAGTGTTTCGGCGGTCTCGTATATTTTCCAGTGACACCGAAAAGCTGAGGAACTGCTGGAGATATTTAAAATCAATGTAACTTATTTTTAGATATTTTCCACAAAGTGAGCTCATGTTTTGCATCTCAGGCGTCAGCGAGGGTAACGCCCGATTTTGGATCTGATTTTGAGTTTAATTTAGTAAATTTATTTTTTATTGAACCCCCAAGTTCAACTAGAATTAAATTTTCACTAAAAATAAAATTTATTTTTTTATTTTTCAGTGTTTTTCAAAGTGGCGCCCTCTCTGTTCCTAAGTCAAATCGCTTATTTTTGTCACTGCTATCATTGTGCAAAACGGCTCGCTTTCATCATAAATTCAGCTTTAAGTTCATAACTGGTATTTATAATAATAATATAATAATAATAATAATAAATTTATTTATTTACTTTTCAAAAAGTTTACATCAACATGACCGGGCAAGAACTTCCTTTTAAGTATGGAAATACCTGTACCAGGAAGCTCCGCTCCTCCACACTAGACATAACAATGTTGGTCTTAAACTGAAATTATTAGAATTTATTACCTGAAGTGGTAGGTATTAGTGTATAATGTATGTATAGTGTATAATTATGATGAGGGTGTGTTGGTGTGTGTATGTGTATGTGTGAACAAAAAAAATATACAATATTAAGTTCTGACCGCACTCAGAGACGTCATAACGTAATGTTCATTGAAAAAATTTCAATGATCGTCTTTATGCGTATTGATAAAAGTGTTATTTTTCTTTCTTAAGTAACCATTAAAGTTAATTAATGTCTCCGAGTACGGCAGTTAGATACCTACAATGCATGAAAGTATACTCACCTATTATTTATTATTTAGCTATTTATTTATTTATTTCAATTAATTTACAGACAACGTGGTCCAGTGTTATATTAGTAGCAATAAATATAGAACTCAGCAACTAGGGTTAGTATTTAATATGTAACAGTGACTTGGTGCGTTTAATTAAAATCCAAATCAGTGGATTACTTATTATTGCTATGACTAGTGATCACGTGATAGCATAAAAAAAATATGATTTTCTAATTTTGGTTAAAAATGAAGATTTAGATACACAAATTTGAGCGCCACGGTTTCGTCCACTGTTCCGAAAGTGTGCCTAGAAAGTTTTCACATCAATAACAATAGATTGCCTGAAAAGACTAAATAACTGTTGGGTTTTAAGTTGTAAAAAACAATTTTTGGTTCTTTTTTCCTTTTACCACAGTCTATTTTAAATGCCCCTGAGAAGTGCTTAAAATAATCGTGTTTTTATAAATAAAAACGCACGAGTTTTGAATTTGAATATAGTTTTTAAACTACGGAAGGCTTGCATTAGTACCAAGGCTATGTACCGTAAGATGAAAAAATAACTTTAACTTATAGCAAATAAAATAAAAAACATTGCATACCTAGCTAGCTGCTAAACAACACAACATAAAGAGATAAATGCTTGGATAATATATTGAGAATTCGTATTAATGTCATAATATAATAAGACACATTTCTGATTCTAAGCTCAACTCCAACGCCAACTAAACCCAACTCCAATGAGTTGGCGCCAATTGGTCAGAAGTTGCTTAAAACGGTGAATAATGCCAATTATTTAAACCTAGGGCACCTTTAACAGGTTTAATTTGTAGAGATATTACTTCGCCCACGTAATATGGGCGGGGCGGGTCGGTCGGCTATTAATCTAAATTAACACTCTTCGCTAACCCTTTCTCAATATACCTACATACGATACGAGGCGGGCTGAAACACTATCAGAAGAAATTATATTTTATGACTTAATTTATATTTATGGTCTGCGTGGGTAAACGACCAATACATTTTTGTTCTGACGGTATGTCAAGTTTAATCAAAGGGGCTCCATTGTGGTTCACTGGCGCCACCAACGAAAATAAAACATCTTGTTTTTAGTTCGGTTTTGAAAATCTTGACGGCAGAAAAAAACTAAAGCTATGCTAAAAAATATGCTCGTAGCATTAAGTCCGCCACTTTACTTTTGCAACTTATGTGCAATAACGGCCCTACTTATAATGGTTATAAGCTGTGTATACAGCCGTTATGCGAGGTCTGGCAAACTGGTTATTTGTACGCTAAATGCGATTAAACCAGTTTAAATTGACATACGTCAAATAATTATTCAGTGTATAAATTATTTATTAGTAAGGCCGTATAAGTATAAATAATGATCAGGTCAAAAATGTCGTTAAAAAATGAAATACAGGAAAATGGCCGTTTATGCCATTTATATAATTACCTACATCTGATTCAAGTTTATATATCTAATTACAGGTTTAGATACCTATATGAACTCGGGCAAACCGTGATGAACCTCACCGATTAGTACCTAATACGGCACATGTTGGTTTTATTGGAATTTTTTTGTCCATTTTGAAATGGACACCTAGTTTGAATTGTAACGTTCATTAAGCCGCAGTTTCTGTGCTGCTTGATGAAGCGAAGGTGATCTGTCAGGATCGTGACAAGTGGCAGTCCTTGGTCTCTGCCTACCCTTCTGGGATACAGGCGTGAGGTTATGTATGTATGTTTCTGTGCTACTTTGAATAAAACCTTTTCATTTCATTTCATTATTCCGAAGACATTGATAGCCTGAGAAAAAAGGATACATTAGGACCCACCTTGTAGAATTTAAATAAATTTTATAGAGGAATAAAAATAAAAATAAAAGCGAACAATTGCGAGTCGAACACGCCCAACGAGGGTTCCGTACAAATTTGTAGGTAATTAAATTACATGTAATCAATAGTCCAGGAATTGATCGCAGTTTTTACCGAGCTGTTCCGATCTTCAAATGTATATAATAATATTTTTGTCAGTACTTTTGGAAAACACGAAATTACTTTGACAAACAGACGGACGAAAAACAAAGTGATCCTTTAAGGGTTGTGTTTTTCTTCTAAGGTATGGAACCCTAAAACACTTCTACTAATTAAATTGTCATAAGAAATAAAATCTAATTCAGAAAAGCTAATTCAATGTAAATTTTTTTAATTTCCTATCATTAAATAAATGACAGGTACAGTAGAAGAAGACGAAGAAGAAACACATTTATTATAGAAACAGTGCACACAGCAACAAACTTAAAACATATTACTAAATCTTGGTGTAATCATTGACAGTACCTTATCCTGGGTACCACAAATGGAAATGTTGAGCCGAAAGATGTTTGCGTCTGCAAGCTCGCTTAGGCGGCTTCGCAATTTTCTACCCACTGCTACCAAGGTTGCTTTAGCACAATCACTCCTTCTTCCCATTCTCGACTACGCTGATACCTGTTATCTTGACCTCACCGAGGAGCAACTAAACAAACTTGAGCGTCTTCAAAACCTCTGTATACGTTTCATATTTGGTCTGCGCAAATATGACCACGTCTCTGAATTTCGTTCACAACTCAAGTGGCTCCCAATCCGTCTCCGCCGGAATACGCATATACTCTCTCTTCTATATTGCGTACTGTTTAATCCAAGTACTCCTTCCTATCTAAAAGAGCGCTTCGAGTTTCTTTACTCCTCTCATATCCTTACTCTTCGCTCTTCCCAAAACCTGCTCCTAAAAATCCCATCCCATCACACCACTATCTACGGTTGTTCCTTCACCGTGCAGGCAGTCCGATTATGGAATGCCTTACCGGTGGAGGTACGGAAAGCCAAATCCCTTCCCATTTTTAAGGCTATGGTAAAGGAGTTCTATCTCACTACTACACTGTAATACTGTTATTATTTAATTTTGTAATATTGTCCTGCTGTTGTTGTGTTCTACTTATGTCCTTTAAATGTGTATATTTTGTTAATTATTTATGTATTTATGTATAATATTCATTTTTTATTTTTATTTATGTAAATTATTTGTATGTATCTGTTGATAATTTTATTTATTCACATTGTAATTGAGGCATGTATTTAGAACCTCTGAAATTAATGTTTCAATGTTTTTTTTTTTGTACATCTACTTCCTTCTCTAATGTATTAGTCCAGTTCATCCGAAGGTTGTCTGGAAGAGATCACTTTTAGTGATAAGGCCGCCGTCTGTACTCTTAGGTTAAGAAATATCTGTGTAATTTCCATTTTTATGTACAATAAAGTGTTCTCTATCTCTATCTATCTATCTATCTACTAAACATAACATTCATAAAAACAAAAAAAAACGAAGAAAAACGAAAGGTGTGTCACTGCTGCTATAAATGGCAACTGACTCTGCAATATGCTGATGGACAAGCCTTTAGCGCTGATTTTCAGTCAGTGCCACACGAGCGTCACAGACTGCGGTGCGATATAATCATTACATGATACTAAAGATACTAAAGAATTAACAATACAGTACGTAGACAGCTGATGAACCGAAACTTGAAGGTTCTATATTGCAGAAACAAATATCTGCACAAACGCAAGCTGAATACTTACGCTATTAATTATTTACACTAATAATCTAAAATCGACTTGGTGCATTCGACTCGCGATAAGAACAATAATTTAATTAAAGTTTTTCCTCTCTCCACAACACCTATTTTTTAGCGCAATAAAGAATCTTTAAGTTACGCTTCATTAGTTGTCGTACGTACTGACGACATTTCTTTATATGTCAGGATTTTAATTATTGGAAGGACATCGTTACGTTTTGTTTAAAAGTGTCAGTCGATCTCGAGTTAAAATAAATAAAATATATTTAGTATAAATAACAAAAGGCCTCATGGGTGGCTTGATAACTGCTGACAGTAAGACCCGCCACTGTCTTGCAACGCTCCACCAACCCGGACTTGGCCCCCGTGGTGGAGTACGGCCTAACCTTCCTGCGATACAGGAAGAGACCCGTGCCCCAACAGAGGGCACATAAAATAAGATAAGATAACAATATTCTTTATTGTATACCGGAAAATTGATACAGAACAGCAAATACAGAAGATAAGATACAATTGGCGGCCTTATTGCTAATAGCAATTTCTTTCAGGCAACCTCAAATCGGAGAATTTGCCGAAGGAGAAATAGACACGGATAGTCGGTAAAAATGAATGAGAATGAGAAGGAATTCCTTTACTCTGGAACAATTCACATACAAGGTTTGATATCGATCAAAAGGTTTACTCAATGAAGTAGACGTCAAAACTGTTAGTTAATAGATTTTGCGGAGAAGAAGCTAACTCCACAATCAATTAAAGAGATAATAAAAAAGATATTATTGCTCGTATCTCGTCAAAGCGCTCGTGGCCTAGGCGAACCGAGTGATTGGAATCAATCACTTGGTTAAGCAACAACAGGCGCGGTCAGGTACGGGATGGGTGAGCGTCCCGTGACTACCGCTAGTGACATTTTTCCGAGCACTTCCGTGCTTCGCAAGGCACGTTAAGCCGTTGGTGCCGGCTGTCATGTAATGGCAGTCGTTAAGCCATGTCAGAGGCCTTATGGGCGGCTTGATAACTTCTGACAGTGAGGCCCGCCACTGTCTTACAATGCTCCACCAACCCGGACTTGGCCCCCGTGGTGGAGTATGGCCTAACCTTCCTGCGATGCAGGAAGAGACCCGTGCCCCAGCAGTGGGTTCATACAAGGGTTGATAACGATAACGATTACTCGTATATTCAATTAGCCCGTTTCATTAACTAGAGCTTTACAGTACCTACTACATTTAAACGAAGAGCAAACATTCACTCAGCTGCATAATAAAATTCTGGCTACTATCGCATTTCCAATGCGTCGCACGAAGCAGTGTCGGGAAAACCCGACTAAAATCAGAAAATCCTCACTGTAAATAAAGGGGGTGAATAAACGAAGCGCTGTATGTGTTCGGATTCTCGTTTTTCCATCGTCCCGTAGAGTGATATATTCACGCTGTAGGTACCTAGATTCCATGGAGAGATTTTGGTTTCTTTGTTTGTTTCGTATATTTTTTTCCATAAATATACAGTTAATTGTAACAAACAATATGGATGGTAGGGCAGTGAAATAAGTTTTTGGGCTTACCGCTGAACTACAGGGGGCAGGCTGACTCAGGGCATGGTTTTAAATATCTCTTAAATACCTACAGTAGGTGTTAGGTATTTCTATCCACATTTATTTTCTTAATATAGTTGTACGTAATAGTGTATTAACCTCATATTAAATTTTTAACACCAACTTGCAATTCAATCCTATTAAATTTGTTTTCTTTTTGTGTTTATAAACTCTCGTGCTCGATATGTATGAATAACATACGGTAATTCTAATTTTATCCTAATAATCGGCATCCTAGTAGGTATCTCCGTTACGTTGGACTGGTAAAGGACGTTTTATAAAATCATCATCTCAGTACGTAAATGGATGCCGGTTATTAAAAAAAAGCACGTTTTTGTAATAATATATTTTAAGGAACTCCGTGCAGTAAACACTAGTGCCAGCAATGGAAAAAAACATTTTTCTTTGCTATGGAAAAGTGGCAGGCTAACCTCTCAATCTCGGATATTTAGGACACATGACTGTAAACCGAATGCGTAAAACCATTGTCATTTTAATATCATGAACGCAAAAAACGGCCGTTCTTGGCAGAAATGCTGACTAGTCCCAGTTTGATCATAGATTTTTGGTCGTAAAAATGGTATTATATTTTGTCATGGGCAGGAGGCTATGTTACTGCCCCATAATAGTTAGATTTATAGACTTTTGAAGAAAAAGAGTATCTCACCTCACAGAAAAAACTGTACAGGTATCAGTGAAGGTTTTTTGTATTTAATTAATAGTCAATCTCTTCAATAAAAAAGTTTAAAAAAACCTTAAGAACCATCGTAGATTGATTCTGTATACTAACTATAACCTAGTGTTAAGGAGACAGATAAAATATTTGTTAGTGAAACACGATTATTTCTAAATGGTGCAATAATGAATATTTGTTTTGTACTTTGTAATAGCAACACTATCCTTCAATACTTAATTAATGCCCCCGGCATTACGACGTGTCGTCCTCACAAACAACGACGGAGGTTTCTGAACTTAATTTGTAAGCAATGGCCTTCCCTTAATGCAAGTAGGGACTCTACATAGAACACTGCATAGCAAAATCACTTAGGTGAATGGAATTTGCAAACTGAAAAAAGACCCTTATCAAACAGATAAAAATACCACCACACCCACCCTAAAAGGAATGGCAGAGATACTAAGCCTTCTAAATTCCACCCGCCCTCATCAAAAAGCTTTCCAAGAATAAATTTAATGTAACGCAACCTTTTTCCTCTACCAATGTACCACTTATACTAGCCTGAACAAAAAATCTGCATGATGCCGAACTCAAGTTTATTCAATTTTGCCGTGAAAAATATAACGCGAACGTCACTGAATTAGTCCTCATCACATAGATATATTGAGTTTTAAAATATATTGAGTTTTCCTCCCTGAGGAAGTAGAGCATCGACTTATGTGATCATTATATCAGCTAATGATATTCACCTAAACGCGAAAGCGTTTCCTTTATTCGGTACAGAGCGCGCGCTTACTGAAATTTAGCGAGCGCTCGTAGCGGAGGGCGTCACCATGGCAACCAGACAAGCCCACATGGGCCCCGAACTTTAAATTGTATTATCCGAGTACGACACACAAATATCTTCGGAGGCCTCGGCTTCGCCGTGAGCTCTATCAATCTTGCATGGTGGAATTTGGAAGATAAATTGAAGTTCCCTACAAAAATATGTCATGCGAATGCGCGAAGATCGGGCGACAAAATCTGAAAATAAAAAATTTCCAGTAGGTATAGAAATGTGCTATGCAGAATACTTACCTATATATTCGATTGGAACTACGTTAATATGCATCGATAGCTCTGTTCGACCCTTTTATTTGTTACGACCGAAATAGAATTACACGGAATCTGCGTTCTTAGCCGAAAAGCCGACTTAACGAACGGGGAAGGGTCGGTGAAAATACAAGGCGGATATTTTTTTCCTTTCGAGATGCCAGGCGCTTGTTGTCGGTATAAACAGGGCCGTTACGATCAGAACTATGGCTCGTAGATCGTGTTAATGTAGCGATGCCGCCCGATAAAATAGAGGAAAAAGTCATCAAAACATAAGAGGGATGCAGAAAGTCCCGGGCAAACCATGCGTGGCGTAAACATCTGAGGACGCCCCGTAGCTGGCTTTGTAGTTGCTCATGAACGTTACCGTAACTTTGTAAGAAATCGCGGCGCTTCTGAATTCTCAACATACAACACTTTTGTAACTTTGAACTACCAAGCCGTGGTACTCTTTGGCCACTTTGAGTTCAAAGTCACGGTAGTTACCAAGCCGTGGTTGACCCGCTATTATATGCAAACAAGATTGCTCCTCTTCTGTGCCCAATAAAAACCCTAACAAAGACGACGTATTTGTATTCACACGAGTAGGATGTTATTGGGCATTCTGGACCAGCTTCCATTCGTTTGAGCTCACGACGCACCGCGCCGGTTGGCGCGGCTTGTCGCTCTCTCAAACTCATTACAGCTATTCCAGAATACCCAATAACATCGAGTGATTCTAATTTATAGTTTCAATAATTTTACGAGCAACCTACACAGTTTATGATAAATTCCATCAATGAAAACGAATGACACTAGGAAGCTTGAGTGAATGCAACTCACCATCATCTTGGTGGAGATAGGTCCGCATAGTCACTGAGTTGAATTAAATAAAGGATCCCCAAGCTCAACTGAATTGTATTTACCCACTAGCTATGTTTTGTGCAGTTTCGTAATATACTAGATAAAACAGCACACATTATTTGCGGTATCGGTTAGGTTTCCTCATTAAGACAATGACATGAAATATTCCAAGTGATACTTGTATTTACCCAGTCATAGTTTTGTGACCAGATTGGCTTCTCCCACTGAATGAGTTTAACACCACTGGTGTCTACTTTTCATAACAGTGACACAAAACTTTGCTTTTTCAACCCAGTTTGTTTTGTAGTCAGATTGACGTCTCCCACATGAACAAGGTACAACACCACAAATTTTGTTATCAGATTGACTTCCCGTGATGGCCCTTCATACAATAACATAAAAGTACAATTTCAACTTAATCATATTTTGTGGTCAGATTGACGGCTCCCACTGTTAGAAAGATTCAGCACCACAAATTACTTTGTGATCAGATTGACTTCATGTGATGAACCTTCTTGCGCAACAGTGACACAAAACATTTTCGTCTTAACTGTATTTTATGGTCAGATTGACGTCTCCCATTGTAAAAAAGGTGATTCCAACACAACAAAATTTTGTGATCCTTTTCATGTGACACAAATACTGGGTGATTGGCAGAACCAGGAAATACTTGTATTTTAGGCATATTTTATGGTCGGCACAAAGAATACCTTACTTTTCCCACAAAAATGTTAGTGATCAGATTGAAGTCTCCTGTTTATCGTTCACTACGGAAAACACAAAACATTGCACAGTAGGAAAAATGTACTTCTACAGTTACTTGAATCCTTGGGTATACTTAAGTAAAATCGTGAATTAATGATAATATCACTGACACATAAAAGTATACTTTCATTAATGGAAATCTATTTCCTACTAACGTGTCACTTTAGTTAACGCGAATGCGAATATGATAGGTGGCTGGCAGGGATTGTCAACCTTTAGCTGTTGACGCAGGAGTTATAAATTTGATACGAAGTATACACGGTGTAAGAAAAAATATGTTGTCAAAAAGTACAGTTTTATTTATAAAAGTTGGTTCCTTTGAACATTCCTTAAAGGTATTCCGGTAATAAAGCATTTTCCATGTTATTATTTTTTTAAGACTTGATGTTAAAGTATTTTAAGAAATCATGATTTTGTAAATACGACCGACAGCATTTTGTCTTTTTTTAATTGAAACTTGAAGATATTATTCTCATCCCATTATACGTAACTGAACCTATGCAGATAGTTTTATATTTTTTCAACAGTTTTCTAACATCAGTTCTCGTTCATTTTCTATCTAAATTTATCTGTAACATACAGTAAAATAAATACAGTAAATTTTACATAACCCATAAATAAAGAATTTAGAGGGGTCATAATATTTTAATGTATCACCTACATAAGAGATAACCAAAGGTTGACTATACTAGCTATACTCTAGTCTAAGATCCACACGGAAAAAACTCGTTGCATCAAAATATTTAGCTGTAGGTATCATTAATACCTAATGTTTGACTTTCACATAATATTGTGGAGTCTACCAAATGCTTTATAAAGAATACCTAGATAAGTATTATTTATCCTGAAATACATTTATATAGTAATTTCATCGATATCATACGATGTTTTCTATGGATAAGCTAGAGGAATTAATTATAATTTCCTATTTAGCTCATCATCCGATTTCTGGTAACTGGAAATAACAGTTTATTTTCTTCTGCTATAGTGAAATATTCACCCAATTCGAACATTATCTGATTAAGATCAAGAAAATCTAAAGTAAATTGCAACATGTGTATCTAGGACTATTTACTCCTACCTAGGTATGAAACCTACGAATTTGCTACGTTAACGTTATTGGATCCGTTGCAAGCTTCTGATTGCGAAACATCTTACCTACAATAATCGATATATTGGTCACATTATGTTGCAATGGCAACCAGCCACATTAACTTGAGCTATTAAATAGTGCTGACATTATGAGAATAATATATAGGCTTGACCTTGCTACCGGTCAAGATGATTTGGTTAAGTACCTACTTTTGAAGGCAAAGCAAAAATTTTGGGTGTTCGATACTAAAAAGTAATATGTATTACTTTTATCAACAATCACCTATATTCATACACCTATAAATAAAGGCGATTTTCGCATTTACTTCATTACAGTACTTGTAATAAAAAAACAACATACACATTTAGGATATAAACCTATAACACCCTGATTTATCTAAAATTCTCATCACTTCCGATAACGTGATAACGCTGTTCAGTACAGTCTCCGTGTGGTGTAATTATCTACGACTTCCTCGCTACCAGTCACTCCATCGGTATCAAAATGTTAGTAAGTATATTTATTTACATCCTAATTTTTTTTTTTACGTGTTCCACTGACTAAACCGTATTAGTCCCTATATGAAAACTATGTCCCGAACTATGTCTAAAAAATATGTTCCAGTCACTACATTTATCTAGTATAGTAATTACAATACGGTGTATAAATCGTTTAGGTTAAATGTATAAGACTGGTATAAAACTATGTTATTATTATTTCAGGTCTGACTCCGAGTTTGAATTCTCTGGTGTACCTATTGCTGTGCAGTCGAGTAAGAAGCAAAAGACTCCAACCAGCTCCAAACGCAAAGCATCGAGCTACGTTGAGGAGACAGTTAGGTAAGAATACAATACATCTATAGTTTATTATAAATGATTGTACACTTTACACATCGTTTCAAATGACGATTCCCTCGATGTAATCAAGCTGTTGATGAAAATCTTGGAACATTGAAAGAGATAACAACTGTTTATTTGTTTGTTTCATAACTAAAAGTTGTTTATTCGTCTTAATAATTCAAACCATAGGTTTGACCCTTAAACCTTATTTTCTATAGCCTAAAGCCGGGGCCGCTGCACCATGTTACGCGTGTTACAAAAAACGTAACACTTAAATATAATAAAAGTGGGACATGGTATAACACGTTAGGTACTTGTTATATAACGTTACGTTACGTAACACGTAAAGTGTTAATACCACTCCCCATTTTTGTTTTAATAACGTGTTACATTTTTTGTAACACGCGTAACATGGCGCAGCGGACCCGGCTTAACATTGATCGTTACGGTAAATGTTTACATCCAGGGAAAAGTTTACTGGAATAGAATTAGTCTCGTTATATTATTCGTTGTTACGTTGTCGCGTCATTTGACTCTAGCACACCGCTGAGTCATTGAATCGTTGATTACATTGCAGGCATGTACTCGTAAAGGTTAACATGCTGTCGACTGTTTACTTTGCATCTTACTAGTCGTGGGTTCGATACCCGCTTCGCGTAGTATTTTTGTTTTCCATGTAAGATATGCTTATTAAGAATCACTTGGGATATTTGCTTATTAAGAATGACATATATGGGATAGATCAAAAGTAGATATGTACCCTTCATATTAAACTATCATCCACTTCATACTCGTTCAATGTATGTGTATCTCCTATAGATAGCCTACCCAATCGGAATATAGGTATAAGTTTATGAAGGTACTTATGTTTTAAAATATATTGTTCACTTTTACAGGTCTGCAAGCACCTTAAAGAAAAAGACGGTGGGAGATCTTTTCGGGATTTTGCGAGACGCAGAGAAGGTCGCTAAAGCGACTCCCGAGCAGCACCAACTGGGGTCGAGTCTAGTGACGCGGGTCGCCAATGGTCACGTTCGTCGGACAGCAACGACGGAAGGAGAATTCTATATAGAATTGAAGGTCTACAACACTACCGATGCTGCAAGTACCAACGTTCAAGAGAGGTGGAAAAAAGCGTTGATGGTAATAAAATTGCAGACTGATACGGACACACCGCACTGGGACGTATTACAGAAATTTATTAAACAAGTTTATTCACTGTATGATAATAGTGAGGCGAGTTTTTTTAGTGATAAGATAAATATAAAATAAAATTCCTTTAATTTATAATAAACATATTATTTTGCTACTTACCTATTTATTTTTGTGTCTAAAACCTAAATTTTAATTATCTGTTTCCTGGTCAATCTTACTACTTTTTATTTACAATGCCTTATTGCATTACTTGCAAAACTCTTGTCAACCCAAAAAGTTGGGTGGGTCATATGCGCAGCACTGACCACAAAAGCAAAGTCGCAACTCATCATTTGTCAGAAGATGTTGAGGTTCTGACCTCTGCATTCCGTAATCGTATTGCAACTTATAAGATACAGGCTAACGGTGATGGTCAGCACTCAATTGAAACCTTTTTCGAGTCTATCCATAATAAATTAAAATCTCTGATTGATATTTCATTGAAAAAACACGTTTGCATAAAAGTCAATGTTGAGCTTTTTTCATTTTTCCTTATGTACAAAAACGATTTGCAAGAACTAAAATCGTTTGGCACGAAAAACATTACCATACACATGAACCACAACTTCAATTCCATTTTTTCAGAAATCATAAATACATTGAAAAAAAAGCTTGAAGAGTTTCAAGAGCGAGATAGCGGTTGGACATTTTTGAGTAACTCTCATTTGGAAATCAATGTAAATAAATATCAACCATTGAGTGGGTCATCGTTTATAGATTTACCAAAATTTATAAAAAACAAAAAAGCATGTTTGAATATAAAAAATGATGATCCTTATTGTTTTCTTTGGTGTGTTACAGCTGCTCTATTCCCTTCAAAGAGCCACCCCGATCGTGTCTCGTCTTATCCCGATTTTCGCGATATTTTTAACACTCAAGGCTTATCATATCCAGTAACTTTTTCTGACATCCCGGTGTTTGAAAAAAATAATCCAGATATCGCTATTTTTGTGTATGGCTTACAAGGCAAAAAAACTGTTGTAGGTCCACTATACAGATCAGAGTCTTCCACTGCGAAAAATATCGTTCATCTGCTATTTCTCGAGAATGATGAGGGCTCTCACTTTTGTTTGATCAAAAACCTTCCCCGTCTGGTTAGAAGCCAAATATCTAAACACCATCAGCAACTGCATTTTTGCTCATCATGTCTGTTATTTTTTAAAACATCTAATGAACTAGTCATTCATGCATGTGGTGGTATTGCTACAGCTCTTCCTAACCAAGGGTCGGTTCTTCAATTTAAGAATTACGAACGAAAACAAAACATACCCTTTATCATTTATGCTGATTTTGAGACTATGCTTCAACGTCATCTGGGGTGTGAAGCAGACCCTAACATTGCGAGCACTAGCCTGCTACAACAACATGTGCCCTCAGCGTTTGGTTACTATATTGTTTGTACAGTGGATGCCAAGTATAATCGCTACGTCAGCTATCGGGGATCAGACTGTGTATCAAAATTTGTAGAATGGTTGTATCGAGACATGAAGCAAATACACACTATTTTAAAAGCTAATATTAAAATTATATTCACGGATAATGATTCACAAAATTTTGAAAATGCTGTCCGCTGTCATATTTGTGATAATCTTTTAATATTTGACAAGGTTCGAGACCACTGTCACATCACTGGTCACTATCGGGGGGCAGCTCACAAGCATTGTAATTTACAATTTAAACTACCAAATTTTGTTCCAGTTGTTTTCCACAATTTGTCAGGCTACGATTGCCATTTATTTATCAAAGAACTAGGCGAGGCGCCTGGTCCGATTAGAATAATACCTAAAACAAAAGAAAACTATATTTCTTTCACGAAGTATATACCATTATCGAAAGATGAAGGTATCCAACTTCGATTTATCGATTCATTTAAATTTTTAGGTACCAGTTTAGAAAAACTCACGAAAACAATGAAGGTGGAGGAATTCTCGTTGTTGAAATCATTTTTTGCAAATGACACTGAACTCAAATTACTCACTCGCAAAGGTGTTTATCCATATGACTATATGTCACATTGGAAATGCTACGAAGAAAATTCCCTCCCACCCAAATCTGCTTTTTATAATACTATCAGTGGTGAAGAAATTTCTGATCAAGATTATGAACATGCCAAGTCAGTATGGTCAACTTTCTCCATTCGTAACTTAGGTGAATACACTGATCTATACGTTAAAACAGATGTCTTGCTACTAGCCGATATTTTTGAACATTTCCGCAAAACATGTAAACGATATTATCAATTAGACCCGGCATTCTACCTCACAGCACCCAGCTTATCATTTGATGCGATGCTTTTGAAAACTAAGGTCAGATTAGAATTGCTTAGCGACTTAGCGATTATTCGGATGATTCAGGATGGAATACGGGGTGGTGTATGTATGTGTTCCAAGCGACATGCGAAAGCAAACAATAAATACATGTCTGAGTACGACCCATCACGTCCCGAGTCCTTCATAACGTATATTGATGCTAACAATTTATACGGCTTCAGCATGTCTCAAGTATTACCTTTGTCAGATTTCAGATTTTTGGAACAGTCTGAAGTGAATACCATTGATATCACATCAGTTCCTGATAATGCATCTTTTGGTTATATTCTTGAAGTGGATATTATTTATCCCACACACCTACACGACTATCACAATGATTTCCCATTTTGTCCTGAGCGATGCATACCACCCGGTGGAAAGAGTTCGAAATTAATCCCTAACCTATACGATAAATATCGATATGTTATTCATTATGTGCATCTTAAAACATGCTTGAAACATGGATTAATACTAAGAAAAATCCATAGAGTCATTACTTTTCGTCAAAGTGCTTATCTCAAACAATACATTGAACTTAATACAAAACTGAGGCAACAAGCCCAATCAACTTTCGAACAAGACTTTTTCAAACTCTTGAACAACAGCATATTTGGAAAGACTATAGAAAATACTGAACACAGAGTAAACGTCTATTTGGTAAATCAATGGAGCGATAGTCAAAACAAAACGAAAAAATGCACATCGGCAGAAAAATTGATAGCCCGTCCAAACTTTCACAGTGCTTCAGTTTTTTCCGAAAATTTGGTTGCCATCCAAATGAAACCAGAACGTGTGGTTTTAGATAAACCTATCTACATTGGGTTTACTGTTCTTGAGTTATCCAAAAGCCACATGTATGACTTTCATTATTCAATTATTAAACCTATGTATGGGAAATATGTTGAGATGTGCTATACTGATACGGATAGCTTCATCTATCATTTGTCCACAGAGGACTTCTTCCTAGATTTGAAATACCGTTTACTACCTTACTTTGATACGAGTAATTACGATAGTAATAATATACATCAAATTCCATTAAAAAACAAAAAGATTCCTGGGCTATTTAAGGATGAAATGGGTGGTGAAATTATTACAGAATTTGTAGGATTACGATCAAAACTGTACTGTTTCAAAACTTTAGAAAAAACTGTCAAAAAGGCCAAAGGAGTAAAAATGAGCGTTATTCGCGGTCTTAACTTTAGTAATTATGAGCAGACCTTGTTTGAAGGTAATGTGCTGCGCAAGAGAAATATCTTGTTTAAATCGATAAAACATGAAATATTTACGCAAAGTGTCAACAAAATAGCTCTATCGAGAAATGATGATAAACGTTTGATTCATCGGGATCAAATCTCAACTAAAGCGTGGGGCCATACCTCAATATTATGAAAATAAGATAGTAAAATTGACCATGGGATAAAATTTAAAAATATGTAATCAAAATATCGTGATATGATGTATTTCATAGATCTGTTTCAGTCTTAGATGCTATGTGTATGGATTGCGGCTGCGGTAACCGCCGCGATAGAGCTAGTGTGGAATAAGCTTAATATTATGTTTTCGTTCTTATGCTCTTCAAGTTAAAGCTAAAGCTCTTTAGGTATGTTAAGAATAGCGTATTTATTTAAGTGAACTAATAATGTAATGAATTAAAATAGATAGGTACTTAGTTATAAAAGTGTTATGTACTATAAGCTAATAAGTATAGTTTTGGGTGAATAAATTGGGTTATACTACCAGCTTCTTTTATTTCCATGACCTAACATTGTTACCTAATGTTACAAAAACAAAAGAATATGTAAGTATTGTTAGTTCCTACATATCTCAGAAATTTTTGCTATAGACATAGTCTTGAGCGCGGTGGGATGAGGAGAGCTAAACTATATTCAATGAAGTTTTGATTTCGTGTCTACTGAAAGTATGACAGCTCCCTGTGGGAATCGAGCCCACGACCTCTGCAATAGTAATCAAACGCTATCATCACTAGACCGACGAGACAGTCAAAAGTAGGTCAAGTCAAGGTGTTAGCGATGTTGCAAACAGCAAGGGAGGCGCATCGATGTTGCATAGCGCGCAAGGGTTCAATGACTACTATTTACTTAGTCAGCAATGACATACTTGATTCAAACACATTCGATATTGATAATGCTGACTACGAATTCGAGCTCGCTCACTCTTATATGTATTAAAAGAGACAGGATTAATTTTCTAGAGCGATCGAAACGTATGAATAGGTAAGTTACACTCATCTACAAATCCATTTTATATTTGGTGGTTCAGTAATTTATTGTTACTGCATCGTTCGAGCCAACTAGAAGATCAGCAGACGTGAAAACATGTCGATTTCGGTAAGCATTATTTTTTTCCATCCAATTTATATTACACAGTTTGAAATAGGTTTGAATATTTTTAATAATTTTTTTTTTTGTTTTTTTCAGATTTTAGGCGAGACTGATCCGACTGACCCTTACTACTACGCGCAAAATATTTTGAGTGGGTTCGATAGTGATGTCGAAGAAATACGAAACCCGGCTCCATCAGACGTGGGGAAGCGGAAAAGTAAGACTTCAAGGAAACGGGTTGCAAAGGACTCCACGTCTACATCATATGTGGTTAGCAAGGCGGCAAGAAGAGGAAATCGGTTGATAAAAATAGAAGTATTCGACTTAAATGAGTGTAAGGACACAAACAGTGAAAGTGCGGTGTTAAGTGCCCAATATGTTGTGATAGATCCTGTAGACGAAATAATGGACATGGTGGAAAACGTAGTTAAGAACATTTCTAAAAATATGTGCAATAGTTATTAATTTCGTTTTAAATTAAAAATTAATTAAATAAAACATGTTTTCTTTTTTAAATACATTTACATTTATTTCTTACTTTCAATAAAAAAGTTACATAAATACTTGCTTATTCTAAATAAATTCTATAACATTATTTTCATAAAACCATTTCTTGACACATAGTACATTTTTCAACGCACATTGTTTGTGGTGAGAAAAACACGTAAAATTGCATACACTATATTTATCATGCAGGTATTTTATATTAGGACATTGATTTTCCTCGATATTAATAACACAACAATCACCACAAAGTTTATTTACCCACATGATTTTTTCTAAACCTTTTACAAAAATTTTCTTATTCCTCAATAAACTATAAATTAACCTATGAAATTCGCGGTAGTCAATAAAACCTTCACGCCAATAAATTCCTCTATTCTTTTCCAACCAAACAACTTGCTTTTTTTCGCTATCTGATAAAGTAGAAAATGGATAAGGAGGTTTTACCAAGTAGACCATAGTAAATTCTTTAGTAGCGAGAGCAAACTCTTTAATAATAAAATTATTTTTATAATCTCTAAATCCTTGTAAATCTACAAAAATATGTTCAGAATTCATGTTATTTTTTTAACGATGTTAGAAAGTGGTTTATATTCGATTACACAATCGTTTAGTATGAGACAGTAAGCAGAAGTTTGATCTGGTATTTCTAAATCACTCTCTATTTCTACTCTAACATCAATGGGACCTGTCTTCAGGGTCTCATTTTGCCTGCAGCAATCTATTACAAATAATGGTGCTTTATCTTTGAAATCCTTCAGATTTAACAACGGCTCACACCGACGTCCATAGTAAGACTGTTGGAATCTAGCGTACTGCTCATATAATATCATATACCTTTCTTCAGTAAACTTAATATTGAGACTTTCATATGGAAAGTAAGTTGAATTTAAAAAAACCTTGACATCACGTACATAACAATGATCAAAGTGAGACATGTCTTTCATACCTAAACTTTTCCGATTAGTTTGTAAACCAATAATCACATAACGTGGTTTCTCTAATTGAGATGTGGTTTTTATAGACCAAGTATGTTTTGTAGTCTGTGGTAAAAGAGGGTATTCATAGAGATCCCAATTCCTAAATGCTAAACTGATAGGTCTATCTTTCTCCAAACATCTCAGCAAGTTAACTCTTTCACGATCAGATACTTTTATATGCGGTACTCTCCATACAATTTTGTTAATGGTTATGTCATCTAACACTTCATTAGTGGTTAATTTAATAGAATTAAGGTTTGTATTACTACGCAAAAGAACCAGCTCATGTTTACAGTTCATTATTATTTTATTATAATCTTCAGCGAAACCTAAAACTTTATTCAATGGGATACAGGCGGAAAAATTACCAGTAGTATTTTTTATTCCATCAATGTCCCACCCCCATAGCCGTGACATTTTTGATTCATTTTCATTCATCGAGAGCAATGATTTAATAGTAGTTGTGATCCCAGCATTTTTTATCCTATCAATTTCTACGCCATTTAGTTCATATCGAATGTCTTGGAAAAGAAAAAGCGCTGCATTATTCACCAACTCAATATTACTCACTCTCTCTTTTTTATCGCCATTTGGACGGTGCACTGTGATAGAACCTTCGATGTATAGTGTACTCTGTGACGGTAAGACGTATAAGTCTTGTTGATTGATGGGAATGCGTATTTCATCGTTTTTGTTAAAACTATTAATGTAGGGCTTATACGAATGGATTTGGTAGCTTTCAATGCTGTTGTCGTAGGCGAAAGAATCCAAGATATTTAAGATATTCATTTTATGACTTTTAAGTATCTGAGAAATTGTTTATTTTCCTTAGTCAGTTTTTTCTTTTTAGCAGGTGGTTTCTGTTGCGGTGGATGTGTTGTACTGAGATCTTTGGTTTCGGGTACCAATGTTTTATTTATGAAATCTATCATTTTCGTCTTAGGTGTAAATATAACTGTAGTTCTTCTTGTCGTAGATTTATAAGGTTGTTATTTGCATCCAAAATCCTTATATTAATCTCGCTAACTGTATTTTGATTTACTGGGAAATATATCAAATTTTTTGGGATTTCTATAATCCTGTACCCTGGCGGTACATTAGGTGCAAATTCGTAAATTATATGGCTAGGCTTCCCATTTATGTACGATCCGCTCACGATATCACATTCTATTCGAACGATGGTTGTTGGTAGAATGTTTACAGGGAAGAGAGACTCATGTAATATATTAGCTTTAAGAGTCTGATTTCCAAAACCCAATATCCTTCCGATTGAACCGGATTTCTCAAAATGAATATCTTTTGAACAAATTATTTTTGTGCTCAAAGTGTTATTGTTACATATCAAATTAAACGTACAGTCTACTAAATTTGTTTTTAAAAAGTCATTTATATCTAATAGCTCGTATGATCCTTCGGGTATTTCAATCATTTCGTTGTCGCCATAATGAAATTTGTTGTTGTAGCATTCTATGTTAGGAATCGAATTAAACGTCGAAAAAAAGATCAGCCCACATTCATATTCACCATCAAGCTGCAGAGCCGGCGAATAAAATGTTGACAAAGCTGGTTTACAACCGGTTATTGATAGCGTGAATGACATCGTAATAATGGTGAGAATAGTTTATGATTTCTTAATATAAATGTTTCAACCAGAATGTTTTTAAAAATTTTATGCATAAATGACCGCAATTATAGGTGTTGTTTTGTTGATAGTTCATATAACTATAATAAACGTTAGTGTTTTTTGTTAAGTACTTGATTAATTCTACAGGTGGTTTTAAACCATAACTATCAAAGTACACGCTGTAATTATTTATCTTAATGTAGGCTACCCAGTGAGTTCCCGGATTTATTGAATTATCTAGATTCAGGATAGCGCACTCGATGTTATTTGATTTGCTTGGTAAAGTGTCTCTCATATAGACACCTCGAAAGTATGGGATGTCCCGAGTATAATATATTAAATCTATATTACTCAGTGCTCGTCTGGGTAACCTTTTAACTAGTTTTTTGAAGAATGTACGCACAATCCCTTACCTGTCTTGTATGGTTTGATGTATAAACCTTTGCCTAAGGAGATCGATTCCATCATTTTATTGTGACGCACGGATTCAGAAAGATTTTTTTGGGCTGACTTGTAATCATTAACTGCTTTTGCTATTCCACCAATACCTCCAGCTAAAGAACCCAATGCTGATAGACCAGCAAAAATAGGAATGAGTGGAAGTATTCCTCCAGTTTTAGGGATGGGAATAATTCTTGGCAGCTTCATATTATTTTTCTTATGAAATATTTTTTTTGCTGCTAAGTATGCAAACTGAATAGCATCTTGAATATTTTTAGGTTTCTTTTTTTTCAGATGCGATTTTAATTTAGCCATAGAAGTTTTGAATGATTTAATTCCAGCACCCGATTTAATTTTTGCTTTCATTACTTTATTCACCAACCATGATGCAACTTTTTCACCTCTGCTAGCATCTTCTGATTTTAATCGTTGCTTTGCCATCTTTCTTAGCTCTAAGTCAGCCTTATGCCGATCTTCTAAACTTGAATACTTTGAATAAGCTATGTCGTGCAGCATACAAGCGCTGTCCAAAGGGTTTATGCCTTTATCGCCTCTTTGCAAACGTTCTTGTAATCGAGTACCTGGACCGCAGTAGTTGTAGCCTGGTAAGTGTAACTCTATTGGTAAATTATTGATTAAAGTATTGAGAAGTCCTTTCCCTTTCATAACTAACGATGTAATGAAAAATAAGTTAACTAATCTGTAGTAATATACTTCAATGCTTTATTATAGCACTTTTATTAATCCAACTATTTTCCTCTTGACCTAAGCCGAGCCATTTAACAAGATATTTGTTTCCCTTTTTTTTAATTACCTTCTCAACTAAATAAATATTGGGACAGCTAGTTTTTTGCAGTTCGTGTTCGTAAAAACAACCTTTTATTGGTATACAATGTTGATCTCGTATGTAATATGTTGTGGGTATAGATTTTATTACTTTTACAACAGTGAATAATTCGGTAGACCAGTTTGGTGTATATCCTTTTTGAAAATCTCCTTTGTGCTTGCTGATACGGACAAAGTCTCCAACACGAAATTTAATTTTCTTTGCAGGTAAGGAAGGTTGTGATTTGTTTATATTACATGCAACGAGTGATTCATTTAACTTGTTTATTTCAGACGGCATATGTTTTGTAGTGCGATGCATAGTATTATTATAGCTCTTAACTATATCACATAAAGGTTCTCCAATCCACTTATAATTTCCAAACAAGCTAAAATGTTTAAACAACTTGCTCTTCAAAGTTCTTATTAATCTTTCTACTATAGACGCTTTTTTTGTTGAATAAGTTGAATAATGATTTATTTTCCATCGGTTCGTAAGCTTCTGAAAAACGTCATTGTGAAATTCGGTACCCTTGTCGGTTTGTAAATTAGCAGGTGATCGGCCTTCTTGTAAAACCTTATCAAACGCTAGAGACACCTCAGTTTTTGTTTTATTCTTTAATGGAGCGATCCATGCGTATTTAGAAAAAGCATCGATGACTACTAAAATAAATTTGAATCCTTTGTTAACCTTCTGATAGTTTTGCATATCAATCAAATCGGCTTGCCATAAATCATCAATCCCTTTTAAAATAACAGAACGACGTGGGAAATTTCTTCTAGCTGCTTTATGGATTTCATTTACAACAGATTGTTTGCTCATGCTGGTTTCGATGAGTCTCTGAGTGCTACTATATGATCTTTAATAATATTACTCGCTTCTACCTTTGAACACTTCTCATCTAACTGTTTCTGTAGCAGTTGTATTTGAGTTTTTATACTTTTAAGTTCATTAATGAAATCTTGTTTTTTACAATATAATTTATTGTTTTTTTCTACATACTCCTTGCTAACAGCTTCATCTGCTGCTACAGCTAACGGTAATCCTCTCAATATACATTGTTTTAAGTCGTAAACTCCTGACTCATTTTTACTTAGCCCTGTGTTTATAGGAACCAAATTTAATGGATCTGACACACGCAGTCTTTTATGAACATGATGTCCAAATTTATCTATATTCATCTTGTAAATAGTGTGAAGGTTAGAGTAGAAATAAAATAAAATATAGATTACATAAGTATTTATTCATTTTATATCACACCACGTTTTTTCAGTTCTGTTAAAACTGATACAATTTCATCATCTAAGCCAGTATTACCGGCATCTTTCGAAGCTATTAATAATTTCAATGTTTCAACTAATTCGTTTGGATCATTCCAAAAAATGTAATCTACTTTGTTATCAACTTTTTTAAGCAATGATAAACCCTTTCCTTTGGAAACATTGGCGGAACATAATAAGGGTTTTACAATTTGTAAATACTTAAATCCTCTGTTGCTATTGATTGGTTGATTGGGATCATATTTACGTCGATGAGCGTTTGTGCTTATTAGTATAAATTTATAATTCCTTTTATCATCTTCAGTGATAATGTTTAGATCAGGATTTTTTTTGTAAAGTAATTCACTGAGTCCATTAGTTTTGACATACGAATGACCTGCTATTTCAAATGCATCATTAGTTATGGAGAGCGGTGCTGATCCTATCATAGGTTTTCCATTTTCCAATCTAATTCCATAAGGTACATCTTTGAATACTTCTGATGATAAAGACCATGACGATAAAGACTTTGCATTTGGTGTTGAAGCACCATCCGAATTTGTTTCAAAAAATATGTCACTCATGTTATTTCTAAGACTTTGATTCAGTTCAGAGTCACTTATGTTATCATCGCTGTTACTAGCATTCGATACCTCTTGGAGTGATTCCCTTGAAGAGCTAATTTCAGAAAATTTTCGTTTCTTCGTAGGTGTAGACTGTCGTGCTAAATGTTCAAGCGAATCAACATCTTCATTACTTAACTGTTCTTGATACGGGGTTCTCGTTAGCTGTTTAAGTGGATCTGTTACTGGTTTGAACATAGTTTCTAATGCCAACTCAGAATCCATTTTAGTATTTTTCATGTTTTGAACCTTCTTTTTAACAGCCTCAGCAGACTTAATTATTTGTTGTTTAATTGATTTTTCATCACACATTTTTTCTTATTTTACAACTACTCGCATATAAAGAAGATAAGAAAGTGGCTTCTGATTTAAAAAAAACGGCATTTATGTATCTCACTCGTCGAAAGTAATAAAGGTGTCGAATTTCATTCTGTAGCATCCGTTATTTCTTTGACAGTCTTTATTAATCACTAAATAGCTAAATGTATCTTTCCAAACTTGTGAACAAAGTTCGCGAAATTGATGCCAAGGCATATCAGTGTTCACATGTTCATCATAAATATGACGTAAGTTAATATCATCCTGTTTGAATATGATGAGTAGATTTGCATTGTCGCGAACCAGTTGTTTTGGGACTTTGCTATAAGTTTGGTTCAAATAAAAACAGTCTATATTTTTATGTCTACCCATGGCAAAGTAATCACGAATGTTATTTTGATTTTCACAGGCAACATCGTCGAAAATAATGACAGAATTTTGAGACGCTAAGCTTGGATTTAAGACTTCTTTGTTATCGCGATATTTATAATAACGTATTCCTGGAACGAGATTCATTACCTTCTCTAAAAATATGTATTTTGGTTGATACAACGTTTTCGAATAAACGTACACGTTACGGAAATGTAAACCATTAGGATGTAAAAGTAACCCAAGGACTAAGTTTGTTTTTCCGCAGTTAGACGGTCCGCAAACTATACAACGGATGGTGTTTGGTAAAAGCTTTCCGTGACGATATGTATTTTTTTCAGATCCTACATCAATATTCTCAAGATTTAGTGATGTAGGTTGTTTAACAAATTTCATTTTTGGAGAAATATGTTACCAGTGATGTCCTCATTACTGAAATGCGATCATCACGATTAAACTTCAGTATTTATCTGTGTTACTAACATCATTTCATTTCCTGCCGCAAGTAAAATTCAGAATCAATCAATATTATTGGGTATTCTGGAACAGATGTAATGAGTTTGAGTGAACGACAAGCCGCGCCAACCGGCGCGGTGCGTCGTGAGCTCAAACGAATGGAAGCTGGTCCAGAATGCCCAATAACATCCTACTCACACGCATTGAATATTCTAGATAGGCTTAAACAGCAGCACTTTACGATTCCATTAACTCGCCAAACTTTAGGGTAAACGTACCAATTTGTGTACCCGGATTATATCTAAATTGGGCACCCGGGTGTGCATAGGGATATAACGTGACGATAATTGGCGCGGTATAGGATCGATAGCGGGATATCCGGCCAAGCGCACCGGCACTAATTGCCCGGACTCTCGAATCCGGCCGTTGATGACTGACAGCTGGATTAAACCGGTCTGAAGCGGATTCACGCCGGTTGCGGGCGAGGGTATGTATAGCTATAGAGGTATTTCGTCTTGGTTACTGGAGATTAGCGGCATTGTTTGTTGAACGCTGAGTAAGCGTATATAAATACCACTGTAAATTGTTTTTCCATGTAGGTACCATCCAGATGGACCCCTTCCTCTCTATCTTTATCCTAATAATATAATTTTAGCTTTTAACCAGAAAAAAAAGGTTTTAGTAATTAATGGCTTTGTAGACCATTTAGACTAGAAAATAATACGAAGAGATCACTTTTAGTGATAAGGCCGCCGTCTGTACTCTTAGGTTAAGAAATATCTGTGTAATTTCCATTTTTATGTACAATAAAGTGTTCTCTATCTCTATCTATCTATCTATCTACTAAACATAACATTCATAAAAACAAAAAAAAACGAAGAAAAACGAAAGGTGTGTCACTGCTGCTATAAATGGCAACTGACTCTGCAATATGCTGATGGACAAGCCTTTAGCGCTGATTTTCAGTCAGTGCCACACGAGCGTCACAGACTGCGGTGCGATATAATCATTACATGATACTAAAGATACTAAAGAATTAACAATACAGTACGTAGACAGCTGATGAACCGAAACTTGAAGGTTCTATATTGCAGAAACAAATATCTGCACAAACGCAAGCTGAATACTTACGCTATTAATTATTTACACTAATAATCTAAAATCGACTTGGTGCATTCGACTCGCGATAAGAACAATAATTTAATTAAAGTTTTTCCTCTCTCCACAACACCTATTTTTTAGCGCAATAAAGAATCTTTAAGTTACGCTTCATTAGTTGTCGTACGTACTGACGACATTTCTTTATATGTCAGGATTTTAATTATTGGAAGGAAATCGTTACGTTTTGTTTAAAAGTGTCAGTCGATCTCGAGTTAAAATAAATAAAATATATTTAGTATAAATAACAAAAGGCCTCATGGGTGGCTTGATAACTGCTGACAGTAAGACCCGCCACTGTCTTGCAACGCTCCACCAACCCGGACTTGGCCCCCGTGGTGGAGTACGGCCTAACCTTCCTGCGATACAGGAAGAGACCCGTGCCCCAACAGAGGGCACATAAAATAAGATAAGATAACAATATTCTTTATTGTATACCGGAAAATTGATACAGAACAGCAAATACAGAAGATAAGATACAATTGGCGGCCTTATTGCTAATAGCAATTTCTTTCAGGCAACCTCAAATCGGAGAATTTGCCGAAGGAGAAATAGACACGGATAGTCGGTAAAAATGAATGAGAATGAGAAGGAATTCCTTTACTCTGGAACAATTCACATACAAGGTTTGATATCGATCAAAAGGTTTACTCAATGAAGTAGACGTCAAAACTGTTAGTTAATAGATTTTGCGGAGAAGAAGCTAACTCCACAATCAATTAAAGAGATAATAAAAAAGATATTATTGCTCGTATCTCGTCAAAGCGCTCGTGGCCTAGGCGAACCGAGTGATTGGAATCAATCACTTGGTTAAGCAACAACAGGCGCGGTCAGGTACGGGATGGGTGAGCGTCCCGTGACTACCGCTAGTGGCATTTTTCCGAGCACTTCCGTGCTTCGCAAGGCACGTTAAGCCGTTGGTGCCGGCTGTCATGTAATGGCAGTCGTTAAGCCATGTCAGAGGCCTTATGGGCGGCTTGATAACTTCTGACAGTGAGGCCCGCCACTGTCTTACAATGCTCCACCAACCCGGACTTGGCCCCCGTGGTGGAGTATGGCCTAACCTTCCTGCGATGCAGGAAGAGACCCGTGCCCCAGCAGTGGGTTCATACAAGGGTTGATAACGATAACGATTACTCGTATATTCAATTAGCCCGTTTCATTAACTAGAGCTTTACAGTACCTACTACATTTAAACGAAGAGCAAACATTCACTCAGCTGCATAATAAAATTCTGGCTACTATCGCATTTCCAATGCGTCGCACGAAGCAGTGTCGGGAAAACCCGACTAAAATCAGAAAATCCTCACTGTAAATAAAGGGGGTGAATAAACGAAGCGCTGTATGTGTTCGGATTCTCGTTTTTCCATCGTCCCGTAGAGTGATATATTCACGCTGTAGGTACCTAGATTCCATGGAGAGATTTTGGTTTCTTTGTTTGTTTCGTATATTTTTTTCCATAAATATACAGTTAATTGTAACAAACAATATGGATGGTAGGGCAGTGAAATAAGTTTTTGGGCTTACCGCTGAACTACAGGGGGCAGGCTGACTCAGGGCATGGTTTTAAATATCTCTTAAATACCTACAGTAGGTGTTAGGTATTTCTATCCACATTTATTTTCTTAATATAGTTGTACGTAATAGTGTATTAACCTCATATTAAATTTTTAACACCAACTTGCAATTCAATCCTATTAAATTTGTTTTCTTTTTGTGTTTATAAACTCTCGTGCTCGATATGTATGAATAACATACGGTAATTCTAATTTTATCCTAATAATCGGCATCCTAGTAGGTATCTCCGTTACGTTGGACTGGTAAAGGACGTTTTATAAAATCATCATCTCAGTACGTAAATGGATGCCGGTTATTAAAAAAAAGCACGTTTTTGTAATAATATATTTTAAGGAACTCCGTGCAGTAAACACTAGTGCCAGCAATGGAAAAAAACATTTTTCTTTGCTATGGAAAAGTGGCAGGCTAACCTCTCAATCTCGGATTTTTAGGACACATGACTGTAAACCGAATGCGTAAAACCATTGTCATTTTAATATCATGAACGCAAAAAACGGCCGTTCTTGGCAGAAATGCTGACTAGTCCCAGTTTGATCATAGATTTTTGGTCGTAAAAATGGTATTATATTTTGTCATGGGCAGGAGGCTATGTTACTGCCCCATAATAGTTAGATTTATAGACTTTTGAAGAAAAAGAGTATCTCACCTCACAGAAAAAACTGTACAGGTATCAGTGAAGGTTTTTTGTATTTAATTAATAGTCAATCTCTTCAATAAAAAAGTTTAAAAAAACCTTAAGAACCATCGTAGATTGATTCTGTATACTAACTATAACCTAGTGTTAAGGAGACAGATAAAATATTTGTTAGTGAAACACGATTATTTCTAAATGGTGCAATAATGAATATTTGTTTTGTACTTTGTAATAGCAACACTATCCTTCAACACTTAATTAATGCCCCCGGCATTACGACGTGTCGTCCTCACAAACAACGACGGAGGTTTCTGAACTTAATTTGTAAGCAATGGCCTTCCCTTAATGCAAGTAGGGACTCTACATAGAACACTGCATAGCAAAATCACTTAGATGAATGGAATTCGCAAACTGAAAAAAAGACCCTTATCAAACAGATAAAAATACCACCACACCCACCCTAAAAGGAATGGCAGAGATACTAAGCCTTCTAAATTCCACCCGCCCTCATCAAAAAGCTTTCCAAGAATAAATTTAATGTAATGCAACCTTTTTCCTCTACCAATGTACCACTTAATACCACTGTACGAACAAAAAATCTGCATGACGCCGAATATACTCAATATATTTTAATCACATAGATTAAAATATATTGAGTTTTCTTCCCTGAAGACGTAGAGCATCGACTTATGTGATCATTATATCAGCTAATGATATTCACCTAAACGCGAAAGCGTTTCCTTTATTCGGTACAGAGCGCGCGCTTACTGAAATTTAGCGAACGCTCGTAGCGGAGGGCGTCACCATGGCAACCAGACAAGCCCACATGGGCCCCGAACTTTAAATTGTATTATCCGAGTACGACACACAAATATCTTCGGAGGCCTCGGCTTCGCCGTGAGCTCTATCAATCTTGCATGGTGGAATTTGGAAGATAAATTGAAGTGCCCTACAAAAATATGTCATGCGAATGCGCGAAGATCGGGCGACAAAATCTGAAAATAAAAAAATTCCAGTAGGTATAGAAATGTGCTATGCAGAATACTTACCTATATATTCGATTGGAACTACGTTAATATGCATCGATAGCTCTGTTCTACCCTTTTATTTGATACGACCGAAATAGAATTACACGGAATCTGCGTTCTTAGCCGAAAAGCCGACTTAACGAACGGGGAAGGGTCGGTGAAAATACAAGGCGGATATTTTTTTCCTCTCGAGATGCCAGGCGCTTGTTGTCGGTATAAACAGGGCCGTTACGATCAGAACTATGGCTCGTAGATCGTGTTAATGTAGCGATGCCGCCCGATAAAATAGAGGAAAAAGTCATCAAAACATAAGAGGGATGCAGAAAGTCCCGGGCAAACCATGCGTGGCGTAAACATCTGAGGACGCCCCGTAGCTAGCTTGGTAGTTGCTCATGAACGTTACCGTAACTTTGTAAGAAATCGCGGCGCTTCTGAAGTCTCAACATACAAAACTTTTGTAACTTTGAACTACCAAGCCGTGGTACTCTTTCGCCACTTTGAACTACCAAGCCGTGGTTGACCCGCTATGCAAAAAAGATAGCTCCTCTTCTGTGCCCAATAAAAAACCCTAACAAAGACGACGGATTTGTATTCACACGCATTGAATATTCTAGATAGGCTTAAACAGCAGCACTTTACGATTCCATTAACTCGCCAAACTTTAGGGTAAACGTACCAATTTGTGTACCCGGATTATATCTAAATTGGGCACCCGGGTGTGCATAGGGATATAACGTGACGATAATTGGCGCGGTATAGGATCGATAGCGGGATATCCGGCCAAGCGCACCGGCACTAATTGCCCGGACTCTCGAATCCGGCCGTTGATGACTGACAGCTGGATTAAACCGGTCTGAAGCGGATTCACGCCGGTTGCGGGCGAGGGTATGTATAGCTATATAGGTATTTCGTCTTGGTTAGTGGAGATTAGCGGCATTGTTTGTTGAACGCTGAGTAAGCGTATATAAATACCACTGTAAATTGCTTTTCCATGTAGGTACCATCCAGATGAACCCCTTCCTCTCTATCTTTATCCTAATAATATAATTTTAGCTTTTAACCAGAAAAAAAAGGTTTTAGTAATTAATGGCTTTGTAGACCATTTAAAATAGAATATAATACGCATACTGAACTACCAAATGTGCGGGACATAGAGCGACATACACGCTCTTTGGATTGTACAAAATTTACGATGACACCGTTTTGTTTCCGTGGACTCGGTACAAAGGCCAAACACAAAAAGTAGACATTGGACGCGAACCTGCAGACAACGTACTACATTTGTCTTGCTGACAGCGGCAAAAAATCTTGCTGCGTAGGCAGAAGCGAAAGCACTGGCACTACGAGAATGGATCACACTCTATACTCACATGAGATACAATTTGATAGAACAGAGGTATAGGTTCATAATATTTGTACCGGTTTATTAGATTTTTACACACAGAACGTTCATATAGACAGGTCTTTCTTTATTCTACTTCGGAGTGCTGTTGAACATCGGCAGCACTTTGTATCATTATATTTACTATATGTTTGTTCTTTTATAGTCCAAAGACAAGTTTCTTCCAGTCATTTATGTCGCCCTACTCTAACCAAAGGCCTAGTGAAGCGCTCGTGGCCTAGTCGAACCGAGTGATTGGAATCAATAACTTGAGTTAAGCAATAACAGGCGCGGTCAGGTGCAGGATGGGTGACCATCCCATGACTACCGCTAGTGGCATTTTTCCGAGCGCTTCCGTGCTTCGCAAGGCACGTTAAGCCTTTGATGCCGGCAGTCATGTAATGACAGTAGTTAAGCCGTGTCAGAGGCCTTATGGGCGGCTTGATAACTTCTGACAGTAAGGCCCGCCACTGTCTTACAATCCTCCACCAACCCGGACTTGGCCCCCGTGGTTGAGTATGGCCTCACCTTCCTACGATGCAAGAAGAGACCCGAGCCCCAGCAGTGGGGGCATTCATGGTTTGATATCGACTCTAACCAAAAAAAGCTTAATATTTCGCAAACCGATCCCTAAAAAGAAAAATGTTTCTCCTACACTTACAATGTTTTTAAACAACTTATTTAATGATACGCCACACTAGGGTGTAAAAAATGACAACCGTAACTTAGATGTAGGGAATGGTTCACATTTTATTTTAAATTATATCCTGATGTTTTACTGTCATGATTCTATATTAGCTTTCTAATACTTGTCGTCTCAGTGCTAAGCCGCGGACAGACAGACGGACGGATATGGCGAAATTACCTACAAGGGTTTCTTGTTCATTAATAGATTGATAAATAGATAGAATATTCTTTTTTGTACACAGAAATTACAGTAACAGAAATTATATTTAAAAAAAACAGTACAAATGGCGGCCTTATTACTGAAAGCAATTACTTCCAGGCAACCACAGACGGAGACAAGAAAAAAATTTAGAGACGGGTAGACGGTGCAACACAGAAATATTGAAACTAGGAATTCAACGAAATTATATAAACTTACTTAAACCACATACATAAATAATTAAGATAATAAATAAATTATATACTAGTCATATAAACCACATTGTTTGTCAATGTGCCTCTTCTTACCTATAGCAATCGATAAAGTAATCTGATCACTTCTGCACGGGCTTGCCTAGCGAAGTGTTCAGGCGCTTACTGTACTCTAAAACATTATAGTTTGTGAAGAATTTTTTTTTTTATTAAATAATAAATAAAAGAAGAAGAAATATTTGCCTCCCACTGACAGTAATATTGTAGAGCAAGAGGCAAGATTTTCTCCAATTCAAGTAACAATGTTACGTAAAGTTATATTTCTTGTTAGTCTTAATCTTCTTACATCCAAGCGGTGGTAGTTATGGGTAGAACGCCGACTTAACTTTCGCGAGGTCATGAGTTCAAATCCCAGTACTTCATTTTCTAAGTTACGTACATGTCAATATGTAGCAGCAATACCGCTAACTATAAAAAAAACTCAGCGCTTGCTACTTTCAAGCCCAACTGAGACTAAGTACGGAAATCTCTAACCTAACTAAAGTTGTACTTCTGCAGTATTTATGTTGCGCAGGAGACAGCCAGGAGTGTTATTTACGAGTGCCTAGTACAGATCGATTGCAGGAGCCGCCGATTGGCAGATAGGCTCTAATTGCACTGACTGCCCTCTCGCGTTATTTAAAACTTTGATAAATTACCATACAACCAACTGTCATTGACAGTAGTTAAATTACGTGTACTTTATTCTATCATCGTTCTATTCGATGGACGTACAGTCAAGTTTCACATGATCATTCATTAACCTGAACTCTAATCGGTTACGTTGAGGATAGCTTTGCTACAGAATTTTAAAGGTCAACTGTCCTAAGCTCACGGTTATAAATATATTTCTTGTTTTTATATGACTTTGAAATTCTAGCAATTGGTAACGCTTTGCTAGTATGTTTCAGACAATAACAGTGAGATCCAACTGAATTTAGTATGTATATTTAGTTAATTTCAGGTGCCTAATAGTAAGGTAATAATCGCAGGTGGTGCGGCCCTTGTATTTCTGTTGCCTTACTTGACCAGAACATGAGACGCTCTGTTTACAAGTACGTTGTCATATACATGGAGTGAAAATATTTCGGTTTGGAAAACAAACAAGGAGAAGGAAAAACAAATTGTTTGGCGATTTATCGTTCACGAGCGAAAATTTCTCTTTTCTCTCAACCGCTTGGTGGCTTGTAGTAAACAAAAGTCTTGATGAAAATCTATAAAACAGAAGATCCTCAACTGAGTAAATAAATATGGTCCTAATTTGAAATTTTCACTCTTCAGCCGTTACCTGGTGAAACGTGACGTGTGCAGCCTTAAATAGATATTTCTAATAAAAGTTCACTTCTCCATTATTCGGGACCTAGTAAGATTTAACTTCATACCAGGTCGTTACGACTTACCGGATTACATAGGTAAATAAAAAAAAATTAAGATAAGATTATGAGTATTCTTTATTTTACACTGGGAAAACAACAAATACAAAATAATTAAATGTACATAGTACAAAAGCAATTTCTTCGAGACAACCTTAGGATGGAAAGTTGCAAAGAATATCTATTCATCAATACAGTATGGAAAACCCGAAAATTTTCAGCTCTTTTAAGGCTCTATTTCGCTTCTAAGATAACCAATTAAGTATGTCGCGTCATAAGTATTAGGTATATTATTATCATAATATACTGTTTCTCCTAACTTGTATCTATTTGTTTTATAACTTGAGACAGACGCTGCGCCAAAGGCGCCCCGTCGACACATATCGCCGAGTGCCAAGCATTCGCAAGATGACATAACACTTTTATTACCAACTGTATTTCGAGTTTCCTACTGCGAATAACGAAATCACAGAATAACTGGCTCAGAGTAAAGAAATAATTTTTCTTGCACTAAGCTGGTAGAACATTTCACAGCACGATTATTCACTTTAAAAAAATCGTCTTGAAAGAACATTATTACAATTATCTACAGGTAATATTTAAAAAAATTGGACCTTTTTTTCTAAAATGTGCTTTCGCTAAATTATTTGCTAGGTAAGTCGGTCAGCCTGGCATTTCATCTCTGACATAATTCTCAATGAACTTTAACATGTCATTCTCATATTTAGAGAACAAAACAATTAAAATTAATAAAATATTTTAAAACAGTTAAAATCTAAATAGCTAATTATAATTACATAAGTAGAGTGGGAAGAAAGTTTCGTTCGTTTAAAAACTCACTTATTTTCGCAAAATCTACATTTTGGTCTTTTGCAGAAAAGTTAATGGATGGATTTAGTATATACTATGTAGATTGTCTAACATTGAACAAGTACCTATCATGAAAGGCAACTAATGGTGTCCATAATACGACTAGATTTTTAATGAAAACATATAGGTTTATCTGCTGTGACGATTATTTTGCAAGATTGTATTTTATTCAGAATAGAAAATACTAATAACAGCTTCTGCTTCTGGTTTGCTACCGAAGCACTCTCAATCAAAGTGTATACACGATGACTTTTGTGTGGTTTGAAAGCCATAGCAAAATTAACGTACCTTAACAAAACTATACGTTCTAATTTGATTTGAACTTTATGTTATGTTTATAGTTGATTTATTCTTATGTTTTTCGTATTGTGCTGTTAAAGAAACAACTTGCTCGCCACTCTCTTACAATCCTCCAACAACGGGGACTTGACCCCCGTATGTCCCCACTGCTGGGGACATTCGTCCTGTATCGCAGGAAGGTTAGGCCATTTTCCACCACGGGGGCCAAGTCGGGGTTGGTGGAGGCCTGTAAGACAGTGGCGGGCCATACAGTCAGTAGTTATCAAGCCACCTATAAGGCCTCTGACATAGCTTAACGACTATCATTACATGAGTGGCACCAACGGTTTAACGTGCCTTGCGAAACACGGGACGCATTGACGATAATATCTAATAATGCTTACTACGTAAGTGAACCTTCTATCAACATTTCTTTCCCGTGTTGTGTCTCAGCTACATACACAGCGCGAGTTAGACAGGCCAACAGCCATCCACTTTGAAAAGTTTCTTGAGAACACTGAGAAAAGCTTTGCTCGCATCTTGTCTAAGAGTATTCAAAGGCGCTCGGCATATGCTTTGCTCCGCTTTGAATACATTTTCGATGTGATCTTCTTTGCCTCTAAGATCTTGCTTTGTTTTATCTTCACGAGTGTTGTTTTCCTGGAAAACACTCGTGAAAATAAATAAAGGCTCGTTACGAAATTCCTAGTTCTGTAGACTTTTTGTCCGGATCTACTTACGGGTGTTGTTATATCGGAAAAGTCCGACCAGAGTGCTTAGTGCGAGTTTGACAGATCAAATCGAATAACTTTACTACTGCGTTAATCGAGCATTAAGTAGTGAGTTTGAGTAAATTTAAAAACCTATTTAGAGGCTAAAAATTTCACCCATGCCGGGATACGAACCCGCAACCTCTGGCTATCCGTACCAGCGCTCTACCAATTGAGCCAATGGGCGACTCACGGCATCAGTGAAATTTCGAACCTCTTTACACGAACACTATTCTCTGTATTACGTACAGGCAGCGACATCTGACTTAAGCAAATTGCATTACTTACAGCCCCGACTACCTACTTTGCAGTTAGGTTTAACATCGGAACGATATCACCCACATGATTATACTATTTTTATTTTTAATGCACTAACCCGTGCTAAGGAACAAATTTAAAAACCTATTTAGAGGCTAAAAATTTCACCCATGCCGGGATTCGAACCCGCAACCTCTGGCTATCCGTACCAGCGCTCTACCAATTGAGCCAATGGGCGACTCACGGCATCAGTGAAATTTCGAACCTCTTTACACGAACACTATTCTCTGTATTACGTACAGGCAGCGACATCTGACTTAAGCAAATTGCATTACTTACAGCCCCGACTACCTACTTTGCAGTTAGGTTTAACATCGGAACGATATCACCCACATGATTATACTATTTTTATTTTTAATGCACTAACCCGTGCTAAGGAACAAATTTAAAAACCTATTTAGAGGCTAAAAATTTCACCCATGCCGGGATTCGAACCCGCAACCTCTGGCTATCCGTACCAGCGCTCTACCAATTGAGCCAATGGGCGACTCACGGCATCAGTGAAATTTCGAACCTCTTTACACGAACACTATTCTCTGTATTACGTACAGGCAGCGACATCTGACTTAAGCAAATTGCATTACTTACAGCCCCGACTACCTACTTTGCAGTTAGGTTTAACATCGGAACGATATCACCCACATGATTATACTATTTTTATTTTTAATGCACTAACCCGTGCTAAGGAACAAATTTAAAAACCTATTTAGAGGCTAAAAATTTCACCCATGCCGGGATTCGAACCCGCAACCTCTGGCTATCCGTACCAGCGCTCTACCAATTGAGCCAATGGGCGACTCACGGCATCAGTGAAATTTCGAACCTCTTTACACGAACACTATTCTCTGTATTACGTACAGGCAGCGACATCTGACTTAAGCAAATTGCATTACTTACAGCCCCGACTACCTACTTTGCAGTTAGGTTTAGCCTCTAAATAGGTTTTTAAATTTGTTCCTTAGCACGGGTTAGTGCATTAAAAATAAAAATGGAGTTTGAGTAAGTTAACCGTTCGAACTGACAAAACGCTGTCACAGTTAGAGTTGGGTCGCGGGAATATACCCGAAAGGTATATTCCCAGGTAAATACCCAAAACGGGTAAATACCCGGGTAAATACCCGAAATGGGTATTTATGTGGGTAAATACGTTTATTGGTGTTTTCGTTCGCTAAAATAGATTGCATTACCGTTAAATCCATTTTTACTCACGAGCCTCAGGACTATATTCAATATCTTTCATTCTTTTTTGACGAAAGAACGAAATAAGTATATCTCAAGAAAATAACTTTTTTGTGATGGACTTATTTCATGAATTATTGAGAGATTGTTAAAGATTCTTACTTAGTAATTATCCGCCCGAGAGCTAATAACCATAAATACCAGTTTCTACTGAGTATTTAACGAAAACTGACTGTAAATATTTTAATTGGTTTTTTACAGTAAAATCTTTTAAATAGGGTCTTATTTGATTGGTATTGATGAGATCTTTGTTTAAACTTGGGAAGCATGGTCTGATGATAGCGTTTGAAGGTTTGTATGGGATCTCCTCAACGGATAGCAGTAGACCGTTTGAGTATGTACTTATTCGATTAGTATTTATGAGATCTTTGTTGAAACTTGGTGACAAGTCGCCCATTAGCTCAGTTGGAAAGAGTGCTGGCACGGATAGCCAGAAGTCACGGGTTCGAAACCCGGCATGGGTGGAATTTTTAGCCTTTAAATAGGTTTTTAAAATTTTCAAGACAAAAACTTTTTTGTGATGGACTTATTTCATGAATTATTGAGAGATTGATAAAGATTCTTACTTAGTATTTATCCGCCCGAGAGTAAATAACCATAAATACCAGTTTCTACTGAGTATTTAACGAAAACTAACAGTAAATATTTTTAATTGATTTTTTACAGTAAAATCTTTTAAATAGGGTCTTATTTGATCGGTATTGATGAGATCTTTGTTTAAACTTGGGAAGCATGGTCTGATGATAGCGCTGGAAGGTGTGTATGGGATCTCCTCAACGGATAGCAGTAGACCGTTTGAGTATGTACTTATTCGATTAGTATTTATGAGATCTTTGTTGAAACTTGGTGACAAGTCGCCCATTAGCTCAGTTGGAAAGAGCGCTGGCACGGATAGCCAGAAGTCACGGGTTCGAATCCCGGCATGGGTCGAATTTTTAGCCTCTAAATAGGTTTTTAAAACTGTCAAGAAAATAACTTTTTTGTGATGGACTTATTTCATGAATTATTGAGAGATTATTAAAGATTCTTACTTAGTAATTATTCGCCCGAGAGTAAATAACCATATATACCAGTTTCTACTGAGTATTTGTTCAATATCATTGTCGTTTAATGTTTCCATATAATGAGCTTCAATGTTGTAAAATACAACGGGGAGCTTGCATAAAAAAATTCATTTAAGAGTGGCATTAGGTACAAATTATTTTAAAGCAGTAAATATAATACTTCAATCATAAATTAATAATTTCAAATAATTTCTTGTATATTGAACCATAAGGTAATGATTATACTATTTTTATTTTTAATACACTAACCCGTGCTAAGGACAAATTTGAAAACCTATTTAGAGGCTAAAAATTCCACCCATGCGGAGATTCGAACCCGCGACCTCTGGCTATCCGTGCTAGCGCTCTTTCCAACTGAGCTAATGGGCGCCTCACCTAACTGCAAAGTAGGTAGGTACTCGGGGCTGCAAGTGATGCAAATTACTTCAGCCAGATGTCGCTGCCTGTACGTAATACAGAGAATAGTGTAAAGAGGTTCGAAATTTCACTGATGCCGGTGAGTCGCCCATTAGCTCAGTTGAAAAGAGCGCTGGCACGGATAGCCAGAAGTCGCGGGTTCGAATCCCGGCATGGGTGGAATTTTTAGCCTCTAAATAGGTTCATAAGTTAATGACTTATTTGAGCAAACAGAAATTTTGTTATTTATCTTTTGTCAATGTTGCCATGTTTATAGTGAAATCAAATGATAATACAATAATGTAACATTTTTTTCTGACCCAATAGAAATATAATTCAATATTTACTAGGACTCCATTATTTGAGACTAACTTTTGAAATACTGTAAAAATATTTCAATAATATGATTTTGAGTAACAAATGTTGATAAAGCGAAAAAGATCTGTCAGGATCATGGCAAGTGGTAAACGCTGATCTCTGCGTACGCGATACGGGTGTGTGAATATGTTACGGTATGTTATGTTTTTTGTTAATTTGATTTTATTGAAATCAAATAAATGAATATGATAAAATAAATGAATATGAATCATTCTAGGTTCTCCGTTGAGGAGTTAAATCTGGGAAAAAGTAACCATTTTCTTTTTCCCAGATCTAACTAACTAATCACCTTACTTTTCCGTAATCAGATCTTATCAGAAAGTTCTGCTAAAGATCTCAATAATACAGATTAAATAAGGCGAAACTCGAATAGTTTCCTAATATCTGTTGTGAAGATCTAGTTTCTGAAGGGTCACTAGAATTTGGGTACTTTGCTGTGCCATCTAAGAACTTGTCACCAAGTTTCACCAAAGATCTCATAAATACTAATCGAATAAGTACAAACTCAAACGGTCTACTGCTATCCGATGAGGAGATCCCAAACACACCTTCCAGCGCTCTCAACAGACCATGCTCCCCAAGTTTAAACAAAGATCTCATCAATACCGATCAAATAAAACCCTAACTAAAAGATTTTACTGTAAAAAACCAATTGAAAATATTTATTGTCAGTTTTCGTTAAATACTCAGTAGAAACTGGTATTTATGGTTATTTACTCTCGGGCGGATAATTACTAAGTAAGAATCTTTAACAATCTCTCAATAATACATGAAATAAGTCCATCACAAAAAAGTTATTTTCTTGAGATATACTTATTTCGTTCTTTCGTCAAAAAAGAATGAAAGATATTGAATATAGTCCTAAGGCTCGTGAGTAAAAATGGATTTAACGGTAATGCAATCTATTTTAGCGGACGAAAACACCAATAAACGTATTTACCCTCATAAATACCCGTCGGGTAGATTCAATGGGAATATTCCCGCGAATCTACCCATTTCGGGTAAATACCCGGGTAGAATCACAACTCTAGTCACAGTACAACTCGCACTCGCGTTTATTCGTGTTTTGGCTTAGTTAAAAAACTCGCACTAAGCACTCAGAGTGCTTAGTGCGAGTTTTTTAACTACTCGATCGCGTTAACGTAAACTCATATTTCTATGGCATCGAGGAAGCGCCACCTAGTGACAAGTGTGGAAATTAAAATTGCTGAGTGCAAGTTGTAATGGTTTACGTTGAGAAGTGAACACGTTTACCAGCCAAAACACGAATAAACGCGAGTGCGAGTTTACTGTGACAGCGTTTTGCCAGTTCGAACGATTAACTTACTCATACTCACTACTCAATGCTCGATTAACGCGGTAGTAAAGTTATTCGATTGGATCTGTCAAACTCGCACTAAGCACTCTGGTTTCGCTCTGATTCGCAGAGCTTAATCATGGTGAGCAAAGACGGAGCTCGCGTCGTCGGTTGCTCGTCTCGTATCGACTCGTTTTTATAGTTTTGCTTAAAGTTTTTCTCGTATCGTCTTATTTTGAGAATGTAGACAGTTAAAATAAGTAGCTTCTACTTATTGATTAATTATACTTCGATAAAGTTACCCGCGGTAGTAAACATAAGCCTAATTTGCATAGAGATCCCATAGGCGCGTGGCTGTACATCCTCTCTAAGCCTTTGCTTAATTGCCGACGCAATTGGACTAACTTTACACCAAACTATGGCCGCGTCGACATCTAAATATAACTGCGCTATACACTATACAGATAAAAAAATGATCTGACAATAATAGCGAATAGAATGTTGCTGCGATGACATAGAATCGACATTCATGTTCGCGATGCAAGTGACGAAATAAATTTTCGAATGCAGGTTGCATGTCATGGTGTATCACACTAATATTATAAAGGAAAAAGTTTGTGATGATGATGTATAAGTTTGTTAAATTTTTCACGTCTAAACGGGTGGAGCGATTTTAATAAAATTCGGTATGGAGTTAGCTGACACCCTGGATTAGAACATAATCTACGATTTACCTACTGCAGGAAAACATCTTATTCCAATAGGAAAATCGATAAACCGCGAGTAACACCGCGGAGCATAGCTAGTTTAATTTAATCAACCCTTGTTAATCCCTACTGCTGGGGCACGGGTCTCTTCCTGCATCGTAGGAACGTTAGGCTAATCCGGATTGGTGGAGGATTGAAAGACAATGGTGGGCCTTACTGTCAGAAGTTATCAAGCCGCCCCTAAGGCCTCTGACATGTTTAATGTAACGATTGCTTATAATTGGTAAAAAATAATAAACAATATTAGGAAAATGGCAAGAGACCGCGCAGGATAGAAACCAGTGACGACTTCTTGATTCGGAAACTGAGGGCGAGATAAATAGTCGTTGCTTAGCCCAAGTCCGTACTCAAGCTTCCCTAAGCATTACTTCAGGCTAACTTAGCTAAGTATCAAAGTAGACGTTTGCTTAGCTAAGCATGTTCTTAGGCCAATGCTAAGAATTAGTCCGGGTTTCGCGACTTAGAGAGTGCCAAAGTACTGTCTATGATAGACAAATCGATTCTTAAGCAAGTGCTTTTGCTAAGACTCGTTCTTAGAAGCGACTATTTATCTCGCCCTTAGACCCCCTTCGGGTCGCTAAGCCAACGAACTAAATTAAAAAGTAGAAGGAAACAAAGGAAGATAAAGGAAATTTTAACGACCAAATTAAAGAAAAGGTGGTCATCCACCTACTGACATTACGTACCGGGCGGTGAAGGAACTTGTTTATTCTGCACGAACTTCACTGATGAAAGCCCAAATCTTAAATATAAAATGATAAAATTGTAACGTAACATATCAGATATCAGTATGCACAATACTTGCTACCAAAATACAAATATTTATTCATTAGGTTTACTGAAAACGTCTTTCCCGTTCCAACCATATTAAAGTTAAAAGGGAAGGAGAGATGGAATGATTCAAGTCCATATTATCTCAGATATTCATACCACGACATTGGATATTGTATTTGCGTCAGACTCTATCTATAAAAAAAAGTATTACCATAACTTTTGCGACTTTAACTCTGTTTGCCATGAGAGTTCCAGCAGGCACCCCACCTAATTGTATTCTTAAAACTTCAGAAGCGTCTTAGCAGGGGGACGTCTTTTTGACTTTATAACTGTTGGAGACAAAAGACTGTCGTAAACTATGGCGCAAGGTATGGACGTTAGCGTATTAAAATAACGGAACATAATTATGAAAATTAAGACAAAACCAAACAATTCTTACATAATTGAGGTCTTAATAGATTGAAACACCAAAACTGTTAAGTATGGTTTCCTAATTTCCATACAATATTACATCCCTGTTCATCACATGCCAAACTAGGGTACTCTAACTCTATGACAAGGCCCTCATGAACATGAAAATACAAATAGATTGAGACCTGTACTCTAATTTCGATATTTGATATCAAACCTTATGCCCTACTGCTTGGGCACTCGTGCGTGTGACGGTGACTCGTGACGGTTAAAGAGTGAACATTTCAAATTAATAGATACTATTATTATTCACTCGATTAAGGACTTTCTGTTTTATACATTTTAATAAAGACTTTTGTTTACTTCAAGCGGTTGAGAGAGAAGACAAATTTTCTCTTCCTGCATCGCAGGAAGGTTAGGCCCTTCTTCCACCTCGGGGGTCAACTCCGGATTGGTGGAGGATTGTAAGACAGTGGCGGGCCATACTGTCAGAAGTTATCAAGCCGCCTATAAGACCTTTGACATGGCTTAACGACTGTACTCTAATAAGTATGTACAAATCAAGTACGGCGGAATCCAGCGGCAATCAAGCTCACGTCCTCTGATTTGGTAGTCAAGGGAGTTACCGCTAGATGAACAAGGCAGCAAGGCCGCCTAAACTAGAATTAAATCATTATGATGTATTATACCTTTATACAAGATTTGAAAACACGCCAAAGCTTATGGTGTAATCCGCACATTTCTTGATCCTATTTACCCACGAAGCAAGAACGTGGAGGCACCGCGAGACGCGCTAAAAGCATGTTGTCATCTCCAATTTGGTGGCACTATCACATCCCACTCCAATGTTAAGTCCGACCATAAAAAACGTACACGCAGAAGTTTTCAACTTTTAAATATCAAGGCGTACTTGCACCACAAGTTAAACGTCGCTAGGAGCAATTTAAATTTAATTTTGTACGAAGAATCAATACTACTATAGCCATTCATTCATTCATTCATTCGTTCATTCGTTCGTTCGTTCGTTCGTTCGTTCGTTCGTTCGTTCGTTCGTTCGTTCGTTCGTTCGTTCGTTCGTTCGTTCGTTCGTTCGTTCGTTCGTTCATTCATTCATTCATTCATTCAGGCAGTCATTCAGCTTAAGGCTTTAAAGGCAATGTAATGTGATAACTTGTTTTTCAAAAGTTGTATAGTCGTTTAGTGATATCATACGCATAGTAAAGAGACACATTTCTGCTTTCGAAATACATTATTATCTTATGTAAAAACTACACTAAACTCAGTCTACAATTGATCGACCTTTACATTCCTTATATACTTAGACTGCGCAGTCGACAGCACATCAATCTTTATACGCGTGCACTCCTTGTCTACTTGGTTATATTACGGGTGACTTTGCAACTTTGAAAATGTAAAGGTGGATCTGCTATCGCTTTTATAAACAAGTCGATACTCGGCAAACGCCTTTCCGAAAAAAAGTCCTCCGTGACTTGATTTCAAGATTGGAAGTAGTTACTGCAATAATGAGTTTGGTACACAGCATTAAATAATAAAGGTTAGTAATGTTAAATCACAGTAAATGTCCTGTACCAAAGCCGACTCAGGTCAATTTGCGCAAAAGCCGAACTTCTATAATAATCTCACGCTACGTATTTGTAATGCACAATATTGGCTTTAGCTTTGTACGTCTGATACAATTTTGCACTTCTGGCTCTAGCTAGTAAACTGATGTTTATTTATGTTGTAGAAGCCTTCCCTTATATCACTAATACGTTGTTCTTAATGTCACCGTTAAGCCTTTAGGTCTTTGTTACCCTTAACCAGAACTTGAATAAAACTCCAAAGGAGATGTGGGCTAAGCGATGTAATTCAAAAACCAATTCCGCGAAATCACACTTCGACCCGGAGAAAGTTTCGCCAGTTATTTAGAAGGGGTTCGTTCGACGCATCGAGGCAGACAATAGGAGTTCCGCCCTGAATCCCAGGCCGAAGGTATTTTACTGCTGCCCCGGAGAAGGGTAAAATGGGTAGGTAAAGACGTGGTTACAATACGTCAACGATTTGTTTTATTTCGAGCATTTGCGCTTGCCCCCGGCCCTTATTAATTCAGAGATTTATATTTCGAAAAGTTCATATTGCAAAATGTCTGAAGTTGCTATGGAACGTCTGCTGACGGCCGAAATAACCTCTGAATATTTGAGTTATTGAGAAGGCATTTCGGTTCGTAAAACCTTTTAAAAACCAGTAAAAGTTTTGTACATCAGTGTTTCTGTTGGTTTTTACTTTAATACTCAAAACTCGAGCACAATTTATTTATTCATCGTAATGAACACACTGTGTATTTCAACGCGCAATGTACTCGCATCTAAAATATCGATGTTGAATCCACGGTGAAAGTAAAGCGTCCATTGCGTGCAATTTTTTTTAAATATTTAACCCAAAAGATAGATAGACATCATATTCGTTATTGCGTGCACACCAGGAATTACATAAGAGACTTAAACAATAACAAAGTGCAGTACAATTGGCGACCTTATTACTGAAAGTAATTTCTCCCAGACAACCATTTAATTGATTTCCAAATACAATGTTATCAGACATTTTTTTTAACACTCTGCATGTAAAGATTGATATGTTGTCTGACGGCGATAGTTGCCCAGTTGGAGGATAAAATTTCCAGTTTTCTGAGCTAAGATGGTGGTGGTCTAGACACACCTTTACAGTGCTCACTCCAAATGATCGGACTCTGGTGACCTACGATTTCCAGCAATCAGTTTGCCGAATGAACAACTAGAAGCGCGTTTGTCGTCTGCTGGCAAGAATTAGTCGGATTCCATCCTCAGCCTTTGGGCGAGTGTTGGAAACAATCTACTTGCCAGTTTTATGAGGGGCAGAGGAATATCCTAGGCCTTTAACACGAGGGGTATTGTTTCCATTTCCTCTTGTATCTTCCCTTTACTCCTGAATAGGAATTACGTAATTAAACATCCCTAAAGACCTTACAATTATAATTTCAAAAATGCTGGCAAATATGCACCGTCTTGACCTACGTTAAACGTAATAAGCATATTTTCTTAGCGTGTCAATGGAACACAAGGTGGCACCGCGTTGGTTGATTTGCCAATCAGCGTCAGGGCTTTGGAGGGACGTTGTAGATTTTTGGCTACATAGGATATAAAATACAGAAAAAACTAACAAGCCAGAACGCAACAACAAGGACGGGAAGAGTATGTCCATACTAAGGTGAAACACGCGCAGTATTCACTGCAGGTTTATTTACTCAGATCACTGATTTTCAGCAAAGGCTTGGTCTCACTGAATATCCTATCGAAACAGATTAAGTTATCACACACAATAAACTTAACAAAATACTGTACAGTCTAGTGCAGTGCGAAGCCGATCAGCCTCGATATTATGTGCTAAATCCTAAACGTTTTTTTTTAATTTATAATGTTTTAAAAAATACACATTTTATTATTTTACTTCTCCTTTAAACCATTGCTGGTTTATCTCGAAACTAGCGTCTTCGGATATTACAATGTTAGGTAGGTACATTGATGGCACGTGACATTGCTATGTACGTAGCATACTAAACCTGTCAAATTAGTATAGAAATTTACCGTTTGCTAATTGAAATCGCTCGGGCTTTAGTTCTCAAAATAAGGCTACTATGTGATACAATGTGATGTAGTAGTCTTTCAAGATTGGTCAAGAAGACTCCTTTCATCAAGCTCATTCAGCATACACATGGATATTTATTAACTGAATCAGGCGATAATGAAGTAGATGCCATAACATAATGATAATCTTTCAGAAAACGACGACAGCTTGAGTTTCTACTGTCGGCTCTACCTATCACACGACCAAGTAAAATCGTCAGTGAATCACCTCCTTAGTAATGCCGATGATACAGTTTGTTTCCTCTGCCTGTCTTTTGCTACGATGGATGCGAAAGTAATTCCTTGGCTGAATAAACTTCAATAGGCAAAGGTCATTTTTGCTGACAAAATCCTATGAAAAGATCCGTCATTTTGCTAATTTTATTTTTTGTCTGAACAATGCCTGCTTTTATTGTTTGAGTGCCCCAAGGTAAATGAGATAAGATAAGATAACATCAGGATATTCTTTATTGTACACCAGAGCACATATTATAAAACATGTAAAGATACAAAGTCCAATTGGCGGCCTGAATTTGTTTGTCTTAAAAACCTATTTAGAGGATTTTTTTTTTTTGTCTTGTTCTTACAAAATCACGATTCAACTATCTATAGTTTCAGTATTTTCTTCAGCAAATCTCTTCGAAGTAATATTGTTGGAGTCACAAACCTCAGATGTACGCTTGATAGAGGACCTCCATTCTACGTGATGACTCCACTCGTAAAGGGTTGAAGCATATTTGGAAACTTTCCGCCTTAATGCGCTCATTTATTTGGCGTAATCCCGTGGAACTGCGTGGTTTTCCTTAAAGACATTGTTCTCGTGTATATAAGATAAAGCCATTTCATTGCACCCAATCTCTCCGTCCGCCCTTGTTTGATAAATCCAACATTCATTACAAGAGCTTGCTTTCGTATTCAGCCTTCCTTGTTTTTTCTAAGCTGCTGCTTCTCTTAAGGAGAGAAAATATGGGCTTAATGCTTTCTCTCCTGAATCTGAACCTGAACCGAAACGTGAATCTATTATGGCTCTGCAATATCAAACGCTAAGATACTCGTAGATAGATAGATAGAGATAGAGAAAATTATTGTACATAAAAATGGAAATTACACAGATATTTCTTAATCTACAGACGGTGGCCTTATTACTAAAAGTGATCTCTTTCAGACAACCTTTGGATGAACTTGACTAATACATTAGAGAATATTATATATAAATACATAAATAATTAACAAAATATACACATTCAAAGGACATAAGTAGAACACAACAACAGCAGAACAATATTACAAAATTAAATAATAACAGTATTACATTGTAGTAGTAAGCTAAGCTATATGGGCACCTCAAACATCCCGGTTCCACACGATGGTTTCCTTCCCAGCGCACTCGCTAACTGTAAAATGTCTCTGTATTGCTACTTGAAATCCAGAAAACATCGTAACTTTAAACACAACGGCTATTCCGCGATTGGAACTCACAACCTCACGCATAATATGAGGCACGAGTTCTATCGATGCAATATCTCAGCTTTTCACCCAGTTCATCAGCTTTCCTTGGCCAAGTTTTAAAAGAAAGACTCATTGTAAAAGCTATACTACTCCGTTACTACCAATCGCATCATTGAACAAAAAACAGACAGATAACCGTTGCGTTCAAAAATCCTCATAATATAAGCCAAAAAGGAGCCGCATTCTTACCTTAACAGTCTTAAAACAACAAAGCTGGGCTCTGTCGACTTCAAAAGGAGAAATATAGACGTTAGAAATCAATGTCGCATTCGAGACGGCGAAAAACAGTGTTTGCGATAGATAAAAATGAAGGACAAAATGTTCCAAGGGGTGTTTCTTAGGGGAGCCGAGGCTGTTATCTTGGAGGGAATCGTGGCTGCAAAGGGAACAGCGAGGTGACGCGCTGAGATAAGGACACCCTGTGGTGTGCGATCTGGAGTGTAATTTGTTAGTCATTGTGAAGCGGTGTCGCGATAACTGCCAGTAACCGAGTGCTTCGATAACGCAGACTGCTCCGATATTATTATTAATACTTTAGTTGCATTTAAAACTTATTGCCTTAACCATTTTCTAGCAGTCAACCGCAGGAGGTGAATGAAAAAATAGGTACGCATGCAGAAAAAAAAAACACGAGAAAAAAGTAGAAATGCAATTTTAAATATACTTATATACTTTTAAATACTGATATTCGCAGAATTCTAGGTCTTTCGTCCACTTACTTTTATTCTCGTACGCTTAAAATCTTTTTACGGTTGTTGGCGATTGCAAGTCCCAAAGAAGATAATTCCGATAACTGCTAATATATTGGTAGCGTAAGAGTGATCGGAGGTTAGTGAGCTGTGTATAGATGTGTTATAATGTGACTTGAACGAAATAAATAAATGTCAAATGGATGATGTACCTACAACAAGTGTAGTAGATACGGTGCTGCTTAAGTAAGTGCGTCTTAGGAAAGTTTACAGTGAAAAGTTATTGATTCTTACGACACTTTCCGCTGCTGAAAATCTTTGACGGGATCAAAGTAATTATAAAACTTGGTAACATCATAATTATATGCTTTAATTCTAATACACTGTATGACGCTTGCCAAAGATTCTGCCGGCATTGTCGAAAGTTAGACCAAACACGAAACAGAACACGTCTAAGGTGATGCCGGAAAGCCTAGCCAACTGATATTAATGAGAAAATGACTGTTCATTTTGCCGTCCTGCTTTTAGCGATGTGTCAGTGTGTAACAGACAGCGCACGTGTTGGGACTTAACGCCAATGCTCTCCTTGCCCCGGCTTCCTCCCGCTTATACAGAGGATTTCTAAAGCCACACCATAGGGAGTTGTTCTACTAAACTAAGTATAAAAATGGTATAATTGCAGTACGAAAAACCCAGACTCGATCCCCATGGTGGACGAACTATTTAAATATTATGCACCTACAATATTTTACGGAACTCTCAATACTATGGGGAGTTGTCCTACTAGATATAAATAAAATCGTATAATTGCATTAGGGAACGGTCTCCGAGAGTCGATTCCCACTATATACAAACATTTACATATTAACACACCTACAAGATTGTACGCCCATACACCTACTATATAAGTATTCGCTCTTAAACGCACACTATGTAAGGATTCTTTCTACTACGTATATATAAAAAGTAGGTAAATATTTTCTAGACTCGATTCTTATGATAGAGGAACTATTAAAAACCTTTGTACTACATGATTGTACGAAACTCTTTATGTACAAATCCGACTTGCGTTTAGCCAGTTTTTATAATTTGTCGGTTCTATAAAAATAAAATTAACCGGTTCTTTAATAGTAATTTACCGGTTCTATAATAATAAAGTATAAGACCCCTTTTTTTTCCTTAATATAGTTTTCTCCATAGTTCATGGTTTCCACTTTGACAGACACCTGTTTGCATCGTCTTTATCGTTCTCTTATCAGAGAAATCGTGAACAAGTGTTTGTCTCCTCCAACACTGCCACACTCATTGCCAATGCAAAACCAAACTTGGATAGGTATAGCTAAAGTAAAGTATTTGAGTAGCAAAATAATAAATATAATGAGACCCTGTATATCTAGAGATTTTTCACGATTAATTTTGACTGGAAGCAAGTGTCACTCCCATTTGTTGGCGGACACCCTAAACGAAAACAGGGATTAGTCTAAGCCCCTTCAGCTATTTGTTTGTGTTGCACTTCCTGGTTTGTTTACACCTAAAATGCTGCTCAATTTCTATGAAAATAGTCACAAGTAATGTTAAATATTCTTCAATAGACGTTTAAAGTTATTCTGCAAATTGCGATTATATAACGTGTTATTGACGTGAACACCGTAGCTTGAATAATTTTAATTAAATAAATAGTCATAAAATTTCCATTTTTTATTTATGTATGCAATCTTGAAACATGCGAACATACACCCAGGCTGAGGATATTTCTATATATGTACGGCGGCTCCCAGGGAATTCAACCCTCGACCTCCTGCATGGTAATCAGACGTGATACCGCACAGTAAAATTTTAATTTACCCTATAACTTCGTAACTTCAATAGTACCTGATGCCTTTAGTTTTGACGTGACAACTCATCTCTCATTTTTAGTATGATCTGGAAACTGCATCAAACCTTCATACGTAAAACCACGCACAAATTATGGACTCACGGACCAATTAGCCACCACCGATCGCCATCTCCTGTACGAATCGGTATCGTTAACAACCAAAGGCGAAGATCATAAAGTTTTCGCAGCCAATATTAATTAGGTTGTCTTCCATTGGTGCATCCGCGGGCCCAATTAATGGCAAGCCGTGTCTGCTTGTCCGCCTGTGGTGTCTCAATGTTTATTTATGGCCAGCCAATTGATTGAATTAGTGGCCCCCGAGGCCGGCCGAGGCGATATGCTAGGTTTACATCGCTCGTTGTTACTTGAGGGTAGTGTATTTGTTTGCGTAAATTAGTATTATGAGCTTATAATAAGGTGAATTTACAATCAATAATGATTTACAAGTAATTGCAATTTTGGTTCGAAATAGGGCACGTTCGAGTACGTTCTATTAGATAATAAGAGAGAGAGAGAGAGAGAGAGCGGGCTTAATTAACGCGTGCCCAACTCTTGTCAATGTCAAAGAAATATTTTAATAAACATAATGGCAATAAAATATTTTTACTTTTTACTTTTTTTACTTTTACATAGCTTGTGATGAAAAGAGTTAGGTTAGGTTGAACACTGAAGCTTATTCGCTTTTCTACTTTTCTGCATTTATGTTGAACATCTATATTTTGCAACGGTCCAGATTCCGTAGGGTAGAGGAACGGTTGACAGTTTCAAGTTTCATAGAAATTGAGATAAGTGAAATTACGGAAGTGTGGTCATCGGCAAAGCTACGAGGTACTGTGTAAATGGGTGTTAAGTACAAGCTTGTTTTATGGCGAGGAAACTTTATACTTCACTCGTTCATTCGCAACCGCCGGCCATCCCGCATGGGAAATTCTGCTCCATAATTTGCTTCATTCATAATTGATTCCTACTCGGTTATTTATTATTCAATTTGTCCAGAAAATAGGCGTTGGTGACTAATTTAAATGTGGAGAAAAACATTTTTGGTTTTTATAATTGTCCAGTACCTACTAGTAATGGTTTTTTCAATTACCTTTTGGAAAATATAAAACCTCACAGAATTATGTCTATATAGTGTGTATAGTTTTAAATGATTGTTTTTGTCAAAAATTCTAGATATTTATATTTTGACGCACCACTGCTCTTTTAATAAATAAGTACCGTTGTCATTACCTACTAAATTACCTTTGTAAGTCCATTTTTTTACAATTTCTATTAAGTACATACAGTGAAACAAAACTCAGTATTCGGAAATTGTGTATATGTTATTCATTATTTTAAAACAATTGCTCCACAGCCTTATTCCCGACCTAGAAAATACCAATTGAAAACCATTGTTATTTCCATTGTCAGGAATTAGGTAGTTAATGCCATCGATGGTAACTTTAAAACGGAACTGCCGAATTTTTTTTATTTAAGGTTTGTTTGTTTCTTAATTTTTGTGCAATAAAGCGTAACAAACAAACAAACTGCAGGCTACAATATTTTGTCATATTGTTTTAAAAAAATCGAATACCATTCGAATGTAGTTACATGCACTGTTAGTTCAATTTGGTAACCATCCCATTATCCATATATCTACACCATAAACAGGCAAATGAGTAGGAGGTGATATGCAAAACTTTTCATCAAATTAAAAAAAAAATCACTAATAATAAATAGACTGAGCGCTTAGGACGAACGTAGATAGGTTATATTAAATTATTATTATCGCTAAATTCCACGCAGACCAAGCCGCGGGCACAGCGAGTTATAAAATAAATACAAAACTTTCTCTGCCTTTATCCTTCTCTTGACTAAATCGCTGAACACTGCAATTTGGGAAGAAAATAGATTGCATCTTGAAAAGAGATTCTTTGTTTATACGAAATCACAAGCTAGTTCTCAATATAGATTCGGTTCTCATTTCATTGTATTAATAACCATGAGGTAGGTTCCCTGTTTCATTTATGGACTAGGACCGGGATTAAAGATCCATTACCGTAACTTTCGTTGCCATCTCCGCCTATTACTATCTATCTCTGCCTTAACGATATATTTATCCAACGTATCTCTTTTGTCGGTAGCAATTTTTGCCGTACAAGGATCCGGCACGTGGGCATGATCTGTTAACGTTTATAAAGAAGTCTCCCAGGAAATTCGCACTCTTTTTCTGGACAATAAAGTTCACAATAGTTCGAGAGGGGTCAGAGAGGGTTTTGTAGTATCTGTATCATCGTTTGCTTCACCTGATGCAAGTCCGAGGCTCTTACGTGCCTTGAATGCGAGTATCTCAACCGAGTGACTCATGAATACTATCGAAGCATCGGAAGTATACGTTATAAATTACTGTTTTGTGCTGATTTATCGTGTTTGTGCTGGTAAACGTCGAGTGTTTGGATTTGCTGATATTATGATATTTCTAGCAAGTAAAGTTAGATGAGATGGAAGAGGCCTAACATATAATTTACAGCTAAAAAATCAAGGCTACGTTTGCTTTTCTCTAACAATTAATTTTCCAATGCCTTAGTTTAGCTAAGTTGTTTTGTGCTAGAAACTGGGTTTTTTTTTTCTGGTATACAATAACGGCAAACGTAGTGTAGGACGCCCTCCGACTATAGGTGGGATGACGATCTGCGAAAAACTGCAGGCAGATGCTGGATGCGGCAAGCTGAAGACAGGGCGCTATGGCGCTCATTAGAGGAGGGCAATGTCCAGCAGTGGACTAGTATAGCCTGACGATGACGATGATACAATAATCAACTTAGAAAACTTATTACAGGACTGAAAATATACCTACTCACTAATGCTTCAATACGCCTTAAATTTCGAAGTTAATACACAACCAAGGGGCCACAATATAGTATCTAAAGTCTAACCAACCGATCGATTGAATACAAATACAATCAATTTCCTAAACACACAAGCAAGCCGTTTAGTCTAGGTGTTCATGCATATTTTAATACATTTGGAGTTAATGAAGGAAGCAGCCTTTGTCTCTTCCTGATGGGTTGATTACGGAGGCTGCCGGTGAGGGTTCTGTCATGGAATACAAAGAAGCAGAAAGTGCATTTAGAGAGACCCACCACCTATCAAAAGTACCTATAACATATAATATAACTGACAATATGTCTATAGTAGCGCTTATAGCTTCAACTTACTAAAGTATCGTTGCAAAGTTGCACACAACATATAGTGATTCATCAAAATCTGAGTCTGGAAGAGTTTATCATCTTTTTTTATTAATAAATGAAAATGTCCCACTACAGGCCGAAAGCCTTCTCTCCTTCTTTCCACCGCTCCCTATCCCTAGCCAACTCGCATTATCTTTCGAAGAACCTTTTTCTTAGTCTCCCACGTCATCGGTTTCCATCAGGCGGGAAAATGGCAGGAAATGACCAGTGGGCAGCAGAAACCCAATTTAACCTGGTGGTAATTTCCATTTACGCCCTATTTTCTGTCGCACCCTTTATAGTTATTTGCTTCCTTTGTTGTCGATTCGTCTATCACGATTATATATTTTTTTTAATGCACTAACCCGTACTAAGGACCATTAAAAAACCTATTTAGAAGCTAGAAATTCCACCCATGCCGGGATTCGAACCCGCGACTTCTGGCTATCCGTGCCAGCGCTCTTTCCAACTGAGCTAATGGGTGACTCACCGGCATCGACATCAGTCCATTAGCTCAGTTGGACCTCTAGACCCGCGACCTCTGGCTATCCGTGCCAGCGTTCAAATCCCGGCATGGGTGGAATTTTTAGCCTCTAAATAGGTTTTTAAATGGTCTATCATGGTCGAAGGGAAACTAAAGTAGAGCCTCTGTATCGCTCCCACTGAGTGGGCCGGCCGCAAAACAGTTAGGCTGTGGACGTGACTGGCATCTCTTCAGCCCTAGTTGACACCGCAAGTTGGGGCCGTGTGCGGAATTCGAGAGCTTCGATTGTCGAAGTGAGGAGAGTATTTGACTGCTGGAAGCGCCAGTGGGATTTTATTGTCTGCGTGGGTTATTGAATGTTGAAAGTTTGGGTATTGCTTTGAATAACGTGTTGAACGCTTGTGCTCCCAACGGTTTCAGAGGATGTTATAGTTGAGTTTTAAAAACTTCGACGGTGCCCGCTGTGTAGGTAATAATTTCAATGCATTCAGGTAGGATATCTGCAATTTATGATATTTCAAATCTTTTCTTCGGTTTCTAAAATCACAATCTGTATGTAGTGAGCACATAATTATGTTTTTTTTGTTATTTATTCAGATTGCCACGTCGAATTTCAATTTTCCGTAATAATACTAACATTTTGCACGATAGGAGTTGTTAATATTAATTTATCAATCTAAAAGAACCGTTATGAAGTGTGACGTTTCTTTAATTACACGTTGTATTATATGAAAGTTTAATAGTTAGTTAATGAGATACTTAATGCACTTGTATTAGAAAAAATATCTTAAAACGGCCTCAATAATGCAGCCAGTTTGTGTTCGTGCTCTTAAATCGATAAAACTTATCTCCATAATAATTATGTTTCATTCTACGGAAAGAATAAAGAAAAATTAAGCGACTAGACTACCGACACAAAACCGAGCACCTGCAATTAAAACTAGACAGACAAACGCAAATAAAACACGAGCCTATTACCTCTACTAGCACTTTGCGAAAAGCTCCACCGACATCAGCGATACGGAGTCGGCGCGAAATGACACCGACGAAGGTGGGGGGACAGTGAGACCCAAGTTACCGCGCGGGGCACCCGTGCCGCTCTCCGACCCGTCTACATCGCGATGTCTGTACTTAACTGGCCGAAGTTTTGCTAGCCGCCGGATTTTTTTTTAAAAAAGTGACGTTCTAAAAACGAACAAAAAACAAATGCATATCGGTGACAATCGAATTTTGAACAGTTGCGCAGCAATGTGGTTGAGACAAGTGATGTAAATAAGCAGTGTCAGTATGGTAAGGAGTGCAATTAGGACGGATAAACATGCGAGGATCCTGCTTGGTAGATGTTTTTTATTCGCGTGCTTACTGCTCGCATTTCCATGCGGAATTGCAGGTGAGAAAAAGTTTTGATAACGCATCGTTTTAAGAGAACAAGCAATATCATTTATTTATTTAGAGCTTGAATTTAGTATTTTAGTTTGAGTAGTTCCAACAGCTAAAAAAAAACTGAACACCTTTAATTTATTTTTTAAAATTAACGCACCTTGTGAATAAGATTTGAAAAGGATTTATTTTAATAATCTCTACATACGATACCGGATTAGCCTAGTGTGGACACGGGGAACAATTATTACATTTGTGGGGACACGGTCACCACAAATGTAATAATTATTGTTAATTTTGTTTTAAATTTAAGTTACAATTAATAAGGATTAATCCATATGGATGTAACATAATTCATATGGAAATAATAAATATTTTTTATTCTTGCTTTTATACATGTATACACTTAAAGGAGGATTTATATTTGTTGTTCTTTGTTATTTTGTTAAATTGTTAACCAAATAAAATACTTGTTAATAAATTTTGAAGAAAACCATAAAAAAGAGACTTAGTTGAGGACCACACCCATGTTCGTAAATGTGTACAAATGAAGCCCATACTATTTCTCCTCCTGTATTTCAATCTCCAACTTTCTCCCTCTAAACAAACCCCCTTTATATTTCAACCTCCAACTCACTCCCTCTGAGGTGAAGCACAGTTTCTTCACCATGGGAAGGAAAGAAACGGTGTCAAGATTTAACCTTATTATTTGAATCCGGACTAACTTACTAATGTGTAGTGTTAAAAACCTATTTAGACGCTAAAAATTCCACCCATGCCGAGACTCGAATCCGCGCCTCTGGCTAACCGTGCCAGCGCTATCCCGACTGAGCTAATGGGCGACTTACCGGCAGCAGTGAAATTTCGAACCTCTTTACAATACTCTCTGTATTACGTACAGGCAGCAACATCTGACTGAAGTGATTTGCATCACTTGCAGCCCCGAGTACCTTACTTTGTAGTTAGGTTTTACATCGAAATGATATCGCTGTACCCACATGATTATATAGCATGGGTTATTGCATTAAAAATAATATAATAGTGCCTAAGAAAGTTTTGGTTCAAACATTCTTAAAATCTGAAACGAAACCGCTATGATTATTAAATGAATCGATATCAACCCTTGTATATCCCCACTAGTCATCTAGTGTGAGTGAAGATACCACTGGACGCTGTATAAATCATCTCATTAAGTAGATGCAAAAAAGGTCAATATTATTATTATTATATCCCCACTGCTGGGCCACGGGTCTCTTTCTGCAGGTTAGGCCATAGTCCACCACGAAATGCCAGTCCGGGTTAGTGGAGGATTGTAAAGCCGCATTTTCACGGTCTTAGTGCGCTCGGTTCGAGTGCGCAATCCGACTAAACTGATGCTTCTGATTGGCTATTTTGGTGTTGTCACGAAAAACCGTCCAATCAGGAGCATTAGTTTACTCGGATGCCGTACTCGGTCCGAGCGTACTAAGACCGTGAAAACCTGGTCTAAGACAGTGGCGGGCCTTACTATTATTAAATGAATCCTCTCTCTAAATAGCTCAAAGCCGGGCCCCTCGGATCAAAGAGCACCCGGCCGACACAATCGTGGGCAGAAGCGAACCCGCAACCCTGCGGTGTGTGGCCGAAGGCAAGCCGAAACCGACCATCCAGTGGTACAAGGATGGAGTACCACTGGCCCCCTCTGAGCACCCTCATAGGGTGCTGCTAGAAGATGGATTACTCTTTCTTAGGTGAGCTTGCAACTAATCTGTCCGTAGATACATTGAGTTACCTATTTCGTAACATAACTCACGCCTGTATCCCAGAGGGTCAGAGACCAGGGAGCCAATTCTCACTTCATTAATAAATAATTCGTATACGACTCTTAAGGCTTTAGACTCGAATTCTACATAAAAAGTCGAGCGACAGCCAAAATCTGTATTCTGAACGCCATGCTAGATTGAATTCGAATGAGAAAATAAATGTGTAGTGACTCTGTCGAGTTATATTATCTTATTTTTATGCGACAAACGTCTAAGCCTTCGAATATTTTGCGTCTACGCTTTCAATACGCATGGGTGTGAATCGACGCCCAGGTAATACCACCTAAGTGCGAAAATACGAAATTTCAAGTATTGTTTCGAGGTTGTTTTTATCACTCTAATACATAATAGAACGGTAAGTAGGCATAGCCATTACTCCATAACTTTCAAATTTAGAACGAAGTTACAAAACTTTTAATTTTGAAACCTGCCAGTCATGAATTCGTAAACGTTGTTTGGGAATTTGGTCACTCCGCGATTTAATCGTCCCTACGACACTATTTCGACATTAACTTTGTCCGCAGCTATAAAATACTAGCCTCTGTGAATCTGAAGTGGTTTATTTCGAATTATTATTCTCTCTGTTAGTGTCACTATGACAAAGTATGAATCTTAATTATGCTCGCAGTAATTTTGTTATGTCGAGTATTTTACTATACGATTTGTTACTTGTCTCTGATGATAAATGCGCTTTAATTTAATGAAATTCCAATACAGCCAAACCTCAATAACAAAAGGACTGATAGCTTCAATTTCCGATTTCAGTTAATTGAATTTTCCATTAGCCGCGGTCGGCCGAAACCAAAACATCGAATATTCATTAAACCACCGAAACAAATTGTTGCGCAAAACTATTCCGTTAATCGATTACTGAACAACGCTGAACATTATTGAAATATTGTAGACTTTTAGACCGGATCTACTTACGGGTGTTGTTATATCGGAAGACGAGACGAGTGTGAGACGAGCAACCGACGACGCGAGCTCCGTCTCTGCTCGCCATGATTAAGCTCTGCGAATCGGAGCGAAACCTGGTCGGACTCTTCCGATATAACAACACCCATAAGTAGATCCGGACTAAAAGTCTACAATGTGTTGTGCTTACGAAAGTTTTAGTTCAAAAATTATTGAAATATTTTAGAGTGGTGCGAGGCAAAAAGGAGAGCGACGATGGCGTGTACTGGTGCGTAGCCAGGAATCCAGTTGGGGAGGCTGTGAGCAAAAATGCGACACTGACTATAGCTGGTAAGGCACAGTTAGCTAGCGAGTGATACTACAGTTATCTGTCTTACTAGGCAATGCATTAAGTCGGGTTTTTTTGTAGTTCTGCGTGAAGACTTTAGAGCGGAGCCTCGAGATGTCAAAGTGGCCGGCGGTGAAGAGTCGATATTAGAATGTTCGCCGCCACGGGGCGTCCCAGAGCCCTCTGTACATTGGACTAAAGATGGACACTCGATGGACACTGAAGTTAATGGACGGTATGCATCCTGATCCACGTAGTGGTATTGCAAGAATACAGATTGCATGTTTAGTCTGGAAAAGGTTATGCTTTTTAGTTTCAATCTGGTCATGATCGGCCTGAGCGATTTTTGCCAGTACAGCTTTTTTTGTTATGTTGGACGCACGTGCGAGCATTCAACAAAATTTGATACTGCATGGTGGATATAAAAGGCAGTACTCTCTAAATTTGGCTGCGTTAAAAACATCTCATGTTTCTGTAGCAATATATTCCATGCTAGTTGAACATTGCTACACAAGCGAATGAAACTATTGTCTTAATGGCGTCCTAATTAATATGTGTGTTTTCAGAATTTCATTAGTGGACGGCGGTAATTTGAAGTTCCTAGAAAGTCTTCCGTCAGATAGCGGTGTGTACCGATGCGTGGCGTCTAATGTGGCTGGGGAAAGACAGTCGCGTCCTGCTACCTTACTTGTATTACGGCGACCACATTTTCTCGTGAAGCCTAATAATATCACCGCACTTCTCGGGCAGAACGTCGAGTTTCATTGCCAAGTACGTTTTTGTATTTCCAGTAATAATTACGAATGTAGATCGCGGCAATCATTATTAGTACTAAGAAGCAGTGTAGGTATGTCTTAACGTTGGCAAGTCAGTTGCGTTGGTACAGGTCTAGTGGGATGAATAAGAAATAAATATGTGCCTATATAATAAAAGGAAGGTAGTGGTGTGCCCACCTACCTAACTACTACTCTAAAAATAGAATCACCGGAAGAATGCCGATGACACTCCTTAGAACATAACTTTAAATTATGCATAATTTTTCTTGCTTTAGAACTAGTGCCAATAAAATTTAGTCAATATATTTTACTTAAATGCTGATACAAACAAAAAAAAATCTCAATCTACATTAAAACTTTACAGACAAGCTAGCCTTTATGCGCACATAATTTCTTATGTAATGTCCTGTTAATGTTTCGTGTGCAATAAACTATAATAATTTTTTTTTCTACTCAACATAGTTCTACTGAAAGTTATGTTCAATGGATACCCATTATTTAAAAAAATGTGATGTTTATTTCAAAGCCGCGTACAAATGTAATTAGAGTCGCTGCATACACACATGCCTCACTTTTTATCGTGTCAATGACTTCATTGAAGGAATAAAACCAATGACTTCGTTTTTTTGTTTCATATTTAAGTAAGTATTACCTCCTATCGACGTCCAAATAAACTAATTGCGCGGTGTAATTTTTAGGTATCACCAGAGTCTGACGTGTCGGTGACATGGGCTCGTGAGTCAGGGACTCTGTCTCCTCATGCAATGATTCGACGAGGTTCCTTAAGGATTGACCGTGTCGCAGCATCTGATGGTGACACATACACCTGCCGAGCTGAGAGTCAAGCTGGTACTAGTGTTGCTAGTGCTACACTAACTGTATTTTGTAAGTATATCGTCATCATCAACCCATTATGCCCCCACCGAGCGGCACGGGTCTCTTCCCTGAGGAAGGTATAGGCCATACTCCACCACGGGGGCCAAGTCCGGATTGGTGGAGGCTTGCAAGACTAGTGGCTGGTCTTACTGTCAGAAGTTTTCAAGCTGCCCAACGGCCTCCGACTTGGCTTAACGACTGTCATCTATCGACGGCAGCAGGCGCCAACTGCTTAACGTGCCTTGCGAAGCACGTAACCGCTCGGAAAAATGCCACTAACGTTAGTCATAGACGTACCCATAAATTCACTGAACGCGCCCTGTGTTGCTTAACCTTCATAATCGTTTAAGATCACTCAGGCAGCCGGGGCTACGAGTGATTTATAAGTAGGTATATACTTTGTAAGTATGTATTTATAAACCTATTTAGAGGCTAAAAAATCCACCCATGCCGGGATTCGAACCCGCGACCTCTGGCTATCCGTGCCAGCGCTCTATCCAACTGAGCTAATGGGCGATTCACCGGCATCAGTGTAATTTCGAACCTCTTTACACTATTCTCTGCATTACGTACAGGCAGCGACATCTGGCTGAAGTAGACTGTATCACTTACAGCCCCGACTACTTACTTTGCAGTTAGGTTTTTACATCGGAATGATATCGCTGTACCCACATGATTATACTATTTTTATTTTTAATGCACTAACCCGTGCTAAGGACAATTTTAAAAACCTATTTAGAGGCTAAAAATTCCAATTAGTGTAAAGAGGTTCGAAATTTCACTGATGCCGGTGAGTCGCCCATTAGCTCAGTTGGATAGAGCGCTGGCACGGATAGCCAGAGGTCGCGGGTTAGAATCCCGGCATGGGTGGAATTTTTAGCCTCTAAATAGGTTTTTTTTAATTGTCCTTAGCACGGGATAGTGCATTAAAAATTAAAATAGTATATTATGTATATTTATGATTTTTTAACCGTTTCTCATATGCACACTAATCATTACTCCGTCATTACTCAGTAAACGCATACTGTTGATAGTATGCGTTTTCGCCCACTGACAGCTTCTTACAGTAGACGAACCGATTTTCGGTTTACGATTAGTTAAGGAATAAGTTTGTAAATTTATTCTGTAGTAGCGTTACTCGCATGTTGTTATATGAGTCATCGGGGGGAAACCCGGGTAAAAATAGAAAATGACCAAGGCACGGCACAACTTTCTTTGGCCATCGTCTACCAGTAATATGCTTGAAATTTAATTTCTAATTTGTTGTTGAAATCGGCTTAGCGAGTTGGGTGTCAGCTTTTGCCGGTTTTCAGCGAATTTCTGAAATAAGAAGAGCTTAATTAGATACTATTAATAACTAAGCGGGGGCGGTAGCCCAGTTAGTAACAGAAATGGAGTTGGAAGCGAGAGACACAGGTTCGATTCGCAATGCGGGCATGTACCAATGACGTTGCTTTCTAAGTTATGTTTGTTTGTTTAGTTATAGTTTAAATACCAATCGCCAATGGTGACGGAAAATATCGTGAGGAAATCTGAGTGTCCAAATACCAGGTGTTCAAATACCTCAGCGCTTGAAATTGCCAGTCCGTGGAGGGCACGCGTGGTCATTAAGCTCAGATCCTCTCTGTGAGAGAAGGCATGTGCCCTGCAGTAGGGCGTATATAGGCTACATGAAAAAATACACTGAACCTCACCCTAGAAGCGTTCGTGGCCTAGTCTAACCGAGTGATTGGAATCAATCACTAGAGCTAAGCAACAACAGGCGCGATAAGGTGCAGGATGGGTGACCGCCCTGTGACTACCGCTAGTGGCATTTTTCCGAGCGCTTCCGTGCTTCGTAAGGCACGTTTAGCCGTTGGTGCCGGCTGTCGTGTAATGGCAGTCGTTAAGCCATGTCAGAGGCCTCATGGGCGTCTTGATAACTTCAGACAGTAAGACCCGCCACTGTCTTACAACCCTCCAACAACCCGGACTTGGCCCCCGTGGTAGAGTATGGCCTAACCTTCCTGCGATGCAGGAAGAGACCCGTGCCCCAACAGTGGGGGCATACAAGGGTTGATATCGAACCTCACCCGCAATGGTTATCTTGACTGCTTACTAACCAAGGGGACATTTTCAGCTTTACCCCATTTTACTCGAGTACCATCCGACCAAACGGCATGGGAAGGTGAAGAGGTGTCATTTCCCTGTGAAGCCGATGGCACTCCTAAACCGATAGTGTTTTGGACGATGGAGGGATCCCAGGTTTGTTTCGCAAATTCTGTAGAACTAAAAGCAGCTTATCAGTTATCAAACTAATTTTTTTCGTAAGTTTTATGTACTTACTTACCAATGAATAGTTGTGTAAATTTTTGATTTGTAACACGGTTATAGTATTAAACAAAGTATTGAATGTAATCATTACGTAAATTCCACCTCAATGAATCGAAAATCTTACGATATTTATATTGATCGATATGTATATCGTAAGATCTTCGATAGATTCTTCGATATTCCGATATTCCTTCCACGATTTTTTTGTAACATTTTGTAGCAGGAAAGTTCTATTTTGATACGATTACCTTCGATCCACAGCAATTCCAAATTTTTTAACTACATTCACAATTTGTTTTTCTTGTAATTCATTCCTGATTCTCCTAATCTCGGTTTCCTAATTTTTTACCAACATTAACAGGAACTTATCTTCCCGAAATCGAGTCATCAGGCAAGTTCAGGAACTCTCTATCTGGACAGAGTACTAATAAAACACGCTGGTAGACTGACTTGCGTTGCTGTGAGCGCGGCTGGGAGCGCTTTGCATACGGCGACTTTGCAGGTGAGTCAAATCGCTGTATGACAAGTTTCATTCGTGCCAATTAATATAACTTAATTATTAGAATTTTGATGAAATTCCTAGAGATTTGCAGACCATGTCTTTAATTTAATAATGATATATTCTTATCCAAATCCCATGTGAAGGATAATACGTACCTATAATTTAACTCGGTTTCATTACAATGTGGTAGCGTAGCGGTAGAACCCGGTGTCTCATTGTGTAGGTCATAAAATGAAATTAAATAAGCAGCAATACCACTCGCTAAATATAAAGGAAAACATCGTAAAGAAACCTGAGTATCTGAGGTGATCACACCCTTAACGCCTAAAATAGTCAATCAGCGGCGGGCACGCGTAGTAATTAAAGCCACACTTTCGCTCTGACAGAAGGCTCATGCCCTACAGTAGGACGTCCATATAAAAGGCTACGAGTTAATAAATGTCTACTGTTGTCGGCTAGATAGATGCTTAAAAATATTCGGTTTCAGGTTTTACGGAGAGAAGCGAAATCCTTTAATAGCGATACGGATTCGTCATCCCCGTACCCAGAGCTAGGGAAAGCTCATAATCACCCACCTATGACGCAGTATGAGTTGGTTCAAGCAAGGCGGTATCTCCAGCAGGATGTGCTGGCCTTGAGAAGGGTTGAGGGCATTTCTTCTACTGCACTGAAAGTGGTCTGGGATGTAAGTAATCACGTTAGAAGCATGGTTTAGTCATTTTACTTTCGTTATACAGTAGGCAACAGCCTGACATCTTTTTTGTAGCCTTTTTCCAAAAGAAAAGGCTCCACCTCCTAATTCTCCCTATTGGGCCACTTTTAGTCATCTAGCATTTTTTATGTTTATTCACTTATTTTATCTGGGTCCACCATGGAGTTAAACACACCAACAATTTTGCTTGAAATCTTCCGACAATAAGACCAGTCACTAGTCTTGCAAGCCTGCACCAATCCGGATTTGTTCCCCGTGGTGGAATATAGCCTATACCTTCCTCAGGGAAGAAATCCGACATAATGGGTTAATGATGATGATGATAATTTTTTCTAATTTAAATCAAACTTTTGAATCAAATTTTAATATGATATGACACCCTTGAAAAAATTGTGACAATGAACCTCACTGCAAATTGTGTGTCTTTTAGGTGGTAACAGACTACAACGAATATTTAGAAGGCGTAAAAATCTGGTTCAATGGAACGTCGCTAAATCGTCACCATACTTTAGAAGCAGAGAATGCCCAACATTCCAACAGCACCATAGATAGCATAGAGGAATTCTCTAAGTACGAGAAAATCTCAATGACCACTGTACATAACAGTGGTTCTTCTAGTCATGTCCTTACTGGTCTCATGCCATACGCTCAGTACGACGTCTTTTTAATGCCATTTTACAAGCTTTTGCTTGGAAAACCATCGAATATGAAGAGCGGGCAAACGGATGACGATCGTAAGTAGAAAAATATTTTCTAGTCATTTACTCACCGAAAGTTATTGTGTGGATTAAACTTTAGTATATTTTTAGTGCCATCGTCACCGCCGCAAAGTGTAACAGCTGGAGTAATCAACTCTACCTCAGCCTGGATACGATGGGATCCTGCACCAGTGCATACTTGGAATGGAGAAATTACGGGTTATTTGGTAAGATTGCTTTCGAAGGTTAAGTGTGTAATCCTTACCCTTACTTTTCTACCAAGCAAGCTGTTAGCGCCGAAAATGGAAAGCCCGAATTATAGTAATTAGTTATATTTAAAACATATTAAATAATAAAAAGGACAATTAAAACAGATCCATTCGTTACACCGTTGCTAAGTAAGTTTTTCTAACAGATCACAGCAACGGGGTTGCCAGATCTGTCGCCAACACAAGCAATTAAGAAATGTTACTTAACGTCTATAACTATCCTGATTTCTATTATGTCTAGGTCCAAATATTTTATAAATCATTGGCCAAAATTCGCGTTCTTTGATTTTCATTACCACTCTCTTAATTAATGTTATCCATTTCTGACCATCTTGCTGTATCTCAAATATATCTTAAATTGTTTTCCCTTTAGATTGAAATTCGCGTGGGCGGTAATACGGGAGGGCGAGTGGTCGGTCAGATGTCCTTGGGTCCCAGGACTAGGGCAGCTGCGGCCAGTAGCCTAAAGTCTGGGGGTCGGTACAGTGCGCGTGCCGCTTCCGTGAACAAGCGAGGCCATGGACCTTTCAGCGCTCCAGTCCAAATACACATGGTATCTACGCCACAGAAGCAATATGTGCAGTAAGTTACATAAGTTTGTCTTTATCTTCAAAAAATAAAAAAAAACGGAGTCTAAAACGTAAACATAAAACTGCTTACATTCCTACACAATAACGAAGTGAATGAAATCGAAGAGGAAGTTTTTGAAATTGAAATCTTTTAATATTTTTCGTCAGAACGGAACCAGCCAGGGAGAAGCCGATTTCGTCTGTCTTCCATGAAACTTGGCTACTGGTGCTCAGCTTGATATTATTGGTGTTGGTGCTAGTTGGTGCCGGGACCGTGGTGTTTATTCGCCGCAGACAGTCAAAGCAAAGGAAGAATCAGAATGCTACAAGTATGTTTCTTTTACTTTCATCATGCAATATGTATAATAGGCGACTAAGGGACACAAACCAGCAGTGCCCCCTGCAGTACAATTCCACCAAACTGCGATCCCCAACCCGATTGCCCAGCGTGGGGATTATGGGCATTACCCCCCAATGATGGCACAACCCTGCGCTATGGCGCTCATTAGGGGAGGGCTATGTCCAGCAGTGGACTAATATAGCCTGAAGAAGAAGAAAAATGCAATATGTAATTATTATGATCATCATCACTTTTGATGATGTCCATGAAGAACTTAGTTACAAGTGTATATCGACGTACAACCTGTTCGGTTCTTGTCTTTCAGAAATTAATAATTTATGTGTTTTGGTGCCATGTTGTCTTTATTTATTATTAAACATGTTTTAGGTACAGCTATAGCGAATGCTCAACAATGTCTTCTAGGCAAAGAAGCCGTTTGGCTTCGTGAGCGACAAATGTTCGACAGCAAAGAACCTAGAATAGAAATACTAAATTGCCACCAAAGTCTCCTGCATAGTACTGGTAAGCACTGACATAAACTTTCAGACTGTGATATTGACACAAATAATGAAAATTTTAACATTATTGGGTTTCTATTATCCTAGGAAATCATAGCATAGGAACAATGCCAATGGAAGCTGAATATAGTCTCCCACAACATAATATGATGAGTCCTATTTCAATAGAGGAGCAACGAAGTACTGAACCTTATGCTTCCTGCGCCATTTATACTGAGTTAAACTATCAGGTAATGTTTCATCCATCATAATTGCTATCCATTGATGACAGAGATAAAGTCCATTCTCAAACGTATATTATTTCTAGGATCACACAGATGCAGAAGATTCTTGTATGAAATGTGCAGTGAGTCCAGGGTCTTACGACAACAGTATGGTGAGGTCATACAACGATAGTAATCAATACTCCAACGAGGAATGCTCAACTTGCTGTAGAAGTAGCAGTTCTACGCTGACTAAAGATTACAGTGAGATGACTAAGTGCGGAAACGAAATGGACGATATAGCAATGATGCAGGATATGTCGATGGACGAATGTCCTTCTTGTAAAACAAACAATTCCAGGTCTTCTAGTCATCACGATGCTCAGAAAGAATGGAGTGCTATGTCTCCAGTGGACTATGATTATCCGCAGTGGCAATGGCTAGCCAAAGAGAACAGTTTTAGGCAAGTGGCACCAGACACTAGGCAATCTACTGCGGGACGCTCTGATCAGAGTCGGAGAATGAATCTTTGTGACATTCTTCCCCCACCACCTTATGAGAGGTAAATATTGGTAAACTCATTCCCATATAAATAAACAAATTCCTTATTTCACCCAAAATCATGTTTATATTCAAGGTTGTGGAGGCCAAGATTGGATGTGCGAATGCGATAATGAATGAGTCTTTGAATTTCTCGTATTTTGTTGCAGAGAGTCAGCTTTTGAAGACAGAAATATGTTCACAAACCATTCAGGAGCATCAGGTTACTCCGGGAAAACTTTTAGAAGCTAGTAAGGGTGTAAAGTATAGCAAGAATTAGAGTGAATGAATATCAGTAGTACGTAATCTTCAAGCAATATTAGTGTTAGTCGATTGTGAATATGTAAAAAGTCTTAAGAGATCTAGGTGGTATTCATTAGCTCTCGTGGTCGTGTTTACTTTAGACTGCCAATAAGTGAAGTGACATGAGGTTATTTATCTTTCTCTAGTGACTGTGATATAGTATAATTTTGTATTTAACTTACGTTGTTTTTGTAAATATTTTTTGCCTATTTGATAACTTTATACAATTTTATCTCTTGACGTATTGTAAGTGTAGCGAATTTTTAGCGTTAACACCAAAACTATATTTAATCCGAAACATCAACGCAATGTAAAGTATTTTTATGCTAACGAATGTGTTGAAGTCATAATTTGGTAAACGGCCTACCCCTTTACAATAAAACAGCAATTATATAATGTGGATCATTTTTTTCTCATTAAATAGTACCTCCCAGTAGTTTCTTTCCAACTAATAATGCTCAGATACTTGGTACACATTTTTCTTCAGTCTCAGTAATGTCTACATTAACAATCTTAATAAATTTGTTATGTTTATGTGTTATAAATAAATATGAAAACATGAAGTTTGATAAGCAGTCCAATTTTAGTTTGTTGAAATGTGTATTTTACGAGAACGTTCTGAGCATTTAAAATTGAAAAAGCGAAACAAGCGAAAACCACTCAAAAGGATCACAGGCTCGCTTTACTGCAGCTAAAAGTCCACAGTCTGGATTAATTGCCCAATACCTGAAGCGATTTCCGCGCAATTAAAAACACTTTACGGGCAGTAAAGCTGCTGAGTGCTTATAAATCTGTCCGAATGGATCGTAATCTTGCAACCAGGAAAAAACTACGTGAAAATTTTGTTCTTCACGATCTTATGAAAACCTTTGCCAAGGTTCTAATTTTCCTTAGAACATTCACTTCTAATTAAAAGTTCCGTAACAATCACAATCCTAATCGGCTTACTAAATAAATAACAAATGCCAATTGCTATTTTTCACGGTTTTTTGAGACTTATACTCATTACAACAAAGCTTCATTTAGATTACAGGCTTGGATCCGTCAGCTACGTTTGCTGCCCCGTACAATAAAGTCGAGGCGGCGTTTAGGCATCATGCTGAAAGGGGAGTTGCCATAGCAACGGCTTACAACTTGTGTGCACCCTTGATATTAATACCCTCAATAATTAAACTTGATTGCATTACACACCAGGTGTTAGATGACGCCTCTTGTCTTTGTCAGTGAAGATAACTATGCCAATGGATACTTGTGTGGTTAAGTCGAGCATGATACTGGATCCAAAGTTTTCATCAAACTCATATCACTTGAAGATAATGTAAGCAAACATAGGTGTTGAAATCGAGCCAATATGAGCTATAAAGTAAGGTAGTATAGTACCTATCTAAAGTAAACAGTACTGTACAACTACTGAGTATAGTAGATCCTTATTATGAGTAGGTGCAGTTTGATTTGATATGCTGAGGGATTGTCATACAAAACTGGTCTCTCACGACATACCACAAACGAGGATGGGTAAAACGTTCTTGATCACAAACGATGTCAGCTGTGAAGTGGAACTCTTTTAATATTAATGTCGACCTTTTTTTTTCAACGTTTTGGCACGTCCTCGCCTCGTTTCAATCAAATTCAAAACGTGGGCGTTATTCGCCGAATACCGTATATTTTTTTGTTAATCAACACTCCCCACCGGTCCAATTTTAAAGCAGAGGGCTCTCCGTCGACTCCCGCATAGCAGTCAAGTAGGTGGCTCTGCGACAGAGAAAAATTGAGAAATGTAAGAGGGCCTGCAGATAAGAACAGAAAGGGAACGTTTTGCATTTAAACGTGCAGAGACAAGTAGGTACGTTACATCCAGGTTCCAAAATTCATGGTACAGTAATTTGATGTTGAGAAAAAAATTAAGCCTAGGACTACGGAAAATTCAAACTTTGACTATCAGCAACCTTAATTATATGAGTAGGTACTCGTACTACTTATGCAGTGAGAAGGCAAATTCAGACTTTGACTATGAAAAATCTTAAACGTGTAAGTAATAAAATAACATTGCGTCGACATTGATTGACTACATGCGCCTTAAGATAGTCATTAGACTTGAACTGTAGCCTAAGAATCAACATACATGATCCACCTTCAAAGCTATAGCTTATGTCACAAGGTGCATTTTGGAATGTCTGCCGCTGTCGTCTATTGAAGTGGTGATGTGACGTTAAACAAATGAATGCAGCATTGTTTGCCGCGCTAAAGCGCGGAGGCTACGAGCTTTAGAATCTGGAAATGTTATCTTTATTGTGCAACTAACGGAAACGCCCTTTTAATGAATACTTAGTCATAATTTTACCTGTCAAATCTGTCAGAATTAGACAAATATGCTGTACTTAGAAGGATTACCTTTGGAGGTTCTATTAATAACGAGGTCGCAATTGAAAGGACGTGAAAAAGCTGTCCATTTTACTAAGCGGTCTGTCAGACGTCTCCATACTTTGTAATCCTTTTATTTTGCGATTATTGTTTACTCTCTGATTTCAATATAGTTCTAGTTTCGAAGGCGTGGATTATAAGCAGGAAACACAGGAATAGGAAACATAAACCGCCGCTATCCTATTATAATTATAGTAATTATAAACTTGCTATGTGGATATCTGTCATTGGTCTTATAAACAGTAACTTAATTTTTATTATTGTAGACAAATTATTTGTTTGCACTGTTGATCTACATATTAATATTCCCAAAAAACTGTATGATGGGTACCTAATAGGCCATGAGTAAATAAGTATCGCTAGTTGAAAAAAGAACGGGGACTTAAGAAATGGACGAGATTTTTATTTAAGCCTTTTAAGGTAGTAGGTAGGTGCGGACTTCCTAAAAACGTAGCCAAATGTCCGGGCCCGTCGTGACGAACTTTAAAAAGTACCTAATTACGGAGTTTTCTTTAAAATTTTCCTTTAAACTTCGCAAGGCGAGGGGGTGCATGAATTATCCATTATACAGCCCAGAACTGTACTTTTGGCTATAATTCGTATCTCGCCTTCGCTTCAGCCGGGTCGTAGGGATATTTATAGCCGTAGATAAGGCTGCAGATGGTGGTGCCACAAAGTATACATTGCAGAAGGGTGACGCACTGGAAGTCCTGCGAAATTAGGTAAGTATAAAACCTACTTACAACTTCTTCAAGTTCAAGTGCCTCTACATTATTGGAAGTTAAAAGTGATAGTATTACGTCATACGTCTTCCTTAAATCATATTTTTTTTCTTCTTACCAATCTTACCTTTTATTATTTCCCTGCGTGTAGCAGTTGTAGTATAGATACGCATTGCAGCGATACCACACCAAGGGTTGGCTGAAAGAAATTTCTGCTAAGATAAACTCGATATGTACAATTGTACACTGTTTTATTTAGTGTTTTATAAATATCTTTTATGAGTGCATTAAAGTAAAAGTATAAAGTATACCTACGTTCGAATATGGTAATCATGAGATGTAGCGACAAGCTTTTTTGGGTTCAATTCATCACTTTTTTCTAGCATATTTACAGAGTACATACATAGAGTGAAATATTATTTGGCCATGACATTGCGAGAAAACCCGACACCAGAAATGTTACATACAGTTGCGCTTGAAGTCGCCAATTATTGATGCCCACGCGTGCTCACGCGTGGTAATGAAGCTTATACTTCCTCACCATTATATCCTACCTACAATACCGTGTGGGATGTAATGGTGGTAAAAGCTACTAGAGTTCTCTATGGAAACATTGCTGACGACAATAATATATTATTGCCGTACGGTGGCTACATACAACGACTATGGTACATAAATGTATACTCTCAGCAATAAGTTTACCTCTTGTTAGTGGATATTTTAGGCTAAGGGGTTTTCCTTACCCTTAATACTTGTTGAGTTACGGTTTCCAATTTCCAGTGTTGCACTTCAGGTGTAGGGATCGAGAGAGTTTATCGGTTTATTATCGTGACTCTACAGATTTCACCTCGAGACTTTTATGATGGAAATTGGCTAGATTTCGTCTTGGAGAAGTTGGCTTGTGACGGAGCCATAACGTGTAGCGATGTTTTTGATGGAAAAAGAGTTTCAGTCTAGGTTAGGTGTTTGTACTTATTTACATGGCACAGTCACAGGTCGTCGACTTACATAGTCAGGTATTTTACGGGCAGCTTGATAAATATAACGAATAAAATGTGAAGGTTCATTAGCTGTCAACTGGGCGGTTCACGGATCAATGAATGTAAGGTCATAGAGTAGAATTTAAAACATGCGCTATTAAACAAGTGAAATACCTGATCAAAACATTAAAACAGGTTGTTTATGCTCAAATGAAACGTAGCATTAGTGGAGCAACTACTAATATTTTAATTTAATACCGATTACTAGGACCCCTTGGAAGTATTAGTCACGGGTGGACGAAATCAACACTGAATTATGACGTCGGTGTAGTTTGCAACCAGGCTATTGAAACACACTTGTCATTCCAGAATAGGCCCTAAAACGTTTGTGCTAAAGACCAATGAAACAATGCATAAGGACGTGGATAGTGGGTCCATGAATAACGTGAGTTGAAGTTGTCACGCGAGGCACCTGTAACGGACTTGGTTTTTGGTGATTTATGGGTACCGCGTGAACTATGAGTAATGCTTCTTGTTTCGTATTCGTATTTGAACGAGGATCGTATACCTACTTAAGAGGTATAACAGTACATGAAAACAGTAGAAATGCAGGTAGATGAAGTTGTGGTTTCACCAACACAGTAATCTAGACTAAGTTTGAGTGAAAGTTTGAGACAGAAATCGTCGCTTATAAAGCATTAAATTACGAAGAACTAATTAATATTTTCGTATTCGGAAATGAATGGCTTCGCCCAATGAAAGACACATTTTATGCAATTCGTCGAAAATCATAGTGCAGGGTAACCTAGTTTGATTTTCGACATGTCATATTAATAAACATTTTTTTTTACACATTACCTACCTCTAAAAATAATGTTTGTATTTTTCTGAAGTATGTAAGATGTTCGTTTAAATAATAAAGTTTCTTTATTTTGTTCTTTCTTTATAATTATATTTAAAAGTATATTAAAACACAGTTACCTACATATACAAAATATTACTAACCAATCTATCTTTCTAAATGATCTAAATGATCAGTTGAGCAAAAAAACCTTTGGGACTCGGTTCGGTTAGACTGAAATATCAAGAGCTATTAGAATTCGGTAATTTTATACTAAATATTAAAGTTATGGCTACGGAAATCTTTTTTGGCTGGAAGCACATTTTATGTGCTTGTCATCATAACTTTTTTACAATGCGTAGTAGTAATATTTATATGAGAGCCTATATTTTAAAGTGCATTTAAATGGATACCATATTATGACAACCACCTCTGGCATTCCTGGGGACCCTTCCCAGAGGTAGCGGTGAGCTGGACGTTCTTTAAGCCTATTTAGTTGTTTGATAATAATAATATTATTATCAAACAACTAAATAGGCTTAAATTTAGTTAAACATATTATGTTTAACTTTTAAATTTTAAAGTATTAAAACTTTTAAATATAAAATTATAAAATTAATTTATATCACTTACCTATTTTATAAAATATACAGTTAGGTCTTTTATTTTCAGTTTTTTTAGGTACAATCGCACCAATCAGAGGCATAATTATGCCGTCATAAATGAAAATAAAAAGTGAAAACGAAAAGCATGGCTTCGTCATATTAGAGAATAGACTGTTTCGCATAGCAAAGAGAAGAGAGGAATATGCACAGTTGACGCCGACCGTAGTAGAGAGGCACTGAAAGAGAAGATATAAATGGAAATGAATAATTCTAAAATATCCGTGATTTTTCATATGTGATATTTTAGTGAGTACGTTGTGGACTGAAAGAGGATGTAGTGACTAGAATTGAGAAAGGAATGTTGCGTAGGTTTGGACATGTGGAGAGGATGAAGGAAGAAAGATTGACGAAACAAATATATATTGCGAATGTGAGTGGAAGGGCTGGTAAGGGACGTCCCAGGCGGACATACATCGACCAAATAGGGGATGTATTAGCAAAGGGGAAGATAAAAAGTACCCGGAACCGGCGTGCGTGCATGCAACGACTTATGAACGTTGATGAAGCGAAGGTGATCTGTTAGGATCGTGGCAAGTGGCAGTCCCTGCTCTCTGCCTACCCCTCTGGGATATATATGGGCGTGAGGTTATGTATGTATGTATTTTAGTGCCGAACTATTCTACATCGTCAAAAGTTTGTTTTTATGGTAATTGAAAATGCTAAAATGTGCATCCGACAGAGAAAACCCGCTCGAAATTATTAATTCAAAAACCGGTTGTAAGCCATATCTGCCAACTACAAGGGTTCAATTTCCGGTTCAAACTTCCTCTAAACTCATTCAAGAATCTTTTTGCCTCCCCGAAAATTGTATATCAATATAATTTATGTGCCAAAGTTACTCACGACAAAAACAGGAAAATAACATTCGCGAATGGAAAGTGAAACCACACAGCCCAACTCCTAATAGGTCATAATAATATCGTAAATTGCTTTGAGATATTGGCATTAGAGTTATTGGGTATTATTAATGGTAATTGATTTGTCATATAAATCAGCGATAATAATATGGTAACTGAGGTTGTTCTAGTAAGTATTTATTTGTGGCATTTTACTGCCTGTTATTTGCCTGATTGCTAAATGACGGCGCCCTATGCTGTGTGGGTGGGCAAACTCATATGACCTCTAAATTAGTCTAGACTGATTCAACTATACCTAGGCTATGCGTGAGTGGTATCGTAATGGAAGTTTTAGGGTACAATAAAACTTCCATTACGATACCTTAATAGTCTAGCTCCTCAGCACACAATTAATCACAGATTTGGAGCTAACTGATCAATCCGCGGTAAGCACACGTGGTACAGTCTGTTAGCTTCTAAAATATACCTCGGGCTCTAGAGTACGCTTCAATTTTCGCCGAAAGCACACGAGTGTACTACTACTTCCTGCTCTGTATAAAACTTTTTTTCACTATTTTGTAAAGTTATGTAAAGTTAAGTGTCATATTAGTTCCGATATTTTTATTACACGAATATATCCGATTCTATCCGATAGTAGCCGAGGTATATTCTAAAAGCTAACAGACTGTAATTGCGACATTACACTCTCGTGAGGCGGAAGGCAATTTGGTTAGATAAAAAAATATCTGCAGTCTTAAGGTCTTAGTAAGTTATTGAGAGAAGCGTATATTGGAAAATCACCTGTATATAGCCCTTCTGCATAAGTTTCATTTAAAAAATTCGACCAACTACGAGTCTGTTCTATGCTTTCATATAAAATATTTAGTTTACAAACTTATTTTCTTTCATTTCGTTGGGGACTCTCATCAAGAGTCTGACACAGAGTTTTTTATTGAACTTATTGTACTAACATTACTTTGTTGTAAAAGCTTTACTCAATAGTACCGCTTTTCGATATCAACCCTTTTATGCAACCCCTGCATCACAGGAATGTTAGGCCATACTCCACCACGAGGGCCAAGTCCGGGTTGGTGGAGGGTTGTAAGACTGTACCACTTTTACAACGTAATTTAACAAAGTCAGGCAAACGGATAGACAGACCCCGTTAGAGTATGAAATAAAAAAGAAAAATAGGAAATTCGGATACGGTCTCCTGAAAACATTAGTAAACGCAGGATCAATTTTCCATCACGATTCAAATTAGGAATGACGCAGACAGAGTTTAGTACTAATGTACAGTACGAAATGCCGAAGTTTTAAATTCGTATTAATGTTACCTCAGCACGTCGCGCTGTTTTGCTAAAGCAATTGCGTCGAAATTAATTTCCATTCCACAGGGCTACGAAAAGTTCAAACCAAATTATTGTGACATTTAATCTTTGTGGGTACATTTGACACAACATTACACTTGTTTAAACTACGTGCAAACGAGCTTCAGGCAGTTCGGATTTATCTCCAAAAAGAATAGCCATCGCTTAAAGCGAACGAGTTACAATGTTGTGGAATTAGCCATAAATAAAGTGTTCCCCTCCACGTTATCTGTTTCCATATTTTTAACTAAATTACAAATAGGTGGGCGAGGGCGCCTGCGGTGCCATCAGTTCCATAGCGTGCATGTTATCAACACAAGGGGATCGCGAAACGTCTGCAGCGTTCATGTTTCGACTACGCTTTTCCAAACGCGCCACAGCCCGGCAAAGCACTGAGGAGCACACTTGCATACTGACGGAAAACTATATACAGAGTACAAGGTTTTCTATGCTGCGGCTTAGGCTGGCACGGAAGTATTGCACTGAGGGGCGGATGCCGGAAACGAAAACTTTTTTCGTCTAGCCCGCGAGCGTTTTCAGGGTTGATGCCGTTTTTGTCGAGGGGTGAATGGATAACGTTGTTCCCTGTTTTTATGTGAGTTGTGAGACGTGACAGTTCGGTGCAGCGATTCCTAAAGTGGGCTCCGCGGCACCAAAGAGTTCCGTGGAAACGTCACTGGAACCCCTTTGGTTACATTTGTCAATGAATCGTTCGATTCGTCGACTGTTAAGAAACTTGTGGATTTGCCATACCACTCGTTAATCGTGAATGAAAACACTGTGAGGTAACCTGAGTGCCTGCGGCGTTCATATACTGAAGTTTGCACTTGAAATTGCTAATCCGCGGTGGACGGACACCGTAATTAAGCCCATGTTTTCTAATGTAGCCTGTACACGTAGGTATACAGGCTACCTTATTATTTTGTATTTGTATTATAATATCTCAGATAGAAATATAATGTTGCATTAATGTAATGGCACAGTGGTAGTAACTTAAATTGAAGTCAAATCTTGAATTTAATATTTTTATAATTGTGGGGTTCCGTAACATAAAGCTGTTTGTTGATGTTCCATAGCCTTAAAAGCTTACCAACCGCTGGTTTACACACAATGTTTTTGATAGAGTGTGAAATTGAACTACATTCGTGAGTGGAGAGAAAAGAAATCATTCTTTTATTTTATTGGTCTTTCTCTCGCTGAGAAAAAAATAAATTGGGCTTTTGTTAAGAAGTGTGAAGCAATAAAAAAAGAATATTGAATTCAAAAGCCCTTTCTTCGATTGTTAAAATGTTTGCTTGCCTTGTACCGTTTGTTTTGAGGCGTACCAACTGCTGGCTGTTTGCGTAAAGCGGATCAGAGGGCCTATTGCGAATCAACTGCTACGTTAAGAGCGGTGATCTGAATTGGTAGACATTGGTGATAATTTACAAATTGCACTGACACCTTCAAAATTACTTTTTAATGATAATTACACGTACAAAAGCACAGTAGGTTCATAAAAAAAATTGTAACGAATGCTACGATCAATCTAAATATCAATCTGAGCTCGGTTAGCTTTCGTATCGCCAAGCGTTGCAATTGATTCACGATAGGCCCTCAGACCAATGTTTGCTCTCTCTGGTACAAAAGCACGCCGGGTGGTCCTTATCATTTTTCATGTTAAACAAAACCACTTTATAAATAAAAACAGTATTTAGCTCCTCAATGCGATGCGAAGTGCTCGAGTGGGTGCAGTGTCGTGACACTTGGCATAATATTTATGTGAATATTTGGAGAGTCATTTGGAGATATTTATGAGAAAAGCATTGAGAAATTTCACGTCTGTTAGTAGACGGCACCTATGAGGGTTCTTGAGGTGAAATAATTAAATGTATACTTCCAGTCGTACGACACTCAGTCAAAATCCAAAATAAATATAAAGTTGGTGATGTAATTTAAAATTTTGAGTTTTAAAAAAAAAGTAGTAACTAAAATGTTGTAAAAAGGTGCCACTGTTAAATACCTAGTAGCATTTACAAGTACATTTCTAAGAATGAACCACAATTGAATCAAACTGTTTATTTAAAATAACGCAGCAGAAATATTGAGACCGACATATGATGATGCTTTTTTAATAAATGTGCACTCTTATCACTGCTAAGGTCACTACGTAGTAAAATAAGAAATTAACAGAATAGGGTTCATTGTACATTAGGAAAATAATAAAAATTGTATTTCTTAACGACTCGCAATGTCATACATAGTTATAAAAACTAAATATTCGCGATTAGTCCCTTTAATATATAACTATAGATATTTATTTAAATAAGGACGGTATTTTTTATATAGGGCTTATATTTTTTGTAAATATTATGGCTAATTTTAATATTAATGCCATTTTATATCTATATGTATTACAATGAACAAACCTTCATAATTAAATTCAATAGTATCTGCCATTTTCCAATAAGGAATACTTTCAGAATATTACAGGGTAAACATACATATTATTATTGCTAATAGAAATAATTAACTGGAAGTAGTTATCTTTCAACTCCTCTTCGACAAAACATCTCAACAGAACGAAATGTTCCACTTTTTGTGAAGGCGTTCTTGATCATTAGCAACGCTTGAGACCAATGTCTCATGTTGTATTCAATAATACATAGTACAAAGATAAATAAATAAAATATAAATCAATTAATAAAGGTCCATATCACAGAACTTATCTTGAAGATTGAGAGCACGTCAATCATTCTGCTTACGGTTGACATAATGAGCTTCCGATAACCATTTTGTAGGTAATATAGGACTCATACAGAAGAATCACTTTATAGATATCAAATGACCCGAGAAGGTTAATTCGTCGCTCTATAATTTTCCTTACGTCCACTGCATTCGAGCCGACTATATTACCAATGTTTGAATTCAGAAGATTCCAAACGCGTATCCGATTGGCTGGTTCGGAAGGGCATTAGGAGAGTGCTAAGTATCGACAAGCTGAAATGAAAACGAAAGGCCTTTATAACTAGTTTTTTTTTTCTGAAAACACTTGCTGTTTTCTACTGATACTTAGAAAGGCCACAAAAAGTGACTCCCATACAATCGTAGTTTTAATTGTACTTTAATTGCACACTTATGAGTGTGTATGTCTGTTACTTCTTCACGTCTAAAAGGTTGGATCGATTTTAATAAAATTTGGTACGGAGCCAGCTGACACCCTGAACTAACACGTAGGCTACGTTTTACTGCGGTAAAATATATTTTACTGCGAACACACAATTTATAACACTAATCATCATTATATTCTTTTTAATGCACTAACCCGTGCTAAGGACAATTTTTAAAAACCTATTTAGACCACCTTCAGCCAGATGTCGCTGCCTGTACGTAATACAGGAAATGAAGAAAGGTGAGTCGCCCAGTTGAAAAGAGCGCTGGCACGGATAGCCAGAGGTCGCGGGTTCGAATCCCGGCATGGGTGAAATTTTTAGCCTCTAATCAGGTTTACTAATCATCATATCACGCTTATATTATAACTGCGAAAGCTTGTGAATGTATGTTTGTTAGTTCTTCATGTCTAAGCCACTGTAACGATTTTATTAAGGGTCTAGCAGGCTAAGAGAAATACTGGAATTCAATACTGGTCAAATATTAAACACTTTCGTGGGCCAATCTTGTTCCCTTAGCCTGCTAGACCCTTTGGTATAGAGTTAGCTGACACCCTGGATTAACACATAGGCTACGTTTTAATGAGTAAGTAAGTTAAGTATGATTGATTGTCAATAAAAACCAAACCACGTTTGTAAGGGAATTGCTCCTCTAGAAGCGGCTTTAAGCACTCGTTTTCTAGCGAATTGAATTTGTTCTGTGTGTGAACTTAGCTATCGAATCAACAAAATATACCATCCGTATACAGCCAATGCGGCCTTCTGGGTCTAATCAAAATATGGCGCCCGTACACAGCCAATGCGGCCTTCTGTATTTTTAAACTTTGTGTCGTCAAAAGCGCTTCCGATAAATATTTGTACGAGGTTCGGGGACGCAAACAAAGGTTGTTTTATAAGCACTTGTCGCTGTAATGGTCCATGCTTAAAACTACACACCGTTCACTCATTTCACGGTGCATCAGCCACCTGGTTCTTTACATGAGAAAGTTAGGCAATAACCTACAGTGACTTACTCACTACAAAAAGAAAGTTAGGTAGGCATATTTTATAAGTTGCCTCCTATTTTTTGTATATGTGGTCCACAAACGTCCCACTCCAGGGCTTCTCTCTGAGAGAGAGTATGGGCTTAATTACCACGCGTGCCCGCCACGGATTTGCAATTTCATGCGCTGAAGTATTTGAACACTCATGTTTCCTCACGATGTTTTCCTTCACAGTTAGCGAGTGGTATTACTACCATAGCTTCACTAATGTACATAACTTACAACAAAGTCATTGGTATATGCCTGCACTGGGAATCAAACCTGGGTCTCCTTCCTGCCTTCTATATGTTTAACTATTCGTAATTTGTCGACAGTGTTCGAATATATCTTTGGTCTAGCGGTTACACGTTTGATGCCCAAAACTGACCGTGGTGAGTTAAATTTTCGCTGGATCTGCCGTACTTTACTTTGTACAGAACAACCTTTGATTGGGTATTTTTCCATGTTTGGGATTTCTTTCTTTGGTTTCCATGGTTATGAAGTCCGGGTTCATGATTATTTTGTGTTAATTATACTAAATGTGTAATAGCCCATGTACTAGTACCTCTATAAGTCAAGCTAGATTGACTTAGTAACTCGAGCCTAAGCAAGCCTGACATACCAATGTCAGGCAGCCATAAACTACTAAGTATGCTGAAGTCTGATCTAATTTTCTTAACGAAAAATTACAAAGGTTATGCTTCTCAGAAAAAAGTTAGAGAGAGCTCTAAATAGTACCTACTGCATGTTAATAATTTTAGACAAATAGATGACTTGAAAATATAAGTATTTTAAGTCGTTTAGCACTTCTGTATGTTTGTGTAATTTCCACTAGCATAGCACACGTTTTATGGGTTTGCATAGAGCGGCATTTTGTACTACTTTCTAATGTAAAAAACAGCTAAGTGCGAGTTGGACTCGCACACATGGGGTTCCGAAAAAACTATTACGAACTGTATAGTTCAAATAAATGTTTATTTATATACATGGCAGGTATATCACAATGATTAACACGTTGAAAGCCGCGTCAAATTTCGAGTATTTCCATTCAGGTCATGTGGCACACCGGTGAGCCTCACCTCACTGTGCCATTCACGCCGTGGGACTCACCGGTGAGCCGCGGGAGAGGTCCACTTTAAACGCTTTCCACAAGCTACAGAGTGCAGCTATCGAACTAAATAAGTATGGAAGTGAGCCGTATGGCTCACTAGCCTAGTTGGACGGAGTGGTTTTCAAATCCACCAAAAACTGTGTATGTGTATAACGTATGTGTATAACTTTTGACGACCTATGTAGCTCAGCGGTAGCGCCTACCACGCAAGAGGTCCCGGGTTCGAACCCCGGCTGGGGAACGAAAAAAAAAAACCCAGGTCTTGGATGTTTACATGTTTGTGTCGTCGCTGTTTCTGGTTCCCACGACACAGGGTATCCTAGTATGGGGCTAGAAGCAATGTATGTGTCTGTATGTAAATGTTAAAAAAACTATCTATCTATGTAAGGAATTGAACTCATTGTACGTAGAGTAAATATTAAATTAAGTTCTCAATTACTTTCTATATGAGGCAGTTCTTTCTAATTTATTTTGCTCTATGTACACATACGCACACAATAGCCATCAGAATACAAAAGTATTTAATTAGATTAAAGTGTTGACGCCAAATCATAAGTTATGCTTAAGTCTGTTAAAGATAAAATCAAACGAGATTTAACAAGAGTAGTCTAGTAAAATCTCGTTTCATTTTATTTTTTAGTATTCGCTTTTTGCATCATAGTGGTTTTCTATTACAATAGGCATGATGTACTTACATTTATAATAGGTAAATAATTACGAATGTAACAAACGAGCGATCTCTCACCATGAAACTTAAAACTTTGGCAAGTTTTAATGTACTGTATCACCTGTATTATGTTATAAATAAATATAAAAAACACACAATTTCTCGAACAACAAATGAGCTGACGCCAAAAGTTCTTTATGAATACTTTCTGACCTTTAACTTTGCGCAGGATCCAATTTTAACGAGTTAATATTTTAATGCATTAACAGCTAATAGTGTTCTTTAAGAAATTATGGTCTACATGCCAAGGTTTTCGCTTCAACAACCCAGCAGGGATTCAGAGAGACAACCATGATTATTAACTTATAACAATAAAAAACATCACCATCTACCAAGCCCAGGTAAAACGCTACTGTGCTTTGTAAATAAGATTAATTCAAAAATATTTGTTCGGAATTCGCTCAAGTTTGGCCTATATTAATTACCTCTTTTGCTATTTTGTGCTGTGGACTTTGATAAATTACTAAAATAAATAAAGTAGTAGCTTCTACACAACAAAAACAGCTTCCCTGGTCCCAAACTAGGATACCCTGTGATATGGTAACCAGGCAAGGATGTCGTCGTCGTCGTCAGGCTGTACTAGTCCACTGCTGGACATAGTCCTACGCTGTCCTGTCTTCAGCTTGCCGGATGCAGAATCTGCCTGCAGTTTTTTGCAGATCGTCATACCACCTAGTCGGAGGGCGTCCTACACTACGTTTGCCGAGTCGCGGTCTCCATTCAAGAACTCGTCAAGGCAAGGACGTCACAAACAAGGAAATACATCCAAACTGAGCACATTTATACAAATGTATGGCGGCAAGTAATGGAAATCGAACTCAAGGTCTCCGGCAAGTTGACTATTACTATATTACTACTTACTTTAGCTGCTCAATTGTGGACGGTCTAACAAAGTCTTAATAATATGTTGGTCATATCACATGTTACGACATTCATCGTTATCGGCTCACCGCCTTAAAATATATGACTCATTCTAAAGTACTTTGAAAGTAACTATTGCTCCAATATAAATAGAACTATTTGTAAATTGACTATCATTAATTAATTAATTCACTATATAATTAAATAACAGTTAATGGCAGATTTTTTTAATTCTTCAACCGTTCAAGATGATTTATTTATATAAACGGGAAAGTTACTCGCCGTAAAATTATAGAGCCATCGATTTGTTTTAAAATAATCTAGCTCTAAACATATAAGCTAAAAAAGAAGGACACCTCCATATTAAAGTACATTCAAATATAACCCATAAAATATTCAGATCAAAGGTTGGAGCGGAGTCGTGAAATTTTAGCAACTCAGAGTGCACTCGCTGTTAACCCCGACTGTGCAAGCCCATGGCAGCAACCTGCTCCCCTGTCTTTTAATATGACACGCTAAAAGTACGCCAAGGAAATATAGGCCGTAACTCATTAACATTACAGCCCCTTTTAATTGCCAAAGAAAACAAAACACGGTTTGTGCTGTAATTTACTATAGCGTGTTCATTATTTTATGGAATAAGCATGCTATGGAGGCTTTTAATAGTGAACAAAATAAAGCCTAGTAAAGCCGTGTCGACATCAACTTTGAACTAAGGTATTTGGGTACAGTCATTGAAACGTATCATAATCAGCTAATTTGTGTTAAAAAATTATGTCTAACTACTGTGCCCCGCAGTGTTACCCGCGGTTTGTCGGTTTTCCCATGGGACTAAGATATTTTCCCGCAGTAAAACGTAGCTTATGTGTTAATCCAGGGTGTCAGCTAACTCCATACCAAATTTTATTAAAATCGCTCCAACCGTTTAGACGTGAAGAAGTAACAAACTTACAATCACAAACTTTCGCCCTTCTCAAAGCGGACTCTTGCGATAAAAGCCAGCCTCGGTGGGACAGCGGTTTGGCATGTTGACTGTAAAACCGAAGGTCTCGGGTTCGATCCCCGGCCGGGTCAAACTAGGAAACGAACTTTTCCAGTTTGTCTCGGGTCTTGGATGTTACGAGTATCTATGTATTTATTGTATTAAATCTATCCTGTAACTTAAGTCATTTAGTTGTACTTAGTATGGGGCTAACGAGATCTGTTACTCCACGTCCGTAAGAATAACCGCCACATACCTTACACGTGACCCCTGGGTGGTGCTAAGAGAGTGACAAATCCGGCAGCTGCACTGTTCCCTGAGAGCCTCGCAGCAAACACTGGTCTACTACACTATACAATGCTCCTGAATAAACACAATGCTAAACCAAACGGCTCTTCTAAGAGCCCATTGACAAAAGATATCGGACCTACAATCCGTATCTGCTCCCTTAACGTAGAAGGCATAAGCCGGTCTAAAACAGAATGCTTACAAAAGGTACTATATGAACTTGACATTGACGTTGTGCTGCTTCAAGAAACGCACACACCGGACGCTGCTCAACTCGCCCGGAGAGGGGATATCGCCGGCTACAACCTAGTCGCAGCTACCTACCACGCACAATATGGCACTGCAATCTACCTGCACCATTCTATAGCACAATCTGCTACTGTCATCTCGAACAATATAGACAACGAGAACATCGCCACTACATCAATTGAGCTAGGTGAAACTAAGATCACTAACATTTATAAGCCACCGAAAAGTCAATGGCCGTCGCCAGCCTTACAGGGGCTCGATCACCCCTCCATATACATAGGAGACTTCAACAGCCATCACACAAACTGGGGTTATAACAACAGCGATGAGAATGGTAAAAGATTAGTAGACTGGGCCGACAAATCAAACTCATTCCTTGTACACGATAATAAAAGCAGTGGCTCATTCAAATCCGCCCGATGGGGAAGAGACTATAACCCGGACCTTGTCTTCGTGTCCAAAGATCAAGAAAACCGCCCCCTACCTGTACAGAAAACAATCCTAACGGACTTTCCAAAAAGCCAACACCGACCCGTTCTAATAGAAATTGGACTAAAAATACCGATAGTCCAATCCTACCCTGGCCCTCGTTGGAATTTCCAAAAGGCCAACTGGGAAAACTATGCCAAAAAAACTGGACGAATGTATACGATGGATCGAACCCTTGCCCAGTAACTTCGGTAGATTTAAAGGACTACTAATAGCCGTAGCTAAGCAATCGATTCCACGAGGGTACAGAAAACAGTACATCCCTTGCTGGAACGACAGTACAGAGGAGCTCTGGCAAGAATTCAATAGGACTGCCGACAAGAACACAGCCCATCAACTTATTGAATCCTTGGACCATGCTAGACAGGAAAAATGGGAAAACACCGTGGGCAATATGAACTTTACGCATTCTAGCCGAAAGGCATGGCACATTCTAAGAAGGCTAACTACAGGGAAAACATCAACTATGAAACCCAAGCTCAGCAAGGCTAGCCCGAATGACATAGCAAACAGAATAGTGCTCCTCTCAAAAGCCCCCAGCCACAAAGCCCACACACGCAAAATACGTAAAGAACTAAAAACTATAAAATCCATAACAACACCCAATAGTATGTATAGCGCCCCCGTACAGGTCGGCGAAGTAACTCTCGCTATCAAGCATATAAAAATGAACAAAGCCTGTGGAGATGACGGAATATTCCCGGAGTTCTTAAAGAACAGTGGCCCACGAGTGCAGACATGGCTGGCAAAGTTCTTCTCTAACATCATTTTAACAGGAAAGATTCCACCCGAACTTAAAGCTTCCAAAGTAATTGCTATACTGAAGCCGGAAAAACCTGAAGACAATGCAGAAAGCTACCGGCCCATAGCACTCCTGAGCATCGTGTACAAGCTCCTGGAACGAATAATCTACAATCGCATTTCGGACACAATTGATCAGAACATTCCTCAAGAGCAGGCAGGCTTTCGCCCGAAACGAAACTGCTGCGATCAGGTTCTTGCATTAACCACTCATATAGAAAGAGGTTTTCAGCGTGGTGAGAAGTCATCGGTTGCCTTCATCGACCTAACGGCTGCTTACGACACCGTATGGAGGCAAGGGCTACTAATCAAACTCCTCAAGATCATACCATGCATTAGGATCTACAGACTTATAGAGGATGCCCTTACGAACAGACCATTCCAGGTATTTCTAGGCGAACACTCAAGCAGTAGACGATCCCTAAATAATGGCCTTCCGCAAGGCTCAGTGCTGGCCCCGCTACTTTTCAATGTGTATACTCACGACTTCCCTAGCACTTCATCAAGGAAATTTGGATACGCTGACGACCTAGCCCTAGTAACCCAGACTAAAAGCTTTGAAACTGCCGAAAAGGTACTGGAAGCAGATCTGATGGCGATGGACGAGTACTACAAACATTGGCGTCTGTGTCCCAACGCGACCAAGACAGAAGTAAGCTGCTTCCACCTCAACAACAAACAAGCAGACAAAAAACTAAATGTGAGATTCCGAAACACCACTCTTCAGCATAACCCTTACCCGAAATACCTCGGAGTTACCCTCGATAGGAGTCTCACATACAAACAACATCTCAGTAAACTGGCAGGAAAAATGAAAAGCAGAAACAGTATCATACAAAAGCTCACTGGTACCTCCTGGGGCACTAGTGCTGCATGCCTAAAGACCTCGGCCATGGCACTGGTTTATTCAACGGCCGAATACTGTGCCCCTGTGTGGAAGAACAGCGTTCACGTGGCGGCGGTAGATACAGAGCTCAACCACACGATGAGGTTAATTACGGGATGTATAATGCCAACCCCAACCTACTGGCTGCCTGCTCTCAGCAATATCGCTCCCCCACACATCCGTAGAGAAATGTGCCTGAAACGAGAGCTCGAGAAAATTGCGACAAACCCGTTACTACCCATTAACGACGACCTGTGCCATCTCGCGACTACAAGGCTTAAGTCACGCGACCCACCCGCCAAATCGTACCATACCTATAACCCTTTGTGGAGTCCTAACAATGCATGGTTAGATGAGTGGAAAACCAACAGCTCTCGAAAAGACATTTTTGAACTCAACACCCAGGAACGACCCGCGGGCTTCAAAACAACGCGAAACGTTTGGTGCCGCCTAAACCGCCTCAGGACGGGTGTGGGCAATTGTGCCTACCTATGGCACAAATGGGGCTGGTGTGATTCGGCCGCCTGCGAATGCGGTCACCCACAAAAAACCATTGATCACATAGTCTACGAATGTGAATTGACCAAGTATCATGGGATGAAAGATGATTTCATAAACCTCTCCGGCGACTCGGTTACGTACCTTAATAATTGTAAATTTTGACTTCAAATTTTTGACATTTCATTATTATTAATTATAAACGCATTGTGTCTGGTTGTGAGGCCATTGTAAAATGCCATACGATAAATAAATAAATCAATATTTATTATTATTAAAGTTAATAATTTGTAGTGCTTAAGAAAGTGTTAGTTCAAAAATATATATCACTTTTCTATTTTCCCTTTGGTTCACAATGGTAGCGCAGGTAGCACAGCCAGCAGCCGTGGTAGCATAGCGGCAGTACAGTTGCCTCACAAGAGGCATGTACCTTTATGATATTGATGCTCTGAGTTAAGTAATATTTGTAAATAAATAAGTTGCCCATTAGATAAGTTGGGAGAGCGCTGGTACGGTTAGCCAGAGGTCGCGGGGTCGAGTCCCGGCATGGGTGGAATTTTCAGTCTCTAAATAGGTTTTTAAAATTGTCCTTAGCACAGGTTAGTGCATTAAAAAAAGAATATAATAAGTAATATTTGGTTCAATTCTAGTAACGGACCGTTAGATAACAGTAGATAAATAAATAACTTAAAAACAGTGCAGGTAAACACCGTAAGGTAACCTCGGCCTGGTTAGCTATGTACTTATTTACATCGCCTCTTCTGTGGCTACCTTTACCAGGCAACTAACCTGAGAGGACGCTGTAGGTACTGAGCAAATCTGAACCACCTAAACAGTAGATTGTTAACCGAGTATGGAAAGAATCAATTCCCGAGGTATTTAGACTATAGTCCGAATAGGAATTGAGTCTTTTACCCGTGTTAAATACTCTACTTTTCATTTCGAATATGAGGAAAATAAAAACTCATTTTTAATATTCAAATCATAGCATAAAAGATAATTACCTATTAACTTTTTTGAATTCCGTCACAGATACATAATAATATAACGGATTAGTATCCCGCCAATTTATGTCGACATTTTAAATTTTAGATATGGAACTCAGCGCGTAATTGTTGCGCTCTGCGTTGCGCACACTGGCTGTTTAGAAACTCACATGGCCCCAGCATTTTTTAAGTAGTTTTTTTACGTGAAACTCTTCACAGCTGATTTCATTCTATTTTTAAAGTTCAGTCCGGCCCTTAGGTGGGAAGTGATTGGAATGACTTTTTCTCTCTCTAGGGAGGGAAGCAGCATTTTCCACCCAATAATCAGATCAAAACAACACTACTTTCCGAGTATAAGAAATGAAAATTATTTCTCAGGTCCTACAACGTCTGACTGGTCACATAATTTTTCTTTATCATCATCATCATCAAGGGCCTTTGCATCTATTACAGATGATTTATGCAGCAATCCTGGATTGTAGACATGTTTTCTGGTGGCTGTAAAGCCCTATGCGAGAGTGAATGCCACGTCCGCACATATGGCATGTGCAGGGGGCGGAAGATCCCGGTTGGTCGGGATTTAGGGCACGAGCATGTCTCTTTGCTCGCTTATCGGCAAGTTGCTCAAACCATGCCTCATCATGCGAGGTGCATCCTTCGGAGATAAGCTTTCTCCACTCGTCACGGTCCTCCGCGAGCTTCTCCCATTGACTGCTGGAGATGCCAAATGCAGTCATATCGCGTTTAACACAATCTTTAAAGCGAAGATTTGGTCTTCCAATTCGTCTTTTTGCATGCGCGACTTCTCCGAGAAGGGCCCGCCTGGGCAATCGAGCGTGGTCCATGCGATGCACATGCCCCAGCCACCTATATAGCATTTGTTATTACTGGTTACGCGTAGATTTTATAGCACGATGCCCACAATCGAACTTTGTTATTATATACTGGCAGTGCTCGCGACTACGAGTGTGTTCGCATGGTAAACGGTTTAGCTTACAGCCTATCTGTATCCTAAATTCTCAATTCTAAAGAAGGAATTTGTAAATTCGGAATTATCTCTTGCATGCAAACATATAAACTTTTACAAACTCTTTTTAATATTAGTAAAGAGTACTTATATATTTTTCAATATAATGTCCGCAGTAACACAATGGAAATAATGACGAACTCTTGTCCTTGATGTCGATCTATGCGTAAAACTGCATAGTCAGGTACATTCTGTTAGCTTTTAGAATATACCTCGGGCTCTAGAGTAGGCTTTGGTCTTCGCCGAAAGCACACGAGTGTAATACTACTTTCTGCTCTGTATAAAACGTTTCTTCACTATTTTGAAAAGTTGTGTAAAGATAAGTGTCATATTAGTTCCGGTATTTCTATAACACGGATATATCCGTTTCTATCCGATAGTAGCCGAGGTATATTCTAAAAGCTAACAGACTGTATTTGCATGCAGGGTTTCGTTAGTAGACTCAGTGCACAGATTCCACGAATTTGTACAAATAAGAACAAACATGCATTTTGTATTGTCAGTCAATTAATATTACTACAGTTGTGCATAAACTAACTACCAAGATAACAAATATTATAAGACAAAAATACAGCACTTGCCAAGATGACAAATAGTCAATAGTTACGTTATCAAGCAGACTTTTTTTATAATAGTGTTTTTTCCACACAAAATGTTTTCTGTCTTTGTAATATACCAAACTAATAAGTTCTTGAAAAACATCCTGGTTTATTACGTCTACATAGCATAAAGAAGTAGAAATGTACAATAAAAGTTGTTTGTCTGATCGTAAACCTCCCTTATGTGTTGTCTGACGCGTTTAGGAGCCATAGTAATTCATTTATCATCATGTAACATGTAAACATCTCAATAGTCGCATTAATAATATTAGATAATATGAATTATTGTTTTTACTAGGTAATTTTGATGATGCGGAAGAGTTGGTCAGAGTTGCAGAGAACGTTTTAAAGATCTAACAGCTAGCCTCCATTGATGGAAAGGCACATTAAGAGGAAGAAGGCAGTTTTGAAAAAAATGAGATAAGAGAAAAACTAAATCTTTCAGGCATTTGCACGGTTCTAAACTTTTCGCCGAAAAACCTCTAAGTATCCTGTAAAAATTTGAGCTTTCTATAAAACTTCGAAACAATTGAAACAAAGGGTTTTAGCGGCTCAGGCCGGAATTATATCGATAATTCATCAGGGGAACTAAAAAAGCACTTCTTCCGTCGAAGTTAATTAAAATGTCCCCGGAAAGAGCGGCCATTACCGGGGATGAAAAAGCGATTTTTCTAAGAGACCATTTTAAAGGGAATGACGCTGCCCGTAGCACTTTTTCAGGGGACGACAAGCCGTATTCATAGGCATGATAGTTTTTTTGCAGCATTATATTATGTAGTTAATACACTGAATTAATTATAAATAAATAATTTCAGCCTGGGTTCATTTTCATATTTGTGATGTCCTTAGATATATTTACCACATATAGATATATATATTAGATTTACCACAGCACTTGGTATCCTAGTTTGAAACAAGGATAAGTGATTGTATCGTGGAGAAGTTTTTTTTAAGCAGTTTGTAAACCCATCGTATGCTTCAGACTCAGAAAGTACTATCGACACTGTCGGTTATGAAAAAATACCAAGAGCTTTCCGATAAACTGCATTAGCAGTAAAATTGTGGTTCAATATGTTTTTTTATGAAAAAAATTATCATAAATTAATTATTCCTGTCACTTGAAACTTTCAGAGAGTGACCTTTCATTTACAAAGCCTTTGTAAAAGATTTCCTAAGAGGTTATAATTATTGTAACGCAGGTAAATTAGTTACTAAAAACATGTTACCTAAATATCAAAAATATTTGAATTGAATAAAAGAAAGTACGACATTTATGAAACAAATTATGGTCATAATTATTCCTTTTCGTTTACTTGATTTTTCAGAAGAAGGCACACCACCATAATTAAACTCCTTAAAATTTATCTATAGATAAAACAAATTGAGAGAGAAGTCTTTACATAGAATTTGAGTGGTTTCAGTTTACGGACGTCGTAAAATTGTTTCATCTGAAAAATCTTGCAAATTATGCCAATTTCCTTCTTTTTGTTGACGAAAAGTGCACCAGTATTATTATTTGAATCTACCTCATTATAAAGTTGATTAGACCTTATTATTTTTGTTGCACTAACCCGTGCTGAGGACAGTTTTAAAACCGGATTTAAAACAGGACTCGAATCCGCGACCCCTGGCTAACCGTACCAGCGCTCTCCCAACTTGCCCATTAGCTCAGTTGGGAGAGCACTGGTACGGTTAGCCAGGGGTCGCGGGTTCGAATCCCGGCATGGGCGGAATTTTAAGCCTTTAAATAGGTTTTTAAAATTCATTAGATCTTTTTCCATATACTTGTGGTACCTATGTCGCCTTATCTTAACATTTTTTTTGGTTGATTTTGCCTCTCAATTTCATCTTCTGTGGGCCTCAGATAAAGTGCTTCCATATAGCCCACGATGAGGTGAGATGTTCATGACGTAAAGATTACTTGGGTCCGTATTTATCTTAGTTGTAAGGCTACTTTATAGAAAAAAATAGTTAAATGCCACATAAGCTAAACGCAAGTCGGCTTTATACTATTTTTGCTCTCTTCGGTCGTACGAAGTCCACAATAAAGGGCGTAAAGAGCATTCATGTCTTGATACAGCTAACTGTAAGCTGTATCAAGACATGAATCGATTTAGTTCTCCTCATCGCTCCAAATGACTCATTTAACAGGGACATTTCTTCGGATATCCGAATTAATAGCAATTAGCGCATTCCTTATCACACTAACTGTGGCAGGGACGGAAGTTTACAACATTAAATGCAAAATAACGAGCGGGCAGCCTCCGGGGAGTTCGGGATTAGGGAATTTGGGAGCTTTACAACGCGCACTAGTGTGTACAACAAATAATTAATAAATAAAAGCTACAGTATCACGTACTATGTTTTTATGTAGCCTAGAAGATTTGGAATATTGTGTGCGCATAGACTGACGCGGCATTGAAATGTGCATTTTATTGTGCTGTCAGATAGCGCTGGCGTAGGCCGACTCGAGGCAGGATGATCTGTAAAACAAGTCACAGAATCACAGGTTTACAGTCACATTGTTATTTACTTGTTTAGAATCGTATGGATAAATAAATTCTTTCTTTTTAAGGAGATGTATAGTGAATTGGGAACAGTATTCGCATTTTATGTGTTTCTTCTTTTCCTGCACTACCCCTTTGCGAGTCTCTTTAACACCAAAGGTTTGCTGGAAGAGAATGCTTCTTGCATTAAGCACGCCCTTATACATTTGCTCATGTAATTAGGGCAATGAAGAATTAAAATAAGAATAATAATAAAACAGTATTCAAAACGCGTGTTAAAGAATAGTTTATTGAAAACATACCAGCCCAGATTGAGAACGGTTTAAAAGTTGATATAGTGAAGCGTAATACCTGCTACCACAGGGTTCGGTCCCAAGGCGCGCTCTACTAATGGCAGTTGACGGCACTTCCGCTAAAGGTCTTCCGATTAATGTCAATGCGGTACGTTAGTTACGGTTAGGGCAGGGATGTAGCTGTCTGGGGTGCGATGCCAGATTACCTTCCCGTGTGCCCTTCCGCTTCCGTTCCTACTGATTCATTTATGAACCAGTAGGAAGGGTAAGTGGCAAGGGCCGGTGCACCCTGGGCGCTGGTCAGTAACTTCTCTTTATGGGATCTTGCTGGCCAGCGGCGAAAAATCTGGAGGGAGGGGTCGCGTGGGCCCTGTTTCACTTTGTGGAGCGGGACCCAGGCGACCAACCGAATGAAGGACCGACTGGGGGGGGCGCCGCTGCGCGGAAGCGCGCGCGCCTCGTACCAGTCGGACCAGAGTGGCCGCCGGGACGCGGAGGGTCGGGGGACTCTCCGCGTCCATCACGGCGGGCTGGAAGGCGCCCTTGCGTGTTCCGAGGGTGCCTTCTGGCACGGAGGGGGCCCGCGCGGTCGCTCACCGCCTTCTCTGCTTTCAGAGAAGTGCTGGTGGGCGACGTGACGGGCCTCACGTGTGGGGCGTGTGGGGACCGGGCCTTGGGCCCCCACGCGCCTCAACGAGGAGGTGCGCCGCCCTCCCCGTCTCATCGACCGGGTTGCGATGGGATGGAGGGGGCGGCGCGTTGGGGCGTATGGGGGCCAAGATCATACGCACTTGGCCCCTATGCGCTCCAACGAAGAGATGCGGCGTTTTCTAGCCCCGTCGTCGAGCACCGACGGGGCAGAAGCGCCGCCGAAGGAGTGCCCGAAAGGGCGCCCGCAGACGGGGTCGCGGAAGTGTGCGCAAGCGTTCCCGTGGCCCCGTCCTTTGCGGTGCGGAGGAACACCCCAGGAGTTTTAGTCGGTATACCGCCCTTTTCAGGGCGGGGAGTCCGACATAACCACTGTGCTCCCCCGAGCCGGTGGTACCCGTAATTGGGGTTTCTCCTGGGTGAAAAAAAAAAAAAAAGGGATGTAGCTGTCTATTTGTCTATGCAGATCATTAAGTCAACCCGTCGATGTGTCTTTGTGTATACATTTATTAAGGTGCCGATAGCAGCCAATTGAGGTGATTGACCTTAATCAAGCACTTATCTTAGAAAATCTGGTTATTAGTGAAAATAACTATCCGGAACAAATTGTCATTATTAATCCTTTGATTGAAAAACCACTTCAGTCAGTACTGAAACACTATTTCAGTCAAAGTAAATTTTAAATAGCAACCAATGAATGACAAAATCTTATCTAGAACCGTGACTCAAATTTTAATACTGTTTGTGGTGCGTTGGGACAGCAAAACAGATATTGACGGAATTAAAAGCTGAAGACGATTCTGCCAAAATAACTACTGGAAGTACCAAGTAGTCAAGTACACCAAGGTAGAGATGCACCTTGTTCAGGATCATTGGTTAGACAATTTATTGTCGGCAGATTGATGTTAGTGTTGTGTTTAATTAATCCCTTGAGCCAAGATATACATTACAAAAAGATAGATAGAGTATTATTTTTTGAATGTAGACCAGGAATAACGGTTTATATTAGAATGCGTCCTACTCTTGAAAAGAAATTGTGGTTTATATGTTTTATTTCTCACATATTTTAATACTGCAGGTGGTAACCTTGGTATGTAACAGCTGACATATTTTCATTTTTCTCGAAATTTTCTTTTAGTAAGTGTATGTTTTAATCGAATAGTTTAAGTCCTGTTACCAAAACCTATAATCACGGTACTGAAAGAATATTAGATTTGACTCTAGAGTTTCCAACGGTGTGGAAGGGGAAAGATCCTCTATATGCATCCCTGACCGAACGTCTAAGTCTTCACAAATAAGCTTCGGCTAGCCCAATGGTTTAATGTTAAACACCCGCCAGTAATGAGGCTGTTTCTCCTTCGGAATTAACCCCTGAATCTGCACTTTGTATTAAATAGCCGATGTCATAGACTTTTTGCTAAAAAGGGAGCTTGTTTATTTGATGGAACAATAGTAGGCTGTATCTGCAGCTAAAAAAAGGAAGGTTAGCATTGCTTCTTATTTAATTCAAGAGTCTCTTGGCCAGTTTTATCGATCATATTGCAAGGGTTCTTGTAATGAATAATAATAAAATATGTATGACTTCAAAACCACTGTATTTATTTTAAAGCTGTAAACAAAACTGTTCAGAAGAATCAGAAAAAATGTGTAATTTGTAAGGTAAAATATTTCAGTAAAAAAATGTGGTTGGTCAACAGTTGAGGAAGCATGTAAAAAAGCAAATGAAAACTAGAATGGGTGACGTGATTTTAAATTTCGATTAAATATCTATGAGACAGAATGGGAGAAATATAAAAAAATGTGTAAGAAGGTTTTTTCAATTCAATTCAATTCAATTTATTTCAACGTAAAGAATTTACATTCTGTTTGCTGAATGTCAAAGTACAATGTAACATGAAAGTGAAAGCCGCTGCCTTCGGGCCGTAATGTAGTGGAGAAAAAGGCAGCGGGAAAAAAAACTCCATTCTGACCATCTTTTCTCAAGTCTTAAATCTAATACATTAGATACCACCTATACGCATAAGATTCCATGATTGCCATTAATAACTTTAAATGTTAAGGCATTATTAAATAAATATACTTTTTTTACATAGGCCGTGAAAACATGACAAGTGCTGCGGCCAGACACACGAACAGCACTCGTTCACGAGCATAACGCAGAGGTCAGCCATCGTCAGTCTCAACCATTTTGGAGGGAGATAGATGACCCGGCCACCACGCCACCATTCGAATGACCTTTAGCAAACCTGCAGATTAAGTTTTTGTCAGTTATAGAATGTATGATATATTTACTAATATGCAATCACGTCGTCTGTACAAACTTAAATTAAAATATGACATACATAACTAACACTGAGGATTGCAGTGATTCGGTTGCTACATATAAAATATTTATTTAATAACTATGATTTACTCGTTGTGGAATTGGTCTACTGCCAAGGGCTTACATCATTTATAAAGTCATCTATTCTATAATAGGCCTTTTTACACAGCGCCTTTTTAATGAAATTTTTAAATTTGCTGTCAGGCAGGGATAGAATATGTTCTGGAATTTTATTGTAAAAACGTACACTTAGTCCTACAAAAGATGCATTTACCTTGGCTAATCTGAATTTAGATAAAGCAACTTTGTTTCTGTTTCTAGTGTTTACGTTATGGATATCCCTGTTTAATTTAAATGTTGTTAAGTTTTTTCGTACATACATTATGTTATCGAATATATATTAGCAAGCCATCGTTAGAATTCCGATTTCCTTGAAAATATCCCTTAGCGATTGCCTGGTAGGTAAATTGTAGATAGCTCTAACAGCCCTTTTTTGTAGAATAAAAACTGTTTCTATATCTGCCGCACGCCCCCATAGTAACAAACCATATGACATAATACTGTGAAAATAACTGAAATATACAAGCCTCGCAGTTGACACATCTGTTAGTTGCCTAATTTTTCTAACTGCAAATGCGGCTGAACTTAACCTACCCGCTAGATTTTTTATGTGTGGACCCCATTGCAGTTTCGAGTCTATTGTAATACCTAAAAACACCGTGGACTCTACTAAGTCTAGTCTGTCACCAGCTATAATTAAACTTGTGTCCACTTTTTTTACATTGGGCAATGAAAACTTTATACATTTTGTCTTTTTCGCATTCAACATGAGATTGTTTACAGTAAACCAGTTTAACACTTTAGAAAGGGCGTTGTTTACATCGTCTAGATTAGATTGACCTCTCTTGATTTTAAAAATTAGAGAAGTATCGTCTGCAAACAATACTATTTGTGACAATTTCTCAACTAGGTAGGGCAGATCATTTACATATACTAAGAAGAGGAAAGGCCCCAAAATAGAACCCTGAGGAACTCCTATTTTAACATCAGATCCAGAAGACTTAACCCTATTTATGTCAACTTTCTGAACTCTGTATGCTAAATATGATTGAAGAAGAGCTAGAGATCCATTACTGAGACCGTATCTATTCAATTTACAAAGGAGCGTTTTATGGTCTACACAATCAAAAGCTTTAGAAAGGTCACAGAAAACTCCGATAGCATCCTGCGCCTCCTCCCACGCGTCAAAGATGTGATTCATTAATGCCACTCCTGCGTCGGTCGTTGAACGACCCTTAGTGAAACCGAATTGTTTTTTATGAAAGAGTTTATTTAAACTAAAGTGTGTCAACAATTGGTGTAAAATTAGTTTCTCAAACACTTTACTTAATACCGGTAGTATTGCTACGGGCCTAAAATTGTTTGGATCCTCATTATCACCTGCCTTAAATAGAGGAACTATTTTACTAAATTTTAAGAGATCCGGGAAAGTCCCATGATCAACACATTTATTAAAAATTGTAGCAAGGTGTGGTGCAATAATATGAATTACCGTGGATATCAGTTTGACCGACATACCCCACAAGTCTTCAGTTTTCTTTATATTTATTTGGTTAAATGTTTTAACAATAGTTTGGAAGCTAACGTGGGAAAATTGAAAGTCTGTTACGCATGGTTTTATATTTTCTAACATTAGTGATTCTGCTGACTGAGACGAAGAATTTAAGCCCGCCGTTATATTTAGTGGGATGTTTGTGAAGAAATTTTCGAATACTTTTGCGATTTCGTCACTTGAGTTGACTATTTTCCCACTTACCTTTAGCGCAAAACTTTGATCCCTCGGCTTTGTTTTGCCTGTCTCCTTGTTAATCACTTGCCAAGTAGTTTATATCATTAAAATATAATACAAAGTCAATCATACCGCGCGTATCAAACGTGAGGCTGATCTCTAAGCAAAAATACTACATTAGAGAGATTACAAGTCGTGAACCCGTAGTGCGGAAACTGAATTGGGCAGACGGCCGTAAGATAAACAATGTTTTGCTACTTTTGACGGCGACTGAAACTCGAGCTGAAAGCGTGGCGGGTAGCAAGATAAGATTTTCCTGTTGTTGCTATTTATTTAGTAAGTAGGTATGGTGTGCCTCAGTCGCCTACCCTTTCTTTCTCGATATATTTGTGCTTCTGCAACGCGAAATAAGATCTACCATCAGACAGTAATCAGCAATTTTTCAGAAACCCCGACAAGTGCGAATAGTACTTGCCTTTTGGGGAACAAACAACTATAAACTTTATTTAACACTTTCAAAAACCTATTTAGAGGCTAAAAACTCCACCCATTAGCCAGAGATTGCGGGTTCGGTCCCGGCATGGGTGGAATTTTTAGCCTCTAAATAGGTTTTTGAAATTGTCCTTAGCACCGGTTAGTGCATTAAAAATAATATAATTTACTTAACACTTTAAAAATAAATGTACTTGCATATAAACCAACTGCATAGATACTTTTGTAATTTCTTAATAAAGTACATCTAAGATTCTGTGACGGTTCCGCTGTGTTTCCTTTTTAGGTACAAAACGCCAAAAAACGTATGAAGTGTCTGCTTATATGAAAGAAAGCCAAAAACAAAAATTACCGCTGTTTTTTTTTTAGGGGATGATTTTCAAGGCAACAAGAATACCCAACAAAAAGACCAAAGCTTCTTCTTCTTCCTCCGCTCTTCACTTATGGAGGTTGTCCGTCAGCTCCTTATATTCTTCGTGTCTTGCCAAGCGAAACAGATCTTCGACGCTGGCTATATCCGTGCATTGCCTGATGTTTCTGAGCCACTAGGTACTTACTGCTTCTCCTAACACGCCACCGTCCCTCAATCATGCCCATCATAATAACTTCTTAAACTGACTATTTAGAAAAACCTAGAGGCTAAAAATCCACCCATGTCGGAATTCGTACCCGCGACCTCTGGCTATCCGTGCCAGCGCTCTTTCCAACTGAGCTAATGGGCGACTCACCGGCATCAGTGAAATTTAGCACGGGTTAGTGCATTAAAAATAAAAATAGTATGACTATTTACAGTTTAGACGTATCATTGGGCATCGGTATCGGGTGTCACCGACACCTTTGCTTAACAATTTTAATTATTTTACGGCTAATTGTAGGACTCCTCCTGTTTATTTGGCTGGGGTCCAAAATATATACTTTATTTATTCTTTGAAACACATCTCAGAGGCAGTTTTATATTTTCGTAAGCTGTGGTTACGTCTTTCCTTTTCCCATAGACTATTTAAACTGTCTATGAGGAGAGTTTTAAGAAGTAGGGTTTTTTAATTAACACCGGTTTTGTTTTTAAATTAAAAAAGGTGTTTAAAATCCTTTTACAACGTTTTCGGCTCCAAGTTCATTTAAATTATACAGTGAGGACTATTGTAGTAACGCTCCTATGACCTCGGCGTAAGGAACATTATGGCGTAAATCCACATCCTCGCTAACTGTACAAAGAGACTAGTTAAACACTCATTTCCACATCTGCGCGGAGTGACAAGAGGTCAATTACCACACTTTATCTATCTCGAAAGCATTGTTAACATCCGCCTGCCATATGTGTTGTGTGAAGAGGCGCTTTATATTAAAGTTTATTTGCCGAGACCTCAGCTTTGCTTTGAATCATTCGTGGCCTAATCGAACCGAGTGATTGGAATCAATCACTTGTGTTAAGCAACAACAAACGCGGTCAGGTACAGGATGGGTGACCGTCCCGTGACTACCTCTGGCATTTGAGTGGCATTTTTCCACTCAAATGTGACACGAAAAAAAGACAAAGCAGGTAAAGTACTCCACTGCTACACTAAAGGGTTACAATCTAGTTGCAGTGGATCACCTCACACCATTTGAAATGGATTGCATAGAGAACGTAGTCGGTAGGTAGATGTGTACAAATAAGATAAGCTGACCTGAGAAAAGCTGATATCAACCCTTGTATAGCTCCACGGCTGGGGCACGGGTCTCTTTCTGCATCGCAGGAAGGTTAGGCCATACTCCACCACAGGGGCAAGTCCTGGTTGGTGGAGAATTGTAAGACACTGGCGGGTCTTACCGTCAGAAGTTATCAAGCCGCCGATAAGCCTCTGAAATGGCTTAACGACTGCCATTGCATGACAGCCGGCGCCAACGGCTTAACATGCCTTGCGAAGCACGGGAGCGCTCGGTAAAATGCCACTAGCGGCAGTCGCGGGACGGTCACCCATCCAGCACCTGACCGCGCTCGTTGTTGCTTAACACAAGTGATTAATTCCAATCACTCCGTTCGACTAGGTCACTAGCGCAATTTAAGCAATAAACTTCATAACAAAATAGGCTTTAGTAAAACCCTGAAGCACACACGGTAGGAAAAGAGCTACAATTGTCACAAAATGGACCTATCATGAGGAATAATAAAAAGCCATTTGTTACGCTGGTTAACTAGCCGGTTATAGCGCTAGTTTAATATAATAGGGTGTCATTAAATAAGTTGGTGGGTACAAGGACGCTCTGCTATGAAGTCGTTTAACTCACTAAGCAGAAAAAACTGGATGCTCTGAAGTTATGTCAATCAATAAAGTTATCTAACTGACTTAGAAGAAAGGGCGACTCAGATTTGAGCAGCGTGGGTTCCGTACATAATATATATATATTTTTTTTTGGGTCCATATTCGATCGCATAACGACTTTCGTAATAATTTAATTACGAGTAACGTTAATGCATAATTATATTTACCCATAAAAACTATACGCATAACTGTTTTCGCATAATTTTGACAAGCATATATAAAAGTGGTATACGGGTAACAAATCATAATATTTTAAGGCATAGATTGAGAAAAGCATAACGACAGCATAGCTTAACGGTCATCGGCATAAACATCAAACGACATAAAAAATAAATTGTTAATTAGCCCCCTTATTCATAATAGTCTGTTAACTTTAAGCAATGCTTATTCTCACTCTGTCCTCTTCTATTGACCTAAGTCAGAATGAAAGAGAACACTCTTTAGCAGCTGTTTTAAGCTAGCGGACTATTATGAATAAGGGGGTTACTTTACAATATGTACCTATCCAACAAAGTTGAGTCTGTTTTTGGTCTTACATGTTCAACCTAACACGCTCCTACGCGCTCCGCTACGCTACGCGCTTCGTCGCACCTATATTTTTCGTTGTTGCAGTTTCGGTTTTTAGAGCATTCGCCATATTCTATAATAAATTAATTCGCGTTTCGCAAAACGTAAGCCTTTAAACGCACTTTGACGACAAAATGAATGGTCCATATTGGATTGCATATCGATTTTTTTAATAATTTAATTTAACTTAACATAACTTAGTTAAAACGGTTTTATGCGGATTTATGCTATTTTGGAACGTAACTTCATAATTAACTTTGGTAATTTTTGCCAAGGGTGGTAAACTAACCGTTAATGCTTTCTAAAAGTCGCCTGTCACCTCAGTCATCCGAAACCACGGCACCTGAAAAGTGCCGAAACGTCGGAAAATTGTCAAAATTTAATAAACGAGCATGAATCCATATAAAAACAGTTTTAAATATGTCTAGTGCTCGTGTTAATTTTAGAAAAATTAACATAACTTTTTTTTACAGATTCAAGAAGCAATAACAAATTTAAAAAATTATAAAATAATACAAGTACAAAGATATTTATGTAAAATGAGCTTTATTTTCATATAACTTATGCCATGTATAGTTATGGAAAATTAATATTGGGTAAAATAACCAAAGGACAAAAGACTATATGCGTTACAACAATATAATCATTATGAAAAAACAAAATATGCTACATTCATTATGACAAAGAAAATTAGGAAGAAGAAATTATGCGAAAGAAATGTATCCCTATTTTTTTAACTTAAAAAATCCTGTTTTAACCATTCAGTTCGCTTTTTTAAGTCTCTCTCAGAGGAAAAATATTAACGTAAAGAATTCACATAATATTTGTTAAATGTCAATCTGAATGACAACTAAAAACCAGACTCCTCTCTGACCATCTTTTCTGAAATTATCTTAAGTTTAATAGGGATACATTAGTTGGTACTAAGAAAAGCCTTAAACCCACCATTTAGATGGACAAACAGACAGACACGGTAGAAATCCATTGGCAGTTCTCTGGTACGGAATCCTGAAAAGGTACTATAAATAAATCCGATAAAAATAACACAGTTTTTCCAACACAACTTTGTATTATTTAATCGCCTTCAAAATACATGTATTGGCCTTTGGCTTCAATTATTTTATTGCACAGCCCTACAGTCGTTTCGTTATCTGATTCTGATAATTAAATAGAACAAAAGTATACCTTTTATTGCCCTGATTCCGTACTCACCCCGTACCTCTCTCTTTATCTACATATCTGTCTCTTTTACCCTTTCTGGCTCGCAGCCGCTTTCAACAGCTAAATAAAGGCAAAATCCTGAGGCGTTTTCAGCGCGTTCCATGCAAGTGAAAAATTGTGTCCATTTGCCGGCCGCTGCCCCCCGATATTTCACAACAACACAATTATTGTTTTCCTCCTGCTTCGTTCCGCGGCTAAGCCCCTTATAAATTTCTATGAAACGGCTTAATAACTTCATTTTTCTCCACTACGGACGTTTATAGGCGATTCCCGTTCAGAGCGGGCTAAAAACTGGGCAAAAGCAAAACAATTGAAGCGCCGCACTTAAAAGGTTTTCTCGAACGTTATGGCTTAGTTAAAAATAAGTGTGCACATAAAAGTATTGTTTTTTTTAACTAATTACATTGCACAAACGACCTATATACCGGCTGGTGCATAAGAATATCAGCCGCCTACAGTTTCAACAGGAGTTGAGACATCACAACTGTTAACTTTAATTAATAGCGTTTCGTAGTTTCTTAAGATAAGATAATATAAGAAGAATATTCTTTATTGCACACCAGGAAAAAACAAACAAAAAATAATTACAAAGATACAGTACAATTGGTGGACTTATTGCTTAGAGCAATTTCTTCCAGACAACCCACGATGGAGAGTAATAGTTTCTTAGTTAATAGCAAAACAACATTTACGTTTTTGTCGTAAAGCCAACGGTAGAGTAAGCAGACATTAAGTGAAGAAAGAAAAGTTACGTTAGTTTGTGGTACCTACGTAAGTACCTTAAAAACTTACATCACGTTTTACGCGAATGTTAAAATGTATGCACGGTCAACAATTTGTATAGACAAAAATTGCGCTTTAGTTAATTCATGTTAACTAGCCCTTACAGTAATGTTATTAATGACTCGAGATGCTCATACCTACATTGTTATATATTAACCGGGTCTAATCGCGATTATTTATTAGGTTGATATGAACCCTTTGTAAGTCCCCACTACTGGGGTACGGGTCACTTCCTGCATCGCAGTACTCCACACGGGGGCAAGTCCGGGTTGGGGGAGGATTGTAAGACAGTGGCGGGCTTTATTCTCAGAGGTTATCAAGCCGCCTATAAGGCCTCTGACATGGCTTAGCGACTGTCATTACATAACAGGCGGCACTTCGCTTAACGTGCCTTGTGAAGCACGGAGCGCTCGGAAAATGTGCCACTAGCGGTAGTCACGGGATGGTCACCCATCCATTACCTGACCGCACCTCCTGTTGCTTAACCTAAGTGATTGATTCCAATCACTCGGTTGCACTAGGCTTTGAACGAGCGCTTCATTGAAACGTGATTAAATAATGAGACAGGTTTCATATACCTACGAGTATAACTCTGTACAACAATGTTGTCTGAAACTGATAGTCTTCGTAGCTCCATGTAGGAAACTCTCGTCGTCCTCGCCCGGTCTACTAAGTAATAACTCTACACTAATAAAAAGGCACTACTCGTTCCTTACCGGCGCACGTTATCATTAACTCCACTCGATAAAAACTACAAAATACAGCTTGTAACGAAATCACCTGAAGTTGACGATGTATTTTTACGTCTTTCCCTCACAATTAGGACTGGTGAGGCAGCGCCTCTATAAGTGTCATCTTGATTTAAATTTACTGCACCAATTAGGTGCGCCATCATCACAGGCTGGGTGACGAAACCGCGCCGTGTGTAGCTTGCCTTATTAAAGTTCTATAATTAAGATAGAGAACGCTATTACGGAATCTGCTCTGTAAAAGATAATTAAAATGTGTTTTTTGGAATTTTATTGCCACTATTTTGGTTCGGTGTGTAACGTCTTGTTCTTCGTCATTTAATACTAATGATATTGAGTCATAAGACTGGGAAGATACGAAGTTTGTAGCTTTTACTGCCGCAGTACAGAGAGGGGCATTTTGATGACTTAAGCGCTATTTTCATACCTTGTAGTGTGATGTATTAATATATCAGCGATTTATTTTAGAGCCGTGTTTTTCAAGCGTTTTTTCCTGGAAAAATCAATTGTTTTATTCGTAATCCGCGTTAAGAAAAATAATAATATTAACGTCTATGCAACACAACCACTGGTCCTGGTCCCAAAATGGATACCCAGTGCTATGGAAACTCGGCAAAGAAATCACAAACATGAAAATACACACAGGCCGAGGCCATTTGTACAAATATGCGGCCCCCAGTAGGAATTATGCACCGTGATGTAATGATTGTAATGATAATCAGTCGTTAGAATGCACCGTAAAATTTTAATTTGTCCTATCACTTTATGATTTCAACAGTATAGAATACAATCTGACTATACGGTTTCATAAACTATAGAATACACTCGTGTGGTTAAATTTAGTGCTTTCAGTTCTCGACATGACAGTCTCATGTGATGAAGCCTTGATGAAGTAAGATACAAGCTTGTTTGACAGCGCACTCAAAAGCGATTGCAGAGTTACGAGCTCTTCATTATTACCCCATAGGTTTGTATCTAACAGTATTGGAATGTCTTTGAAACCTGAAGTCAATGTTCTATTATATTCTTTTTATTGCACTAACCTGTGCTAAGGACAATTTTCAAAAACCTATTTAGAGGCAAAACATTCCAACCATGCCGGGGCTCGAACCCGCGACCTCAGGCTAATCGTGCCAGCGCTCTCCCAACTGAGCTAAGGGGCCAGTACCGGCATCTGCCAAATTTGAAACCTCTTTACAATATTCCAGTTAAATTTTCAATATGGGGCTTGTGGGGTTTTTTTCGGCTGGCAACTCCAGACCGAACAGCTGCTTTCAAAAGCGGCTCAGTAGATTTTGTTTAATTAATTAGTGTTATTAGTGTATTTCGAGTCAAATTAAACGTAAATTCATTAAACAATACATAGTAGTGACATGCAAATAAAAGTTACTGGTGAAAAATCAAACAAATACAAATTATTGTACTGAAAAATTACAACGGGCGGCCGAACTGTCAAACGGTTCAAATTGCAACGACTTATCCGGGGAAGTATTGTTTTAATCCTGTAATTTTCGCTTCATCCTACAGTTTTCCTACATAAACAAACTGTACATAATCTCATGTACATGAGACACGTCCCATACAAACATTCCGGCTCAGTTCTGGCTCTCTTTACTTGACGCGTAGTGGAAGCAAAGTTGAGACAAAACAACTAGCCTCAGTCAACATAACACGCTCACTCAACATCTATAACGTACCACCAACTCTTTATCAGCCAATAACATTTTAAGTGGTCACACACTGACACCGATTCCCGGTTATTTTCCAGGTGACACCAGTATGTTCACCCGAAGCAAGGTGACTGTGCGAGACATGGAGCTGAAACTGAAAGCCACGCTGCTTGAGCTCAAAAAGACCAAAGAGTTGTGCGACACACTTCTACAAGAACGAGAGGAAAGTGAAGAGGAGATTCATAAACAGAATAAAACCAACTCAGCGCTTAAAGCAGAGCTCAGTGAATTGGACATACAATGCCAAGATCTAAGTGCCCAACGGGATGAGCTGCAACAGCAAGTCAACTCGTTCAACCAGTGCCATGATGTCCATGGTGTAGCACTGCAACGAATACGCTCGCTTGAACACCAGCTTGCTGAGGCGCACCAGGAGCTTCAGCAAATCAGTGAACAAGAACAACAAAAAGATAGCGCTAGAACCATGGATTTGTATAGTGAAGTGATGAGTGAAGCCGGAATACTAACAGTCGACCTAACCACAGCCAGCGATAAGTCCTGCGCTATGGGGAATACCAGTAGTATCAAAATGAACAGCGTGAAAACCATAAAGAAGTATATTAAAACAAATAAATACATTCAGAAGGTACAGAAATTGATAAAACGAAACAGAAAAAGTATAGAAAGTGTACCAATTCTTCGTCAAAAACTACAGTTAGAAACGGAAATGGCCGAATGCCAGAAAGAATTATTTGCTAGTAATGTGGACCATGAGCTAGCGATGGCTGAACTGCAATTACAAGTGGAAGATTTGCAGTTTCAATTACTAGACATCACCTGCAAGTACTCGGCTATGCAAACTCAGTACAATGACTGCATTTCAACTGTGAATGGGTTGATTTCTCTTGGCAAAAGCAACCTGGAACGTGTTGAGTCCACCTTCATCCATGAATCAGAAGACTCAGAAGACAAACCAAGCTGGTTACCCCTGCAGCCACCGAATAATGTGCTTGAAGACCCAGCCCTTCCACAGCTGAACTCAACAGGCAGTCAGAAGCCATGCTTGTCACCGCCGTGCAGCTTGCCCAACACACCAGCCCCTTTACCGCTGGATCGGGCACAACAGCATGAAGGCGAGCCAAACAGACAGCCTGCACCATCAAATGCGATAGCGGAGACCAGTGCGCCATCGACCCGGAATGCAGTACTGGACAGACAACCGACAACCAGGCCAACGAGCAGTTCAGTTCCATTCAATGGTGCCCCTTACAAGACAATAATTTTCTCAGACAAAATAGGTGTAGGTCTAGGAACCAGGCTGCAGATCCATTTAAAACAGCATGTAGAAAACATATGTATGCCAAATGCCTCTTACATGCAATTAATCAACGCTCTGCTCAGCAAACAGTATGATAGAAATACTACTATTGTATTATTAATGGGGAACAGCACAGGGATTCAAGAAAGTGAATTGATAAATTACTATGAGTCCATAATAGCTTTAAATGTAAGGAAAATCATTATCTGTGCTTTTCCCTATTCAAAAACATTGTCAGAGACACAGAATGCACGGATAGGTAAACTTAACCGTCTGTTATATAACATGACATTTGGTCATAGAGATCAAGTTTTTTATTTTGATACGAATAACTTTATTCGAAATTTTATATTGACTAGGGACACAATGTATGTGCCCCTTCGTTCAAAACGACAGATTGCCAAATTGTTGGCATTCAATATTTATGACCCTATTATTGTTACGACAATAAAACAGGTACCATTAGTAAATAAAAACTGTAGAAAAAGTTCTACTAGTAAACCTCTGTACTCAGAGGCTTTAAAAAAACCTAACATAAATAAGTTAAGCTTGACTGCTGATTTAAACTGTCAGCGCAGACCACAGAAAAGCCCCTCTTAAAAAAAATCACTTTAGCTAATCAGAACATACAGGGTGGTTTTTCTGGAAAGCTACTAGAGTTAGAATTGTTCTTAGAGCAACATGAGATTGACATACTTTGTGTTACGGAGCACTGGCTATTAGAATCTCATATGAATTTTTCTGTACATAATTATCAGTTAGCCAGTTGCTACAATAGAAAGTTAGCATTGCATGGGGGATCTTTAATACTAGTAAAGGATGGTTTAAAATTTAAAGAAAGGAAAGATATTTGCAGGCTTTCTGTTGAAAAAATAATTGAACTATCTTGTGTTGAATTATCGTCACACATTGTAGTAAGCGTATACAGGCCCCCCACCAGTGATTACAGTGTATTCGAATCTGTATTAGAGGATGTATTAAAAGTAGCCTGCAGTAATAATAAGAAGGTTATAGTCTGTGGTGATTTTAATGTAAACCTGCTTGTAGATTCCCCTTCGAGTGCTAAATTAAAACTTATTTTTAAGTCTTTTAATTTGATGAATATTTTCTTAGAGCCCACCAGGATTACCGAAACCACCGCCACCTGCCTTGACAACGTATACTGTGACTGTGAATTTTCCCATTATTCTACAGTGAATTGTCTTAAATCAGACCACAGTGGTCAAATTGTACATTTTAAAGCAGATTTAAAAAAAATAGAGCAAGATGTACTCTGCAGGGTGATAACAAATAAAAAACTAGAATTGTTTAAACTTGACTTAAAAAAAAGATTACCTATTCAAAAAAATAAAACTCAAGATGCTAATGTTCTCTATCGAGATTTCTTCAAGGCTGTTTCAGATAGTTTTGAAAAAGTTTTTAAATTAAAACAGATATCCTGCAAACAAAATAAATTACAATTTAGTGAATGGGCCACTGCCGGCATCCGAAAAAGTAGGGACACACTTTATTCACTGTATGAGAAAAAAACATATACATACAACCCCAGTTTTATACAGTATGTAAAACTATATTCAAAATTATTTAAGGCCGTCTGCCACAAAGCAAAATGCGAGTATATAAAATCAAAAATCCTTCAAACTTCTAATAAATCTAAAACAATTTGGGCTATTATAAATAAGGAAACTGGTAAATCCAAATTGGGAGATCGCGAATTTGCACTTAAAATAAATAATAAATTAATAACCTCAAATGAAGACATTGCTGCGGCTTTTGAACAGTTCTTTACAAATGTTCCAATTATAACGACAGCTCCTTTAGACTCTTCTCCAGCTCTTGCAGAAACTATTTTGAAAGACAATGTCCCCCTATGCGATCACGATTTTTCGTTTGATTATATTGAAGCTCATACCGTGATTAAATCGTTTAAAAAGCTAAAGCTTAAAAAAACTGAAGATTTGTGGGGTATGTCAGTAACAGTAGTTAGCTCAGTAATCGACACCCTAGCACCCTATTTAGCCAGAATCTTTAACAAATGTCTAGATGAGGGTATATTCCCAGATCTAATGAAATATAGTAGGCTCGTTCCTTTATTTAAAAGTGGTGATAAGCAAGATCCTTCAAATTTCAGACCAGTCTCGGTTCTACCCGTTTTGAGTAAAATATTCGAGAAGATAGTTCTAGGTCAACTGCTTACACACTTCAATGACTATCAACTTCTCCATGGTCAGCAATTCGGCTTTACGCAAGGGCGCTCTACAACGGACGCCGGCGTCATGTTAGTTAAACATATATTTAGTGCATGGGAAGATCGCAAGGATGCTATAGGCGTATTCTGTGACTTGTCAAAAGCATTTGATTGCGTTGACCATAAAACACTTCTTTTAAAATTAAAGCACTATGGTATAAACGGGAATAGCCTAAAACTTATGACATCATATTTAGAAGGAAGAATTCAAAGAGCTGATATAAATAGAACTAAATCTTCAGGGTCAGAGGTCAGGATAGGAGTACCACAGGGATCGATTTTGGGGCCGTTCCTCTTCCTCGTATATGTAAATGATTTGCCGTTCATGGTTCAAAATATGTCAGAGATAGTACTATTTGCAGATGACACGTCACTTATTTTCAAAATCAAGAGACAAGAAGATGACCTTGACAATACTAATGCTGCTCTCTCTCAGGTACTAAACTGGTTTACGTCTAATAACTTATTGTTAAATTCAAAAAAGACATAATGTATAAAGTTCACTCTACCAAATGTCAAAGTAGTTGACAGCAAAGTTATATTGGGAAGGGACAAACTAGACCTTGTCGAAGAAACTGTATTTTTAGGTATCACAATTGATGCAAAGCTTCAATGGGGTCCTCATATAGAAAAATTGGCAAATAGGCTTAGCTCTGCAGCATATGCTGTTAAAAGAATTAGGGAACTAACTGACGTCGCAACTGCCAGGCTCGTTTATTTTAGTTACTTCCATAGTATCATGTCCTACGGCATACTACTGTGGGGACGGGCAGCGGACATTGAGACCATCTTCGTCTTGCAGAAAAGAGCGATCAGATTCATCTATAAGCTAGGCAGTAGAGACTCGTTAAGAGAATTCTTTAAAGAAACAAACATCCTGACAGTTGCCAGTCAGTATATCTATGAAAATATTATGTATGTCAGGAAAAATATTAGCAACTTTAAAACTGCAGGTAGCCAACATAATGTAAATACTAGAAATAAACATAAACTTTTGATCCCAAGATTTAGGCTGGCAAAAGTTAATACATCCTTCATGGGGCATTGTATACGCTTCTACAATAAAATCCCTGAAGATATATTAAGTTTGACTGAAGCGCGGTTCAAAAAATGTGTAAAGTACACTTTGTGCCAAAAGAGCTACTATAATATTAAGGATTATTTAGATGACAATGATGTCTGGAATTCAAGCATGTAAAATTCACGAGTTTTGTAGTATCTGTGTAAATTCTGTTAATTAAGGAATTTGAAAAGACTAAGTTTGGAGTTTTTTTGTCCATTTTTTCTCCAAAATGATCCAGATTTTGAAATGGACACCTAGTTTAACTTGTAACGTTCATTAAGCCGCAGTATCTGCGCTACTTTGAATAAAACCTTTTCATTTCATTTTCATTTCATTTCATTTCATTTCATTGGGAATAGAACTAAAGTTATTACAAAGGTTACTAAGACTTAACACTCCATACGTCAAGACGCAAGTATTATCGCGGCACATAAAGTTTCCCGCTGTAAACGCGCCTGCCTATACCAGATACAAGCGACATAAAAGCATTGTTCGCCACGAGAAACTCGTAACTCATAAAGTTAGTTGGCGAGCAAAACATGTCTTTTGCCACGACAATGTGTAACATTTTGGCATCCGGAGGCGAGAACAATCTGGATAATAGAATCCCGTTGTTTCTTTGCGCTCGTTGTCAGTGGCTTGGCGTCTCGCTGGCTGGCTCTAATGATATTGACGTATGCCATAATGGGCCTTTTTATTGCTGTTTCTTTTCTTGAAGAGGTGCCTGAACAAAAGCCGTAGAGCGAACTCGAATTGTTCGAGCGTATTCTGCGAACAACTCTAAAAGTAGCTTGCCTAAAGGGTGCAAAAAAGTTTTTGAGGATGAATCTATCCCTAGTATGACAAGAAATCAAATTAATTTATTTCAACGTAAAGAATTTACATTCTGTTTGCTGAATGTCAATGTACAATGTAAAAAGTATGCCACTGCCTTCGGGCCGTATTGTAGTGGAGAATAAGGCAGCGGCGAAAAAAAAACTCCACTATGACCATCTTTTCTCAAGTCAAACCAAATACATCAGTTGCCACTTATACGTATAACTGATAAGATTTCATGATTGCTATCAATTAATTTAAATGCGCTTTGAAGCGCTCGTAGCCTAGGCGAACCGAGTGATTGGAATCAATCACTTGGTTAAGCAACAACAGGCGCGGTCAGGTACAGGATGGGTGAGCGTCCCGTGACTACCGCTAGTGGCATTTTTCCGAGCGCTTCCGTGCTTCGCAAGGCACGTTAAGCCGTTGGTGCCGGCTGTCATATAATGGTAGTCGTTAAGCCATGTCAGAGGCCATATGGGCGGCTTGATAACTTCTGACAGTAAGGCCCGCCACTGTCTTACAATCCTCCACCAACCCGGACTTGGCCCCCGTGGTGGAGTATGGCCTAACCGTCCTGCGATGCAGGAAGAGACCCATGCCCCAGCAGTGGGGACATACAAGGGTTGATAACGAACGAACGAACTTTAAATGCCAAAGCATTAGTTAAATGTCTTCCAAAACAAGGGAAAATTTAAGTGCTGCGGCCAGACACACAAACAGCACTCGTTCACGAGGATAACGCGGTCAGCCATCATCAGTTCCAACCATTTTGGAGAAAGAATGATCACCCAAACACTACGCCACTATTCGTTATTAATATGCAATCAACGGTTGTTATTTGAGTTGTTGTTGAAAGATCTCAACCATTCGAATAGGTATGGAGTCTATAATTTAAAATCGTGGCCCCTCAAACTGGATGTAGAACGATATCGATTGCCATCTAACAATAGCTATGCTACTCATATTTTATTACTTTTATTGCACTGAAACTAAACGAATAATACGGCAAACTTAATGTCTTGAGTTGAACTGCAGGAGATAGACTCTGTGGTGAGGTCAAAAACGTAAGAAGTGTAATAAATAACAAAAACCTTTAATCTAAGACATACTTGTATGGTAAAGGATAGAGGCATCAAAAATATTTTTATAAGCCTTAACATTTTTTTGGAAGCGCCGGCAAGACACGTTCTGACCAAACGATCAAAGAGGGGATGTATTAGAAAGTGAGATAAAAGAGCAAGATAAAAAATACCTGAAACCGTGCGTGCATACAACGACTAATGAAAGTTTATGAAGCAAAGATGTATCATGATCGTGTTAAGTGGCAGTCCCGGATCTCTGCCTACCCCTCTGGGATACAGGCGTTAGGTTATGTTATATAACGTTTAAAATAATAATTCCTATAAAAGTTTTCGTGAAATTGATATCCCGGTTCCTACGTATTATGGTGACTATATTCATTTTAAAACATATTTGAGAGTACCTAAAACGCAAAGAATTTTAACAAGGAAAACACACGTTCTCTAGAAAGTAAAGTTTCGTACGTTAACAAGCGAAACGTGGAAACATGGAAGAGAAACGCAAAGTCTCGTTGAAAAAAGTGAATATCCGAGTTTGTGACGCAACAGAGCGGCCGTAAAGCCTCGCGAATGCTTCACAGCAGTGTCGTTCGAACATCCATAGAGCATTTGTGTGCAGCGAAGTTTTGAGGGGTTCACAAAGTTGATGGTTATTGTTGGTGCAAGTTGAATTTATGCCAGCGACGTGAGCCGCACTGCGGGTATAATTTTCTTATCCTTTTCACTTGATAGAAATGCTTTCGACACTCCGCGAATGGCTGTTCAAGAAACTAACTCCAACATATTTCCGCTTGAGAAACCCGAAGTTTTGAAGTCACATAAAATCTACCCAGCTTCTTATTCAGTAGCCGGAATGAAATATTTAAACCGGTGTCTCGATTAATTGATTTCGGATAATTTATCGGTCGACAATTAAAATGGTTTCATTGCGTGGATAGTTAACTAACCCTAATTTAGTGGAAGCATAAACTACCTTTACACTCACCGTTTCTAGGTTTATTATTGTTAGAGAATGCTACGACAAATTATGTAGTCGTGGGCGGAACGTATTCTAGGCACGATCAGAAACAACTCCGTTTCCACATTGCTGAATAACAACTTAGTACTGAGTAGTTTGTAAACATGATTGACTAGTGTTTGCGTTTTGGTCTCAATGGTAACCTAACCAGCACGCTATTGGTAGTCGTATGTCTCCCTTATGTCTAGGACACCAAGATCTCTTTCCCTAGCTTTATGTAAACAGTACACTGAAAAGCAAATAGAATAGAGTACCACAGCGGTAGTTAATCGCAAAGGGGTAGGTAGAGCGGGTAATTAACTTTGCAGCCAGTGCTCACAGAGATTTACGTGTACCCCGGGCACAATTAAATTTGCATAGGAAATTGCACAGAACGGGCTAAGAATAAGTAGTCTTTACGGGCGATTGTTGACTGAATCACAGGCCACTGTGAGGACGATTTGTGCTATCAAGGGATGTGATAATACTTGTGAAAGTAAGGCAAATAGTAGCCACAAATATACGGTTCTGGACCTGTTCTAGATTCTTTTCGTTAGAACGGAGGAGTTATCTTTCACCTTGAGTGAGATGGAAACTGTAGGCTTCTTTAGACGGCTAGGTAGTTATGTTGCTTGACAAGACTTCAAGCTGAGTACAGTATCAAGCAAATTATAGGTATAACGCTCGACAAATACTTTATCAAAAATCCGCGCTTTCGGGATGTATTTTTTCTCTACAACTAATATTAATAGATAGATATTAATAGAAAAAATTAACTTAGGTTAATTTTTTCTCTACAACTAATATTAATAGATAGATAGAAAACACTTTATTGCGCAGCCAGAAAACATGAATTACAACCATGATTTTCTAACGTTTAGTATTAAATAATAATAATATTTTGTTTATTTCAAGTAACAGTAGTTAGTAGGTTTAATTTATATATGCTAGTATCTATATCTAAAGAATCTAAAGACACCGAATTCATACCGGCCTGATTCCAGGCTCTTCTTTTATCTGTCCTACATGCAACCGCTCTCGAATCGGACTTTTTAGTCACTCAAAAAAGTGTCAAACTCTTAGGCCCTGTTCAAATCATCCGTAATGGACGCAAAGACCTGTGATGATGATGATATCTAAAGACACAACAAATTTGTGCTTTCATAATTTTGATCTGTTAAAAAGTTATATAAAGTCACTTGGTACAAAAACGCGCCAAACAATTCGGACTCATATGGTTACGCCACAACTTGAACGTAACGCCTTATAATGTATGGAGGGTTTATCGATATTCGATTTATTTCATAATTTTTTGTTTTTGTGTATCCACACCCTTCTTAGAAACCTTTAAGAATTTGATGAAAAAACTTTATTGAATGTTAGAATATTTGGATATTTCGCATTTTTTGGTATCCTGAAAAAAATTATGTTATGGTTTTATTTAAAAAATCTGTGTAGGTATTTTAGAGCATAAAAGCAATGCCACTTCAATCTACGTCGACGCAAGGTGCCCATTGCTATACTTGCACTAGCAAACTAACTAATATCTTTAAATACTAATACCTACTTAAAAGAAAATTACGTAGTATCTTTGAGTTATCAACGTCTCTGCAGCTCAGGACGTGACGGTAAAAGTTGCATTTTTTGCCAAACAAGCAATTTTTCAGTTCTTAGAAAGCGCCAACGACAGAAAAAGAAATATGAAACATTCACTTCTTGTATAAAAATGAAAAAGTGCACTTTAAAGCGAGCCACCCTGTACCAGTGTTTATTGTGCGCGCAGGATGTTTGAAGTTTCGCCGCAAATTGTTCCTGAACGTGATGCAAGTTTTATTGCGTCGTCCGGGACGTCTGTGGTATCTTTCATATTTTACGGCGTTTTGAATTTTATACCCGGCCCTGGCGCAGCGGAAAAGTTGACACACTGACACTCGGAGCGAGTTTCCAGAGGTAAGCGAATAACAATTTGCGTTAGTAATAATAGTAACCGCTAGTGGCATTTTTGCGAGCGCTTCCGTGATTCGCAAGGCACATTAAGCCGTTGGTGCCGCCCGTCATGTAATGTGTTAAGCCATGTCAGAGACCTTATGCGTGCCTTGATAACTTCTGACAGTAAGGCCCACCTCTGTTTTGCAATCCTCCACCAACCCGGAACTTGACCCCCCTGGTGGAGTATGGCCTAACCTTCCTGCAATGCAGGAAGAAATCCGTGCCTCAGAACGTTCGTTCGTTCGCTCCAGGATCGTTCCAGCCGTTTAGACGTGAAGAAGTAACAAACATACACTCTCACAAACTTTCGCCTTTATATTATCTACTACTAAACTACTGTATATAGGCTATATAAGACATCATTATCTTAAAATTTCCGCTGCAGTGGCAAAGAATTCTTCCGTAGTGATGTAGGATTGTATTTGGGTGTTGGTCACTTTGGTATGTCGCGGGAGAATATAAGAACATCATCAACCTTAACAGTTACAAATTCTGCATAGTTACACAATAGAAGCCACTTTGAGAAAAACATTACTCAAGAAAGCTATCAAGAGCTGTCAACTGTACTCACTAAATAACTCCAGTGATATAATAACGGAAGTAACACAGACTTCCTCTATTTCTTTAGCGCGCGTCGCCAGTGTAATTATTGAAACTAATATATCCATTGTTGCTTTCTTGTCTCACTTGTCTGAAATATACGTTCAGTACCTATCGATGTACTGAAATATGTAATCAATGTGTAATCAGTCCGCAATACTGCTAGATATTGATTGAGATACGACATTTTTTCTGCTCTCAGCCTTCTTCATCATCCAGCTATAACCAGCATCACATGATCGCTAAAGCGAGTTGGTAGTTTTGTACTTGGCTATCGATTCTACAGCAGAGATGACGAGCTCACAGCGAGTGAGCTTTAACTTGCTCATCTTTTAAGATACTGGTTTATTGTGTTAATATACTTTACTATGCCCCAAATGTATCTTCTAAACAAAAATATAAAATATCAACCTCCATATTTTAATCAACAAAAAACGATGTTTTGCAAACCGCTAAGGGAATATTCACACACGAGAGTGTGAATATTTCTTTAGATGTTCAGCAAAAATTCCTTAATTTTTCATCATCTCATCCGTGGGAAACTCTGGCAGACGGTCGCGCCACACAAATTGCTCTCTAATACGTATGCAGTACTGGTGTCATTCGTATGGTGATGCCACGGACGCCGCCAGACTTGCAAGCAATATTTCTTCAAGAGATGAATGATAAATGTGTGTTAGAGGTTCACCGCAGTCCATCAAAGGAAATGCTGGGTTTCACTTAGTAAATTCAAATTGTACAAATTCATTTTTGCAAGGAATATTTTGGGCGAATGTTGGTTTCGTTTTCAGAGTAGTCCACTATTCATGCAAAAGGAAAATTTCTAATATACCCTTTTGCAATCGGAAACTCGTATGGCTAATCGGCCTCTATTAGGTGAGATTTAACTTCCTACAGCCATGAAAGCTTAACCGTGCATAATAAAGTCATGAGGTAAAGTTTCAAAATTATTCACGCTAAGCCTTTCTGGCTTTTGTTCCTAAGCAAACCTATTCAATGCAAAATTAAATGGCGTTCCTTCGCGGCGCTGAAAAAGAAAGCAAAAACGTTATTCTTGGAAGGAAAAAGTCGTTTTTTAGCCGCCTTATCAGGGTGGTTAGCGCAAACATCGCTCTTTGTTATACAATTAAGTTTTAATTTACTACAGCGTGCAAGCTTATCGGCCGACTCCCGGCGATTTGCGCTGAAAATTTTCTTCATTATTTCCAGGAAGCTCTACAAATTGCGCAAGATTACGCCCCGAACAATGAGATTGCTTATCGCATTATAATATTATAGTTATGTTACGGAGAGCGTAACAGTGGGAAGTAAATATTAATTATTTTAATTTAATATTTTCTTATGGTGGCGGGAAGTCGCTGGATGCGGACGGCACAAGACCGTGAAGCTTGAAAAACCATGAGGGGACCTGTGTCCTGCAGTGGGCGTGAAATGGCTGATGATTATGAATATTTCCTTATTCGTGAAGCGGTGGTAGCGGAGCGGTACGACGTCGGCTTCTTTTCCAGGAGGTCTTGGGTTCCCGGCATGTACCATAGACTTTGTTTTCTAAGTTACGTACATTAGTGAAGTTATAGTAGCAATACCACTCGCTAACTGTAAAGAAAAATATCGCGAGGAAACCTTAGAGTCTGAGGTATTCGCATACCACAGCGCTTAAAATTGCCAATGCGCGGTGGGCACGCTCAGTGAATACTCTCTCTCCGAGAGAAAACCTGTGCCATGCATTGAGAGGTATGCGTTATGTAAGCTGCATTATTAATATGCTTGAATAATTACGCCTACAAATAAAACAGGAAACCGAATTGTTAACTACTATACTTATCATTATACTTATCAATTTACTTAACTCTAATCTTATTCCAATTATTCGTTATAATATAGCCAAAACCAAAATATACCTGGAATAAAATAGTACATCATTGTAGGTTACATAAGACAGCTAATTAATTAAGGTATTATACGAAGACGTGGTAAAGCTTAGGGGATATTCTTCTTATAAATTTGAAACTTTTATCAAACACCAACACGAAATCGAGAAAAAATGTTAGCCGTTACACACTCGCATTCACCTAATCGTAATTTCAATCTTAATTTCATTTATTAATTCTTTTACTTATTCTTGAGTATTTCAAATATACCTCTTTTAAATTACACCTAGTCTATAATGCTACCAGGGTGGATACGAGTCCTTACACAATTACACATTTTTCTTTAGTACGGAACAGCTGATAAAAAATAAATTTCGGAATTATGATCTCATATTAATCTTATTAAATTGATTTTACCCTCTACCAACCCGGAATGAAAAGTATGAATTTTTTGTTTGTATGATACTAATTATTTGCCATGTCAGAGGCCTTATTGGCGGCATGATAACTTCTGACAGTAAGGCCCGCCGCTGTCTTATAATCCTTTACCAACCCGGACTCTGCCCCCGTGGTGGAGTATGGCCTAACGATCCTGCATGCGATGCAGGAAGAGACCCATGCCCCAACAGTGGAGAAATACAAGGGTTGATATCGATTAAATTTATTTGTTTAGACAAGTAAAGTAAGCCTCTCAAGTTCTGCAAGACCTGTAGAAACGTTAGAAATCTATAAATATCCGGCTTCACCGCGAGTTCAAAACTACTCTGGTCAAGTTTTAGAGAGACACTCGAACAGCAAACACTAAAACTGAACAGTTTATTTTGTTTGCGTAGTTTCCAGCCAGCGGATAGAAGTCACAGACATAGATACATTGTATCTGAAACGGTCGTAAATCCATCGGCAATAAAACGGAACACGCGACTTCACAATCGTCATATTATGAGACGTGAATATTTGAATTGGTCCGTTGCAACATTTTATATCGCTCTACGGTTAGGACGTAAACTTCGATTTTATGATTCGGGTCTTCGTTTTTTGTGTAAAATATTCATTGGTTTGCATGATCTTTGTATTGAGGCGTAAAATTGAGGCGTTGTGTGCTAAGGGCCGGTTTCTGAATTGAGAATTTCGCTGAAGTAAATACTGAAGTTACGTTCTGTCACGCTTTTTTCTAAGAAAATCCAAGAGACAGCACTACAGTTAACTATTTACTTAGTGAAATTCTCAATTCAAAAACTGGCCTCAAGACTCTCATTTTGAGACTTGAAGTATGACTAGCCAAAAAAAAATTGATAAACAAAATATTCTCCACTCCATCCAAAGGTTGTCTGGAAGAGATCGCTCTTAGCGATAAGACCACGAATTGTATAACATTACTTCGATTAAAGAATCATGGTTGTAATATTTTTCTAGTTGTGCAATAAAGTGTTCTCTATCTCTATCTATCTATCTATATTCTATATTGTACACAGAAATCCCAGTATCAGAAATTGTATAAAATATAGTCCAATTGACGGCATTATTACTAAAAAAATATCCTAACAAACACAACATACTAATACGAAAATACAATCGCATTTCTATTACCTACTACAGGCAATCATAACCGCATGTTGGGGGAATATTTGAGGAATTTTATGTTCGTAAATAATACTCCTGTAGATTGAATTCATTGAATAGATTGGATAAAAATAGTAACGTTCTGCCACGCTCTTTGCTGAGAAATTTGAAGAGACAGCACAATAGTTAAGTGGTTAAGCGACATTCTCAATTCAGCAATTGGCCTTATGTGTAAAAAGGTAATAAAAAAAATAAAAACCCAGTGGAGCAACGTACGTTTAGCAGAAATGGCATAAATAAACAGTAAGATACTAAGTACCTAAAAATAGTAACGTTCTGTCACGCTCTTTGCTGAGAAATTCGAAGAGACAGCACAATAGTTAAGTGGTTAAGCGACATTCTCAATTCAGCAATTGGCCTTATGTGTAATAAGGTAATAAAAAAAATAAAAACCCAGTGGAGCAACGTACGTTTAGCAAAAATGGCATAAATAAACAGTACGATACTAAGTACCTAAAAATAGTAACGTTCTGCCACGCTCTTTGCTGAGAAATTTGAAGAGACAGCACAATAGTTAAGTGGTTAAGCGACATTCTCAATTCAGCAATTGGCCTTATGTGTAATAAGGTAATAAAAAAATAAAAACCCAGTGGAGCAACCTACGTTTAGCAAGAATGGCATAAATAAACAGTATGATACTAAGTACCTAAAAATAGTAACGTTCTGTCACGCTCTTTGCTGAGAAATTCGAAGAGACAGCACAATAGTTAAGTGGTTAAGCGACATTCTCAATTCAGCAATTGGCCTTATGTGTAATAAGGTAATAAAAAAAATAAAAACCCAGTGGAGCAACGTACGTTTAGCAGAAATGGCATAAATAAACAGTACGATACTAAGTACCTAAAAATAGTAACGTTCTGCCACGCTCTTTGCTGAGAAATTCAAAAAGACAGCACAATAAATAAGTGTTTTAGCGACATTCTCAATTCAGACATTGGCCTTATGTGTAATAAGGTAATAAAAAAATAAAAACCCAGTGGAGCAACCTACGTTTAGCAGGAATGGCATAAATAAACAATACGCTTTCTGCTAAGCGGCGCTCCCTGAGTTTACCAATACAAATGTGCGGTTGACACTGCTAAATGGTGTTGTATCGCTGACTAATGTTGCCCGTTCGATGTGCGTCCTGCTAGCGGGACCATGATGGAATACTCCGTCGAAGTTCATCTAACTGAAAAAAAAAAACAATTTAAATATTTAAAATTTCTTTGCCTTAACCCTAAATAAGCATGAAAATGATTAACGAGGTTTATAAATTAATCTTAAAATTTTAAAAAAATCTTTTATTTTGCTATTAGGACCCTACTTATTTTGACACAAAATATAATTTAATTTAGATTTTTATTATTATAATTTAAGGTTTTAAACTAATCGAAATAAAATGTTAATCTGTGTCTCAACTGTTATCTGTTATGCATATTAAACGTACCCAAGATGCAACATATATGTAAAATTAAACGAGAAAATATCCGTGCAAATATAGTTTTATTACGTTTTATGCTCGTGTTAACCTTAGAAATTACTAAAGTAACCATTGAATTAAATTTTGTGTAACTGTGGATCACATTTTGGTTCAGTGCTGGCAATATTGACAATTAGGCTCCTCGAGACCTCGCTAGGGCGACGCACATACATTCTAACCTGCCTCGCGCAGTTGCGGGCGGCATGTTCACACGCCGCAGATTTGTCAATGACGCCTCGCGGTAGTTACGAGCTATTGACTAATGACGCTTTGTTACGTAATTGATATTGACCTGCCTTTGTGCTTTGTAAGCGTAGCCTTTTGACCCGGCTCTAGAGTCTAATACTTACCTAGTTTTTCAATAGAAAGATATAAGGCGGCCTCGGTGGCGCAGCGGTTTGGCACGCTGACTGTAAAACCGAACGTCTCGGGTTCGATCCCCGGCCTGGTCAAACTAGGAAACGAACTTTCTAGTTTATCTCGGGTCTTGGATGTTATCTATGTATTTATTGTATTAAATCTGTCGTCGAGTTGACACCTATAACACAAGTCATTTAGTTGTACTTAGTATAGGGTTAACGAGATCTGTGTAATTATGTCCATGAATATTTATTATTTTACTATCATAAGCACGAAAATGGTTGTTACTTGCTTCAATTTGGTAGTCAACAAAGCAATAGCAGTACTATGTTATTCCTGCGGTATAACCTGCGAAAATTAAATAGGCGTCTCTCGCGAAGAAGAGCGAATCGCGCGAGGCGCCGAGTTAAGCAGCACGGGTTATACCATTGCAATGCGATTGGTTACTAGGCTACCGATAGTGTAAATGAAACGACCATTACAAGACTAATATGAGTTTATTGAACAACTATCCGTTTTGGAGACTCGCCCCCCGGTCGCCATTGGCGCAGCCGCGTCGCTATAGTTGGTTTGCTATGGCCAGGATCAAGTGGCTGTCATAGAACTACAATCTGTGTTTTACCTTAAAAATTATTGAAAATGTACTTACATTGCAAAGACGATTAACCCAATCAACAGATTAAGCCACTAAACTGTGAATTGTAGTTTTATAAAACGCGGACTTGCAGCTAGATCTGCCAAATGATTATATGATTATTGTTATGGAACTCAAATACGACTTCAGTAAACATTGCGCATTCATTGCTCAATTAGAGAGCTTAATTGGCTGTTTTGTTAAAAAAATCTTTGAAAACTTGTAATCTGAATGCGAAAACCAAGTTGTGTTCCTAACCGTGCTTTCTACAACACAACGAACTATGAGAGTTGTGCTACACGCAGCTTCTAAGAAAATAAAATAACCGTATCCCCGACTATTTTCGATGTAATTCCAGCTATTTAGCACGTAATCTTAGCATTAACATACATTGGTTCATTGTTGAACAATTGACAACATCAGATTTTGCAAATGCATTCACTTTACATGTGTTCGTGATGTTACGGTCAAATTAGCTACCGATACAAGTACAAAACTTTAACCTTTAACTGAGTGGTTAAATCCGTTTTTAATAAATTGCGAATGACATTTTGTAATGTAAGCCTACTATTTGAAGGCTGATCCGAGGTGAAGTGACAATTGAGGTAACTAATTTTCCACTGATTAATTATTATAATAACAGCGCAATTTCATTAATTTGTGTATAAAGTAAATCCATGTTAATATAGCGTTTAACGGGGCGTAAATATCAATTACGCAGCACATCGAGTCTGTAATTGTCCAATCGATTCGGGCCTTCTCAAAATAAATTAAACTTACAGAAGTTTCAGTAGGCATCAAATAATGATAATAACTTCCACACAATACTGTGGCCTGGGGGGCAAGTCTCTAAAACTTCAATAGTAATACATATTAGTCCGGTAATGGTCGTTTCATTGACACTATCAGCAGTCTAGTAACTAGTAACCCATCGCATTGCAAAAGCAAAACCGGTACTACTTAACTCGGCGCCTCGTGCGAATCGATATCTTCCTTCCCGAGAGATGCCTATTTAATTTGCGCGGGCTATACCCCTGGAATGACATTGGACTGCTATTGCTTTGTAGACTACCAAATTGTGCCAAATAACAACCATTATCGTGCTTTATACCATTCTATTGAAACGCTATGTAAGTATTAGACTCTAGGGCCAGGAGGCCGATTCTCGCCCATGCGAATTAATAGCGTAGACGCAAAATATAGACATTAGTCGCATAAATATAAGATAACATAACTCGACTGAGTCATTAGACACTTATTTTCTGATTCAAATTCAATCTAACATGGCGTTCCGAATACAGATTTAGGCTGCCGCTCGACTTTTTACATAGAATTCGAAGTAAGAAGTCTTTAAGAGTCTTATACGACTTATTTGCTAATGAAGTGAGAATTGGCTCCCTGGTCTCAAACAAGGGTAGTACGTGCTTTGGTAGCCAGTTAAGGACAACACAGACATTGAAATACAGCCAGACTGAGGCCTCTTGTACAAAGCCACTACGTCTGCCTATGGCTGGAATCCCACGACCTATGTTTGGCCATATATTTATATTTTCTGATGTATACACCCGTCATACTAGTCATACCCATAACGACTGTCATATAATGGGTTCGTTAAGCCATGTCAGAGGCCTTATGAGCGGCTTGATAACTTCTGACAGTAAGGCCCGCCACTGTCTTACAATCCTCCACCAACCCGGACTTGGCCCCCGTAGTGGAGGATGGCCTAACCTTCCTGCGATGCGGGAAGAGACTCGTGCCCAAGCAGTGGGGACAAACAAGGGTTGATAACGATGTATACACCCATGTGTAGTGCTTGCGTGTACGTTTTAGTGTTATCTAGTGTTTCATAAAGCATAAAACTGAAACTCTCAAGCTAAATTTTTATTTATTCACTATAAATACCAAGTGAACATCAAAACTGTTAGTTTCAACAACAGTTTGTTTCACAATTAATAGATTATGTGGAGTAGAAGCTAACAAAGAAACTGCACATTTATTCTTTTCATTACATGTTTTCGCTAGGCGAAGTTAGGCGAAACGCACGTGGCCTAACGGAGCCGAGTGATTGGAATCAATAATTTGAGTTAAGCAACAACAGCGCGGTCAGGTGCAGGATGGGTGTCCGTCCCGCGACTACCGTTAGTGGCATTTTTCCGAGCGCTTCCGTGCTTTGCAAGGCACGCTTATGCTGTTGTTGCCGGCTGTCATGTAAAGGCAGTCGTTAAGACATGTCAGAAAACTGATAAGCGGCTTGATAACTTCTGACAGTAAGGCCCGCCACTGTCTTACAATCCTCCACCAACCTGGACTTGGGCCCCGTGGTGGAGTATTGCCTAACCTTTCTGCGATACAGGAAGAGACCCGTGCCCCAGCAATAGGGACATACAAGGGTTTATATCGATTACAGGTTTTAACTTAATTAACAGATACTTATGTGCTATCGACTCTACTTAGTAGGCAGTATCCTAAAGTTCTCTTTTTATTTTTAAATAGTATTTCGAAGCTTTCTCGCTGCTAGTCGTCTTTTTGTCCTATTACATCATGTACTGCTTCTGTTGACTCTATTTTCGCGTATATTGCTAATTTATTTTTATTATGTGGCCAAATTGAGGGGAACGGCCACGGGTAATGGCCGGCAGTTTGCCGGGGATTCGTCTGTTTGTTAATTTTGCTAGCCCAACACCCTATAGGTAATGGCTTTTAGCCATTTCAGTTCACCGATATTACACGTTAGATAGTTTGTTAAGTCTTTTGGATATTTCTGTACTAAATAAATGTGTATGAAATGTTTTATTTACACAGAATAGACGACGTCCTAAGTCAGGGGCTCAAGACTCTTGTGATCATTGTTGGAATAATTTTCAACGTTTACGTTTTCAACATTGAATTTGCCGTCGAATCTTTTGCACGTTAATAGCATTTGACAAAGAGAATGTCTTTTTAGCTAGAGGTATAGCAATAGAAGATTATTATTGTTTTGAAATCTCTCCGAAAGTCTAAGCAGATAGATAGAGAACACTATTGTACATAGAAAAAATAAATTACACAGATATTTCTTTACCTAAGTGTACAAACGGCGAAGGCCCACGACGGTCTGAGAACCTGCTTACGATGGTGGGAGTCGCAGGATGCGGGCTGAGACCGGGAGCTTGGAAAACCACGAGGAAGGCCTATCTGGCTATCATCATCATCGTCAGGCTATACTAGTCCACTGCTGGACATAGCCCTCCCCTAATGAGCGCCATAGCGCCCTGTCTTCAGCTTGCCGCATCCAGCATCCGCCTGCAGTTTTTCGCAGATCGTCATCCCACCTAGTCGGAGGGCGTCCCACACTACGTTTGCCGAGTCGCGGTCTCCACTCAAGGACACGTTTGCTCCAACGGTTGTCGGTTCTTCGCGAGATATGGCCAGTCCACTGCCACTTCAGCTTGCTGATTCTCTGAGCTATGTCGATAACTTTGGTTCTCTGTCGGATGCATTCGTTACGAATCCTATCCTTCAGAGAAACTCCGAGCATAGCTCTCTCCATAGCTCGCTGAGCGACTTTAAACTGGTGGACCAGCCCTTTCGTGAGTGTCCATGTCTCGGCTCCGTAGGTCATGACAGGTAAGACGCACTGATTAAAAACTTTCGTTTTCAAGCATTGCGGTATGGATGACGAGAAGACTCGGCGTAGTTTACCGAACGCTGCCCAACCCAGCTGGATCCTCCTCTTAGCCTCCCTCTCGAAATTGTTTTTACCTAACTGCAAAATCTGCCCGAGGTAAATGTATTCGGAAACGATTTCGAGAAGGTGACCATGTACGACGACCGGTCTCGGATCAATGTGGCCGTTGATCATGATCTTGGTTTTATCCAAATTCATGCCAAGACCGATACGTCGCGAGGCTGAAGCTAGGTCGGTCAGCATCCGGTTCAGCTCCTCTAGCGACTCCGCCATTAAGACTATGTCATCTGCGAATCGCAGGTGTGAGATGTAGTCGCCGTTTATGTTAATGCCCTTTCCTTTCCAGTCCAGCGTCTTAAACATATCTTCCAACACGCTTGTGAACAGTTTCGGGGATATAACATCCCCCTGTCTTACTCCTCTGCGCAGTTGGATAGGTTTAGACTGCTGGCCCTGTACTTGAACACTCATGGTGGCGGCTTCGTACAGACATCTCAACACCTCGATATAACGATAGTCTACTTGGCATCGCTGTAAGGATTCCAGAACAGCCCAGGTTTCGACAGAATCAAAGGCCTTCTCATAGTCCACAAAGGCCAGACACAGGGGCTGATTATACTCTTCGCACTTCTGTATAATTTGCCTCACTGTGTGAATGTGGTCTATGGTGCCATATCCTCCGCGAAACCCGGCCTGTTCCGGCGGCTGGAACTCGTCGAGTCTCCTGGCGAGACGATTCGTGATCACTCGTGAAAACAGCTTATAGACATGGCTCAGGAGCGAGATGGGTCTATAATTCTTAAGAAGAGTTTTGTCACCCTTCTTAAAAAAGAGCACCACCAAACTCCTGTTCCACGCCTTTGGAGTTCTCCCACTGTGAAGGACGGCGTTGAAGAGCTTAGATCCTGAATAACAGGGGCTCCTCCAGCTTTCAAAAGCTCTGATGTTATTCCATCCTCACCGGGGGCTTTTCCATTTTTAAGCTGTCTCAGAGCTAACACGATCTCGTCTTGACTGACGTCAGGCAGTTCGTCGGTGTAGTGGCGTGTCAGGGTGGCTCTGGAATCGAGTTCGTCTCGTTGGGAACGAGGGGCATGTGCAGCGTATAATCGGCCATAGAAGTCCTCTATCTCGGCGGAGATCTCCGGCTTCGACAATACGGTACTCCCGTCGTGCGTTCTTAGCTTCATCAGGTGGCTCCTGCCAAGCTGCTGAGTGAATACTTTGGACCCTCGGTTTTGCTCTATCGCCTCTTCAATGAGGCGTGTGTTGGAGCTCCGAAGGTCGCGCCGTACCATTTTCGCAATTTGCCTGTTCAGGTTTGACCGCTCAGACGAAGTCGCTTGGGTGGTTTCCCGTCTTTTTGTCAGCAACCCGAGAGTCTCAGCCGAGAGTTTGGACTTCTTAACAGTCCACTGCGTTTTGCAGAACTTGATGCCCTCGTCCCTCAGAGTTTCGACCAGATTCTGTAGGGTCTCGTCAGCGTCGTCGGTGGGCTCTAAGGCAACAAGTCTGTCCCCGAGTAGCTGCTGGAACTTCTCGGTGCCCGCCATGATTTGGATTGGGTTAGGTCGGAGCGTGGACTTCATCAGACAGGTTCTTTCAAGCTTCAAGTTGATATTCAGAGAGCCTCGGAGAAGTCGGTGATCGGATCCGGTATTAAACCTGTTGATCACAGAGACATCTCTGAATATGTGCTTGCTATCCGTCATAATGAAGTCGATCTCATTTTTAGTCACAGTGTCGGGGCTTTGCCATGTCCACTTCCTTTGAGGCTGTTTCTTGAAGAAAGAGTTCATCAAGAATAACTCCTCTTTCTCAAGGAAGTTGACGAGCATTTGCCCCCTGTGATTCCTCACTCCATAGCCATGCGGCCCTATTCGGGACTCGTTATCTGGCTATCACCTGTGGCTTATGTAAAACCGAAAGTCTCGAGTACGATCCCCGGCCGGGTCAAACTAGGAATCGAACTTTTCTAGTTTGTCTCGGGTCTTGGATGTTGTCTATGTATTTATAGTATTTTAAATATATCGTCGAGTTAGCACCTGCAACACAAGTCAAACGAGATTTGTATATTCTTCTTCTTCAGGCTATATTATGTAGTACACTCCTGGACATAGCCCTCCCCTAATGAGCGCCATAGCGCCCTGTCTTCAGCTTGCCGCATCCAGCATCTGCCTGCAGTTTTTCGTAGATCGTCATCCCACCTAGTCGGAGGGCGTCCTATACTACGTTTGCCGAGTCACCGTATTCACTCAAGAACACGCTTACTCCAACGGTTGTCGGTTCTTCACGAGATTTTGCCAGCTCACTGCCACTTCAGCTCGCTAATTCTCTGAGCTTCGTCGATAACTTTGGTTCTCTGTCTTTGTGTATGTGCATGAATATTTATTATTATTATTTTTATTATTATGTCCTACTTCTTCTTCTTCTTTGTCGTTCACTTATGACTGAGGATCGCAATCAGGGGTCGCATTTTTCCATAGCGAACAGTTTTTCCGCCATGTAGACCGCTTGGTACTTTCTGCCACCGGCTGCCGCTTGGTCCTACAGAAGGCGTCGAATGGCTGATCTTGATCCAATTTTTTCAAATTACCCTTTTATTACAGTGCACCTTTTTTGCAAGAATCTTTATTTGCGTCCTGATTTAAGTAACCACTTTTCTTCTAGTTTTATAGCTTCGAAGGATAAATTCAAAATTATTTTTTACTTGGGCCACTTGTAATTTCAAAGGTGCCTATTTACGTCTACCCCTATTCTAATAGTCGACCAAAAACCTTCAGTCGTAGACAATATTTTTACGTCCAAGAAAATTGCGTCGTAAATCATTAATCACCCCCACAATGCATGTCAACCGTAGACACATACAGGGAAGGGGCGTCCCAAGCCAGCGCGTTTCACACTAAACCACACGATGCCGATACGACAACGAAGTAAAATTCCGTGCTATATCATAAAACACGTACAAGGAATCCGGACTTCGTTTTTGTTGGAATCCAAAAAAAATCATAGCTGCTGTACCTATTCAAGATTAACTTTTTAACTACAATTAACTTTTACTTTTTCGTAGTAATACAAAAAATCATCAAAAAATGTGCTCAAGATAACTATTACACTTTTATATCTTGAACTTTGTGTTGATTTTGTCGAAAGGTGATAGACTTTAATTCAGATTTTCATATTTTGTAAATGTCGATGTGATTCAGATTTTGTAAATGTCGATGTGATATAGTGTAGACGCCTATCTTTTCGAGTGTAATTTTAATCAGTCTGGGGCTTTTATGGAAACTGCAAAGTGTCGGTACCGATGTCGTCGTTTTTGCATCGCTTAGTGCAAAAAGGCCTTAACTTCGGTTCTAGGGAAATTGATGCAAAGGCTTTCCTTTTTTATTCTTTGATAGAACTAACTTCCAACTGAGATGGATGAAAAAAGGCAATGGAAAAAGTCCGCTTTTAACTTTTCATAAAGTCAATGCTATGATATTAAATTATAGGAAAAAATCCGTAGATTTTGATGGAGGAAAACCAAGAGGAATACTTATTTGTCTGTATCGCAATTCTGCAGCTAGTCTCTACTTTTGATCTCTTATCCCGGATTATAGTCCACTGCCAATTTGCCGCTCCATTTTTCATTTTATACTATTATTAGTTTATCAAAGCCCACAGCACAAAACATTATAAAACAGGTAAAATTAATGTAGGTCAAACATAGGTTATTTATTACGGACTAATATTTTTTTATGCAATCTTGTTTACTAAGCACCGTTTTAGAAACTCCTCAAACAGGCAACAGAGTTACCTGGCGGTAGCTGTTTAATAACAAGATATTAAAAGGCAAAATGATTCATGCAAAAATTTTGGCGCGCATGTAAGTATGTGTATATTTATGTGTATGTTTTAAAGAAGAAAACGTTTTTATTAATACTGTGCACTTCACTTTGGTTTTCTACAAAATAGACGTGTATTTTAGGCACTTGAAGGATTTGTAGTAACTGATGAAACGAGCACTGCAATGTTAGTTCGGTGGATATATTTTCAGTGCGGGGCATAGGCTTTCTCGTTAGCCAGACATTTATCGAGCACTAAATAATGAACTTCCCGATTGGGCCATTAGTAATTCTTTTGTCAAACGCGTGCAGTGTGAGTCAAGCAGGTGAAGGCCGATATTTCCGTTTACATGCCGTTCCTTGCGCTTTTCCATCGACTGAAGTCAAAGTTAGAACAACAGCAAAGTTTCTTGATTGTCTTTTATTTATAACGACGAGAGAATGCTTGCGGAAATTGTACTGACTGACATTTCGGTTGCGATAGCTTGTCGGCAATTCAGTCTAAGGAAACACCTATCTTGGTATATTGCAAAGACATTAAGTATTACATCCATTCTTCTAGACAGTAACTAGATAACATAACATTTATATACAGACATTGCTTCTGGCCCCACACTAATGTACCTTGAGTCGTGGGAACCAGAAACGTAAATAGCTACATAACAGTAAATAATCTGGCTGAAACAAGTCTTAATTGGCCATCCAATGAAACTCCGCTAGAAAAAACTGATCTACATTGTCCATACACGTTCTTTGGACTCGGCTACCTGTGTCGTACGTTAAAGATGCCTGTATTTGAATAGCGTGTTCACATGGATGCGTTTTTAACTACACTACATTCTCGTGCAGTTGAAGTGAACGTAAACCAAGCATTACAAGCACGTGTACTCCTGACAATACAAACGGTTCCTTCCGCCCTTTTGAACAAACAGAAATCTATTCAAGCTAAAACGGAATACAATTTAATGATACTCATTTATTTCGAGGCTATTTAGTTTATCTTTTTGTCAGATAGCCGCTAAAAAGTTATAACAGAATAAGAAATCAAAAGAGAGATTGAAAGCTGCATATCTAATTTACAAAAAAGGTACTTGATGACCACCATTGTGTTCATTGTCGAAATATTCCTGTTTTGAAAAAACTTTATTGGACAACAAAACCAAGTCAACAAAAAAACAGCATTATGCTAATGTAATAATTGAATGCATAATTAATTATTAGTATTAATTAAGTTAGATATGAATTCTTGGTCTTATAGTTTACAGCACATCAATCTTTACATTTATCTACTCTATTCGGATACGCTACTTAATTGTCAAAGTTGGTGTGCCTTCAACTAAACCTCGTTATTTTGTGTTTTGTATGCTCATATAATACGTATAAGTATAGGATTCAGTAAATGTGCTATTATGTATCCTAAAAAATCTTATTATAAAATACAAACTATTTATATATTAACTGGTCTAATCTCGATATAACTATGTATGAGCATCGCGAGATACTAAGAAGCACAAAAATATTAACTTATTAAATATATACCTTAAAAATTTAAACTCGTCTGTACTAGAGATTGCACAATTACACCATAGTCAAAAAATCCACGTAATGGCACTGAATCTATTCTTCCGTTCAAATTATTCTTTCGTCTTTGGTTGGAGTATTCAATGCAGTTGGGAATTTTTGAATTGATTGAGTGCCTTCGATTAATTGTGGAGTAAGGATCGGAATAGCTTCGAACTTAGTCCGGATTGCCGGCAAATAGAATGGTGCAGCTGCCTTGTTTATCTATGTGGTCTTTGTATTGGAGATGGGATGATCCTGATTTGTTTTGAAGCTATAATACAGTGGGCCGCAACTACAGTGGGTTGGTCACATATGCCGAAGAACCGATGGTCGATGGGGTTCAAATGTCCTCGAGGGAAGACCACAAACTGGCAAACGCAGCGTAGGACCAGATCTTCTTTCCACCGGCTTGCTGGAAAGAAGATCTGAGGCAAGTTGCTGTCAATGGCTGGTCATTGTTCATGTTATTTGGCTATTAACCAATGGAGATATTGTAACTAATCACAGAACTATACGTGTGTCTTCTATAGCTATTAAAGTTAAGTAAGTGAAGTTCTTAGTAGAATGTTTTTATTCTGATAGAGTAAAAGAAAATGCAACTTATATAGGTATATGTTCCACAAACCCTCTCTCAGAGAAAAAGTATGACTATCACCACGCGCGCTCATTGCCGCTCGTTGGGAATTGCTTCCTTACAGAAGCGAACACCTCAGCTACTTGAGCTTTCTTACAGAAAATACGGTACGTACATGTCCAATGTTTAATACAATGTTCAAGATTAATTTGAAATATTTAAAAATGAAAATGGGAAGAAAAACTTGAAGTATAGTAACGATGTCATACCGTGCTATTTATAAGACTACCGAAGGTAGTTCCACAGGTGAGCATCCATTAATATTGGTCTTAGAATCGCTCATGCTTATAGTCTCAAATTCATAGCATAAACTTCAGTAAGTGCTACATAAGCAACCAGCCAAATAAGTATTTGAACAGTAATAATAAAATCGGCACAAAATAATTTGAACAACCCACAATTAATTTCGTCATCAAAATAAATAAATGAGTGGTAATATGCGACCAACAAATAAACCACAGATGGTCACCAAATAAATTAAATTTGTTCAGTGTCATATCAGCAAAATAAATTTAAATTGTGGTTTGATCAGCTGATGTGGTCAATGTATGTGACAGAGTGTGTGCTCCACGTAAAATCAAAGTAAAAGCGCAATGGTTACTCTCTCGCTATCTCTGAGTTTACCAGAGGATAATAACAGAGAATGCACGTCATAAAAAAATACAGATTTAAAGTTGAAACTGAACAAACAGTGGCGTTCCTATTCATGACCTTATGGTGCCAAATGTGTTTTCGTAACCTAACACGAGAGACGTCGCCGTCTCACACTGTTTGTGAAGGAACACGATACAGCACATTAGACGATCTTGTTTTGGCTCCATTATCTCACTGCGCTTTGATCCTCGGAGTAGCTGGCTCCGTAGAATAAACGAAACAGAAAGTTTAGTATTATATTATTTTTTTATTGCACTAACCCGTGCTAAGGTCAAATTTAAAACCCTTTTTAGAGGCTAAAAATTCCACCCATGCCGGGACTCAGACCCGCGACCTCTGGCTAACCGTGCCAGCACTCTCCCAACTGAGCTAATGGGCGACTTACCGGCATCAGTGTAATTTCGAACCTCTTTACAATAATCTCTTTATTACGTAGAATTACGTATATAGTAAGTTTTGTGTAAGCACTACTGCCAACCCCATCCTATAGAAAAACTACAAACGGGCTTAAAAAACTGTAGAGGACATTTAAAATCGGTAAATCTATTTCTCTTGTTTTGTACTATTTCATGTTAGTAATAAATAAAACACAAATGGTGAAGTTATCATAAATATCGTCCCCGTAGAGCGGAAACTCACCAAGTCGACTTAGGGAGAAAATGAGCGTTTAGAAGCATTAGGATCGCATTTTTTTTCTCTACATTTCTGTCTAACCAGTTTTTTTATAGGAGCCATAGTTCCAAAATTAAAAACTTCAAAAATTAACTAATTACAATGTTTTACAGCCACATTGAAAGGAACAATTAATTAAATGTATTTAATTATTTTATGCCTACCCAAAGTACAGTCTCGTCGTCACCTAAGCCATTTTAGTTAGTTTTGGCATAGACCAAAAATACCTTTTTGGTCTATGGTTTTAGCTAAAACTTATGACATCATATTTAGAGAGAGTTCAAAGAGCTGATATAAATAAATAGAACTAAATCTTCAGGGTCAGAGGTGGACACAGAGATCGATATTGGGGCCGTCCCTCTTCCTCGTATATGTAAAAGATTTGCCGTTCATGGTTCAAAATGTGTCAGAGTTAGTGTTATTTGCAGTTGACACATTACTTATTTTTAAAATTAAGAGACAAGAGAATGACTTCGATAATACAAATAATGCTCTCTCTCGGGTGCTAAATAATGCTCTTTTGGATGCTAATCTAATAAATTACTGTTAAATTCAAAAAAGATAAAATGTATAAAGTTCACTCTTCCAAATGTCAAAACGGTTGATAGCAATGTTATACAAATTAGAGCTTGTAAATGAAACTGTATTTCTAGATATCACAATGGATCAAAGCTTCAATGTGGTCCTCATATAGAAAAAAATGCAAATAGGCTTAGTTCAGCAGCATAAGCAGTTAAAAGATATAAGGAACTTAATGACGTCGCAACTGCAAGGCTTGTTAACTTCTTATTTTAACTTATTTTAGTAACTTCCATAGTGTTATGTCCTATGGCATACTTCTGTGGCGACAGGCAGCAGACATTGAGACCATCTTTGTCTTGCAATCAGAGCGATCAGATTTATTTACAAGCTAGGCAGTAGAGATTCGTTAAGAGATTTCTTTAAAGAAACTAACATCCTGACAGTTGCCAGTCAGTATATCTATGAAAACAATAAGTACGTCAGGAAAAATATCAGTAACTTTAAAACTTTGGGTAGCCAACACAATGTAAATACTAGAAATAAACGTAAACTATTGTTTCCTCTATTTAGGCTGGTAAAGGTTAATACATCCTTCATGGGGCATTGTATACGCTTCTATAATAAAATCCCTGAAGATATACCTGAAACCCATGAAGAAGCTATTGTTCATTTAGCTATTGTTCTTTTTGTGGTCATTTATGACACTTTTTGTTCTTTTTCCTTTTTGAATAAAGTTTTGAAAGTTGTTGTAGTGTTTTCTTCTTTGGTTCGCAAAAAAACAAATTTAGTTAGTTATGTCTGAGACTGTTATGCATTTCCAGAGACTAGTTGTAAATTCACTAAAACGAGTTATTTCTGCTTATAATAGTCAAATCTGGGTAGAAATTAACTAACTTTAGGTAGAAAATCACTAACTCGGGATTAAGATCAAAATATTAAAGGGAAAAACTGTTTATCCATCATAACTTTTAAATTGATGTAAATTTATACCTATAAGTCAAATCAAACAATACTCTGTTGTAGTAATAATGCATTAAGACAATAACATTCAAAATATCTCCTGTATAACAGACGCTAGATTTTTTTTTCGTTTTCAAAACTTTGAACGTCGATTTCTCGAAACGGTGTTTTTCGAGTTGGTGAGTTTCCGCCCTACGGGGACGATATACATAATACGTATGAACATGTAATGATCAAACATCTAATTAAATTGTCTTTGTTAGAACGAAATAGTTACTTACCAATAACTTTTTATTGAAAGCAAAAGCTCTCGTGAAAATGGTTTAGGTTTGTACGGACTAATCAGCAAATAATTTAATGGTGTTTTAAATCTAGCATCTAATTAGATTTAATTAGATGGTGTTTTAAATCTAGCATCTAAAGTTTCTAGAGAGTTTGAGTATGTTCACCGTAGTCCTCACCGCGAGTTGGCAATTTGTTTAGTTTCAGTGTTTCAGGTCCAAATTACACTTGGCTATACGTAAAATTCTAAATGACATCCGTTGATGGTTTTACAGGACATATCAATCGGACATGGGATTAAGGAACCCAAAGTCAGGTTAAAATCCCGGCATGTATCAAGTGGATTAAGGTACATTATATATACTATTTATTTGTAACACCAATACCACTAATTGTGAAGGAAATATAATGAGGAAACCTAAGTTTCTTTAGTGTGTGTGACCACGGGTATTTAGTAAAAGGATCTATTCTGAGGAGGTATGTGAATACGCGCTTGATTTCGCAGCGGGCAGGGCACGTCCGGTGATTAAGCTTTATTATTTTATTAGCTACTTATTATATGTTTATACCTAGATAAACGCAGACGGCGTTATAAGCAGAATCCCCTCCTTCATCATAAGTAACTCAAATCAAAAATCATTTATTCTTCAACTAGCTGACCCCGCGAACTTCATACCACCTAACAGCTGATTCTTAATTTTTTTTTGGTTTTCTCTCCGTAAGAACCATCCTCGTACTCCAAGGATGGAAAAAACTTTGGACATGGATTGAAAGGAATTCACTTCACATTCGTGGGACGTAGTAATTTCGCTGTGAGCCAAATAAATTGTGTGCTTCGAAAATATTGTCACGGGGTGAGTCCTAAACACTAAGAAACTGCCTATCATACAGTGGAAGGCAAACTATGTGCCTATTCTATTTTGCTAAAAATTAAAAATTATATACCAATGCATTTAGTCTCATCTTCCTCTTTACAGCCTATGAGGCACGCCCCTTATCTAATATGTTGGAAGCGCCTTGCGGAGGGTTAGTCTAACACCCGCCTGCCCACTGAAAACTCGGGATTCTCGAGCTGAAGGCCATTGTCAATAATTGCATATCGCTCCCCCACGCAAATCAAGAGGTGTCTCTCGGTATAATCCAGCGCAGTGATACACTACACGGTTACCATCCTCTTGAGGCTCAAACTGTAATCCAAGTAGCGTCATCATCTCAGGTGCCTCATGGACACTGTTTCTGGATGCGGTGCATCAATTACGTTTAGATATTACTTGTATTTGTAATCACCTAATAAGCGTAGTAAGTAGGTGTCATTTTGTGTGCCTCATGCAAGGGGTGTCTTGTGATAGGCAATTATGTGTGTTTGTTATCTTAGTTAAGTTATTAATAGAAGCATTTGTTTCTGTCTTTTAGCATGTATGTGAATTGTGTGCCTCATGCGATACTAATTTTAGTTTTAGTTATTACTCTGTTTCCCACGCGCTAATATGTCATACGTAGTGGTCTGGTGTGAACCAAGTTGTTGCCTTTTAATTACTTCTTATCGACCCCGCCTCCGTCATCACATCACATTCGTAGTCAAAAATAAGAATTAGCGAAATCGGTTCAGCTGCTCTCGAGATTTGCGCTTACCGACAAATTCAACAATTCATTTTTATATTACAGAAGATACACCACGCAACTAGTTTTATGCGCTTATCGATATGTACGAGTATGTCTCCACTACTGGGGCACAGGTCTTTCGCATGAAAGTTAGGCTCTAGTTATACTCCACGGCGGGGGCCAATTCCGGGTTGGTGGAGTATTGTAAGACCGTGGCGGGTCTTTTAATACTCCACCTTACGGGGGGCTTGAAGTTATCAAGCCCCCCATAAGGCCTCTGACGTGGCATAACGACTGCCATTACATCACAACCGGCAGCAACGGCTTAACGTGCCTTACGAAGCATGGAAGCGCTCGGAAAAAATGCACTTATCGCAGAACTGTACTTCTTCAATGTTTTTATTTTGTGCAGACTCTGTAAACATGGGATTCTTGATGTAGGTCGGACTGGGTGCCTGTATAAGGAGTTATTCCAAAAATATCTCAGCGGTTTTGATACGTCCGCTCCTGCTGCGAGAACGTTTTCTTTAGGCATGCTGACGGCATTGTTTGTTAGTTTGATATTCTAACTTCTAGTTTGTGCTGCCTTGCTAATTATTGGTCGATTTGGGTAGGTCAACGACATTGTTAGTGATCGATAGCGGGGCAGCTGGCGAGACGGGAATGGCCTATTTTGAGGGAAAGTTTCAAATAGTTCACCACGTTTATTAAGACAAACTAATTGTGTAACAGATATAGGATGTGTAAAATGATAAATCTGTGTCTTAATTATAAAGTTGTATTGATAATTCACTTGTTTCAGTATAACGTGTCAATTGAGTAGACCACTGAACCGAATAAAAATTAGTTTTCAAACAACGTAATTTTGTTTGTCACATTTTGCGATGATGATAGTTTATACAAAATATAAGTGTACAAACTATCATCATCGCAATTTGTCGCTAGAAATAACGACTTTTGCGAGAGCCTTAGCGACAAGAAAAAAGTTTTGACGACAGAAATAATTTAGCGACTTAGCTGACGACTTTTTAACCTGACGATTTCGTTAAGTACAAGATAACTAATTATCCCCAACACCACTTTTTACTTACTCAAACGTCTACTTCAACTGAACCATATGAGAATGGGGACGAAGAAGTGTTTAATTTATCTAGTGATGGCGAAGAATAATTTTTAATTAGATTAAATATTGTATTTCTTAAGTACTACATTCTTTACACTATTTTTATTTTTAATGCACTAACCCGTGCTAAGGAACAAATTTAAAAACCTATTTAGAGGCTAAAAATTTCACCCATGCCGGGATTCGAACCCGCAACCTCTGGCTATCCGTACCAGCGCTCTTACCAATTGAGCCAATGGGCGACTCACGGCATCAGTGAAATTTCGAACCTCTTTACAATATTCTCTGTATTACGTACAGGCAGCGACATCTGACTTAAGCAAATTGCATTACTTACAGCCCCGACTACCTACTTTGCAGTTAGGTTTAACATCGGAACGATATCCCTGTACCCACATGATTACACTATTTTTATTTTTAATGCACTAACCCGTGCTAAGGAACAAATTTAAAAACCTATTTAGAGGCTAAAAATTTCACCCATGCCGGGATTCGAACCCGCAACCTCTGGCTATCCGTACCAGCGCTCTTACCAATTGAGCCAATGGGCGACTCACGGCATCAGTGAAATTTCGAACCTCTTTACAATATTCTCTGTATTACGTACAGGCAGCGACATCTGACTTAAGCAAATTGCATTACTTACAGCCCCGACTACCTACTTTGCAGTTAGGTTTAACATCGGAACGATATCACTGTACCCACATGATTACACTATTTTTATTTTTAATGCACTAACTCGTGCTAAGGAACAAATTTAAAAACCTATTTAGAGGCTAAAAATTTCACCCATGCCGGGATTCGAACCCGCAACCTCTGGCTATCCGTACCAGCGCTCTCACCAATTGAGCCAATGAGCCAAATTTCACTGATGCCGTGAGTCGCCCATTGGCTCAATTGGTAAGAGCGCTGGTACGGATAGCCAGAGGTTGCGGGTTCGAATCCCGGCATGGGTGAAATTTTTAGCCTCTAAATAGGTTTTTAAATTAGTACATTCTTATTCGATACGTGCTTCCCCCCCCCCGCTCTTTATTTTTGGCTGCTAATGATCTCCGGGGCCTATTTCATAAAACTACAATTCATGGTTTACTATAACAAGTCGACATACATTGCAAAGTTGATTACACTACAGATTAACAAGTAGACTATGCTACGCAATGTGCGTCGAATTGTTACAATAAACTACGAATTGCATTTTTCTTAAACTCGGCCCACAAGGAAATCCGGGAGCCGACTTTGGTTCAATCAGTTTTAGCGACTTATGATAAGAAATCTAGCGAGACGAATTTACTGGAGTTGGCAACACTGCTTATATTTTAAGGTTATTGTCACAGCCTATAAGGTAAGCTCGTTGAAATGGCGGAATGGTCACATCTGCATTAAAACCGATAGCCGACGAGGTAAAAAAGCTGGACCGACGGTCAGTGCCAGACGGCTGAACGTGGATGAGTGTGGACAGAAAGAAGTGGCGTGCCTGAGGCAGTATATATCCAGCTGTAGACGAATGAAGAAGAAAAAGAAGAAGAAGACGAATATGCTCTGACTCTGTTGATTATCTGAAATACTGTCGTGCTTAATGTTATTTAAAACTTATCGCAACCGATGGGTGCCACACGATGGACATCAAAATCGAGGCTAGCGTAAGAGACGGTGGAAAGATGATCTCAACCAACATCTGCCGGAGTGGTCTGAGGTGGCCCAGGACAGGAAACTCTGCACTGAATTGGAGAAGGTCTTTGCACAGCAGCAGTGGAACACAAACACAAAGGCTACGTAAGAAAAAATCGAGTCACTGGAATCGCAATAAAAACATCACATTGCCCACCTACAAGTATTGAACTCTATTCAAATGCCTAATACTTAACACGTATGCTCAATTTCTCAAAGTTGACTATTGTTTGCTCCAAGAATCTCACAAATCCATTCCCTAGCATTGTGAATAGTCCCACTGACCTTAGTGGGGTACTCTCGATAATTTAGTGAGCATTTTCCCCGAGCCATCACTGTTATTGTAACCTCTACCAAGACCTCTGCGTAATTCAATTCATCCCGGCGAGCTTTTATGAGCCGTTTATTTTGTAAGCCACATCACAGGGCATCTTCTTTATGGCGGGCTATTTAGAATATGACACGTTGGCCGAAATTTATGAGACGGCTTGGCTACCACACACGGTTTCGAGATTTCGTTTTTGTCAGATGTAGAGAACCGCTGATCAAACTTTACGTACTAGTGGTAAAGTCGTAATGTATCTGAGGAGCGTGTTTAAGAAAACAAAAAGTTCGTTTTCGTAGTTAATTATTTAATTCAATCATTATCTAGATCAAAATGTATTTGCATTCTAAGGCTGAACTAGGTCAATGTGGTTTGTTTTACTATCCAAATCGCGATAAAAACCTAAATAATATTAATTATTGCATGCCAGTGATATCCAAATAGTCGGGTTTAAAGGGCGCTGATGGTTCGTGAAGGTGTTACAAATGGAATTTCCTATTATGGTGTAATAACGATTAATTATTATCAAATAACTTTTTCAAACAGGCAAAATTAGAAAAGTAAACATTCTAAAATAAAGTGTGTATAGCACTACATAACACCAAGGCTGAAACCCACATCGTAAAAGTTAATAAATCCAATACCTACGTCGTCAGTTGTTTGATTACGCCTAAAGGGGGACATTAAAAGCCTACATTAGACTGACAAACAATAATTACGGAATCTCATATTCATTAACAAACACTACGCTACTGCGAGAGTGAGCAAAACGTACAGAAGAAACACGTTACATACAGGCTCTACAGATGAGTTTTTGGATAAAAAAATAAGCCGGTTGGTGCACCAAATATTGATAGTCTTCGCCAATTGAATCAAATTAAATCAATGAGTTGGCAAATTAATGTTCGTCCACAGGTAGAATAATGAGCCTCCGTCGAGGCTCGTCAAAAAGACATGCTGACCATGGCAGGGTGTTGCCCGTTGACTATGGGCGGGTAGCTTGGAGCAATATACTTTAGTAGGCACAGTCGCGTGTATTAATATGTAAACACCTTAGAACCTTGTCACATTGACCTCTTCTAGCCTGCTGTACAAGAAATTGACTATTTTGACTTTGATAAGGTAGTGTACATGACATAAACTAGTGTACACGACATAAACTATAACAATACTAAGTTCCACAAACTACCCTAGTTCCAAACTGGGATACACTGGATGCAGTGATACAAATCCTAACTAAAATCAGTTCTAACGAACTAACTAATTAGATTATATATAGATTTTCTTATAAGCTCCCTGCGCCACAAAAGGAGAATACAACAAAATTCAAGAAAGAAGGCGAGTTGTATGTTTTTTTCTTATTCTTTTTCAACAAACACTCTTAAGTAGACACTTTCTAGACAGTTTGCTAGAAAAGAATTCTCCTTACACTAAGTACGCCCCTGTTTAGTCAACAACACATTTTTACATGCGTGCACTTTATTGAGTTACGTTACATGTGACTTTTCTACAAAAAACTTAATATTACGTCAAGCGGCTGTCGACTCCACATTTGCTTTTAGTGATGCCGCATTAAAATAGTTAACAATAAAGGTTTACAGCCTTACTAATATTTTGTTTGAAAAAACAAAAGTAATAATGTTTTGTTTCTTTTCTTCCAACTAAAAATTACATTCAAATGACGTGAACAAAACACTGTGTAACTATACCAGGCTCATACGGTGTTTATTAGTAAGAGCCTAAGAGTATTCCTTCAGAAAATAGTTACGAAGATAAATTTGTTATTAATCTGCTCTGGAGCTCGACTTCTGACCACACCAATTAGTTTGTGAAGCCACCGTAGCCATTAAAATTATACGACAGTTGTTCCAAAATTACAGTTATACAATGAGTAATCTATTAAACGCGCTCTTTCTAATAAGTTTCACGCCCACGTGCTGTCAAGAATATAGGCGAGCTTCTAAAATACAGCTGAATTAGTAGTTTTAAAAATGTTGCACAATTTGAATGTACGTAACTTTCTACGTAAAATTGGAATAAGAATATTTTTATTGACCAAAGGATACAAAATAGATAAGTCAAAGTTAGATAAGACTAATACGTTCAAAAGCACAAAAAGATACAGCATCTGCTACTGAGCTAGGCTTTCTTAATGATTCGCGATACTCAGACCGTTGGAGTAAACATGTTCTTGAGTGGGGACCGCGACTCGGCAAACGTAGTGTAGGACGCCCTCCGACCAGGTGGGATGACGATCTGCGAAAAACTGCTGGCAGATGCTGGATGCGGCAACCTGAAGACAGGGCGCTATGGCGCTCATTAGGGGAGGGCTATGTCCATCTACATACTACTACATAATATACTAAATAATATAGCCTGAAGAAGAAGAAGAAGATACTCATACATAGTTATATAGTCGGTAGGTAGTCACTTTTACCCACAATGATTGACTGTACTCGCAACTTCAGTCTACCCGAGACAACGGCAACTGTAACGCTGCCGAGACGTCGGGAAATAAGGTAATTATGTTTTACCTAATAAATAATCGAGATGTGACCCGTTTATTATATAACTATGAGCTAGGCTTTTTCACTGTATTACAGTACAATGCGCCTCATCCCAAAAGGTATGGTAAGCGTATTTCTTTAGTTGTCATGTTCCAAAGTATTCCAAAGTAGGCACCTACTTTGGAACAATATTACATACTTACCTTTAAAACGTAAACTTTAAACTTTAGAATTTATTTTACTTTTAACATTTATTAATCATGCAAGCATTTAAAAGTGCTGTGGGTAGGGGTTGATAAACCATTGAAGTACCAACTAGTGAGCTGACTTTGTGTTAAGATAAAAGTTTTATCCCACTATCGGGCAGCGGCGTCTTGCTTGTGTTAAGATAAAAGTTTTATCCCACTATCGAGTATCGGCGTCTCTTTTTGCGGGGTGAAATAAAGCAAGATGGCGCTAGCTGATAATGGGATTGAACTTTTGTCGTCACGTTGAATTCCCCTACATGGAGGTCTTAGTCTTATGGACTTTACATAAAATCGTGTTTTAGGTAGGGTTTCCCACTTACCACGATCATGTTAATCTTTTTAGAATTTTGTCAATCAAGAGATTTGCAATTGACAAAATTAGAAAATCGGCTCTATCATTACTTCGGCGTCAAAAACCGATGCTCCAATCAATATCTGATCGTATAGATAGATAGAGAACACTTTATTAAAAATAAAAAAAAGAAATTACACAGATATTTCTTAACCTAAGAGTACAGACGGCGGCCGTATCACTAAAAGTGATCTCTTCCAGACAACTGTTGGATGGACTGGAGCAATACATTGGAGAAGGAAGTAGACGTACAAAAAATCAAATTATGTCAGATATACTCGTATTATATGAATATTGCTCCGAATAACCGCAATAAGTGTAAGTTTTTTTGCTGTACATACTATTGCTGCTGTACTGAGCTCGAAGCTTGATACTAGGAATGCCCTGCAGATATTGATTAAAACGAGCCACAGCGTCTCAGCGTAAATCTCCCTTAGCACCTTTCAACTAGAGTTACTACGATACGCATATCCTCCAAGTCACCTATGCATTTCGGCGTTGTGCCGTAAATCAGCCTAACGAGCTAGGCCCCGCTTGGTGCCCTCTGCAGAGGCTTTATGCCTGCTGTAATATTTTCTCACTTACGGAGAAAATTTCCTGCGTCTTTATTTATGGGCGCGTTTTTGCGGAAGCAGGCTGTCGCGACAGCGCGGCTGTATGAGATACAACCGTGGGCTGAGACGGTGGAGGTAAAGCGAAATGAGTAACTTGAGTAGAGTACGTTTTTATGTAGCCTATGTACGTCCCATTGCAGGGTATAGGCCTTTTCTCACAGAGCATAGGCTTAAATGCCACTCGTGCCCACCACCGAGAGGAGTCAACTATTGTTTTTTGATTATATAAACCACAAAAAGTATTTATGCCACACCTGGCCATAAAGTGGCTTTTTCCGCACGCTGCGTGTACGGAAAAAGCCGCTTTCTGGCCAAGTGTAGACATAAAACGATGTACACAACACGGGAGGTAATAAAGAAAGCTCTCGATCGCATATTTACGTCCCTCGCTTGCAGCTCGGGCCGCAAACTTCTGCGATCTCGGCTTTTCTTTGTATTACCACCCTAGTTGTGTAATGTACTATTAAATTACCTTAAAACTCGAAGTATATACACATGAGAACTGGAATGTTTTAAATGGGGTTTTGCTCTGAGATTTTTTATTTTTTCACTAATTAATAATTATAATATTACATTTACATTTTTTTGACATTACATTTACATACAAGCACATTGCTTTTGGCCCCTCACTAGGATACCTTGTGTCGTGGGAACCAGAAACAACGACGTCACAAACATACATCGTAGGCTTTTTTTTGTCTCCAGCCGGGATTCGAACCCGGAACCTCTTGCATGGTAGGCAGATGCGCAACCGGTACGCCACAGAGATCGTCGCCGTCATAATAACTTCCACACAACACCATCACTTGACCTGGTCCCAAAAAAAGAAATCGAGAAAAGCCCGGCAAAACCGAGCCTACCGGAGACTTTAGATAAGTATACATACAGTAAATATAGACGTTGTAGACGTACTATTGACGTCAGAAACATGAAAACACACTCAGACAGAGGCTATATACGTCAGCCCTCAGTGGGAATTGAACCTACGACCTCTGCTTTGGTAGCAGGCACCTTAACGGCTAGACCTACGAGGCAGTCAATTACAAGATTAATTAAAAACAATAATTGATGTCTACATTTACTGTATGTCTACTTATCTAAAGTCTACGGTAGGCTCGGTTTTGCCGGGCTTTTGTCGAGTGCTCATTTAAAATCAATCGCTGTAGGTACCTCGCAGGGGAGAGCCAGTGAGGCGAGATTTCTGAGAGAATCCTTAATTAAGCCGGAACGAGAGGCTCTTTGCTTAATGGAGGCGTCCAAGGCCTTGCATCCACAGAATATCTGCACCAGAAAACCCTTAAAATGTTCAATAAATATTTTATATGTAACCTATAATCGCTCGTACGCACACTAAATGATTAGTGTGCATACGAGAAACGGTTAAAAAATCATAAGTATATTTTTACAAAGTACATATTTATGAATCACTCGTAACCCCGGCTACCTGAGTGATCTTAAACGATCAGCCACATAAGACCAGCCACTAGTCTTGCAAGCCTCTACCAATTCGGCCTTGCCCCCCCCCCCCCATTTGTCGCCTAAAAATAAGAAACTCGACTGAGTCATTACATTACACATTTATTTTCTCATTCGGATTCAATGTCGCATGGCGTGCAGGATACAGGATTTTGGCTGTCGCTCGGATTTTTTTTTAAATCCGCTATTTCTCCTCGATCGTAGTTGAAAAGGATAGTAATTTATCAACGTTATCAGTTTGGTTCTTCTATAGTCTTTAGTGGCTTTTTACAAAGCAAATGAGCTCAGCCGGAGAGACATCAAAAAGAACACCCAAGATTATCGCGCATGATATTTTTTTTTATTTGCGACGTACTTACCGGACTTACTAAGTTTTGCGAGAATTTTGTATAGTTTTTATACTCTTGCAGTACAAACATAGAGTCCAAATTGTGAAACCTTCTGTCTGGAAGTTATATAATTCTGCATGCAGGAGTCTATTCTATTATTGGGGTATATTTACCTACCAATTTTTTTAGTTTGAACGGAGTTAAGATATTGAAGGTGTAAGTTCCCACTGCTGGGGCACGGGTCTCTCCTTGCATGGCAGGAAGGTTAGGCCATACTCCACCATGGCGGCCAAATCCGGGCTGGTGGAGGATTGTAACACTGTGGCAGGCCTTACTACTCTCAGAATTTATTAAGGACATAGTTTAACGACTGTCAATACATGACAGCCAGCACCAACGGCTTAACGTGGCTTGCAAAGCACGGAAACGCTCGGAAAAATGCCACCATCCCAAGCGGGAGTCACGGGACGGTCACCCATCCTGACCGCGCCTGTTGTTGCTTAACTCAAGATATTGATTCCTATCACTCAGTTCGACTAGGCCTTAAGCGCTTTGAGGTCGAGGTTTATCGAGGTGAGATAAAAAAAAATAAGTACAGATGGACTTGTTTGCCCCATTGAATTTGCTCGAAAAAAAAAACCAGCCCTCAAGAAGAAGCAGTTATGGTGGTATAGCTGCTAAATTAATTAGTGATATTAAATACAAACCTAATAATTATTTCAACATAGCGGTCACAAGAGGGATTAGTTAGACGGAGCACAAAATAAATACAACAAAAGGATCTCACTCATGTTCCAGAACGAGCTATTACAGCTGATGAAAATACAAAAAGCAATAAAAGTAATTGGCCGGGGCATCTCAAATGCAATAAAAATTAAACTACGTTTACATGGGAATTGCTCCTTGAACGTCTGCTTTAACAAGAAACTACTACTATTACCGAAACAATCTACTTGTGTCAATAAGGTATAATTGACCCAATAGTGCAGGAATAATAAAGCGAGAGAAGTCATAACAGACGGACATAGTATAAGAAGGTAAATTAACATTTCGTTCAGCACGTAAAGCTGTTGGTGCCGTCTGTCATGTAATGGCAGTCTTTAAGCCATATCAGAGGCCTTACAGGCGGTTTGATAACTTCTGACAGTAAGGCCCGCTACTGTCTTACGATCCTCCACCAACCCAAACTTGGCCCCCGTGGTGGATAATGCCCTAACCTTCCTGCGATGAAGGAAGAGAACCGTGCCCCAGCAGCAGGGACATTCACCGGTTGATGTCGAAATTAACATTTCGGCCTATTCATTACTTCTGTTCTCTTTATTCAAAACGAGAACGCACAATTAAATGATTCATATCGCTCCCTAACCTTACCCCTGTCTATTACACTTCACAAACACTATTCTGTTAAGTTCATTACTACGTTGAATCTAAGTGGATTAAAATCAATGACTCATTTGTTTAATGTATATTTTCAACCGTGTCTTTGGTCGTAAACTGACCGCATGGGGTCTTTTCAAAGGCTTGCGCTCTCTGATTAAAGTTAACCCTTTCTTCGGCAATGAAGTGTATTAAAAACCAGTTAATAGCTACCGGCCATAGTTGATGATATTTTTATAGCACGGTTATAATTTTTGTACGCGTCTGAAGTTGATCTGGGAGGCAATTCTCACTTCATTAGCAAAAAAAACATATACGACTCTAAGAGCCAATTTCGGAATTGAGAATTTCATTAAGTAAATACTTAAATAACGTTCTGTCTCGCTCTTTTATAGGAAATTTGTAGAGACAGCAATACCGTTATGTATTAACTTAGCGAAATTCTCAATTCAGAAATTGGCTCTAAGGCTTGAATTCTGCATAAAACTTAGAACGACACCCAAAATCTGTATTCGGAACGCCATGCTACATTGAACGCAAATGAGGAAATAAATGTCTGATGACTCTGTCGAATTATCTTATCTTATGTTTATGCGACAGATGTTTAATCCTTTGAATATTATGCGTCTACGCTTTCAATTCACTTGGGCGAGAATCGACTCTCAGATGAGAATCAATAAAGATTTTTTTGGAATTAGTATCATCTTCATCATCATAACAGCTGGTGTCAGTCCACTGCAGGGTATAGGCCTCTCCCAAGACACGCCACTGGCTGTTCCCTTCCAGTCACTGCCCACCGCTTTACGAACGTCGTCGTCTCCACCTGGCCCTAGATTTTGTTAATACAGTGATAATTGCACGAACAAGGCGATTTCATTTCATTGCTGCTTTAAGTCTAAGCCCGCATACGTTTCAAGACTTCTAAGCGCCAATGGTATAAAAAACATGTCTCGTGATCGGCCCATTTATTTGTCATTTTTGTGTAATGCAATCCACTCCACCAACTCGGACTTGGCCCCCGTGGTGGAGTATGGCTTATACCTTCCTCAGCCAAAAGACCCGTGCACCTCCGTGGGCACATAACGGGCTGATGATGACGATGATAGTGTAATTAATTAATAGAATTAAGCCCCAGACATGGCGTCCTAAGCTACGTTCAGAAGCTGCATGATAATAGTGTTAAGCAAGGCATTGCTCTCTAGACCGACGCGGAGGCAAATTGCTGGCATTGGCTGGATGAGGATGGCCGGGAAGATGTCCCCGAGGAAGTGGTGTGCCTTAAGCGAGGCCTATGTCCAGCACTGAACGAGTAGGAGCAGATTTATTTATTGATTGAAGCGAGGTATTGTACAGTAACCAAACCTCATGCTTTATCGATTATACACTACGAGTATTCATGCACTATTGTCGATACCTCATCGTAAGCTATCCAGTTCTATCCAGTTACCATATTTTCGCTTAAAGTGTATCATAATTTGACTGCACTAAAAATATTACTTTGGCTACTGTATAACTTAAGAATGTGCTTTGACCTTAAGCTTTCCAACCATAAACCCCTTGAATGAGCATAAAATACTCTGTAAAGGCGTATTAATGTCATTTCACTACATTATTGTGATGAAGCCGAAAGGTTGCAGTCGTCGGGCGGTAATAAGCAGCCGTGGACGTAAATCTGATATTTTATGACCTAAAACGACAAATAAATTTTACTGAAATGTCGAAACCAAATTCAGCATCGAAATGTTGGACAAAGTACCTAACTAGAGAATGTATGTAAAACTGTGACACGAAACTAAACATTATAGTAACAACAGTATAGTAACTTCGTGAGCTTTGTAAGAAGCGTGCTAAGTTAGTGGCAAACCCTGGCCTCTGCCTACCCATCTAGGATAAAGTCTGTAATGTAATGTAACTTTGAAAGTAGTAAAGGTAAGTGTCTTGGTGTAGGTACACGTATTTAGTCACGTTACGGATACACCATTCGTTAAAAACAATATCTTTTGTGAAATTGTATTTTTTTGTGATTTTGTTTCATAATCGAATTATTGTCAATAATAAAGGTAATACGTTAGAGATCAATAATTATATTTGTATCAAATCATATAATTCGTTTTCTTTGACTATTAGGGAATGGTATTGCTACGAGTATAACTACGCAAATGTACGTAACTTACAAAACAAAGAATGAAATGAGAAAATATGTGTGTCTGAGGTGTTCAAATATTACCACGCGTGTTTCAGGTCACCCTAACTATCGACTGATACTACCTACATAGTATAGTATAAACAAACTTATGCTTCCAGTCTTATATATGTCCATGTGCTAACCTTTCATACCGTAATTTACGATACTATAAGCGACGTCTATTGTTACTACTTTAAGATATTCGTTCTACTACTAAACACGCGTGGTAAGTAAACTCAAACTCTCTCAGAAGGTCTGTGCCCTGCAGTGGGACCTCTACGGGCCACATGAAAAAAAAGTAATAAGTAGCGGCCTGTAACTGACAAACGGTTTAATAAATGTAAGTGAGGATGAAATTCGTGTATAATTACTATTTTTTTTACTGGTCGCTGGTCCGCGCGAGACATGTAATTTGAGTCGGGACGGCCAGTCAATCAACGAGGAGGAAAAAATGTCGACGGACCAAGTGAATATCGTAAAAGGCGTGAACGCGTCGGATGCCAATCAAATTAACATTGTTGTTATGTTATAGCTTGTTGGGGTCATTTAAAACTTTTATGTTTTTGATAGCGATCTCACCTACCGCAAAGAGTTTGTATGTCTCTTAAAACATTGTATTCGCAATGTAAAAGGAACGGGATTCTTGCCACGAATCCTGATTCTACTGACAGAAGATTTTATACTCCGCAGTATATCATTATATTTATTTCATACAAAAACCAAATTACATAAATACATACATAGCCTCACGTCTGTATCCCAGAGGGGTAGGCAGGGAATGCCACTTGCCACGATCCTGACAGATCACCTTCGCTTCATCAAGGTTCATAAGTCGTTGCTTGCACGCACGGCGGTTCCGAGTACTTTTTATCTTTCCCTTTGCTAATACATCCCCTATTTGGTCGATTTATGTCCGCCCGGGACGTCCCTTACCAGCCCTTTCACTCACAACCAAATTAATCAAACCAAATTAGTTGTTATCTATGTCAAAAAATTGAGATAGCTTGTTAATATTTATTATATTAATAACCTCTGACTAGCAAACATCTTAGCAGGCACTATTGCGTTTTGTAATTTAATTGTTTCTATTAACGGCTTCTTTAAATCGGGGAAAAACCTGAATGAAATAACATATACGTGCATGTCAGCATGCCAGCACCGTTATGTTATTAAATTTATAAATTCAAAATCGCTGTTAAAGCGAAAACTATTTCCGAAACTTGTGCTGTCTTTGCTGTTGCTAAAATAAGAGTTTGCCGCCAAAGGAGACTTCTAAGGCTTGAATCTACTTATTCTTAACAAGTTTCCAAATAAGAGACCTCCAGACGAATAGGGCCATTAATTAAATATTCATAAGGGAATTATTTTGTGTGCAAGGCACCCTTCGAACTCTACCCCTGGGCTTCGCGATGCATAGGCGAGGGGAATAAAATTATCCACCGTCTAGTCCAGACTTTCTGCAAGTGTGTCCCAGGTACAAGCAGAGAGCGAGACAAAAAAATTGTTGTAAACTTTTAGTCCGGATCTACTTACGGGTGTTGTTATATCGGAAGAGTCCGACCAGGTTTCACTCCGATTCGCGGAGCTTAATCATATTGAGCAGAGACTGAGCTCGCGTCGTCGGTTGCTCGTCTCACACGACGACGACCGAAACCTGGTCGGACTCTTCCGATATAATAACACCCGTAAGTAGATCAGGACTAAAAGTCTACAATGTATTGTGCTTACCCTTACAGGCTAGGGATCGAACCCGAGACCTTTGGTTTTACAGTCAGCGTGCCAAACCGCTGCGCCACATAGGCCGTCAAACACATATATTTGAACCCACATTTTTATAAAGGTTTGTTGCGTTAGAGTCTAAATTAGTGTTTTCGATTGAACAAATTCGTGGATACAACTTATAAAAATAGACAAATCGTTTATTCTCTTCACTTACACTCCACCACAAGATGCACACGGTTGTTTTCTAAGCAATTAGCGGCCCATTTCTGATTTAAGGTTATGGTCGCACGCGCCGAACTTCCTCGTCACGTGGTTACTATCTCACTGCCGCATGCGCCCCTATAAATTACAGTGAAAGTAGTACTAAAACTGTACTGTAAATGTAACAAGAATGCGGGATTGGTTTCCCTTGGGTGAAAAGTTCTATGTACGGTCGATACGAGTCAACTTTGGATACCTAGAAAGCGAACCTATAACATCCTAAAGTTTTTCATTTCTCATTAGGCGAGACGAGAGAGAAGCCTAATGGGATCTTGCCTACAAAAAATATAAATATATACAAAAGATATAAGCTCTTATAATTCTATCAATCAATCTGAAGGGAAGGACTTTGCCCAGCAGTGGGACACAGCCATGGCTAATTAATTTTTTTTTTTTATCAATAATTGATAAAATTATAGGATCAATTAATAATATATTTTCCTTTAGTGCTTTAGTGATTTAGACTGCATTTCAGTGTTTTTTTAATGGTAATACTTACCCATATTTGTACTTAGAGCAGGAAAACTAGAACAGGATAGGCCCACTGTATAAATAGAACTACAGAAATGGAAATAGAAAATATTTTGCGAAGAATGAACACGCGTATTTTTCTCTGTTTATTGCTCTTAGTGACTCATCTTCATTAACCCTGCCCCACGCAGTCCCGGTCTCTTCCAGCGTAACTAAACGGACGTGCGGCGAGTCGATTCAGCCCACTCCACCCTCGCAGACTTCACCCTGTATTGTTAATGTGCAACGTATGTTTGTCTTGTATCAATTTACACTGCATTTGTGGGTGGTTTCTTAAGAGTTTATATCGGGGATCTGGCCAACTGCGTTTGACATCTTGTTGGAGCTTTGTCTGAACGAAGTTTTTTTTTATGTAGCCTCTAAACGTCCCACATGGCACAGCCCTTCTCACGAAGAAAAAGTATGGTCCCAAACGAAGTTTTGGTAAAGTTTTTTTTACAAGTGCTAGTTAGACGTGGTTACCGTATAGCGATTCCCTTGACAATTTTTGTGGTTGTTTGGGATTGTACAAAGTCTCTACAATTTTTTAGTTATTTATAAAAAAGTGTCTTGTCAGTCAGTTGCACCTGAGAGTAAATAAGGGGGGAAACTACGATTCTCTCAAGTTGCATGGTCACAGGTGTTCTAACTGCAATTTTTGAATGAGTGAATATTGTGTCGATTATTAAAAATGTCGTTACTTAGAAAACAAACATAACTGGTTTGTATTAAAAACTTTGCTCCAGTTAATTACACAACAAACGGTATATCTATTTTCAGTTCCCTAACTCTCAAGGATATAGGCGTGAGTTTATGTACCCTTGTGTAGTTTGATATGTTTGCACGTGATATTGTTAAAAATTTTGGCTACGATGAAAATTAATTTAAATTACATTATGGCAATTTTCCGAGGGCTTCCGTGCTTCGCAAGGCACGTTAAGCCGTTGGTGCCGGCTGTCATGTAATGGCAGTCGTTAAGCCATGTCAGAGGCATTATGGGCGGCTTGATAACTTTTGACACTAAGGCCCGCCACTGTCTTACAATCCTCTACCAATTCGGACTTGGCCCCCGTGGTGGAGTATGGCATAACCTTCTTGCGATGCAGGAAGAGACCCATGCCCCAGCTGTGGGGACAGACTAGGGTTGATAACGATAACATTGTAGCAATTCCAACAGTCATCCTTAAATTCGTGGTAAGACCTCTGGTATAACTAATGCACAGTCATTAGTCATTTTAAATCCAGCAATCGCTTATTTAATAAATCCGCGATACAGGATAGGGGAGGGTATCCTAATAGTTAGCAAGCCAAGTTATTATATCAATTACAGTAGGTACGCTGTTATGAAGGGAGAGTATAATGATCGATTTAAGCTCTTATTGAGTGAGACCCCTCTTGGGTTATTAAGTCTTCTGATTGAGTTGCATTCCGAAAATAAAGTCCCTTATTCGGGCAACGTCTTTTTTTGCTACATTGTGGTCCTGATTTAGCTGTATATTTCTTGGGAACAAAACACACATTTTTTCTTTATTATCTTATCGGCTTACACTCCGATTAACTTACGCTTCCAAAAACAATCTAGTAAGTTGATACGGATATAAGTAAATAATGTGTAGTGCTTACGAATGTTTTAGTTCAAAAACTTTTTCCTTGTTTATCATAACTCTGTTAATTTTGCAAAGACAAGGAACTTGACAAGTTCTTACACAAATTATGTGTGAGCGGCAGCGGGGGACGTTTTAAAAAACTATTAATTTTAATTAAACATTTATTCAGATACTACAATAGTTATTTAGATATTAATTACTACTAATTAAAACTAGGGGTTGTCCCTTCTGTTCGATGGTTGAATGAGAATAAGGCGACGACACTGGGCTCTACTTTGGTTTTATGGAAACTGTAACACTGGATTTCACAATACCGCTGTGATTCACTTCACTGGGGGAAACAGGGCTGCTTCATACATAACACCTCCCCCACAAGTCGAGCAACTATTTGCCTACGTCTAGGGCAAATGTTGCGGCTCTCCGTTCCGCTGAATTCAACTCGATGCTTTCCTGTTTCTTTGTGGCGGTTGTAAGTCGACGGCGGCGATAATACATCATACCAAGTGCACCTGCACTGAACAATGCGAGTATATACACAGGTATTGTTGTGTGATAGATACTATTTGTCTGCACATGAGTTATTTCGACAGGGTATTCTACTGCAATTTGTCTTTCAACAGAGTTTAAATTATTCAAGTTGATAGAGTTCATTTTTATAACTGGGGTACGTATGCGTTGATCTGTTGGTAGCGGTATCGACATTATTTTCAGGGGTTGTCCACGTAGTTTGTTGTTTATATTGACAAGGGTAAACTCTGTAGTTTTCAGGTAACAGTGCTGTGGTATGGTAACAACGTAGCTGCCTTCTAGGATGACGTGTTGATCTTGTTGACATTTGAGTTGTACCTTGGTGGGTCTTGGAAAGGTGACAGCGTAGTGCGAATCATCAAGCTCTACAACAGCTTCCTTGTACAGTGAGATAGGCGTGGATTTACACGTTTCATCTACCTCCTGTGATTGAATAAGTTTTTGAACACAATCCTGCTGGTGCCGGATCTGATGACTCAGTTTTTGCTCGCAGATGTACCATGCTCCTGCCTTCAGGCATTCTGCCTCTATGTACACATGTTCCTGTATATTGGTTGCTATATATGGAAATGGAGGGATAAGGACCTGCATGTGTTTATTAGGTAAAGGACATAACCTGTAGAGTTCGTAGGATGCCTTATATATTATTGGTACCTGAAGGGCAATAACTAAGCTACTACCGCTTAAGTAAGAACCTATTTTTATAAAATCATAGTAATCTCTTATATCTAGTGCCAATATCTCGTTAGAATCATAGATTTTTCTTAAACTAGACATTATTTCTATCAAAGTGCTCGTCGTCAGAATAGAATGGTGCAACTTACCTACTTTGCTAAATGCCAATATATTTTCTATCCTCAGTAACTCGTTTAATAAATCACTTATATTTTCGCTGATAATAACAAACAACTGCGACAGATGAGCATGTTGCAACAACTGTTCTTTCTCAGTGCGGTGATCGTTATTTAACTGTGACAATACATTTTCCAATTTACGTTGATTATCTACCAATGTTGATATGATTTGTTTCTGAGAAGTAATCCACTGCTTACATAGACTAACATGGTTATTTAATTTTTTTACTATAGATTCATCGTTACTTTCCAAGATTCTAATGGCGTTATCATAGTTGATTGCGTCATTATGATCTAAATTTCCAGTTATACTTTTTATAAAGGAACCCAAAGGATCTATTAAGCCTCTTTTGATTCGCGTTGGGGTAAATGTGTCAAGCTGCGCGGAAACCTTGCCTAGTTTAGTAAACAAGTATTTTATTTGATATTTAAAAACATTAAATGAACTATTATTAAGAGAATTGGATACATTAGTAAGCTGAGCTCTCAGCAAACCAACATTACTACGCATATAATCAGTATCTGTATACTGTAAAAATGTATGATAGTGGGAAACTACCTTAGTATGTCCTAGGTAAAAAGGTAAAAGTCCGGGTCCTTTATCGAGGCTCTCAAGTCGGATCTCTTCGTCGGCTTTGACCAGGCTGAGTAGGGTCAGGAGGGTCAGAGTCAAAGTCACGTTCTTGTACCACCTCATCTTCTGGTACAGCTAAGCTCGATGCTCGGGAGTCCACTGCTCTGCCCACGGTGTTCGTTGTTGATAGTCGATGTACACGTAGAGACGTGATCAGGCGATAGTAACTGCGATAGTTTCTTGACGCACTGACTCGACTATCCTACCGGCTGCGCCAATTATGTGTGAGCGGCAGCGGAGGACGTTTTAAAAAACTATTAATTTTAATTAAACATTTATTCAGATACTACAATAGTTATTTAGATATTAATTACTACTAATTAAAACTAGGGGTTGTCCCTTCTGTTCGATGGTTGAATGAGAATAAGGCGACGACACTGGGCTCTACTTTGGTTTTATGGAAACTGTAACACTGGATTTCACAATACCGCTGTGATTCACTTCACTGGGGGAAACAGGGCTGCTTCATACATAACACACATCATGCATTTTTTTGAGACGAAAACTTGGCCATTTCGTTTATATTTATGTTTTGGTAGAATATAACTAAACCGTGCAAATTGAAAGTTTCATGAAATTATTTTGTTTTTACACTTTCTGTTACTTCTGTGCGTTTAATAAGACTTACCAAAAAAAAATTTGATCTTTGCATTTATGTAATAAGATATACAACGTTCAGTGGCACATTCACTCATACTATATGGGTGAAGGGATCACTCGGACTCTTCATTGCCTGGGGCATTGATGACCTACCTACCAAACGCCTAGTAAAATTTACCTATTTATACGTGGAAAAACTAAATCCCTAAACGATCGATAGATTCCAATCCTGTATGTCCGCACTGCTGGGGCACGTACTGTCTCTTCCTGCGTTGCAAGATGGTAAGGATATACTCCACCACGGGGGCCAAGTCCGGGTTGGTTGAGGTTTGTAAGACAGTGGCGGGTCTTACTGTCAGAAGTTATCAAGCTGCCCATAATGCCCCTGACAAGGCTTAACGACTGCCATTACATGACAGCCGGCACTCACGGTTTAACGTGCCTTGCGAAGCACGGAAGCCCTTGCAAAATGCCACTAGCGGTAGTAACGGGACGCTCACCCATCCCGCACCTGACCGCGCCTATTGTTGCTTAACTCGAATGAATCTCTAATACGAGTATATATAAGAGGTGTAATAAATTAAAGTATTTTCACTATACTCGCTAACCCTAAACTTTAAATTACCTTTGTTTATTAAAATTGAAATGTGAAACGAATCTCTTTCAAGAATTTTCCCATTATCGAGTTATTTTCGGGTCGCAATCATAGTTTTATAATTTAACTGCAACACGTGGCAGCACCCGTTAATTTCCGGGCATTATTATAAGCCCTGGCCGGCGTTAATCGGTAAATAATGTTGATTGATAGCCGTGCCGCGAGATTTTACCGATTTTTTTCATGCTCCCGAATACCGGTGCCGGTAATAAAGATAATGAAAAATGTTGATGGAAATTGTGGTGCACATAAAATTTATCGCGATTACGTGACATCACTTATAATAAAATAATGGAAGCATAACGTTCCATCAAAGCATCGATTAAGTTTGCTGTGGAAGCACAAATCTAAACGCAATCTAAAATAATTATAAATTTGATATTCGATGCATCTATGCGTAGATTAATACGAATAAATTATCAGAGAAGGCAAAAATCGAAGCTGAATCTAAAATAATTATTAATTACCTACTTATAAATACAATAAAGTACAATTCGTTTATTACCGAAATACACAAATTGTTAATAGAAATAGTAATAACAGAGATTTAACAATTTAGGACTGCGTCTGATCATTTTGCTCATTAGAAAGCGCTCAGCTAACATGTGGGTTACCACAACCCCCGGATTTTCTCACGATGTTGTATTTCACCGTTAGAGTGTGGTATTGGTACTATAAACGTTACTTTAAAAATAAACAACGTTATAGTTTCATGCCCGCACTGAGAATCAACCCTGGACCTCTCGCTTCCGGGTCGATTGCTCACCTTCGCGGCTACCACCGCTTAACATAATGAGAAAACCCGCCGCTTGGTTGGCTTCGCACGTATTGACTTGTCTTTCCTGTGGCATAGGTTGTATTCCTGATAAAGGCGGTATTCCTGACTAAGCTGTCAGGACGGCATAGGTGCATAGGCATAGCCTATTCCATCCTCGTCATCGTCGTCAGGCTATACTAGTCCACTGCTGGATATAGCTCTCCCTTAATGAGCGCCATAGCGCCCTGTCTTCAGGTTGCCGCATCCAGCATCTGCCTGCAGATGCTATTCCATCCTGATATGTCTAAAATAATGTCCCAGGCACTGCAGCGTCCGAGTGGTTCCTTCACCCGTCTAGTGTGAGTGAAGGTTCCACTGGACGCTGTATAAACCATCTAATTACGTAGATATAATGGCCAAATTTATTTTTAGCATTTATAATCAGATTTTGTTTATTTATTATTTAATTAAGGAACACAAACAGCATGTACATTTTTTCTTAAGTATTTTGTATAAGTCTAATTCTATTATATATAGCTATTATATGCATTCTCCACATTCACTCAAATCATCTATTTCAGACGTATATATTAATCTTAGTAAGTAAAAGTAAAACGAATACAGTAGATAGAAGTTACAGTATGTTTTAAAGGAAATGAAAAGGTTTTATTCAAAGTAGCGCAGATACTGCGGCTTAATGAACGTGTAGCGTTATTTATTTTTAAGGAAATACGCTACTAAAATTATATTTTCCAACTTTACGTTTTTTCAGTTTCACAAAATTAATATTTTTAGTTTATTTTCTTCTTTTATTCATTCTTGGCCACTATTTTCAGCTCTCTTTGAATGAGTGATTATCTGTGGCCATCACTCATTTAATACACTCATTCAATACTTTCATTCAGTTATTTTTTTCACTCACTCATCTCGGCTCTCGCAGCTCATTGAAATTTGACCACGGAAGGAGTTGGTTGTGCGCTCTGTTACGCCGCCAGTCTCCAACCGCCCTAGCGGCCATTTTTTTATCAATATTTTTTACAAGACTTATATTTTCTTGTCTGCGACCCTTTTCCCCCGCTTTTGGGTGAGTGTGAACAATTAATTGTATGTTTCTATTTATTACTAAATTATACGTATGTTTCTGCATGTTTTTGTTAACTAAATGTGTAAATATCTATTAATATTTAGGCTATTGGCATGTCCACCGTTCTGCCTATTTTAGTGTACCGCCAACTTCAAACTCCTTTTGGTGCTTTCCGGTTTGGGTGGCGATGCACAGGGGCATTGTGATGGCCCTATTCTAATACTGGACATCGGTTCCAGGGTTCAAGGTCCCCTTTGTAAATTCAAGATCCGGATTTAAACTACAGAGTCCGGACTAGTTTCTTCCGGACTCATTTTAAAAGAAGCTCAGTGGCCGCTACAGACTGCCGCCTCAACTATATTTAAAGCCTAGCCCTGGTGTGGCTTCCCGGAGGGATCGGGGCCGGCCTTCTACGTCGCTATCGAGGCGACACGGCGCGTCATCGCATCCAGCCTAGGGAAGTACCTATCGGCAGCTCGGACTGAACCAACCTAACTGGTGTAGGGCACGAACCTATTTCCCACAACCCACTTCTTTTCTTTTTGTAAATAAAATTTTGTAAATATTGTACGTATTTTAGATTATTATTTCTACCCCTGTTTTCTCCAAGAGCGACAAACGTTACAAGTCAAACTAGGTGTCCATTTCAAAATGTAGATCATTTTGAACAAAAAAACTCCAAACTTAGTATTTTCAAATTCCTTCTTAGTGTTTTCAAATTTCTTCCCAGTTCTAAGTTAATTTTGATGACAATGATTACGACCAAATCTTCGTATATCGATGATACTATTGCTAAAGAGGTGAGTGGTATCCGTTTTATAACATTTTTGTCAATAAACTTTCTTCATCTTTAGGCTATATTAGTCCACTGCTGGACACAGCCCTCCTCCAATGAGCGCCATAGCGCAAGGTTGTGCGATCATTGGGGGGTAATGCCCATAATCCCCACGCTGGGAATGCAGGTTGGGGATCGCAGTTTGATGGAATTGTACTGCAGGGGGCGCTGCTGCCCACCCCCCGGTTTGTGTCCATTAGTCGCCTTTTACGACACCCGCGGGAAGAATTTGGGTTGGTGCTATTCTCTAGGCCGACACCACACAGCAATAAACATTATTCAGGTTTAAAAAGTGCATTCAAACGAACTGATATCAATTAAACTATTGTGCTTGAAAACCGCGCACTGCTTCCTCTGGGGCTTTGGCTTTATTCCTGACCACCCGGCCTAATTATACTCATCCAAATCCCATTAAAAACTTCCTTTGTCACCAGCTAGACACCACAAAGCGATTCTGAAACTCACCACTAGTTGGAGGATAATATTGCTGAGTTCAAGAGAATTTTATGAAAGCTAAACGAGGCGTGAAGTCATTGCATTAAGTTGAGGGGGCGAGGGAATTGAAACGGAGAGACACAGAACGTCAGGCTGTCCGATAGAGAAACACAGAGCTTTCTATATTAACTAGAATATTCATTAGATGGTTGAAGGTATAAGTTAAGAAATAAAATCAATACTTTGCTTTTCACTCTGACTTGCTGTATCACATTCTCTTTATAAGACGACATTTCTACTTGATAGAAACGCTCTTTCGTTAAGTTCGAAAAATCTAAATAGCAAGCTAATAATATACACACACACACACACACACACATATATATATATATATATATATATATATATATATATATATATATATATATATATATATATATATATATATATATATATATATATAATGAGACGTGTACGAAATGTATGAGACTTATATTTGTAAAGTTTTTTGACTGCCTCTAATTACAAAGTGAAAAAGTCAAGGTATGATAAATATAAAATCTTATTATTATTATACTTTATTGCACACGAAAAAGAAATAAAATTCAAGTAAATACATCTTCGGTACAATACAAATCTTGAGAAACAAAAATCTCGTGTCACAGTGTTTGTGGTGAAACTTTTCCAAAACGACGTTTGTGGGCATATGTGGGCAGGTAGTAAATCATAAAAAAAAAGAACTGTGAGGTTTTCTTGTAACTCAAAGCAAGCATTTTCGCGATAAGAATGCTCTTTCTAGTCTTATTTTGTGGCCGGGGGCCCGCCCGACACTTAATTAAGAATTCCCTCTACCAATCGCGGCTCTGGCAGTCACAACAAAAGATTGAACAAGTGCGCCCAAGATCGCAGCCCGGCGATCTTCATTAATTCTCGCTCGGTTTTTAATAAGACTATCCAAGAGTGCACTGAGATTGCGCATTGTATATTTTACACAGGGCACATTGATTTAGATCCTTTAGTAGGTAATCACTACAAGCTCCTTTAATTTAGTCGCTTTTCATAAATACGGAGACTCGCTAAACGTGAAGGAAAACATCGTGAGGAAACCGGAGTACATGAGGTGTTTATATGCCTGAGCGCTTGAAATTGCACAACCGCGGTGGGCACGGATGGTTTAAGCGCAATTCTCTCTCTGAGAACAGCCCTGTACCCTAGAGTGAGACATGTATACCAAAACAGCAGTGTTTTTACGCCTCCTTTGATTTCGATTCTTTTCAGGGATACGTAGACTTGCTAATTGTGAAGGAACACATCGTGAGGAAACCGGAGTACATGAGGTGTTTATATGCCTGAGCGCTTGAAATTGCACAACCGTGGTGGGCACGGATGGTTTAAGCCCAACTCTCTCTGAGAACAGCCCTGTGCCCTAGAGTGAGACATGTATACCAAAACAGCAGTGTTTTTCCGCCTCGTTTGATTTCGATTCTTTTCAGGTATACGGAGACTTGCTAATTGTAAAGGAAAACATCGTGAGGAATCCTGAATACTTAAGGTGTTCTTTTTCCTTAGTGCTTGAAATTATACATCCGCGGTGGGCACGGGTGGTGATTGAGTAGGTACATCTCTCACTCTTTGAGCATCCTTTGCCCTACAGTGAGACGTATATACAAACAGCATAGTTTTTTCACGCGATACGAACTCACCTTATGAACTCAGAACGTAGAAAGAAACGTAATGGTTCTTTGTACATATACACTTTATTTTTAACTTCATTTCCAGTTTCCACGTGGAAGCGATACTTTCTGCGACATACCACGCAGAAAACATGATCTTCGTATCGAGCCATATCGCGTGATATTGCAGTCAGTAGGTATACCACGCAGGAAGACGACCCATCTCACATATCTACGTATAATGTATGTTAGCTGGAGCGTAAATTGATATTCATATAAGTGTAAAATCAGCAACCTACCAGCGCGGTCAGGGTAGTGGCGGATATGAATCGCAGTCAGTTGCTAAGAACGCGTTAGTGTGTGACAGGCTTAAGGGGCTCCATGCAGTAACTGATACCAATGAAGAAAAATCACATCTTTATTAAAGACTATTTTTTCGAAATTGTCTCTGTTAGTCATGTTATTAGTGATTGTTAGGATCCATGGCCGCGAATGTAAGGCATAAAACCCAAGACAAAACAGAGCATTAACGCCAAAAACGGCCGTTTTTAGTGTTCTTGCTGTCTATTAGGAGAAAATAATGTTCTTCTTCTCAGCAAAATACAGAAACAATGCAATCGAAATCAGAGAATGGTCGTTCATATTCACCGAAAAAAAACGAGCGTCTCTCATCTGAGCGTTGTTATTGCGAACGAAAATAACGTAAGAGTGTGATGCGTTTACGGAATTGCGCATCATTGAATCGAAATTCTAAATCGGAATTCGTACTGCTTTAGAAATTGATCTTACCTTTGATTTTTATCCATTGATAGCGACGAATAGTTTTGCAACATGGACAACCTTAACGAGTTTAATACAAAAATAATGGTGGTGTACAAGGATATTATTCACACCTTAGATCACAATGATGCCAGTGCCTCTATTGCCTTGAACTGCAAAGAGAGAGGAGCTCTCTTTCTCGTGAGTTCCTATTTTTTTCTCTTCCTCTGACTTGGAGATTTTTTAAAATATATTAGTGCGCGTCCAAATCTCATTCTTATGTATATTCTCTGCGGGTTGTTTTAAAGGAATGCTCTTACCTCTTTCAGTCTCTAAAAAAGATTTATATTTAAAAACACGATTCCTGAACTACTAACGATTACTAAATTATTATTAGGTACTCAACTGTTACTCAACTATTATAAACTATTTAAACAGTCTCTGAGACTGTTTAAATTGTTTGTGGGAAAGGTATATGCGTAACCAAAGAATATTTAAGCTGCCTCTGAAGAGTTATTTAGAGGGATCGTCTCTTTATAAAGAAATATGTGAGACTATAAGAAGTAAGAGCATTTCAAGCTTACTTTAGCATTTGAAGTATATTTGAAGCGAATATGACAAAAGGCACCGTTGCTGGCTTTTGTCGTCAGATTTATATTATTTCGGTAGCAATTTTCACATCGAGGCTTTGCTCCAGGCAGCTCTAGCCGTTGTACAATAGGATTAAATGTTTCATCCGAGGGTCGTAACAATAACAACAGAGACAAAATCGTTCTATTGGAAAATTCATTGGATATGTGCAATGGACCGGGAGCTTCGCGACATAAAGTCAAATTATGCTGCGGGGATTTTGTGAATTGCTACATTGTACCAGCGATTTTAGTAAGCAGTATTGCAGCTTACTCTGATATTTTATTGATGGCTGTTGTGAACTGTCATATCGTTCGTTTGGTTAAGAGTTGTGCTACTACAACCCTTACGTACGGTTGACAGCTGACCAAACTTTATCCATTTTAAGTCAAAAGCCTTATATTCAAGATATCGCGGGCTTAGAGATGGTTTGACGACTACTATTTGGCTTAGTTTCTTCCCTAAACACAAAAGCCGAATGTAGATCTCTACCCTCCTGTTGCTATTATGCCCTAGAGGAAAAGTGACCTTTGACTAAAAGAACAGTTCCGGACAGTTAGACCACTCTTTGATCCCCAATGTTTTACGTATCGTTTGCCAACTAGCCCTTAATTTTATGTGAAACAATAAAAACGACATTTTGACCCAAAACAAGGCGTAGTTAAAGCAATATTTATCTTAATAATTAGTAAAAACGCGCCAAGTCTCGGTTCATTTGATAAAGGTGCGTGTAAACTACCCACGCCGCTGAGACGCATCCCAACCGATGCAAAACAAATTTTGACAGTTGACGAAACAAGAACTTGGATTGTCGCAAAGAGTTTAGTTTGCTACATTTTAATACCTATAGAATATTCGATAGCTTCTAATCAGGTTTAATGAAAAAATAAATCAGAAAAGGGCCAGTCTCAGCACGATGCCAAATCCGGGTTTTGGCATCATCCTGAATGCAGACTTGTACAGCATTTGAGTTTTCTTTCTCAATAGCTTGTGATAGTAAATCTAAATCTTAGTTTAGTATTACAGTCAATCTCAAATCCACACTTCGTAAGAATGTCGTTTTGAAGCAATCCTTGTGATTAGTTTATTTTTTTGGTATTTCGCTCCATTTTAGCTTACATGTCATTATCTATCAAATCAAAAAAGATAAATTTAATATTTTAATATTTAATTTAATTTTTTATTTTGACTCTTAGTGACTCTAACAGTTGAATCATTTTCAAAACTCCAAATAGATCCACCATTCTACGCGTACAGCGTGGGTTGACCGGGAGCGGCCCGCAAATCGCGTGATAGGCTTATAGCTTCTATAAATTAAAACATAATTGTATTATCGTGACCCATGCTTTAATGCATTGCCTGGCGACTTGCGACGCTGCCGGGACACTGTGACGCAGCCCTTTAATAATAGGCTGTAGAAAATTAAACCGAAATAGCGCCACTAAAGTGTATTTCCTTTAGAACCTTTATGTTCGTTTTCGGCGCAAGAAAATTTATCCTTTACATTTGTACCCGTGCCCAAGCAGTGGAGACGTACAAGGGTTAGTATCGATAACATTAGTAGGTACATAAACACGATTTAGACTTCCAAACGTTAATACATGTTTTACACTGGGCTCTGTATATTGAACGTTAATTAGTATTTTTCGTGCTCTCAACGTTTTGTTGGTTAAACTTTGAAGTATGATCCCAGCGAACACAAAATTGATAACGTCCACTAAACAATTTACCTACTACCTACAGCGCAAATTTCACCTGTTCTCATACAAAATTAATTTCGCCTATTTTGCATTCCAAATCAGAACCCCACTACAAAATATTTACTTCAGAAGGTTAAACTAATTAGTGTAACACGTAACCAACAACGCTAATAGAATTACTGTTTGTTGACTTAGCAGATTCTAATATTGCTTGTAATGTGTCGTGGATATGATTTCCACAGCTAGTAAACAGTTTACTGTATGCAGTTTCATGCTCAGTTTAACTTCTGGATAAAATATCCCGTATGCATGCACCAGGAGAGCGCCTAAATTAAATCCGTTTTGACGTGAAATCAATATGCAAATGGTGCAAGCTATATTCCCGTGTCTGACATGCATTGCTGGCGTGCGAAGACAGTTTCCACTTAGCCGCTATTCTAGTTGAGATTACGACTGTTGCTACAGATTTTTGCAGAGATTTGAAACAGGCTCCGCGCTAGACTAACCTTTAGATTTATAGATAAAGAACACTTTATTGCTCAAGCAGAAAAATACAATCATGATACGATACCTTTCCATTTTATTCCAAACTAGCTGATCCAGCGAACTTCGTACCGCCTAAAAGTCGATTCTTTAATATTTTTTTCTCTCTGTAAGAACCATCCTCGTACTTCAAGGAATATTCTAAAAAAAGAATTAGCGAAATCGGTTCAGCTGCTCTCGAGATTTGCGCTTACCAACACACGATTCACTTATTCAACGATTCATTTTTATATTATTGGAGAAGATACGTTCGTAACGTAATTTAACCCTTTACCAGCAATGGTATAATACTTCCCACCATAACGTAAACAGTAGCACTTTGAAATTAAGTCCAAAATCAATAAAATACGCATGAGTTCTGCTTGTTAACTGATCTGCATCAGACATGTTCTAGGTCACACACCCTCAGTTTTTTTACACTAACAGTCTGTTAAAACACGGGATATTTCAGAAAGGTCCCTTAGATCTAAAACGGAATTATTCTACTTACAAACACCGTTTATTATCAGAGTAACGCTGAAACCACCAATAAAATAGGTACCTATCACCTGCTCTATGCTTTGTTGACTGCCTCGTTAGTTTAGCAGTAATACCTGATGTCTGATTACCATGCTGAAGGCAGGGGGTTCGATTCCCACTTGGGGATGGGAACGTAAATTTGTACATATTGTCTCAGTGTGGGTGTATTTCCATGTTTGTGATGTACTTACCTGTTTCCTGTGGCACAAAGACCATCGTTAGTGATTGTTATCTCTAGCAAACATATGCAACAGCTAATATTTTTTGTGCAATTTTACTATTACATTATTATTATTCCAAATAATAATGGAAGCGCTCGCGCCCTAGTCGAACAGAGTAACTTGAATCAATCCTTAAGTTAAGCAACAACAGGCGCGGTCAAGCGCAGGAGAGGTGACCGTCCCATGGCTACCGCTAGTGGCATTTTTCTGAGGGCTTCTGTGCTTCGCAAGATAGAACATGTAATAACCATGACAGAGCCCTTATGGGCTGCTTGATAACTTCTGATAGTAAGGCCTGCCTCTGCTTTACAATTCTCCACCAATATGGACTTGGCCCCCGAAGTGGAATATGGCCTAAGCTTCCTGCGGTGCAGGAAGAGACCCATATGCCAGCAGTGGCGACTACAAGAGTTCATATAGATTATTATCATAACAGTGGTCCTGCAATAAAAATGTTTGAATTAATAAATACAATAACCCCCGTAGAGTGCGCAGTTTGTTAGCCGATGTTCTATCGACATGTTTTTTTACTGTTAACAAAACTGTCACCCCAATGTGTCCGTAGACTATTTTCGTGCAATCCTCCCGAAATATTAAAAACAAGTTAAAAACCGGAAGTCTCTATTAACGCCGATTCTCCCCTCTGTGTTGTGCGATAGTTGTGTACAAGTTTCTGTAACACGATCAACCGTTAAAGATAAAATGTTTGTTGAAATCCGATGTCATGTTGTTTGTGACATTAATATAGATCCTACCTTTTTTTAAACTAAGGTAACCAATGCACATTTTTTTTAAATTTATATCTTCTATCCAGGAAAACTTACAGCTAAAACGATAATAAATATTTTTTTAAACGAATAGCTAATTACGACTTTTTACAAACAGAAACCAATTAAATTATGTTTTATTTATGTTTAAATCATGAATTATGTACACAGGTTTAAGAGTAATGAAGGTTTTCATATTACTCATAATAGTACCTATCAGTTATCAAACATCAACTTAGTCAATGCACACCTCGCCTCACTCAGACTAGTATTAAATAAGTCAAAGTTGACTTTGTCGGAAACTAAATTAAAATTACTGCACACACGTAATAAATATGTATTATATTTAGAAATGCAATTCCGTGCTTAACCAAATTCAAAATATTCAATGTGATTCAAGTACCTAAGTGTATCACTTACGTCCTTGTAATGTTGTTAGAAGAGTCCCACTAGGTTTTGCTTTGATCAGGTGAGCTTAATCATGGCGTATAAAATTACCAGTAAGAGTATCCGGAATATAACATTCATAATCTTACTAAGAACGGATGCTTAGTTAAGCTTATTAGATCAGATATCGAAAACGGGAGCTCACGATTTACCTACGGGGCTCACCACACATTGCATACTGTCAATCACTTATATTGAAAGAAATATTACAACTATATCCCATCAGTGGAACCCACTGTTGGGCGTTGAACCTCATACCAACGACCCCATCGTCAATGAATACTTTGACTTACGAGTATTTAAGCTAAACCCGGATTGTCACGAATACAAAAGTTCGAAATAGTTATAAATATTCGGGTCTAATCGCGTTTATTTACTATGTAAGACGCAATAAACAAATAATCGCGACCTTTTTAATATATAACTATGCATGAGTATAGCGAGACACCAAGAAATACCAATTAAGCGCGACCTTAAAGCGTTGTAGTTCACGACCTTAAAGCGTTTTAATCGTTGTATTAGCAGCTGTAAAAAACGTCATTAAGTAGTAAACTGAGTTTGATTTGACTGGCGAAACTACACTTACACCACTTTGTGCCAGTTTGCTTCAAGAACTTGTGTATACTCTACTTACAAAAATATCAGCAAAGTGCGTATCAGGCCATGCACAATGTAGGGTTCCGAACGATAGATAGGGAACACTTTATTGCACAACCAGAAAAATATTACAACCATGATTCTTAATCTAAGTAATGTTATACAATTGAAGGAGGGGCATTTTACCTGCTTTAGGGAATTAACAACTTCATTAAAGCAATTTTCAATATTTCCGAAGTTTTTCTTTAAGTTTGTCGCCTATTTCTCGTTAATTTGTGAAGCGCGATGGTCGTGATGGCTTTATTTTTAAGTTCATCACATGCGCTACTGCCCTAAATTTTTTACGAAATTTGAACAATCCACCGTTTACCCGGGAGCGGAGGTAGGGTTACGTCGTACTCTTATTAAAATTTGCACTTTAAGATGAATATTTCACAAACATGATTTTTATAAAAATAAAATAAAAAAGTCTTATCATTCATCCATAAATAAATCAATTACATAAAAAAAAAATTCATTATTAGTATTTAATGCATAAATGCATGAATATTATTAATTTGATTATAAAATTTACTAATTCATTATTATTTATTAACATTGTTCATGGAAGTCGCTCCTCGGCGTAGGCCTCTCCCTGTTTCCACATGTTTTTTATACACCTACAATATTTTTAAATGATCTGTGGTATAGGTAGGAAGACATCCCTAATATAGGTGTTGGGGAGGTACCCTTATTGTTTTTTAAAGATTTTTTTCTACCGTTTGGTCGTTGTGATTAATATGTATATGCCAAATTTCAGGTTTATAATACTTGTCGTCTTTGTGCTAAACCGCTGACAGACAGACGGACGGACCTGGCGAAACTATAATGGTTCCTTGTGAACTTCGGAACCCTAAAAAGTGGAGTTCAAGTGTTCAGCTTCACGGGTACCTTAACTGTATCTGCCTTTGCATCCTATTCTAACCGAGACCCATCCTAAACCAAAACAGAAGCAAGGGTTGAGGCCGTTAAAAGAATCTTATATTCTATTAAAAAGGCCTGCAGCCATGGCAAGACACTTTCACGGCTCTTTAGACAGTTCATTCATGAACTTATTTTCACACTGCCCTACTCCGCTGGGCGCGGCAACGGTGCTAAAAATAGCAACCCTAAACTTTTTAATAGCTGCCAGCTTTATAAGGCGGCTTTCAAAGAGTCTAAGTGTGTTGCGACGCCAACCGCAGCCGGTGCCACCTCAGGACTTTTGTTTGTACTCAAAATACAACCTCTTTGAGTTATTTGAAAATTCGTTATTCACACAGATTATTGTTTAAGTAGATACACTTTTGTTTTGTGTTTACAGTGCGTTCACATTAACTTGACGCGTGAGAGAATTGGTAGCACTGAGATGTTTACTATTACCATGTTAAATAAGAAATCATTCCCATTACTTAGGGAAAATAAAAGGATTGAGGGCTTGTTTTACCATCTTCCGATTAGGTCCAAAAGCTAATTCACATGCTATGTCCTTGTTACCAATTCTCTCACGCGTCAAGTTAATGTGAACGCACTGTAGGACTTAATTTTATATTTTTTACTTTTAATATCTATACATTGCTTTCCCAGTCGTGTAGGAAGATAAAGTTTGATGTCCTGTCGATTGTTCTTGGTTGTGAGGAAAAAGTTGCTTTTTGCAATAAGGCCACCTATTGTATTATTTGTTACCTATTGTTACCAGTGTTCATTAGAATATTATTAATCTTATCTTATTTACGACGAAGGCGTATGGCATGAGAGTATGAGCGTATATGCGTAGGCCACTGGCGAGCAAGCGTCGATTCCCATTTCTATCTCTCTCTTCCTCAAGTAAGGTTAGTGGGACTTATATGGGCAAATGTATACTACTAATGTAGCTACGATAGGTGATAGGTTCAATGACATGGGTCAAATAAGGAACGCCGATAACACCCCGAGACTGTGGGACGTCGCGAGCGCAGACGACTTTTACGACCCTAACACAAATTGCTTATTCTCCTCATTTAAATACACTTCCGAACGTAGGAAGATTCACTTTTATAAGTAGTGCAGGTTTATTTTATTTAGATTATCGATTTGTAAATTTTTCTTATTCGATTCGAAGAGAAAGATTCAGTTGATTTATTTAACTAGCAACACTAAGAATGAGTCTTTTATTGATTTTTTTTAATAGTGCAAATCTCAACCTAAGATAAGCTCACCTTTGAGCAAAAATATGTTTCTATTCATTAATACAGACAATATGGGCCTTACCCCCCAATGATAGCACAACCTTCCGCTATGGCTCTTATTAGGGGAGGGCTAAGTCCAGCAGTGGACTAATATAGCCTGAAGAAGAAGAAGAAGAATAGAGACAAATTCGATACTGAGTTTTCTTTCTTCCGATATGAAGTTTACATGGCTAGCAAATTTTTTTTACTACTAGCTGTACCCCGTGGTGTTACCCGCGGTTATAAGATATTTTTCCGCAGTAAAACGTAGCCTATGTGTTAATAACGGGTGTCAGGCTAACTACATAACAAATCTTATTAAAATCGCTCCAGCCGTTTAGACGTGAAAATGTAACAAACATCGTTCGTTATCAACCCTTGTTGTCCCCACTGCTGGGGCACGGGTCTCTTCCTGCATCGCAGGAAGGTTAGGCCTTACTGCACCACGGGGGCCAAGTCCGGGTTGGTGGAGGATTGTAAGACTGTGGCGGGCCTTACTGTCAGAAGTTATCAAGCCGCCCATAAGGCCTCTGGCATGGTTTAACGACTGCCATTATATGACAGCCGGCACCAACGGCTTAACGTGCCTTGCGAAGCACGGAAGCGCTCGGAAAAATGCTACTAGCGGTAGTCACGGGACGCTCACCCATCCTGTTTCTGACCGCGCCTGTTGTTGCCTAACCAAGTGATTGATTCCAATCACTCGATTCGCCTAGGCCACGAGCGCTTCTCGCGTAACAAACATACATACGCACAAATTTTTGCCTTTATAATATTTGTATAATGTGACGATATTACCTATTATACTATTTTTATAGTATAATCATGTGGGTACAGTGATATCATTCCGATGTAAAAACCTAACTGCAAAAGTAGGTAGTCGGGGCTGTAAGTGATGCAATTTACTTAAGCCAGATGTCGCTGCCTGTACGTAATACAGAAAAAGAGGTTCGAAATTTCACTGATGCCGGTGAGTCACCCATTAGGTCAGTTGAAAAGAGCGCTGGCACGGATAGCCAGAGATCGCGGGTTCGAATCCCGGCATGGGTGGAATTTTTAGCCTCTAAATAGTTTTTTTTTAAGATATTAACTATATTAAAGGTAATATTATTATCGTCATCATCAATCAGCCATCGTCGACTGCTGAACATACACTTGAAGGTGAGTTAACTGTACCAACTACAAAAGACACCACTGCGGTAAAATATTTCAAACACCCACCACGTGCCTTTAAGCTCTACGCCTAAGTTTCCTAATATTAATTTCCAAGTTCCAAATTACTTGTGCGAGCCACGGAATAATCTAGAGACCACATAGTTGTACCAATGACTAAGTGCCTTCACCAACCTACTAAACTGTGGTGGTTCTCGGCTTCCCACTTTGAGAATGGAGCCCCTAGGTCACTTGTTTCCACAGGCTTAAAAGTTAGTAGTAAGTAATAATAACATTAAACTTTGGCCTGCTAGCTTATGATATGACAGAGGGAGAGATCGATCAATTTTGTTATATAACGTCTTGTGGTGGGTAAAAAGGCATTAGAAACCAGCTGAGCGACTACAAACAGTTCAATTTCTCAATTAGGATTGGTCGTTGACTATGAAATGAGATGTTTTTATTTCAGACCAAGATCCATATCCATACATTTACAAAACAATTATTTACAGATTGATGCACTAAATTTTTATATCCCTAATCTCTTGCTCTCGTTGCTGAAGCGCTCGTGGCCTAGTCGAACCGGGTGATTTGAATCAATTACTTGAGTTAAGCAACAACAGGCGTGGTGAGGTGCAGGATGGGTGACCGTCCCGTGACAACCCCTAGCGGCATTTTTCCGAGCGCTCCCGTGCTTCACAAGGCACGTTAAGCCGTTGGTGCCGGCTGTCATGTAATGGCAGTCGTACATGGGCGGCTTGATAGTTAACTTCTGACAGAAAGGCCAGCCACTGCCTTACAATCCTCCACCAACCCGGACTTGGTCCCCGTGGTGGAATATGGCCTAACCTTCCTGCGACGCAGGAAGAGACCCGTGCCCCAGCAGTGGGGACATACAAGGGTCAATATAGATCGAATCTATTGCTATCAATCAATGAAACTATCTATCAATCAATCAATCATTTAAGCCTCTGTTATGTAAATATCCACTGGGTTGAGTGACGTCGATTTCTACCTGTTTTGAGCCACTCTAGCTGTCAAATCCATACATATTTGACATTTCGGAAACACAGTATTTAAAATACTGGATAATAGATACTCTTTTCGGTCTTAAAAAATGGGTGCTACGTGATGCTGACATTCTATATTTATCAATCACATCCCCATCACTAGTCAGCACCTCAAAACTATAATTTTTATTGTGAACACCCACGGTTTATACTTTGTTTCGAGCAAATTATAACCCCAATCAATCTTTTTTTATTCAGCCTATAAACATCCCACTGCAGGGCACAAGTCATCTCTCAGAGAGATAATAGGGGCTCAATTACCACGCGTGCCCTCCTCGGATTAACAAAATAATTTCAGCGCATTTGAATGCCTCATCAAATACCTCAGTCACTCAGGTTTCCTCACAATGTTTTACTTCATGATGGCGAGTGGTATTGCTACTACAACTACACAAAATCAATCTTAGGCTTTCTTTTTTTATAGTTGCCGTTTTATCATGAATTAGTTTGTGTCACTGGCAGGGTAGTCTGCTAGCTCGGATATCGACTGCTAAGTCAAACTTCGAAAGTTACCATTTTCCGGTAAAGTCGGAGTTTAAACTTGCTCCTTGGCCACTGCGGATATCCTGTCTGTTCCTGATCTACATCCCAAAGTAGGGGAGGATTATGGATGTCAACTCTCCCCGGGGGAATTGAAATGCTAAACTTTAAAACGAAGAGGTTAGTTTCAATTGATATAACAATTGTCACTAGATTATTCAATTTGATCGATTGTGATAACTTGCTCAACATTTCTCTGGCACTTACCCATTGAAAAATGTATTCAGTATCTACTCTAGACTTACGTTGTTGCAACGACAGGATTTTTTTGTCTTTACATACCTACATAAACACATGCATGTATCCGGGAGGATAGGCAGAGACCAGGATCTGCCACTTGCTACGATGCTGACAGATCTCTATCGCTTTTGAAGTTTTTTTAGTGCGAATGGAATTGAATGGGTTGGAATCCTCGCGCGTATCAATGACTTTGTTTTCCATGTTACGTGCATTTGTGAATATGTAGTAGTATTATATTCTTTTTAATGCATTAACCCGTGCTAAGGACCATTTTAAAAACCTATTTAGAGGCTAAAAATTCAACCCATGCCGGGATTCGAACCCGCGACCTCTGGATATCCGTGCCAGCGCTCTTCCAACTGAGCAGGTGAGTCGCCCATAAGGGCGACTCACCTGTATCAGTGATATTTCGAACCTCTTTATAATACTCTCTATATTACGTACAGGCAGCGACCTGTATTAGTAATACCATTCACTAATTGTGATAGAAAGCATTCTAAGAAAACCTGATTTAGAAGGTCGAATCCTAGAACGCGTTTAATAAAGTACATGTTTGTTATATGTATACACACAAGCGCAAGGATCAAGGCTCTTTGGTCTGTACCTATATTATACATGTATTTTTAATACCAGTAAGTTTTATAACATTATATGACTTCTGAACAAATATAAATGTTCTTTGCTTCCGTAAAACTTACTCCATCGTCTAAGTAGGTAACAGGTAATTTTATTCATTAATGATGATGATCACTATATACATATACGAGTAGAACCGAAGTTATTATAGATAAAGAAAATCCAGCAACCATTTTTTGTGTTCACACAAGTACTGGCAGAAAAAACGAAAAAAACACACGAATAATTAAAAAAACCAAATAAATAAATTTCCTTTTCCTGCCATCTATCTTTCCGTTTCAATTAAACTGGGAAAATTTAAATTTACGATATCGTTTCGGCCTCGTAACCCAGCCTCCATTATTTTGCTTTTATTCAATGAAAGATGAGTTGCAGCTGAAAGAGTCATTATATAATATTTAGTAAAGAAGGTTAACTTTTATAGAGTTTCCTCACAAATACACAATTCTTAAAACGCGTCAATTATGGATAGACAGATAGATAGAATATTCTTTATTGTACACAGAAATTGTATATAAATATAATCCAAATGGCGGCCTTATTAATAAAAGCAATTTCTTCCAGGCAACCATAGACTGAGACAAGAAAGAAATTAGAGTTTAGTTAAATTAGAAATTATATTTAGATACCTATTTAGAGGCTAAAAATTTCACCCATGCCGGGATTCAAACCCGCAACCTCTGGCTATCCGTGCCAGAGGTTGCGGGTTCGAATCCCGGCATGGGTGAAATTTTTAGCCTCTAAATAGGTTTTTAAATTTGTTCCTTAGCACGGGTTAGTGCATTAAAAATAAAAATAGTGTAATTATAGTTAGATATTAATTGTTCTATGATTCCAATACTTGTTTCTTAAATTTTCCTTTTATATAAATTTTTTTTTTGCGTTCTTTATTTGTAGTGGTACTATTGTGCAGTTAATGCTTAAAACTCATTGAACCGACGGAAAGAACATATTTTACAAAATTTTATGATGGTTAAAAAAAAATATATCTGAGAAAACTCGCATTAAATAGATTAAAACTTGTTGCCACCTGGACGGCTATTTCAGAAATTGCACATTTTGGATGTTATATCCCGTACCCCCCGGGGGGGACCCATTATGTCCCCCCCGGGGGGTACGGGTCTCTTCCCTGAGTAATGTATTGATACCTATGCAATTTTAATATCAGTGAAATATCTAAAATCTATTTGATTGAGTAAAAGAATGCATAATCCAAAAATCCACGTTGTTTCGAAATAGGTATCTTCAATTACGCTAGGTCATTGAAGTACATTACTAGTTTACTCCAACCTAACTTTATATTGAAAGAAAGAAAGAAAACATTTATTGCAACAACAGTTACACAAAAATAAATTAAAGTACAAAGACAAAGAAAGTATTGACCGTGAAAATAACTAAAAAACACATTACAAACTTTGTCGCGGTGTGTCTCTGCTGCTGCAAATGGCAACTGACTCAGCATAGTGCTGGGGGCGTGAACCCTCACTCAGCGCTGATTTTCAGTCTGTACCGAAGGCCTAAGTGCTTTAGAGCGCGGCGTGGCCTGTTGCAAAGTAATAAATAAAACAATATAATAAATACATTCAGCATAACAGTAAAAACAGTCAACATAGTAATAAACGTGTGTAAACCAAATATAAATATTGCTTTATAGTTAGGCCAACTTAGCGAAATATGTCAATTAATAAATAATACATATCTGTGCATATTCAAATAAAAGAAAATAAACGTGGATATTATAATGTACTTGTATTTAAATATGAAATATTAATTATATATACATATATGGTAAAGATAGAATAAATACGCAGTAAATACGCATCCTCGATGCGATTACATACTCGTAGTTACGTCAATTAGTCGTAGTGCTAGGTCTGCGGCGCGAAGTTTGATCGGGATATGAAAGTCTGTGCTGTTATGCAAGTTATGCAAGCAGATATGCCTTGAGCTTGCGCCCAAAGGCAAATCTACTGGACGCTTCACGGTCTATTACCTACCTAGTTGTAAAACTAAAATAAAACGAACGCCGCTAACAGATAAACCAAATAGTTTTCCGAGAGACGTATTCCTAAGAATTGAGTTTATTTTAAATCTAATCCATTTTTCCACGTAACCATAATTTTCCCTCTTTACATGCTTAGTTTTTTCCGATTGCCTAAGAGAATATAACTGAGTTAACTTGCTTCAGCACGTTCAGTAAAAGGCTTAATGGGGCCCATCAGTACGCATTAGTGGGTATCAGCGTCAATGTAAAACAGTATTACGCACCGTAAGCCATGCGTGAACATTAGTTTCCCGTCAACACACCATTGTATCGCCACTTTATGAGGTAAATTCCGAAATATTATGAAGAAATTACCTTTGGGCGTTGGTAATCCGATTTATGGCTGGTTCGGTAGCGATAAAATAAGTATAATATTAATTCTTCACTGTCACAGATTTTACATTTTATACTGTTTTTTTTTTAGTTTTTACCGAATTTGTTAAATACTTACGAAAAAAGATGGTTTAACCACACGATAGAAAAAACATATGTGATATTTTTAATTTACATGATGAGCAGACATGGTCACCCGATCCGAGCGTGACATTTCAGATAAAAATCAGATTCGTTCACTGTTCAACTCGAAATCAGCCAAAAGTCGCTGAGGGCGCTACGGAATACGATTTTTCTCTTAGTATTGTAACTATACTTTTTGAGTCCGCCTGTATTGAGGAAGGCTCTGCAGCTTTTCATACAGTACGCGCGCAACAAGGTAGACATAAAAAGTAAGATTCATTGAAAAAGTCCAAGTCTCTTTTTAAAAAAAACTTATCCAGCCAGCCAGACACTATTAAACGACACGAGATTAAACATGCAAGGCGCGTTTCTGAACCCAGTTCATACATTTCCAGGCTTGCGTTCTGGAATGTTCCTGGAACGACGAAATGTGCAAACTTTCCACCAGGAGACTGGCGGTGTCACGTGTATTCTGTACACGAAACGAATATAATTTAGACCTCGTTAGCAATGCGCTTTATCCTTACTACTGGAATGAATTGAAGTTTAACAACCAGAAGTTGGACTCAGTAAAGCGGCATGATATTGGATATAATCTACCCAGTTGATTATTAATGAGTATAATTATGGAAGTATATGGTCTTGGATGTTTACATGTTTGTGATGTCGGTGTTTCTGGTTCCCCCGACACACGGTATCCTAGTGTGGGGCCAGAAGCAATGTATGTGGCTATGTAAATGTTACGTTATATGTTATGTTATATAGTATAATAAGTACAGTTGTCAGAAAGTCAACTTTTATACGCGTGTATTCTCAACATTATCATCATAATCAGCCGGTGTCAGTCCACTGCTGAACAAAGGCGTCTCCCAAGAGGCGTGCACTCGACTCGGTTACATTATGGGACTTTCCATAAATGTAGCAATGTATAGGTCAACAGGTTTGTAGGTTAACTTACATACTCGTAGACTGCTTTTAGCCTGCGCTCTTAAGTTCGAACAAACAGATCTATTCTCAATCTTATATGTAAAAATCACGTGTCACAGTTTTTGTTATCGAACTCCATCGAAACAGCTTCAAAGATTTTTATGAAATTTTTCGTGTACAGTCGATTTTAATAGCTCATAGTTTAATATGGCAAAACAATGTTTGTAAGGAAATGTAAAATTGTGACGGACTCTTGAGTAGACACATCTATACGACGCTTGCAAACTGAAAGAGAATGGATATATTATTACGATAGTGGAGAGGCTGACACAAATTTCATGGCAAATGTCGACTGCTTATTGTGATTGTACGGTGATAGTATGAACACAGATGGTAGGTATATAGATTTACAGCTACAGATAGGTACTTGTCACAATGAGTTAAATACATTTACAGGTCCTTAAAGCTGTACGACTGGTCGTTGTATAAACAACCGGTATATCTGTACAGTTGACGGAACATCAAGTTTCACATCCCTGCACTATTCAAATACACTACGATCGACATTACAAATAAAATTTAAAGGTTGTCTAATGTACTGTAGACTGTAGGTAGAGTCCAGTGTTCTAGTGTATGTGTGCTCCAATGTTTAATTACGCGTCAGGGGAAGGAAATTACTGGCACGCGAGCCTGATGCCCGCTTTATTAGGGTTCATAAAGGAGCTTAGTGGCATTAATTAAGCGAGCATAGATTGAAAAGACGACATAATCTTCCGACTTTGTCTTCACCAGTCGACTACAGCTGGATAAACGAGGGAGTTGAAGCGCTGATTCGTTTTAACTTTATCACTGTAGGAAATCATTGTTGTCATCGGGTTAACAATTGTATAGTCTTAGTATACACTAGTATACTAAGTATACTAATACTTAGTATACTAAGACTATTCAATTAGTACATAGACTAGAACAGATCGCTATCTACGGAGACGGTATATGAAAAACTACTACGGTGAATTATCCTTAATTGTGATAATTATTATGATCAATGTCTATTTACTACTAACCCACGCTATGTGCTACCTACATACATGAATTTCTGTTTTTTTTTTATAAATGAAAAAAAGAGAATTACTGATATTTGACTGCTCCGTCGGTCTAGCGGTATCACGTCTGATTAAAACGCTGCAGCTCTTGGGCTCGATTTCCACTGAGGTCTGCCGTATTTTTGTACAAATGGATTCAGTCTAGGTCCATTTTCATGTTTATTATGTCCTTACCTGCAGGCGAAAAACTGCGGGCAGATGATGGATGCGGCAAGCTGAAGACAGGGCTCTATGGCGCTCATTAGGGGAAGGTTATGTCTAGCAGCGGACTAATATATCCTGAAGAATAAAAAGAAGATGTCCTTACCTGGTTACTGGGTGTTCTAGTTTGGAACCACGGCAAGTGATTGTACTGTGGGGAAGTAATTAAGATGTCGCATGTGTCACTCGGTCATCTTAATTTGTGGTAAAAACAGTGTGTAAATTTACTCGTAATGCGTTAGGGCCCTTAGGCTATCAATGTAAACAATGTCGCGAAACCGGCATAGCAAAGACAATCGCGACAATTATTCACCCACCCCACACTAATACGGTTTACCCGACGATGACAAAGCGACTGGTTCATTATTTATGATCATCTGTTCTGCATTTCATCACAGCAACACGCAAAATGAAGACTACAGAAGTGTCACTACTTTGTTAAACCACAGTCCTCAAGTCCTGTATGTCAAATTGTATAATTCGGAAAGCTATATGGAAATTCGTTCAAGTATTGACGAAAAAGGATGTTCATTCACAAAAAAGATTTTTGCTAAGAGGCGATTTTAGAATCGCGAAACTATTACCATTTGTAATTTTAGTCGCCATGCGCCGTTGCGATTCCACTAAAATGACAAGTGACCGATGGTTTACTGAACCAAAATATTTTAAGTATGTGGCAGTAATACAATAATTATAAATTATTCTGCAAGCAGTGGTAGCGCTGCGGCAGAGCACCGGCTTCTCACTCGGAAGGTCATGGGTTCGAAGCCATGTATCATAACATTTGTGAAGTTATAGTAGCAATACCACTCGCTAACCTGAAGGAGAGGAAACCTGAGTGACTGATGAGTTCAACCACCTCAGCGCTTAAAATTGCCAACCTGCGTTCGGCACACGTGGTGATTAAGTCTATCTACAAAAAGAAGTCTTTTTGTAAGAGAGGGCATAGGCCATGCAGTAGGATGTTTATAAGCTACTTAAATAAATTCTTAACAGTTTTTAAGTAACCAAAATTCAAAGGTTGTTCCGCCCCAGCACTTTTCTGTTGAGGGTAGAGATGGCCATATTCTGATTGTTAGATTGTGATGCTCACGATGTGACACGAGTACTAAGTTAAACTCCTGTAGTAAACAATATGAGCTACGTTTCTGTTCACGGGTGGGGCCCACGCACCTGATTTGCAATGTCTCAGACACCAAGCAAGTAGGTAGTGCAGTTAGGCTGATCTTGCGCCTGTCTGTTGCTAGGGGAATTCTGAGGAGAGTAGCAGAAGTTTTTTTTAATAACAGGCTGTTTCATAGACAGAGGACAAAAGCGTTGAGCTTAGCGTTGACATTTGTTTCGCATACAGAATAAAAGGGGCGATTATAAAAAGCTGTGTGTTGCGTCCATCTGCAGTGGGCTCACCTTAACTTCTAGGCCTTGTAGTTTATAATTTAGACTGGTTAAGCTTATGCTGGTAGTGGTTATAAAAAAAGATACCAGTTTTAAACTGTGCGTTTGAGAGTTTGTTTAAAGGCATGTTGTTTATTTAAATTTTGGATAATTTTACGAATGTGGTGGGTAAAAATTGAGTGTTTTTGATAAATTTAACAAATACTTACATAAAAAGTAGCGCCTATCTTCTTCTTCTTCTGAACGCGACAATTGTAAAAAAAGATTGTATACTTCGTATACACCTAACACTGATTGCCATATACGGCAACGGAGAAGTACAAGAGGGCTCTTTAAAACTAACAAAGTAAATCAGCAACTATTTTGTGAATGCTTTTAAGCAGTATTAACCTGTTATATATTTAATTTCGTAAAGTAAGTAGACAAGTGAGTTAACAGTTTACGAAAATTTAAAAGGACTTGCACGTTCTTTCAACTTTATAAAACGACTAAAAATTGCAAAACTTATCAGCTAATGAAATACATAAATAAATGCCTAGACTAATACATTACTAAATATAGTCGAGAAAATAAAGGTGGTACTTTGAGAATAGCCCCAGGATCCAGCGTGGGATGATTATGTCAGCGGAAACATGATTTTCTACATTTCTCGTTGCGTATCTAATCCTAGATAGCGTTACATTTATCAAGATACGAATATCGTGCGCAAGTAACGATATTTTATAACGATTCCGACAATATCGTGGCAAGTGATTTGCCATTTTGCTGCGTTGATTGATTTTACTACGCCATCTTCTGACTCAATGAGAAATCACTGGTTTTCTAGTGGGCCTGAGGCTGTTTCCTAGGGTAGGAGTTGACAGTCTACGTCTGGACCGAACTTGAAGCCTGAAAATTGAGCTAAAAATTTAAGCCATTTAAAAGCCACAATAAAAAGCATTCTTAATTCTGAGATTGATCTTGATTGATTGATTGAATATTGTTCAAAATTAACTATCAGATTGACGGCCCACTTAAGGACAATCCCAAATATTACGAGCGCTTTGTTAGACTTTAAATCTACGTAATGGTATCACATGAAAATCTATTCACGATCTAATAGTAGGTTTTCGGAAGGTAAGGAACCTTACCTACTTAGTGCCTGGGAAATTTAGATCTTGTATACTTCCCCACTTCTTATCATAATTAACTGTACTTCCAGAGTTAATTATGATAAGAAGTGGGGAAGTATAGTGGGGAAGTGTTGCTCTGCTCACTGGACTTCCAGAGCCGACTAAGCCACATTCTTTCAGAGCGCTGGCACCCTTAGCCAGAGGTCGCAGGTTCGAGTCCCGGCATGGGTGTAATTTTTAGCCTCTAAATAGGTTTTTAAAAATTGTAATTAGCACGGGTTAGTGCATTAAAAAGAATATAAAGATAAAGGTTTGTTCGGGAAATTGTTCGATAAACGATATACAACTCTGTGATACAAACAAAAAATATGGCTTCAAACTTCAATATCTATTATACTATTTTTATTTTTAATGCACTAACCCGTGCTAAGGACAAATTTAAAAACCCTATTTAGAGGCTAAAACCTTCACCCATGCCGGGATTCGAACCCGCAACCTCTGGCTATGCGTGCCAGCGCTCTTCCAATTGAGCCAATGGGCGACTCACCGGCATCAGTGAAATTTTAAACCTCTTTACACTATTCTCTGTATTACGTACAGGCAGCGACATCTGGCTTAAGCAAATTGCATCACTTACAGCCCCGACTACCTACTTTGCAGTTAGGTTTTACATCCGGTGTAGATCCAGGATTCGTCACCTGCTGTGTAGATATTATAAACAGATTTTGAGTCGCCTCCGTTGAATTTTTTTAAGGTTTTCTTGCACCATTCGACGCGAGCATCTTTTTGATCCTGAGTTAAGTTGTTGTGGGATCCAACGCGAACAATTTTTTTTTACAGACAAATGTTCATGTAATATCCTATAAATGCTCGTCATACATATGCCCAGAATAGCCTCTATCTCGCGATACGTAACATTGCGGTCTTGCATTATTAGTTTTCGCACAGCTTTAATATTTTGTGGCACAGCCACCGATTTCGGGCGACCTTCTTTAACTTCGTCGTGAGCTTACTGCGCCGGCGATTAAACTCACAAAAGCAGTGATACACAGTCATTTTTGATGGAGCTTCACCACCAAAAGTCGAAGTTAATTGATCTACGCACTGTTGTTGCGTTAAACCACGTCGAAAATCGTAATAAATCATAGCACGAATATTTTCACGAGTGAGTTCCATTTTTTCAGCGATATGATATTTTGAACCCAACAAAAACAAAACACTAACGTATATAAGAGAAAAATATTAGCGGCCAGTATTTAGATCAGACATTGCGTTTAAAATTATTGGAATCCCAGATTCCGCATATATAAGTAGCAGCCTATGTATTATTGCATTATTTGTATCGACTGATTGTGGGTGGTGGGGCCCGTACTTCGAACAAAGTACCCAAAACCGTACATGGGCACATGCACCGACTAATGAATGTCGATGAAGCCCAGGAAATCTGTCAGAATCATGGCAAGTGGCAGACCTTAATCTCTACCTATCCCTCTGGGATACAGCGTGATATTAGGTATGTAATGTTATTTAACATTGATGAATGGTGGATGACCTAACCAAAAAACTTGCAAAAAAGTTCTCGCTAAATTTTATGGCTTAACTCTGCCCAGTCAATTTGACGAGAAACTCAGCTTTTAATTAACCCTGTCGGGCTGTCAGATAAGCCAGGAACTTTGTTAATTACTTTCCAAATTCCGTCGATACAACCATCCCCTTACGCTGTCGATCTATAAAGTCAAATACCTACTTGGCCAACGAACTGGCACCGAACGAAACTTAGTTACCTAAACAAACTGCGTCCTTTGTAAACAACATGGGCTCGACGTTATGCGAGTTGAGGATATAGCATTCGATTTCTTGACAAATAAAAATAATGCTGCTATCGCTTACATCAAAGTCCTTGGTCAAAAACTTCTTAAATAGTTAAAAGGTGGTAAAAACGGTGACGTACTGGACGTAATTATAATCACGATTGTTAATTTCAGGAACTACATCATAATATGACTCGTGTAACATTACAAAAAAGTCGAAAACTGGCTTACATAGCATCCTACAATGTTTGACAGATAAACCCATGTTTTCAGCAAACAGGGAAATTTGGATTGAACACACTGACAGCAATCAGCACCCGCAGTCTCCAAAGCTAACACAGAGGGGCCGCGCCATCAAATTTTATCATCTCTGTTGACAATGTTTTGGCGAGCGGCCGTCAATTGGCGTCAACGGGTGCCAATAAACAACGCAGCTACGGTTTTATGACGCGAGCAAAAAAATGAGTTCAATCAGTATTCACACCATTTCAAAAACGCGCAGTCGGCAGCTCATAAGTATTCCTTTTTCTGTTTTCTTCATGGCTGAGGGACGTGACTTTTGCCACTTGTACTCGTAAGTTCCAAAAATTTTGATGCAGAGCCAAATTTTAATTCAGTATGTTTTGAAAATATTTTAATGTTGTAGTAGAGGTGTAGTAGAGGTGGTTCGGTTTTTATTACGTTCCGTATTGCAATGTCTTAGTTTGCAGCTGGTCTGACGTCTAGGTCTACATAGTGGCGGGATTTTTATATTCTAATAACTAGCTGACCCAGCGAACTTCGTACCGCCTAACAGTCGATTCTTGATTTTTTTTTTATTTTTCTCTCCGAAAGAACCATCCTCGCACTTCAAGGAATATTCTAAAAAAAGAATTAGCGGTTTCGGTTCAGCTGCTCTCGAGATTTGCGCTTACCAGCACATTCGGCGATTCATTTTTATATTATAGATATAAAAATCTCGTGTCACTGTGTTTGTTATCAAACTGCTCCGAAACGGCTTCACTTGTATATATTTGCTAGATCTGAGAAGAAGGCTAATTAATATGGCAAAACAATGTTTGCTGGGTCAACTAGTAGATACATAGATGAATAGATTGAATTTTTATTGCAAAAGTTTAAAAAGTTCTGAGAGAATTATGGAATGAAATTGTGTTGGATCTGACTGTGGAGTCCGTTCATGGGCTTTATAAATATATAATATAAAAATGAATCGCTGAATGTGTTGATAAGCGCTAATCTCGACAGCAGCTGAACCGATTTCGCTTATTCATTATTAGAATATTCCTTGAAGTACTAGGATGGTTTTTACAGAGAGAAAAATAAAAAACAATTAAAGAATCTACTGGTAGGCGTACGAAGTTCGCTGGGTCAACTAGTATATTATATTTATCATCGATTCCACAGTCAAATCTATATTATAGTTTCAACAACATTACAAGTGAGCGTAGAAAACAAGCCGCATAGTCCACTGAAGACACTGCCGTTTGTTTTTTAGCCTTCAACACCTTGTTTCGCAGATTCTGCGAAGTCATTAAGAGTGTCCGAATTGGGCTTCTCGTGCCGTTGCTGTTATGTTTTAATTAAGAGATCGTTACCATATGACTTATGGTTATGATTTAACATTGGAGTTTTTTGTCCATTTTTCTCTCAAATATCTCTAGATTTAATAATAATAATAATAATAAATATTCATGGACATATTACACAGATCTCGTTAGCCCTATACTAAGTACAACTAAATGACTTGTATTATAGGTGCTAAATCGACGATAGATTTAATGCGACAAATACATAGATAACATCCAAGACCCGAGACAAACTAGAAAAGTTCATTTCCTAGTTTGACCCGGCCGGGGATGGAACCCGAGACCTTCGGTTTTATAGTCAGCGTGCCAAACCGCTGGGCCACCGAGGCCGTCATTTGAAAGTTCATTAAGCCGCAGTTTCTGCGCTACTTTGAATAAAACCTTTTCATTTCGTTTCTTTTAGCATAAAATGCTTCGTTTTAGTTTAAAACCAGATACCGGGCCGTATAAAGCCGACTATTATTTCACCAAATTAAAAGTTTCTTAAGCACTACCTATTATTAAAACAAAAAAATCAAGTAAGTGATTCAGGAATAACCGGAAGAGACAAGCAACCGACGACACGAGCTCCGTCTCTGCTCACCATGACTATGCTCTTCGAATAAGAGTGAAACCTGGTCGGACTCTTTCGAAAAAAATAAAGTAAGTGATCCCGGAATTAATTTAGTAATTTTTTACATAATCTTATTCTTATATAATAACTGTCACACAACACAAACACTCGTCGCTCTGATCCAAACCAAGATACCCTATGTTGTGGTGATTAGACAAAGAATCAAAAACATGCAATCTAATACATCCTGACTATGGTCATTTCTTTTTTAGAAAGACAAGTGAATCTTTTTTCTCTTACTTAGAAAAAGTTGTAAATAAAAATATTTATTACTATTTCTACCAATATAAATATTTTATACTAAACTTCAATTAAACTCTATGCAAGTTAAGCACAATGTTATGCATTATCATAAGTTGAAGCAATAACAGCGATCCCTGTAACAATTAACTTGATATTAACTATCCTCTCTGCAAACAAGACTGAATCCAAGAGCTACAAGCCTAAGGTTCTATTTTGCTTGCGATTGCGTTGTATGCAGTCTGCTTTTAGCAAGCGGAATATAGCACAGGTGAAGCCTTCATGAAAAGCCTCGCCATAAGTCTTCACAAGTTTATGAAAGCACTACTGCGGGCTTTGCGCTTGTTTTGTTTATATAATGGGAGTTTCAGGAAATAATTCTGTCTGAGGCTTGTTAGATGCGCCTGTGGTCGTAGTGCAATGGGTATGTTTCACATTCGTGAGTTTGAATTCTTGAATAATATACTTTTAAATCTACTTACTCTTAAATCTAGAATTAATATAATATTCATGGACATAATACACAGATCTCGTTAGCCCAATACTAAGTACAACTAAACGACTTGTCTTACAGGTGCTAACTCGACGATAGATTAAATACAATAAACACATAGATAACATCCAAGACCCGAGACAAACTAGGAAAGTTCGTTTCCTAGTTGGACCCGGCCGCGGATCAAACCCAAGACCTTCGGTTTTACAGTCAGCGTGCCAAACCGCTGCCCCTCCGAGGAAGTCAAAATTTGTAAGAGCGTTACCATAGTTGACCTAAGATTTCCGCACTTAGGGCCTGTTTCACAATCTGCAAATAAAGTTCCGGATAAGCTATCCGCAACCAGGGCTGCCGTTTGTTCTAAATTTAAATAAATATTCCTATAGTGCGTGTGTTTGTTTACGGCTTCAAATTTAGAACAAACGGCCGCCCTGGTTGCGGATAGCTTATCCGGAACTTTATTTACAGATTGTGAAACAGGCCCTTAGAGTCATGGCTAGGCCGTGAGTTTACTCCAACCTGCCTGCCAGCATTCTGATATACGCAATTTCACTGCAGGCCTCCTGAAGTTACACCATTATGGTGTAGATGTAAACGGAACTAAATGTAAACGGAAACATTGTGAACAAACCTTAGTGTTGGTCTTTTAAGGAAATATCTGTGCCCAGTAATGGGATGTGCATAGCAATAGCGTGACAATTGTTTAATAAATAAGTTGATAAATATTTAGTAACACAATAAATGGCAAATAAACTTTGATAAAATAAAAATAAAAAAGATGAAGGCGCTAGATGATGATTGTTTTTATATTTATTTATACAATAACTAACATTGAGAGAAGTTGGAGTTGTCAGCTAAAATATTTGCATTGAAAGAGCTTGCGAACGTATCGTCATCGTTCAACCCACATTTGTAATGTGCTGTGCCTACGCAATGCATATTATTTATTTGTTTTATACCTTTAAAATTTGAAGTAAAACATTGCAAGGAAACCTGAGTGTCACCTCAGACAATTTAATTACCTCAACGCTTCAAATTGCCGATCGACAGAGGGCATGCGTGGTAATTAAGCCTAAGCGCTTTTCTCTGAGAGAAGGCCTATACCACGCAATGGGATGTGTTTTAGCTCCTTATGCTACTATGAATTTATCAATTTATTACATTTGATTATTATTTAGAGCACACTCATACACCACAATAAAACATGAAAATGGTACTTTTATACCAACTAAACCAAGTGCCGTTCTAACTAATCGCAAGCCTGATCATTATTTAACACGACAGTGGTATAAACAATCCTAATACCTATCGTAGCATCCTCAGGGCGGGTCGCGGAGAAAATTAACGAGTGCAAAGGACAAAGCGACACCAAATGAATGAGGGCAAAGGAGACGGGTGTCACCGTAACTCACCCAGGATTATAGTACTAGAGCGTAGAGTAACAATATTGCTTGTTAGTCTAATGCTTTCTTCGTAGCAGTTAATGAGATACGACAAGGATGAGACTAGCTGAAGGGCGGGTGAGCATTTCTAACGATGTTAAGCGTGAAAGAATTGCACGCAATATTTTGCTCACAATTAAGCTTTTCCATGTTTTTAATAATGAATCTGCCATGGCTCATCTTATTTTTGGCAACAGGATATCTTAACGATGCACACCACCTCAAAGGGTCCACGATCTGAGGCAGATTGCTTTTAGCGACTGGTTAAAAATGATAGACGCAGTCAAGGAGTGGATGAATATGAGCTGATGGATTGGATTGGATGTCTTAAGGTGTCACTTTACTATGCGATATCATAACATGGACTTGGCTAGAAAATTCCCTGCTTACCTTACTTAAAAACTCTGTGAATATTAAAAGATATTAAGGACGTAAATATTTAAGTTTTTGGATGTCTGTTACGCAATCACACTTTGAACGAATTTCAATATGGACTGATTAGCAGGCACAGCTAGTGTGTGAAATTACTACCAGAAGCTACATAGAAGAAGTATCTTATTATTTCCGTAGAAAAGTAATTGTTTTTTTTCCTTTGTGTCGGGTTTTAACTGTCTTTGAAATTAAGTCTCAACTCGGGACATAGCAAACCACTTTTTGGACTTTCCACGCAAAATATCTTGTATTAAAAGGTCAACTGAGTATTAAACTAAGTACAACATCGTAAGATACTGATCGTAATCGTAAGGTCCAGAGCAAAACTATGGATTGTGGAAAAACAGTGTTATATTTTTTAGTTATGTAATTTTTTCACAGTAGGTAGCTCAAATTTAGTGGAGTTTTTGCATTATTTAGTCAAAATTCTGTAATGAATTATTTACGTTCCTGTGCACTCGAAACTTTATTTTAAAGATACTTTAATTAAATCCCCTCAACTGTTTCTATTATGGTGCTTAAACCAGTTTCATCGACTGGACTTAAATTCGTTTCAAAAAAGTAAAAAGACATTCCGACTTTGGTCCCATAGCTAGGTGAAAATCCGCGAGTATCCTCATTTACATCTTCAAACAAAATGGTCATTTAGAGCATTAACTTTACTCCCCATTCCCTTTGTAATGGGGCTAATAATGCTATAATCTCAGCCCTAATTTCAGCTCGAAACTAATTTACACAGAAGGTTCGCCTATCTTGTGTTGTAGCTCGACTTAATCGTGGCAATTACATAGATTGCCCGCTTGTACGAGCATGTAGGTAAAGTGATTTTCTTGAATATTTAATAAGTGATTTTCTCGCGGTAATTGCTTTACTCTCAGACTGAGCTCACTTAAACTTTCCTTAATGGTAAACAAAAAGCAAGTTTGCAAGTGATTTTTTTTGTAATGATCTTCGGCTTCCATTGCTTCCAAGGCTGGTCAAGTTTGTGGTTTTGACAACTGCATTGTTTATTCAAACAGTTAACACTAAAATGTGAAAATTACTTTTCTAAATTCCGCCAATTTTTTTTTATTTAGCAATGTAATTTTTACATTTTAATGCTATTGTGGATTTCCGCAGTCACACCTGATTCCATACAATATCTTAAACAGTTAATTGTCGTTTATTACAAATTTCAAATAAAAAATATATATATACATAAGCTAACTATGTTTATTTTGTATAGAATAGTGATTGAAATTGAAACACACTATACAGATATTATAGGTAGTAATTTCGCCGAGTAATACAGTAATGGAAGTGAAAGCGAGATGCGCGCGACAGTTATATCTGTTACATTGCTTAAATCGATCGTCATAATACAGTCTGCCAAACTAAATCAAATCCAATCAAAGTATTTTATTTAAAATTAAACTAAACTACCTATGACTTATTGAACGTTACGAGTTAAACTAGGTGTCCATTTTAAAATCTAGATCATTTTGGAGAAAAAATGGACAAAAATATTTCAAAGTCTGTTAATTAAGGTCCTTAAATAACCGACTTTACACAATTATCATAAGGCATAGAACGCATGCATTGTACTGGCTTTAAATCCAGACTTCACTTAATTCGCCAAACATTAATAAGTTTATTATTAAATAACAAAAAAATGAAGCGCTCGTGGCCTAGGCGAACCGAGTGATTGGAATCAATCACTTGGTTAAGCAACAACAGGCGCGGTCAGGTACGGAATGGGTGAGCGTCCCGTGACTACCGCTAGTGGCATTTTTCCGAGCGCTTCCGTGCTTCGCAAGGCACGCTAAGCCGTTGGTGCCGGCTGTCATATAATGGCAGTCGTTAAGCTATGTCAGAGGCCTTATGGGCGGCATGATAACTTCTGACAGTGAGGCCCGGCCACTGTCTCACAATCCTCCTCTAACCCGGACTTGGCCCCCGTGGTGGAGTATGGCCTAACCTTCCTGCGATGCAGGAAGAGACCCGTGCCCCAGCGGTGGGGACATATAAGGGTTGATATCGAACGAATAACAAAATAAATATATTTTTAGTATTGGTTAGAATGATTTACATTTTTATGCTTAAATTATTCTTACAGAAAACTGTAACACAAACGTTATTTTATGTGACTACTACCATAAAAGTAGATTATCAAGTAGCTTGTACTTATGGTTAGTAGACCCGTGTCTCTTGTAAATTAATCCATTAATGGTTTCATTCCTCAAAAAGAAAAAAACCGAAACTGTTTTGTCTCAGGAGTCTTTGACCTTTTTCTTAAGCATCGACAGAGCTATCAAGTTTATTTTAAATTCATGGTTTTTTGACTGTATTATGGAAATTTGTGCGACTTACAAACTTATCTTGGTGTGGAATAAATACTTGTCAATCTTATTTTTGCAGTTATATGAGAGATTTTTCACGACAAAATAAAATTTGTAATCTCTTTATTGGAACCCTCAGATCCTCAACCCTACTCCCACTTGTTCGGTTGTTATGTCCATACACGTGTGTTAAGTAAAAACTCCAACCGTCCGTTAACTGTTAACAACTGTACACAACACAAGTCGGCATAATATCCATCTTTATACCGACAATCTGATTTCAGTAGATTGCCTCATTGATATAGCGGTTATCACGCTTCACTACCAAAAGAGACGGTTTGTTAACCGCTACTAGATGTACTTGATTTTTACATAATGTCTCAGTCTGGGTGTATTTCAATGTTTGTGATTTTTTTGTCACGGTAGTTTCTCTAGAGAGAAAGCACTCACGCATAGGAGAAATGGCTTACCATTGCCTTGGCTTCTTGGCGTAGATTGTGTAAAAAATATCTATAGCTACCTAGACAAACGCCCCCTGCAGTACAATTCCACCAAACTGCGATCCCCAACCCGCATGCCAAGCGTGTGGATTATAGACATTACGCCCCAATGATGGCACAACCTTGCGCTTTGGCACTCATTAGGGCTATGTCCAGCAGTGGACTAATATAGCCTGGAGAAGAAGAAGACAAACGTGTTTAAAATTCTATAAAAACAGGTTGTGCACAACTTACAGAAATATTTGAACACAGTAAACCCTGGCTAGTACGATTACGCTAGTCGCGTGTTTTAAATGCCTTTCAAATTCTGACATTTTGTTGCCCACAAAACACAACATGTTTGTTGCCACAGACTCCTGCCTTCGTTCTACCCAGGCTGATCTCTACATACCACTCCGGGATACTAACGTGAGTTTACACATCAAATAGGTTTAAGGACGTAGAAGAATACTGACCATAAAGTACCACGAATAATTACGTTAGTCGATGCCTAATTAGACTCCGCCCATAAGATACTCGTCCGTGTATGACAAATATTATCATGCTCATGCGATGAATAGCCAGTATAGGACGTCCTACACATACAAAAAGTTTTAAAAACCAATTTAAAGGCTAAAAATTCCACCCATGCCGGGACTCGAACCCGCGACCTCTGGCTAACCGTGCCGTTTAGAACTGTCCTTGGCACGGGTTAGTTCATTTAGAAGAATTTAATACAAAAAGTTGCCAACTTCTCGCTTCGTGAAGTTTACATCCAATCTTGTGTTCCAATTTAAATGCACCATTAAACATAACTCGCCGCACGGAAGCAAATAAAAACTCCGATATCATGTTTTTTCACTCGTTCATTCTGCCAAATTGGTTTCATTTAGGTGATTCGACGCCGTAACGTCAGCAATTGCAGTAATTGAATGGAATAGCATGTTCCAGCCAGCCAGCCAGACAATATTATAACAGTTTCATAGTTGACATATCTTGGATCCATTCTTTTTAGCCAGAGGCCTAATTACGCGCACCGCGCACCAAACCCTATTAAATCCTTATGTTTGCGATACCAATTACTATCCGTTTTGACAGACAACTGGGAGCCGATTCTCGCCCATGCGAATTGAAAGCGTAGACGCCGAGTATTCGAAGGATTAGACATCTGTCGCATAAAATTCAGTTTCTCGTATTCTCACAAAGTCGTATGCGCAAATTTTCTAATAAACTTCAATCGCTTTGAGGTGTCATAATGTCGCATGGTAATTACCATGCGACTCTAAAAGGCGTACATCCAAAATGGGGTATCGACGCATTCATTGACAGTTGACGTTCGTTTCTTGTACCAGGCCATTCAGAAAGTTTTTCAAAAAAAAGTTTTTATGTATAAGACACTGGCCACTTGTAATTGTTTTGAAAACGTCGATTATTTAAAAGTAAAAATACTACTGTTCGATTTTCAAATTTCCCTGAAGCGATCGCTAGTTTCTTCACTTTGAGTACCTAATTTAAATTCCACTTCGAGACCAAAGCAGCATCAACGCTGAATGGTATAGCACAAAATGCCTGCCAGAAGTTTTTTTCTGAATTGAGCAACAAGCGACCGAACACCGGGCTCCGTGGGGTCCTTCTTTACCACGACAACGCGCCCGCGCACTCTGCGATGAAAACGAGGGACTTCCTGGACTCCACACCGGTCAGTCTTGGGACACCCTCCTTACTGTCCTAATTTGGCTCCGTGTGACTTGTTTTTATTCCCTAAAATTAAAAATCTGCTCAAAGGAATTCGTATTCCTTTGAGCAGATTTTTAATTTTAGAAAAAACTTCGTAGTTTTCATCGCCGGAAGACGCGCTAGCTGCGTTTGAGAAGGCCGTGGAAGATGTGTCTGCGGAGGACTGGAAAAAATGTTTTGAAAATTGGTTCAGACGCACGAAACTTTGTATAGAGGCTGGTGGAGAGTTCTTTGAAAAGATTTAATAAAAATATTTTTTTCATAAAGTTAGTTTTTTAGTCCCACGGATGTGTACGCCTATAAGTGCCATCTATGAAGTGTTTTGTGAACTTGTAGGTGCTGAAAACGGCTCGTTGACGTTTCGTTATAGGTTACATTTCATTTGAAAATTATGAGAGTTAGATAAGATAAGAATATTCTTTATTGTACATCAGAGCACATATTATAAAACATGTATAGATACAAAGTACAAGAGTTAGGTGTTTATAAGTTTTTAATACCATTTATTTTATACCTAAATAGTTTGGTTTATAAAATAAAACATATTTTAATACTTTGCTGCAAAATGTATCAATTTAAAAGTAAATTTGTAGATGTTAAAATTCGACAAACTTTCAATTTACAATCGAGAAAAGGAACGTACGATTCACAGATAACACGACAAAGTCATTAATCATTTATTTTCTCATTCAAATTTAATGTCGTATTGCCTGCTTTGACAATCGAATGAAACAAAAAAAAAATAATGTCGTATGGCGTTCCGAATACATATTTTGGCTGTCGTTCGACTTTTTATTTAGAATTCAAGTCTAAGGGCCTGTTTCACAATCTGCAAATAAAGTTCGGATAAGCTATCCGCAACCAGGGCTGCCGTTTGTTCTAAATTTAAATAAATATTCCTATATTGCGTGTGTTTGTTTATGGCTTCAAATTTAGAACAAACGGCAGCCCTGGTTGCGGATAGTTTTTCCTGAACTTTATTTGCAGATTGTGAAACAGGCCCTTAGAGTCGTATAAGACTATTTACTAATGAAGTGAGAATTGGATGGTCAAAAGTAGGAGTAGTATTTGAAAAGCCGGTAGGCCGTTATATTCTAAGCCTCAGACAAAAGATCAATCTTGATTCCGAAAACGAGTTGTTGTGAAAAAAGGCGTAAAGTCGGTCAAAAAATTATCGAGACAAACTAAAAAACCCTTTTTTTGTAGCAGTGAGAAAATTAAAAGAAAAAATTATCTTAGCTTCTGCGTGTAAGTGAACATTGTAAACATTGTAGTAACCTTTTGACTATATTGAGCCTAAAGTGGATGTTAAGGAGTAAATTTTTACACAATGGGTTTTTTTCGCTTATTTTTTCTGAAATTTTACTCTTATTCTTGTGCTTTTCCAATAATCAAACATGGGCAAGACTAGCCTGATGGACAAAATTTGATGACACGAAGCCTATGCCCACAGGTCGGCTCTGTTTATGTGGCATACCATTGTTTTCTGTTGCTGACTACCCCATTAAATTTCTCATGTTTCTTTCTGAATCAAGCTTTTCCAAAGTCAATATACATTCTATTGCCTTCCCGTTGAAAATACTGCGTGAAGTATGTTTTTTATTCTCAAGTAAGATTCCATCTTAGACACTGTAATTCACCGGCAAACACTGATATTTCGATAGTCGTCTGACCTACTTTGCCGTTAGAATTTCTATTGCATTTTGTTTTGGTACCAAGTAGCCTCATCTCATAGTTATAAATCGATCCAAATGAATAATACCGATAAAAATGAATCAATCGCTATCCAAACTCGATCGTTGATATAGATTTTGTCTTGTATTTTATTGAATAAAACTGAACAGTCCAGCAAAAATACAACTTTTCATGTAGCGCATCGATAAACATTGCGGAGTTTTCAAATAAAATATTCCTCTATCGGCGGAACAGAACGTTAAAGTTTGCCCATACACACCCTTGTCAAAGAATGTTCAGTATCAGAAGGTAAACTTTAGGGTGAAGAAGATTAACCTCAGTAATGGGATTAACCTGAAGCATAAAAACAATGTGTTTACCAACTTTTGGAGCTACTGCGTCCACAGGTTTATGTTAATGTTGTAGCACCTAATTCTATGGTGCAATATCAGTGTTTAGTTCAGGAAAGTGCATACAGAAAAAAAAAACGATTGGCAGTTACTATACTAATGACAGTTACAATGTTTTTCGTATCTGTCGTAATTTCTCGTGTCGTCACGAGCAGGCCCTGTCAGAAAACCAGTGGTCTCGGGTTCATAACCCGTGACAAAATGCTGAGACAGCGGCCTTTTAATAACCATAACACACATTGGCATCAACTTATGTAATATTATAATAGTTATAAACTGTTTGTGTCTGCATGTTAGTATAGTATATTATTATAGTCTATGTTAATTAAGTGTATTTAAATCTTCTGTTCTACGTTGCCATTCATATTGTATGGTCTATTTGGTGTTATGGTTAATGAATAAACATTTCTTACTCTTAATAGATTGTCAGTGAACGAGAAACCGGGAGTTACTAATTGAGACATTTTTGATAAATGTGAATATTGTTGGTTTATAAAACTGAGCTTCCAATTGTTCCAGAGGTGACGTAGTAGCCTAAACATCAAGATGTTGTAGAAATTTAGTTATTATATTTTAAATGGGTCCAATCGCGATTATTTATTAGGCAAACCGTAATCACCTTATTTCCCGACGTTACGGCAGCGTTATAGTTGCTTTGGTCGTCTGGAAATAAGGTTTCACCTTAACCCGGCGTGAATGAGGTCGGGTATATCATACCCGAGAAGTTTTCAAATGGAGATTATTTAATGTTTCTGTTGTCGTGTGAGTCCGGGCGTTGGAGTAGCTGGAGGTAACAGTGTAAGGAGCGAGGTAAAGTGTCGAATTCAGCATTGCACCGGCAGCGACAGGAGATACACGTGCGCAAACGTGGCTGGGGTACGTCACACCCGACCTCATAGTCGGTGTTACATTTTTACGTTTATTGTAACTTAACGATTTATGGTGTTTTGGGATTTATTTTTGGGATTTTCAAGATGTCTCATGAAGAAAATGAACGGCGTTTACAATATTTATTGGAAAACTGTTAAAATGCTGGTTCCTGTGACTCGGAGAGCGAAGAAGAGGTCGACATCGTTTCTCAAAGAAGTGAGGAGAGTTATTCGGAACAAGAGGGTATTTTAGACAATTTGCAAGAACCTGAACCCGTGTCGGAGGCTACTAGTCAGAGCAGTCAGTCGCCTGAAATACGTGGCACTTTTTATACATCCAAACATGGTACTAAATTGTGAAAAGATTGTCCTAGACGAAGCGTTCGGATTCGATCTGAGAGCATAATTACTAATGTTCCAGGCGTGCAAGGTACTGCAAAACTTGCTAAGGCAAAGACTGAAACTTGGAGTCTTTTTATTACAGACATTAAAATAAAAAAGGAACATCCAGAAAATAAAAAGTCTTAGCACATGAAGGATGCAACTTTCGAGGATTTGAAGGCATTTATAGGACTTTTATATTAGCTGGTTTGTATCATTCCAATAGGTAAAACTTGAACACAGGCAACAGGACAGGATGGCACAGGAGTAGACATTTTCCGGACTACAATGTCAATGCCGAGGTTTTACTTCCTCCAAAACTGTTTGAGATTAGATAATAAAAGAACCGGAAGACAAGAAAAAATAGTGACAATTTAGCTGCAACAAAAGATGTTATGGATAATTTTGTTCAAAATATTCACAAACAGCTTCGCATCAAATACCACATAAATAGGAGATATGTTATATTTTATGCAAAAAAAGGTTAAAATACCTTGTACTTGTATTGTTTCGAAGAAAATTTAGAGTCTTTTTAATTATATAATTAATTGTGCCTTTTCTCCTCATTGCTGGTATTCTATTTACTGATCTTGTTGAGTGGGTACCATTATTAATATATGTGAACTAAAATATGCAAATTAAATAATCATAGTATTAAAAATTTTACATCAAAGTTTCGGGTATCTCATACCCACCTCATAGCTGGTGTAACAATATCTCACCTCATTCACGCCGGGTTAAATATACACGTTCAATACACAATTAGACCCTTTTAAAATATATAACTATGTATGAGTATCGCGAATCATTAAGAAATACTGTAGTAGAAATCTTCCAGCCTTCTGGGACCGACTTACTACCGAAAACAAGATCGACTCACAGGTATTACCTGTGAGTCGATCTTCTTTTCAACATATTTTGTGCCTTTGCCGTAAGTTTCCCTCAACTTTGGTGAACTATAAATATGGAAGTTCAACCTGTTCGGTTCCACGCGACAATAGTTCGGGCGAGGCCGCAACATGCCCCTTTCTCCTGGGAAATTACCACTTCGTCGCCTGCATGTGAGGTTATGGAGAATGCTGTCTATGTCATTTGTTTTACTATTTAAGTAGACACCTATTACTAGCAATTGGTTCTGAATTGCAAATACAACTATTATTATTTGACAATAGAACCTGGATTATTTCAAAGTTGTGTTATCTATATTTCTTATTGTGATTATTTTAGGATAGCGCGTATATAGGCTATTTCTGTAAGCCTTTTAATGTTCTAATCTAATATTTTTAGGCTCGCCGGAGGCTCACGACGACCCGGAAAACCATCCCAGACGTGGTCCGTTCTCTCTGAGATGAAAGAGAATGGAGTATCCCTACTTACGAACAGAGAAAATCCATTGTGTCAGCCCCAGACTCCACGACGGAGTAAAGGGACCAAATAAACCATGGTTGTAATATTTTTCTGGTTGTGCAATAAAGTGTTCGCTATCTATACATCTAAAAAGATAGGCTATTTATGTATCTAGCTTATGAATAAAGCCCACTGCTGATTTTGAGAGATTTTGTCCAAATCTTGTCAAGATTGTTGTCCAAATCAAGATTGATGTCCAAAGCACAAGACAACTTTATTTGGTGGATGGTAGAAAAAATAGGGGATTTACATGTCAAGTTTTACCCAAAGGGGAACTCGCGTCTAACTTAGATTGGAGTGACATCTAAGTGAAAACATTTAAATATATTAGAAAATTTATAAAGATAAATGAATTTTTTTTTTGGGGTGTTGGGGTTAAAAAACTATGAAAAATAAAGTTACTCTAATAATCAAAAGCTTATGAGAGTTAAGCTAAACTTATTAAAAATTAAAAGAAAAAGTTTTTAGTCAAATGTTTTCTTAAAAGGCGCATCAAAACATTATTTTGGTATCTTCGTTTACATTACCTTTTTTAATACAAGTTGTCCATTATACCTATTAGGTTACTTGTATGTTAGTATCTAGTTTATTTGTGTAAAGTAGCAGTGCCATACTTTCTGACTGACATTTTAAGTTCAAATATTGACATGACACCAATTAATAAGCTCAACGCGCCGCCAATCAATCAAATCCAATTCAATCAGCGCCCACACATAATCGCAGCCCGAGCGTATTTTTACGTGACTACCAAACCATTTGTTGCGAATTAAATGGAATTATTTTGAACCGAGCCGGGACTAAAAAGTCGGGCAAAAAACGCAGCCAGTCGCAATCCCCGGGTTATCCGGACGCAAATAAATCTGTCAATTTCACTCAGCCTGCGCTCTGCACCGGCAAAATTATGGCGCCTATTCTCTTAGCAGCGCGAAAATGATTTTTTTGTATCTTTACCCTTTTTTCCACCGATTTATTTCCGGTCTGGGCAATATAACCCTACATTTGCAAACGACTGTCGTGTTAATTAGTTTTTCTTGGTTAATAAATTTATAATATTATTATATTTATTTACTTATTTAGTTTTACGTAATATAGGTGCGTATAAAGTTGATTCGGACCTCCTTAAACCATAACTGGTTTGTCTCGAGGGTTTCAAATCTTTTTTTTTAAATCAGCGTGTTCTAATATTCTAACACCACAGCAAACTTATGAAAGATATTTTAATACTGAAAGAATAATGATTACAGGCGTACGATCACTATTAATAAAAAAATGTGGTCACTTCGGAAAAGTAGAAAATTGGAAAAAAACTGGCTGTGTAAAAAACGGGCCACGTGCAAGCTATTAGTTTTTTCATTTTCTAGACCACATGAAATTTGACACTCATTTTATTGTTTTTAAAATATAGCGAAACTAAAACTCCTTTGAGGGTCTTAATGAGACACTCATTAAGACCCTCGGTCCTGGTCCCTAGACACACCTTTCGCTAAACAAAAACCACCTTTTGGTGGTTTGAATTGGATAGTTGAATTTTTCATACAACGCAAATTGTATGAAAAATTCAAGTATCCAGCTACTTCCTCTTCAAGAAATAAAGCCCTTTCAAGGACAGACTGAAAGTCTTAGGCATATTAAATGCTACCTTGTACATGATACAAAAACTACTCCCTTGAAATCAATTAAAAACATAGTTTGATAAATCTAAAAAAAAACTTTTGCACGGCACTCCGAAATAACTACCTGGCTCTATTTACGACAGAGATAGAGTTCATCCAGCCATATCGAGTGTCGGTAGAGCCAGTCTGCCTCCGAACAGACCTATTAAATGGACTGCCTTTCTGTTTATTCGCTTGAATTATACATTACATTACCTATCGAAGTCCAAATTGCTCATTTTGCTGCTACTTCGTTACGTGTTTAATGTTGAATTGCTGAGAGAATCGTTTCTGTCGAATGTTTAGTTAAAATTCACATTGTATCAATTAGCCTAGCATTGAAATGATAATTTAGAGTTAGCTTAGTTTAGTCTAAACTACAGTTACTCTAGTCTCTGCACCGAGTTTTTAAATGAAAGTTATTATTATTATATATATTTATTCACTAAAAACAATGCGAAATTACAACAATATTACTTTGCCAAACTGCTAATGCAGTTTATCGGCAAGCTCTTGGTAACAGTTCTTGGTAACTTACTCAACTAAAATTACTTTCTACACAACTAACATTATCGATAATATTTTATGTCTACAAACTACTTAACACAAAGCGCTTAAGCGCACTTTTAAATTGTGCTTTTCTGAGGTGCTTATTACATAATTCCTCGTGGGAGGTTTTTGTAAATTGCAGGTACCGAACAAAAACAACAAAGTATATATTCGCTCGTAGTCCCAGCTGCCTGAGTGATCTTAAACAATCACGAAAGTTAAGCAACACAGAGCGCGTTCAGTGCATGGATGGGTAAACCATCTACGACTACGGCATTTTTCCGAGCGTTTCCGTACTTTGCAAGGCATGTTAAGTTGTAAGCTGCCGGCTTGCGTGTAATGACAGTCGTTAATCCATGTCAGAGGTCTAATGAGCGGCTTTATAACGGCCTGCCACTGTTTTACAATCCTCCAACAACCTGGACTTGGCCCTCGTGGGCCTAACCTTTCTGCAATACAGGAAGATAGCCGTGCCCCAGCAGTGTACATACAAGGGTTGATATCGAATTATTTAAACTAGAAGGGTGCTACTCAACCTATGTCGCAATCGCATAAGCGTATCGAGTTCAATGCTTTTTGTTGTTATTTATAGAACACGATTTCTCTAAAACGCTCCTCAAATCTAGTTTAAATGGTCAGTCGTAAAGGAAAGACCGACAAAGACTTTCAACAGTATTCAAAGAGTCTTTTAAGAACCCAATTTTTTTTTACTATAAGAATGTTAATTTACAATCAGAATAGTGGTTCCTTAATTGGAATCCAGTCATTTTTAATAAAAACAATTTTTATTAGCGGTCAGGTTAACATTCTAAGGCCTCACTCAGGTGATCACTTGAGGACAGTTCCTCAAGTGATCACAAAAACAATTGTTATTTTCAAGGTTGGGACTTACAAAAAAAATTATACTAGCAATGTCATTTGAATAAGATAAAGCAGCGTATAGTATACGGAGAACGTTCAGAATTCATAAGCCGTTTACATAAAATACATTTCAGCGGGGTCTCATCATAAAAAAACATCTAACAGAAGCATCTTAGGCGTAGGGCGAGCAAGAGGGTAGTGTGTAGGGAATCTTCTAATATCTTTTTTAGTATTTATATGTAAGTAGCATATAAGAAAACTTTAATTTATATAACCAAGTGCATCTGCTAACCAACTGTTATGCAGTTTGGCAGAAATCAACTTATGTGTTTTTTTGTATTTTTGTTTGAATAAACGTCTTCAATCAATCAATCGTTGTTTAAAAGCGTCGAAAGTATAGAACTGAACGCCTTTCATTTATTTATTAATACTTTTATTGCACTCAACTAAATGTACAATGCGGCGAAGTTGATGCCCTAAGCATTTTCTACCAGTCAACCGCAGGAGGTAAAAGAAAAATTGGTAGGCCTGCAAAAAATATAAGAAAAAAAAGTATAAATGCAATTTTAAACCTATAGAAGGTGAAAGAGAATAAAACTATAACTATTTGAATGCTATAGATAATAAAATAAGTGCATAAACTAGACTATAAATACTATACAAACAATTAGAGGGCAACACAGTAGGACATATAATTTACCATACATACGAAAACGAAATACGTAAGCGTTTTCAGTCGCCGCCGCCGTTGACAGAATCGTGGAAGACATAATGTAACTTAGTGGTTGTACGTCGATTGTACTTAAAGTTAACTTTTATTACCTGTTGTTCAAACAAAACTGAATCGAATTTCTTAATGATTCGCGATACTCACGATTGATTGATATATACCCTTTGTATACCCCCACTGCTGGGACACGGATCTTTTCCCGCAACACAGGAAGGTTAGGCCTTACACCACGGGAGCCAAGTCCGGGTTGGTGGAGGATTGTAAGACCGTGGTGGGCGTTATCGTCAGAAGTTATCAAGCCATCCTTAAGGCCTCTCACATGACTTAACGACTGCCATTACATGATAGCCAGTATTTTAAAAACCTATTTAGAGGCTAAAAATTCCACCCATGCCGCGACCTTTGGCTATCCGTGCCAGGTAGCCACGGTCATAGCCAGAGGTCGCGGGTTCGAATCCCGGCATGGGTGGAATTTTTAGCCTCTAAATAGGTTTTTAAAATTGTCCTTAGCACGGGTTAGTGCATTAAAAATAATATAATGATAACCGGTACCAACGGCTTAGTACTCATACATAGTTATATATTAAACGGGTCTAATTGCGATTATTTTGGGAATTAAGGTAATTACGTGTTACCTAAGAAATAATCGCTATTAGACTCGTTTAGTACAAAAATGAATCGGCAGATATTTCCGTTTCTTTTCATTTATTTCCTTAACCCGCCGATCTTATCCGTACTGCATTTGATATTTTATCGCATCCCATATTTTCGGGAAAAATAATACACTCGGATAAGCAATCGGATTTGACATCAAGATCCTCTCCCGAGATACTGAGCCTTAATGCATTGGTTTCTGATTGCCCTACCAACCGTTTTATGGACGCCGATTTATGATACTACCAGCTTCTGCTTGTCAATGAAAAGGAATTGAGTTTGTAAAAATATATTGGCCAATAATATTATTACTCCTAGGAATATCGCGGTTATACGACGGCGATATTTATTTATGTTTCTGATAATCCCAAACGCATTTTATTGGAGAATTTGCTATTGGCTATGGGACAAAATATTCCATAAATGAGTCCAGAGATTCCATCAGTAGACGTAAGAGAAGTAGTTGAAGTCTCAATAGTGCGCTTTGTTTTATCGAACCCACATAAAAAGATTTATCGAACTACTCGTAAATTACTTTTTTTCTGTAGTCCATAAACGCGTGGCAAAGGCCTTCTCTTAGAACGAGAGTATGGGCGGATTGACAATTTCAAGCGCTGAGGTATTTGAAACTTAGATAACACCTAATTAGAAATAATTAAGAATTTGCAAGTGATGCAACTTACTTCAGCCAGATGTTGCTGCCTGTACGTAAGATAGAGAGTGTTGTAAAAAGGTTCGACATTTTACTGATGCCGGTGGGTCAGGAGAGCGCTGGCACGGTTAGCCAGAGGTCGCGGGTTCGAGTCCTGCCATGGGTGGAATTTTTAGCCTCTAAATAAGTTTTTAGATAACAGCTATGAAATAAATCGTTAATTGCTAATAAGTACTACCTAGTTATTTTTTTGACTGTATGTGAAATATGCTTTACAGACTTTTTTGAACTACAAATAAGTGAGGAAAAAGGGAAAGGGAAGTTAGAAGTACAATAGTTTACAAAAACAAACCAGTAGCAGCACGGAAGTGCAATAAAAAACTTCCGAGTACAAGAACTCGCTATTTGATGGAGTCGCTCGTAACTTGGCCACTTTCTCAACTTTTGTGTGACACTTAACAATTTTGTGTCAAAGATTAAACGGTGCTTTTACGAGGAACTTAAAAAAAACGATTTGTGAGTATCCAACCGTTAAATTGTAGTTATTCTATTATAATGAAGTTGTAAAAAATACACAAAAGATTCCGTAAACGGCACAAAGAATGGAAATCGAGAAATTTTCACAAAAGCGGACTGAATGAACTACAAATCAAGAAAGGTGAATGTAAATGTTGAACAAAAACTTTTAATACGTGGGTACATTAATGGTAAATCCACCACCAGTTGCGAAGCGCACAACAGTTGGCTGGAAGCCAGAAAACCTTATTTAAAAGAAAAACCGGTAACAAGGCAATTTCGTTGGTTAGGAAATGGACGGACCGAAAACATTACTTTATAATTTAAACGGTAATTTTTGTGGCGAACGAAAAAACGAACGGAAGTAACAAATTACTGATATTTTAATATCGGCAATACAAACCATTGTGTACGATGATTTATTAAATATCATTATTTCCTGCCTGGCCCATATTTTGAAACGCCTCATTTCTGTAATGGATTCTTTTGTACTTTATTCTTCAAAATAATCGTTATTTCTTTCACGTCGATTCCTTTTATTTGATATCCTGCTGTCAAGCGACCAAAAATTGTATCATGGGATATTTTTCTTATACTTTTTGACCACTTGGTCATTAGGTCAACCTAAGAAACATGAGTTAAATTTAAGGTATTTTTTTGCCACAGCGATCCATTAAATTTATTACCATGTAAATTGTCAGTCACAATATTACTTCCTGTTATCCAGACACATGTACCTAGCAAAATTTTTAAGTGCCTAATCTAAAACTACAGAGTCAAAACTAAGCACAAAACCGTGAAGTAGGCCAATGTCCTGCACTGGGCGTCTAATGGTGATCAGCAAACAGAGTACGAGTTCCTTGTTTAAATTGTTGACCTTGGATAGCAAAATAACCTCCGATAGGACACGGCACATGAAGAAGAAAAAGAAACACTCATTCATATACTTTTTCACTCTTTTATGCAAGCTGCAAGTGTTTTGTAGTTTTTACTGACCCGAATTTTAAACATAACAATATAGACATTAGTCTTTGAAAAATACGTCCTTAAGTTTCTTCTCCTGTTTTTTGCAATTTCATGTGGTGCCCAAGAATTGGTCGTCGTTTGTTGGGTAGGCCCCCTACCCGATGGGTTGATGGCACTAAGAAGGCGGCAAGTGGACAATGGACGAGAATGGCAGAGGACCGGCGAGGTTGACGTGAAGGTGAAAAAGCCTTTGTCCAACAGTGAGCATCTTTCGTGAGCTGTATAAATAGATATTTACATAGATGACATGTGATCTGTAGGGGTGAGAGATATACGAATAGTACAGAGTATGAGTTAATGTATAGATAGCACGTCACATTTTTATAACAAAGTCGGCCGTCGCATAGCTCAGTAGAATCCGTAAGAGTATCAGGTCAACGTTAGGATCTCTATCGAAAATAAATGAGTAGGAAGGTAAAAAAACTGTAAGGAAGGTATGCATTTCTATTTGTTTAATACAGAACTCAGCAGTGAAGTTATAAAATCGGACGAAACCCGCGTGATCGCACTTCTGCACCCCGGTACCTATCTCTGGGGGTGTTTTATTGAAAAAGTTCAAGTCGTGACCGGCCTTCGTGATGGCGGCCGTCGTAAAATATGAATAATAATGCCCTTCGATCCTTTATTACGAGGGTTCACTGGAAGGAAGGAAGAGTTTAATGGTATCGACTGACCAAGCGGTTGACGGAATAAAAGATTTGGTCTGAAATGCATTATTCCTGAAACATTGAACTATTACAGATTGTGTTTTTCAGTCACTTGATCACTTCTATTCTTTGATTGTTAGTTTTTGATTGGATTTTCATAAGTTCAATGCTCTAAGAAACTAAATTGATAATTTAAAAATTACTTATGGGCTGGACTTAGGATGAATCAGAAAATCTATAAAATTGCTTAAATAAAGAAATAGTGACTTGAGCAGGTTTTTAACACGGACACATAGGCAAGTACATGAATCTGATTATAACTTACAGAGATTCTTATTGACGTGTTTCAGGAGTAAATAATACAAAATTAAAATAAGCCTCTTTTGAGTTACTTTACGGATAATTCTGCAAGAAAATTCAAAGGCATATTGTTGACTGTACCTATTTACGCCCTAATAAAATTCTAAGCCCATTTTAAACGTTTCGTCCCCAAAAAGTCAAAAGGACCAAGGTCGCTAATTAATAACTTCGGCTCGAATACCATTGTTCGCGTGAAAGGCCCCAATAAAAGGAATCATAATAGTACTTTGATGGCGTGTTCTCTGATACGGGCAGCAGTAAATTACGGCATAATTATATCGCTGGTTTACCATAATGAGCTAGATATAGTGGGTCGAGAGTATTTTTTCTGAGTCAGCACAAATTCAATGTAACATAATTTGTATAATTACTTAAGCTATGCAACGTACGTTAAAATAATAATAATAATATTGGCATTTTGCATCTACTTAATGAGATGATTTATACAGCGTCCAGTGGCATCTTTTCTCACACAAGATGCGTGAAGGGACCACTCCGACGCTGTAGTGCCTGGGACGTGGTTTTAAAGATGGTGTAGGCTTTCCCAGCACCTATACTATCCTGACAGCTTAGTCGGCCTAGCCCACAGGAAAGACTAGTCAATACGTGTGGTGCCAACTAAGCCGCGGGTTTCCTCACGATGTTTTCCGTCACGGTTAGCGAGTGGTATTGTGACTACAAATTCGCAATGTACGTTAAAATAAGTAATCTCTATAAATGTACCATTATGTTTGTGCAATAAATAAATATTTAACTTTGCATGATACAGACGATTTTTAGGCTATCCGAATGCTGGAAGGGCTAACATTATCCTATTTCGGGAACAATATAACATTTGAAACTGAACTTTTTATATTTTTTAAAATAGTAGTGTAAGAAAATAGATTAATTTTTAATACTACCAACAGCTTGACTTGACGTCTGATAACTAGCTCTCTCTGTATCACATACAATATCAATATAACCGCATGAAATGTAGTGTTAATATTTCTACCTCTTCAAAACTCGATCTCATTTCAAGTTCTTTCAATCAACCACTGCTCCCTATGGATATTACTTTATTCACTTTATGGAACGTCATTATAAAAGTGGGATTCCTAAAACTCACATATTATATTCGACCAGTTTGTAATACGATACACTTAATGGGATTGGGTGACCGCCATCAAATGTTGTCGCCACCAGCAATTTCATCTAGGTATATCGGCGCGTGAGCTGTTTTTAACAGACATGAAACAAAGAGGGGGTTTCCAATTCGACGCGTATATTTTTTCCTTTTTTTACATGCAAGTTTTGCGAATCCTACATTTATGTAAAAGTGTGTAATGATGCTTATCCATAATGGCCAGTCCCAAACTTGGATGATGATGATGATGCTTGACCTTTTTGCATCTACGTAATAAGATGATTTATGCAGCGTCCAGTGGTATCTTCACTCACACAAGATGGGTAAAGGGACCACTCCGACATCATTATAATTATAAGTTATAATTGTAGGTGAGAACTGAAGTATTAGGTTTAAGATGATTGGCGGAGTGGAGTTTTTTTTCCGCTGCCTTTTTCTCCACTATACTACGGCCCGAAGGCAGCGGCTTCCATTTAACATTGCACGTTGACATTCAGAAAAGTAAGTGTAAATGGTTTGATATGAAATAATAAATAATAATTCCATTATTATTATTCTTTATTTGGAAATCCAACAGCACAAAATAACAATAAAATATCAAACAATTATTGTAACAATAAAGCCAAAAATAGATTTCACTTGTAAATATTACTATACAATATCAAGCAGTGGATCAAATTAAATATTAATGTTTTAATTTAATGTAATTGGGACGTGGACGGGGCGAGGAGAGGGAGGGGTGCGGTTTTTTATGCGGTTTCGAAATTATAAAAGTAGTTGACATTGACGATTAGTACCCCTTCCTTCCATTTTCGGATCTATATAGATAGAGATTTTCTGCGCGCTATACATCTAGCTAAAGTGTTCTTTAGATAAACTTTATTTAAAAACTATTTTTAACATAGAAAGACACACAAAGGAAAATAAGCTTTTTCTCTATTTTGTGGTAAAATAAAGTCCGAGAGAAACGCCATCTACTTGGCAAATATGCGTAAACAATGTAACAAGTGATGAATCAGGGAAACAATGTATCCATTGTTCTCTGGGTGGCCGGCTGTAGTCATAAACCACTGACTAATTACACCACATAAAGTAAATAGGACGTTTATTGAAACACAGTTAGATAAAGCCCGGTTACTCACTTTCGATACAATTGTCATATTCATTACTGGCCATTGTTCAGAGTAGATGTCGTTAGAAAGAGAAAGACCTGTACAGACAATAAAGTAAAGCGATTCTGTGGTGATTTCTGTACTTGCCTCAAATACACGCATAACTTATGGGGATGTATTTATGAAGGGCAAGATAAAAGTAGCTGAAACCAGCGTGCGTGCATGCAACAACTAATGAATATTGATGAAGCGAAATGGCAAATCCTGGTCTCTGCCTATCCCTCCGGGATTCAGGCACGAGTTTACTTACTGAGTACTCGTACTTATATGCACAATTGGCATCCTTGTCACCTAGTTAGTGAAAAATATTTATGGGTTCAGGTTTTACGGGTTCATATTGTCCTGCAGTAATTTTTGTATAAACTTTAGCCTGTTTCCTGTTTTTTCCAAATAAATAAAATAAAAATATAAAAATAACTCTTTCTTAGTTTCAAATGATTCTTAGGGTACAGTCTTGTGACTGTGGACCAAATTAATATGCGTACACTATACTTAGTCAGTTGCGTCTAAGTATTGAACAACAATCTTTAGCTTGATTGTCTGTTCACAGTAAATTGGTAATACTATAAGTTAAATCCCGTGGTAACAAGGCTCAGAAACCAACCTGCAAGAACTATTCAAATACGTAAGTATGTAAAACTCAGCAAAATCTCAGTATTACAATACTCTGCCAACTAGTTTACTCGACACTCGCTCAAGTTACAGGCGCCATCAATCATAAAAGTTCCGAGAAGGCTTAAAGGCATTCCAGCTGTCATCATCAACGCTAAATAGCCTAGACATAGAAGGCTTGGTTTTACGAGAGCGGAAATCTTAATGCCTTAAATTATGACACGTCATAATCCAACTTTTTTGAAGTCATATTTCAAGTTTAATGCATAAAAAATCAACTCTATATTTACGTGATAGAATATATAAAGCGTAGGTCTAATCTTGTCGCATCTTAGGCATCTGAGATAATCACTATCTCAACTCACCAGTGTTGACGAAGTATCTTAAACCTAAAACTGATCTGATTTCAATTAATTTCCAATATAAGAATTAAATGGCTCCTTATGTTATTTTCAATTAATGACTACATTTAGCCGCAATTTCACTACTATTCTTACTAAACCCAGTTTTAGTCCAAGCTTTAATATATTTTTTTTCTTTTTAAATAAATTTTACTACTTTGATCTACTCCTCCGGGATATAGGCGTGATCATATGTATGTGTGCTATCTCCACAAACCGATATATCTGCAGAACATATAAAATAAACTCAATAAACAAAGTTCCTAGCAATATATTTTTCTCCAATTCCACTTGGGTAATTAAACGGATTTCTCCTGAGAAACATTCCACGGGACGAACTTCTGTATATCCCTATTACATAATTATGTGTGATGGCAGTGAGGAAGGAATCACCGCCGACAGCCGCGATGCAGCCGCTGCCCGATTAGCCGTAAATATTTATAAGTGCAATAAGCCTGTAATACCTATTCATAAGTGAAAATTATTATGCAAATAGGGCTGGCGACGGAGGTTCGAAGCTGAGTATAAGGGCCTACTCGGACTGTACTAGTTAGAATATACCTAGTTTAAAAAATATATATTAGTTCGAGCATGGGTTGGTAGGTTACACTGCGTATAAAAGGCCCATAAAATAAAAGGTTTCTTATCGCTCGCTTCTATTTTGCAATTCGAAGATTCCCTCGTTTTCGGATTGCAAAATGAGAGCTGGTGACCAACTTTTTTTTGTTTGAAGCTGCCTCGCTAACCTCCTTGGTAGCTATACTTTTTATATTAGGAAGCGAACGTATAAAACCCTAATAAAGCCTTAAAACGAAGTATTACTGGCCAGACACTCCACTAGCGGGAAAGGTTGTGAGATTGTAGAACATGTAAATTATAATAACAAAACTGCAACTACTACAACTCTATGTTTTATTTATAATGATAAACAGAAAAAAAAACTTGCTAAAAAACAGAATAAGCAGGTAAGGACGATTTATATAGACCGGTCTAGTTGAAATGTAAGGTAGTTATGCCAGAAGTCAAGGAAATCTCAAAATTAGGTGACGTAATTTCAAATTTTGCAAACGATAAACAGAATAAAAGAAATTACAATCTTTTTGAATCTTGAATTAGAAATATCTTTATGCTGTTCCGAATGTCGATGAGCAAAACACGTTGTCAAATTCCGCATTTTTATATGTGATAATCCGCTACTTAGGTACAAGACACTTCAAACTCTTTACTTGATTTTCTAACATCTCGCGTTACATTCACTACGATGCGATGTGGGACCAAAGTGGAGCTTTGTAACCTCCTTGAACGGTATAGCGGTAACATTGGTCAGCGGCATCGTCCGTTGGTTCAATCTGTTCGGAAAGACTGAGGCAACAAGAACATTGCACCATCTAGACCAGCTTTATCTCTACGTACTTGCGACGAGGCGGGCGATAAATCCGAGGAGAGACTGCTAGCGCCTTAATTGCAGCCTGTTCCTGATGTACTACAGTATAAGAACGTAAATATTTGCCACTGATTTGTGTTGAATGGCGCAATCATTTACATAACAAGTAGGCCTTGTCTGTTTGGCTCTGGTATCGCTCTGGATTTTGTGCTTGTGAAGTTGTTGAAAGTAATTACATGGAGTTAAACTATGTAGCAAACCGGGGGTTAGGCAGCAGCGCCCCCTGCAGTACAATTCCACCAAACTGCGATCCCCAATCCGCATGCCCAGCGTGGGGATTATGGGCATTATCCCCCAATGATGGCACAACCTTGTCCTTAACTTATGTCCAGCAGTGGACTAATATAGCTTGAAGAAGAAGAATCTATGTAGGGACGACAGTTAGGTACTAATTTAGAATTTACAAGAAAATATCCTTCAAATATTTGTGATATCATTAAAAAAAGATTAGGTACAAACTTTCTTGATCATTTCCTATATCATAGATAGATATCGTGATTTTTTTTGTTATCAGCACGTGCTTAATAACCACATGCCGTTAAGAAAAATGCCAGTTAGAAAATGGCATACTTTTTTAAATAAGACAGGTTGACACATGGCCTGAGTCACGCCTGATGGTAAGCGAAGACGGGGTCTACGATGATACGTGCTTACCTGTTAAATGCCGGTTGACTCTATTTTTGGCAAACCAAAACCTGCTCCTTAGAAAGTGGCTGGTTTTGTTTTTTTGCCGATATATATAAGTAATAGACTGGCTACCCAGCAAAAAATAAAACTACAAGCAGCCTACGAGTTCGGCCTGAAATCGAGAAGATAGCAAAGAAAAATTTTTAATGACTTGCGATGCTCATAAATATATAATTTCCTTCACCACAACTTTGCCGCAACTTTAAATGATATAATACTGACATCAAGCCTTTGTATGCGCTCACTGCTGGGGCACGGGTCTTTTTCTGCGCCGCAGGAAGAACTTGGTCCAAGGTTAGGCCATACTCCGCCCCCGTGGTGGAGTATGGCCTAACCTTCCTGCGATGCAGAAAAAGACGACCTTCAATACTTAAAATAAGTAACCAAAACATATTAGTTCTGTAACCTGACACAAAAACAGCGCTTGTTTCACGAGTGTAGTGTATTTATTTAATTCTAAGCCATAGAACTTAGAAAGTAAATTCTATGGCTTAGAATTCAGTTTCTAAAGTTTACTTTCACACTTTATAAAATAGAGGATTCGACGGAACATGGAACATTTGCAAAATAAGCTCTCGAATATTACAAACAGCAAACCTCTATTTAACAACACTCAGGTTGATAATTACTAGAATTCCCGTGGCAGGTCATAATAGATAGTTTACAGCGCAAGTTAATGCTAAGTTTACGCTATACGCGGGCCCGGCGCCACCGCCCACGGTCGATAGGCGCCTCACGGCTCAACCCTCGCAATCAGCTAGGCCTTCATACTGTGGCTTAGGGAATTTCATTGGTATCATAAAAGTGAAATTTGCTTGCAGCCTTAGGAGGATGGGTATGTGGGTTTTGGAGCTTGTTGTGCGTTGTAATTCACACCAGATTTCTAAGTTGTCTTGTGAGTTGTTTATAATCGTGGTGAAAGTATTTACTTGCACAATTTTATTGCCCCAGACTTTAGAGCTTAGTCAAATTATTAAATAATTGTAAATATACTTTGTGTCCATAACTCATTCCGTTCGATATTTTTGTTTAAGCTGTGTATCACATGTATTCACAGCTTAAACAAAAATAATTGATACTCGGAATGTATTCGTTTGAGGAGGCTCCTTTCATGTACCGCAAATAATAATATTTTTTAGCAATTCGAGCAATTTTAATAAGCTCTACATAAAGTTTAATTCAATACTAAAACTTAATACATATTGGGTTTTTCCGTAAAGTTATTATGTTTTAGACGCCTATCTACTGACATCTATTGTTGATTGTACTCTTTGACAGATCCACTTGTACTAGTAATGTTAGTACTTGTTAGGTCCAACGTTAAGGGGGTTTTAGTGGCCATTTGAAACTGTTACTACGTGTAAGTGTAAGGCATTACAATATCCCTTACACTATCCCTTACACGTTTTGAACTTTGATGTCGGACATCAAGAGGGTCGGTCATTGCGTGGAGATTTAGGGATATTTATTAAACTATCCCAATTCTAGAAAACCTAAGTGCTTAAGACGGTCACATAGGTGCTTGAAAAAATCCTGCGGTAGGCGCCCGTGATGATTAAGGCCATACTTTCTCTTTGAGAAGCCCCGGCCTTATAGCGGCACGTATATAGTCTGTATAAACATAACATAACCTTACGCCTGAGTCCCAGAGTAGGCAATACCAGGAACTGCCACTTGCCACTATCCTGTCAGATCACCTTCGCTTCATCAACGTTCATAAGTCGTTGCAGGTACACACGCTGGTTCCGGGTACTTTTTATCTTCCCCTTTGCTAATACATTTCCTATCTGGTCAACGTATGTCAACCTGGGGCGTCACTTACCGGCCTATCTACTCACTAGTCTGCATAGTTCATTCATTCTGGATCTGTGCAAGTGTCATTATTCCGGCGTCACGCTTCTGTTTTTCTTTCTTGTAAGGGTCCGTGCACATATGAACAATCTATTGATCTAATGTTGAACAGCTGTTAGTGAGCAAAAATAACATAAATGAAAAACAGCTGACAGATGTTAACAGTATATTTACATATTGTTAGTGTACGAGAAGTTAGTGTACCGGGTGTTTTAGACCCGCTGTCATAAGCAGGTAACGTTTGTGGGTAACCTTCACTGAGTCAACATGTCTAAACATGTTAGGTACATAAAAAGTAGGTAGGCTCCTCGTAACTAAATAGATACATATAAGAAAAAATATCTCGGACTCATATCTCTACGATATGAAATTTCTGCATATTATGTGGTAGTGGGCTGATCACATATGCTGAAGAACCGATGGTTGATCCCCATGCACAGGTCCCCGAGTTTAGACCATGAACTGGCAAACGCAGTGTTAGACGCTCACTGAGAATCTGAGGTACATTGATGGTAGTGGCTGAATGAGGATGGCCGAGGATAAAAGGAAGAGGTGTGCCTAGTTGGAGGCTCATGTCTTGTCCATGGCTGGGAGCGGGCGAGTACGGGCTGATTGACAGATTTTCGTAAACATTTTCTTCCTTTATATTAGTGGGGTAAAACCAGTCACTAGGCTTGCAAGCCTCCACCAATCCGGACTTGGCCCATATGGTGGAGTATGATCTATACCTTCCTTAGCGAAGAGACCCTCGGTGAGGATATAATGGGTAGATGATGATAATGATATTAGTGAGGTTGGGTGAACACTTTCCTACTCAGATCTGATATATTTTCCAGGGAAAGTTCAAACAACACTCTTGGATTTATTCAATCGGATATTTGAATCAAGCACAACTTCCACTAACAACTAATAGATATTAAACCTAGCCTTAATAACCATTTATTAGTACACCGTATCCCCACTTAAATGGGCCGGGTACAGCCATCTTCTGCCCACGCGGGGACCGGCCGATTTAATAGCCTTTTAATTTTCCACAAGCCGCCTATCAACGCGAAACGCATAGGAACAACATGTAATGTGATCCCCGGACAACACTTACGGGCTATAATTGCATCTGTGCACGTTATTTATGACGCTGACCTATTAAGAACATTCCCACGGCGAGAAATTGGTTTTCGTAAAGCGGTGCCTAAGTACTTACATTTTGATTTTGTACGCGGAAGAAGTGGTGAGTGTGTCATCAATCATAGCGCAATTATAGTCTACCAAAGGCAGTAAAAGTAAACAAACATCTTACAACACCAGAAGTATTAAAACATCAAACGCGTTTGAAACAGAGGAAACCAAGGTTCCCAACTCCTTGACTCACAATGCGCGAAGTTTTAACAGCATCCCTCAATGAATTATAGCGACGACGATTGGACACTTAAGCGCTTAAGGGCCATCCAAATATAAACAGGGATCGTATTCTCTATCTAAACAGCGAGCATTAAAATATCGGTCGGTCGGCTAAATCACTTTGACACCAGTGATTAATCTTCGCAGGAGAATGGATGTCGTTAGGCGGGCAATAAAGAGATAAACTAAATAAATCAATGCGCTATAAATATGGAGGACTGAGCGATCAGGGCGCTGCGAACTGTCCATACCGATACACGTTTTATGGGACTCGTGTGGAACTTTAAATGGCCGTATAAGGGGCTAATCACACTGAGCAAAGGCGCTGAGGAGAGCTGAGCCAGTTTGGCTAGAAAACCCGGAGCCAACTACACCACACTGACTACCGATACAAACAGGGAAAAAACATATAATTTATAATAGTAGGTACGTATAAATTGCAAAAATCTAAATGATGGTAACTATTAGCTATTTTAGAACAATAGCCAAGAGCCTTGGACTTATAAGAATATTTTTTTGCAAACATGCATGGTAGTTCTAGGCTCTTATTTCCAGGCTTTTCTAGGATTTAGAATATCTATTACAGTTATTTCAAAAACAGATAAGTGTTTATTTTCGTGGATTAGCTCCAGATAACCCTTAATATTTTAGTAACAATTTGACACAAATTTACCCGTGTAACTATCGTATGCGTAAATTAACGCCTCAATTGCCTACTTGCGGTAGGCAGACGAGGTGATTACGCCCATACTCTATCTCTCTGAGAGAAAACCTGTGCCCTATGCCCTGCAGTGGATCGAATATAGACTGCATTACGGCCCAGGTTTAGTAGATAACTTTTGTACCTCTATAGCACCCTTTCAATCTATGGGCATGGGCATCTTTAATATATAAGTAGCCGTTTCTAACTACTGATAAATTTAATTAGTTTAATAAGATAAGATAAGAATACTCTTTATTGTACACTGGAAAAACAACAAATACAAAACAATTGCAAATATACATAGTACAATTGGCGGCCTTATTGCTAAAAGCAATTTCTTCCAGACAACCTCAAGATGGAAAGTTGCTGAATGAAATTAGAAAGACGGGTAGCCAGTGCAAATTTAAACATAAATGCAAACTTATACTTAATAATAATACACTTACCGTTACTTATATAAACTTATAATAAAGTTCTACACAAGACAAGGAAAGTAATAACACCTATACACAAGAGGACAAAATTTTAATGACTATAAGTACTAGTAAATAAAGATCACGAACTCTGCTTTTAAAGACAGCTGGGCAAGGAGGGCGCCTCATTGAGACCGGCAGATCATTCCACAGCCGGGCGGCCCTTACCGCAAATGAGTTGCCCAAGAACCTTTAATCATATAAATCAATCGATGAAAGACATAAGAAATACACAGATCTTCATGGTATACAGCTGATTGCGATTGGTTAATTCGAATTACCTCTTTCATTTCATTCATATTTTTATTTTACTTATTTTGTAATAGGCTCTTTATTATATAAAATATTCTTACATTGTAATGGTGCAAATCTCTTTACACCATTTTTATTTCTTTTTCTATCTATCATTTTCAAATATTTAATTTATACGTCACACATTTTTCGATTTCCCTCATTTTTCATCACTACTACTTTACCCTTCGACCAGATCTGACTATTTTACTTGCTTATCCGTTTTTATCCAGTTTTTCTGTTTTATTATACTACTAATCTACAAATTAAACAACACCTGAAGTCATTCCAGTTCTTATTATTTGTAAAGGATTTACAACATTTCAACATGAAGCTTAAATTTACTTTTGAGGCCCTATTTATCCTATATTACGTAAATAAAACAGGAAACGGCACTCTTAATTACTTACAATCTATTCATAACAAGGTGCATATACTTAACAATTGACTTTAATCTAATTCGTTGTCATCAATTTTTTTATTATTTTTTCTGAGACCCTAACCCCCGGTTTTTCGTACACTACAAGCTGTTAATCTACTGTAAACCGCTGTCCCTTGCTTTTTTTCGTATGGTCTTTGGCCAACTGACAGCTGTTAGCAATAGATTAAAAGCTTGTTAGTGTACGACAAACCTGGGGTAATATGGCAAGATTCAATATTATATTTTTGTAGCGACAAAATGTGTGAAGGAACATTGAGATTTTTTTTAATACATTTTAAGATGGCTTTCAGTGCGTTGCTGTTAAAGCATACGGTCAGCTGAAAAGGGACCAGGTTTTTTTACATCTTTTCCATATGCCAAGTGTAGATTACCCTTTACGGAGATAAAAAAAACGTTTGGAGTTAAATATCTAAGTTTATTGTTCCAATGAAACTGTTAACCGATTTGGGTTATCCCTTTCTGTTTTTGTTCCCGAGGAGATCTGAGTAGAGAGTTTAGTCGTAAAGTTTTAAATAAGAACTTTTGGAAACAAAGACATCTTGAGTATTCTTGAGTAACCTCTCTTTTTCAATGAACTTTGATAAGTAAAACTTTAAAGCGGCTCTAGCTGTGCCTGGAATTGCTTGCTCTTCTGTTCAAATTATAATTCCAATAAAAAAATTACAGTTATCTATGTCTCAAAAATCAAACAAAATTTGTGTACCTAATTTCGTGACAAACATCCTAAATGTTTCATTTTTTTTACATTGATTTTTTTTAATTTAGCCTATAAAAGTCCCATTGCAGGGCACAGGCCTTTTCTCAGAGAGAGAGAATTTGGGCTCAATTACCACGCATGCCCACCTTGAACTGGATGTATTATTGAAATAACGGAAACCTGCCAAACGTTTTTAGATATCGGTATAACTTATTACTTAGACCTTTAATAACTTAAGTCCCGATTCACTTAAATAATTTATTCACAACTTGAAAAAAAATCCAATCTATTTTTTTTTTCTTTTACGTTAGTATTTTATTATAATTACGATATTTCCCAGAAATACACGATTTAAAATCTTTACCACAGACTATTAATCAGTGTTTTCGAGTGTTCTCACAAAATGTGTGTTTTCATGATTTAACTGGTTGGAAGTCGACTATCTATACTGAGAAACTTTTTTAAGGTTTGCACTATTTCAATTTACACGTTGTATCTATAAAAACACTAAGTATTGAAACCGTGATCGGTTGAATTTGAGGCTACTTTATCTAATTATTTACTACAAACTTTTTAAGGGCCAATTAAGAGGAATCAAACGATGAATTAAGTAGCTAGCTAGCTATTTATACTCAAAACCCATTAGCGTATACCAAATAGGTAAAATTACGGCTGAGCCTCCTAAAACGATGTTGCCATCTTCGGTCATTATAATACATAATTCAGGAGTCGGGAATGCGGTGCAAAAGTGCAAAATCCGCCACCAAGGCTATAACTGTCAACAGTGGCATGAATCACTGGCATATAAATCCTGGCACTGACACCACGAAAGAAACAAGTAACAGAAGTACGTGGTACGAAAAATAATTGTTAAGTCAGGTTAACTAACTGGTATGTCTGATATCGTCGTTGATATTGCAAAAAGTCACATGTGAACCAAAACTTTCGGGTTTTCATCAAATTTGAAATTAGAATGCTATCGAGACATGATGATCCTCACCTAAACAGGCTGAGGTTTAAATGTCTTACACTTACATTGAGCATCAAGTTTTCCTTAACATTTGACAAAAAAACGATAATCATGATTTTTAACATTGACATTTAGCCATATCTCGTATTCTACTTTTACTTTTTCCGTTGGGGCTCTTTAGTGACATACAACTGTCTCTCTTGCGGACGTATATGACAGTATTTTTTTCGCGCATTCCTTGCGAACTACAAGTCTTTGAGTTTTTATTAAAACAGGGTGCAAAAAATCCACAAGTTAAGAAGGATAACTTTTACTATGAAGAAAACTTTGATTATATAAAACATATATTTTATCATAAACATATAGTTGATCCATATATTTTAAAGCCACAACTGGTAATTTATATGAAAGATTTGATAGCGATATTTAGTCAAAGTTGAAGACTAGTATCCCCTCTCCATATTGGCATGTATATGTGCTATTTTATACACCCTGTCGCATTCTACGCCGTGATACGTAAGAATTGTACTAAAGCTGACCTTCTGATAGTCTATTAATTTGCACTAACACTTCGTGCTGCGAACCTGAAATGGCACGCTGATTTTATTTTATTTGCCACCCATGTATTCGCTGTTGCTTGCTGCTCACCTTTCCGAAAGTAAAGCGTGATTTAGTTGTAACTTGACAGATATTTAACCGTTACCTTCACAAAAAATAAATTGTTTACATTTTAGGTGAAGTGTAGCTTGTTCCAGGATAAGGCGTCACTCAGACCCTCTGTCACGTTGTGTGTTTTCTCCAATGCCTTGAACGGCTCAGGTTTCGATTTACTATGGTAGCACCATAGAATTTTGTAGGCTGACATCTCTTCTTTAGGTCTGTTTTGATGAGAGGCCGCCTGAGATTGGTTGTTGCATTGTTTGGGTTGCCATAGGAAATCTTGTTACCCCATTTCAGGGAAAAATAGTATCTTCAGGTATTGATGAACATCATTTATTTAATTAAAGATAGAAAAATAATAACATAATAAACAAAGACTAAATACAGCTAGTAATGAAAAAATACAAGTAAATGTTATTCACACAATATGGAAATTTTGGAATATTGTTTTGGGAGATAATAATTTTCGGATTATGGCCACCCAAGCATAAGATTGAGAGTTGTGACATGAATGGCTGCTTGTATAAATTGGGCTAAATTTGTAGCTTGAAGCATCTGGTGATTGAAGGAGGTCTGGTCCTCCATTGTGAGAAGACTTGGCTCAGATGGCGTCGAAGCAGCCCATTTAAATCATATTTGGTAGCAGCAGGGACCCTGTAAGTAAATACTTATATGGAATTCTGTGTGTAGAATCTTGTACAATTCAGGTTAGGTCATCTCTTATATTCGTGACTATTTTCAGGAAATATCAGACCCATGCTAAGGGGTTAAGGAGGGATTACCAGTGTTGAGACAATCCTTAGTTGCTGAATGTCTTCGGTAAGATTTATCCTGATTTAATAATTGCCTGCCACATGCTTAAGCCATTTGCAATCTTCTAATAGAAGCAATTTTCTTCCTTTCAGCTGGATAGGGTTTATTAATTTATTTATTTATTTATTTATTTATTTATTTATTTATTTATTTATTTATTTATTTATTTATTTATTTATTTATTTATTTATTTATTTATTTATTTATTTATTTATTTATTTATTTATTTATTTATTTATTTATTTATTTATTTATTTATTTATTTATTTATTTATTTATTTATTTATTTATTTATTTATTTATTTATTTATTTATTTATTTATTTATTTATTTATTTATTTATTTATTTATTTATTTATTTATTTATTTATTTATTTATTTATTTATTTATTTATTTATTTATTTATTTATTTATTTATTTATTTATTTATTTATTTATTTATTTATTTATTTATTTATTTATTTATTTATTTATTTATTTATTTATTTATTTATTTATTTATTTATTTATTTATTTATTTATTTATTTATTTATTTATTTATTTATTTATTTATTTATTTATTTATTTATTTATTTATTTATTTATTTATTTATTTATTTATTTATTTATTTATTTATTTATTTATTTATTTATTTATTTATTTATTTATTTATTTATTTATTTATTTATTTATTTATTTATTTATTTATTTATTTATTTATTTATTTATTTATTTATTTATTTATTTATTTATTTATTTATTTATTTATTTATTTATTTATTTATTTATTTATTTATTTATTTATTTATTTATTTATTTATTTATTTATTTATTTATTTATTTATTTATTTATTTATTTATTTATTTATTTATTTATTTATTTATTTATTTATTTATTTATTTATTTATTTATTTATTTATTTATTTATTTATTTATTTATTTATTTATTTATTTATTTATTTATTTATTTATTTATTTATTTATTTATTTATTTATTTATTTATTTATTTATTTATTTATTTATTTATTTATTTATTTATTTATTTATTTATTTATTTATTTATTTATTTATTTATTTATTTATTTATTTATTTATTTATTTATTTATTTATTTATTTATTTATTTATTTATTTATTTATTTATTTATTTATTTATTTATTTATTTATTTATTTATTTATTTATTTATTTATTTATTTATTTATTTATTTATTTATTTATTTATTTATTTATTTATTTATTTATTTATTTATTTATTTATTTATTTATTTATTTATTTATTTATTTATTTATTTATTTATTTATTTATTTATTTATTTATTTATTTATTTATTTATTTATTTATTTATTTATTTATTTATTTATTTATTTATTTATTTATTTATTTATTTATTTATTTATTTATTTATTTATTTATTTATTTATTTATTTATTTATTTATTTATTTATTTATTTATTTATTTATTTATTTATTTATTTATTTATTTATTTATTTATTTATTTATTTATTTATTTATTTATTTATTTATTTATTTATTTATTTATTTATTTATTTATTTATTTATTTATTTATTTATTTATTTATTTATTTATTTAACTATAAATATTTTTATTGAACCTTTGGAGATTTTGTTTGGGGCAGTGTTCTCTTTTCGCTGTAGAGAAACAGCTGCTATTTTGGGCTGCCGGATTGACTTCAGAGTAAGGTGCTTCTTGGCAAGGACGGTGAAACAATTTAAATTATAAATTAGGGAATTAGGATTAAAGACATATAAATATAATTATTGAAATTGATGGCAATCTGATTTTAAGTAGGGACTAACAACTTTAGACAGTGTGACTTGTGAACCAATATTAGAACCACATTCTGTAGCGACCCCGGTCTGCTCTGAGCTTTTCAAAATTTAATTAAGTAATTGTCTGGGTTTAGATACTAAGGTTTCACAATTATATGTAAATAAACGTTAGGTAATAAAGATTGTGCTTAGTACTAACCGTTTTCTTTCATCCCCTTATATTGGAAGGTCCTGATAGCTCAAAGCTTCCAGACAATCTTCCGATTTTTGGTGGCTCCGGCCACATTTTCAGTATCAACATTTCTGTTCTGTCGACTACTGTTTCCTCACAACCGGGCAGTAAGTAGTTTTTTTGTCGCACCTCTAAAGCCTTAAAAAGGTCACTTAACTTTTCTTGTGGCTAAATAGATTTAAAGATAAAATAACAAAAAAAAATGTTAGGACTTTATACAAAAAATTAAAAAAATATATAAAGGACATCATTCAAAAATAACAGAACAAATATTAGGTAAAACGTAATTACCTTAACGATTAGACAGGTTTAATATATAGCTATGTATGAGCGTCGCGAAACATTAAGAAATACTACAATTAAATTCGCTTGTGATACAAATCCATAGTTCGGTTTACACTCTTGAAATGGTCGGAGCCTCAGCATTTATGCTGTTTGTTAGTCTCCGCCGAAATGTTATACACTTATTCTTAATAAATAAAAAAACCAATTAGGCATCAATTATTTTATTAAAATAAACAAATCGAATTCCTTGTAATAGTGCGGAGCCTCAGCATTAATGCTGTTTGTTAGTCTCCGCCGAAAGTGCCTACACTTATTCTTTTTAAAACAATTGGGCATCAATTATTTTATTAAAATAAACAAAGTAAATTCCGTATAATAATGTAACAAAACCGAAACAAGATTTATTTATTCTTTAAAGCCAAATGTTTGTGTTCCTTGGACAAAATCAACATCATCACTCATGGCAAGCAAGCATGACTCGCGTCATTTTGCGCCCCCAGTCGAGGTTGTTTTTTTACTAAGCAAACAGTTCGGAAATTAGATAAACAGCCGAAGGTCGTAGACAGGAAACTCGACTCAAGAACGTTGACGTTGTCATTGCGCTTGCACACGAGATAGGAGCGCTAGAATGGCGCTCTTTGGGATGTGACACAAGTTATTTATTTAGGTTAAAGGCAAATTTCAAATTAAAAATCTTTTATGTAACGGATGAATTACATATTCAGCCTATATAAGTCCAACTGTTGGGTAGAAGCCTTTTCTTAGGGAAACAAAATTGGCTTAATCAACACGCGTGTTCACCGCGGATTTTAAACGCTAAGGAACCTATGCCAACACTCAGCATTTCGTCACCTAATTATATTACATATTTTTATTCAAGTAAGTAAAAGTTACCTAACAAATCAGTTGTATTGGTTCTAAACTAGGAATGCTAACTGTGCCACCAGCACCAAGGAGGTGGTGTTTGGTAATACCATCACTTCTTCTACATTTCAGAAACACATTATCCAATCCATCGTGAGCCGGCATCCAGTCCAACTAGCTATCAGCCGTCTGGCTGGCCTGCCACACCTGAGACGGCGCCCCTCTTCCTGATCCTACGGAAAGACACCGCGACTGGGCCTCGGTAAAAATATTATTCATAATTCTATGTGAATCTATAGAGAAAGACTGTGAAATGTCACGCAACTCATACCGTATTTTGAACATCCCGTTTTTCTTATATAGATTGACCACTACAACTTGGGTCTTAATATGTTCCTATTCGTATCTGCATTTAAATTTTGTGAGTGACAAATTCAGTAAATAATTGTTGGAACACTCAACTACATCAGACAATATAGTGTACGCATTATTTACCGGATTTCAACTACAAAATAAAAATGAAGCATTTCAGGGTACTGAATTGTAAGGAGCTTTACACAAACCACACCATCTAACCCGGTACGGACAAAAGTTTTATTTTTGTTTTGTCAGCCTCCGGCGCTAATTCCGTTCTTACAATAAAATGTGACGTCTAAGGAAGTATGCTTATTAAAACCATTTTAATACCATTGCAGGCCTATTCCGGCGACGGACCACCCACCGCATCCGATGCGACGACTGGGTTATTTTAGGTGCGTCCCTAATTGAGCTGTTGCGACCGTGTCGAGCGACGAACTGCCAGGATTGCGGCAAAACAAGGTGTTATCCTTAGAGGTGCTTAACAATGGGATTAGATTTGCTTCCGTAATTCTATGAGAAATTCCATGTGTCTTAAATACAATTTGTTGTCGATATAACGAAAATCCTACAAACAATTTTTCCTATTATCGGTACTTAAGTAACTTTCAAAGAAGAAAAGTTTAAAGATGTTGCCAAAATTTAGTATTTAGCCGAAGTATTTTGACTATCAAAACTACTTTATTATACACGTAAAACAATGGTCCTTCTGTGAATTGAGGAACAAAACGTACCGTACCGCAAGTGCGCAACCTTTGGGTACATTTTCATGCACTCTATAAATGTTTGAGCGCATCTTAAGTAACCGCTAGTTCCAGCTCTGGGCAAGCCTATTATATAATAAAGTTACCACTGTATGCCAGAATGAATGAATACGTAAAGCGTTGACAGTTTAATCACTTCAAACGGTTTAATCGCACCTTGTATCAGTGAAGTTGGATTTAGTAATTTAATTTGGAATTGAGATTGGATCTGTTTGCGTCACGTAACATACATTTAAATCAAAATCAGTTTTTTTTTTAAATTGAAGCCGTGCATCTTTTGTTGATAGATACTAACAAAATATGATTTAAATACTTCGAAAAAGTAAGGTAAAGTTTATCCGGTTGCAAATCAATAATGACTAAATTAGATAGAACTCTTTATTGTACACACCAAAAATAAAATACATTAAAAGGCTTACATATCTAAGTTTTTCCATATTCAATTCGTGTTCTTATCACTAAAAGCAATCTCTTCCAGACAACCAACCCAACCTTAATAATGATACATAGTAGTATGTTTGGCATTTGCATAGGTCTTGATAGACACCTTCATTGTTAAGATTTTTCTCTTCGACATATGGATCAATTGTGAACTAAAGCTACGTTTTCTGAGGTTTTGTTTTTAACACGTCGAAAGAAACTACCTTATCACATTACACCTTATGTTGGACAGGCGTTTATGCACTGTTTTACATATCCCCTCCACCGTGGGGCTAAGGGGGCCTTTCATCATGAAGGGCTAACGCAGCCGAATGCAAATGAGAGGTTATGCCGATTAATGCACGAGACCTCTCAATTAGGAGGGGGATGACGGCCTTTGAGACATGGCGAGTATAGTACTATTGAAGCTATATTTTAACGGATATTTGTATTTCTGGATAAGGCTTAGAATATACTTTTATCAGCTACTATTACGAACAAAATTTGGTATAAAAAGTACCTGAAATTGGCGTACGTGCATGCACCGACCAGTGAAGTTGAATAAGAAAAACTGATCTGTCAGAGCCTGTTCTCTGTATATCCCGCCCGATACACAGGAGCGAGTTAATTTTATAATATTTGCTTTTTATGGTATCGAAAGTAAAAATATGATAAATTGCAGTTATCTTTCAAAAATAAAACCCATTTTATTTTCTACCAACTTTTCGAGACTGAAAATGACTGCGAAAGCTAACATTTCGAAGGACGTCTGAAAAGGAAACACGACATCGCAGCGCTATCTTTACAACTTAGAAAATTGTGTCGTGAACATTTTCGCCGGATAATAGCCTGAAGCGTTCCTTTATGTGGCGCCCCTATACGAAGCTAAACCGACGTGCATTGTAATAACATGATTAATAGTCCCACCGAAAAATACGTACGTCACAACCTAAATAAAACAGAGGACCGTGAACACTGCCAGGGCCCAATTTCATACAACTGCAACAACTCATGATTAGTATGAAATTAAATGTTTATTACTTACGACATTAAAGGCAATAATAATCATCGCTATAGGTTGTAGACTTTTAGTCCGGATTTACTTACGGGTGTTGTTATATCGGAAAAGTCCGACCAGGTTTCGCTCCGATTCGCAGAGCTTAATCATGGTGAGCAGAGACGGAGCTCGCGTCGTCGGTTGCTTGTCTCACACTACGGGCAAGCCTACAATGTGTTGTGCTTACGAAAGTTTTAGTTCAAAAATCGCTATAGGTCTTTGCGTCCGCTAGGGAAAATTTAAGCAGTGCCAAAGAATTTGACACTTTTTTGAATGACTAAAAATCGATTTCGACAAACTGTAAGAGTTTTTCGGAGTCGATGTATTAGTCATTTAGTTAAGTTTTTGTTTTATTATCTAAAGATTCTCGTGTTACTAATTGCATGCTTAGTAGTACAAAAATTTCCCGGTAATACAATTTTCTTTTCTTGTCAGTAGCAATAGAGGCTGTCTTGTAATGGCAGTCGTTAAGACATGTCAGAGGCCTTATGGGCGGCTTGATAACTTCTGACAGTAAGGCCCGCCACTGTCTTACAATCCTCTACCAACCCGGACTTGGCCACCGTGGTGGAGTATGGCCTAACGTTCTTGCGATGCAGGAAGAGACCCGTGCCCCAGCAGTGGGGACGTACAAGGGTTGATAACGAATAGAGACTCTCTGAAACTATTATGTACGCTAAACGTAATCGAGCGCCTGCGATACAGGATTTCCTAGAGCAGGGCTCAATGCTAATTTTATGCTATTTTCCGTAATCTGAAATAAATATTTTGTATCTGTATTGTATTCGAGAGCGGAAGTCCCTATTGCACGTAGGAAATATAAAGGAAGAGCCCATAGTCGGGTCAATACAGATTTGGTGCCTCTTGGCTCTCTTGTCCGCCAGTGTCAAGATCCAGACTTTGTCGCTCTCCAGGTGTCTGAGTCTACTGCAAGTGTGGTGGTAATTATATGGTCTGCAAATTCAACGTACATCGAATAGCCGATTAACCAATTAACCAACAGATTAATAAGTAGGAAGACTTATTGCTCGTTTGTGAATCGGCTACTAAAACTATGAATTACTAAACTGTGAATTGAAGTTTCATTCAGGCTATCGTTACCTAGCTACAATTTTGTATTACTTGGGACTATTGCAAATAAAGTTGTTAACTGCTCAGATGTCAGCACGTTAACTTTTACTTCAGTATAGTCGACAGCTCATCAACTTTTGCAAAGTAACCCGTAACGTAACTCAGTAGAGTGCACAGATGTAAAGGTTGATGTGGTGTAAGCTTTAATGTTTACACCAAGCAGCTTGTAAAAGCGCTCACTTTATTCGCTTACTTTATGAGTACTGGACTGCTACTAAAGTCTGCTGCTATCGACTCAACCATCAACGATACTTATATCCTATAAATGTGAAAGTTCTGAAGAAGTTTCGATGTTTGCTACTCAGTCACGCAAATAATAGCTGAATGAAATATAAAACTTCGTGTACAGATAGACAAAGATTTGAATTGAGACATAGGATACTTGCTATCCTATGTCTCATCATAGGACATCTTGCGATCCCCAACCCGCATGCCTAGCGTGGGGATTATGGGCATTACCCCCTATTATAGCACAACGTGGCGCTCTTTAGGGGAGGGATATGTCCAGCAGTGGACTAGTATAGCCTGACGACGAAGATACTTGCTACAAAATGTAACGCGGGCATAGCCGCGGGTTAAAGCTAGTGATAAATAAAAATAAGGTGACGACACGAACTATCGTCACTAGAAGACTTTATAGATTAAGACAACTATCTAGCCGAGTGTACGCGAATTAGCGTCACCGATGTTTTGAAGCCGGATATGCCCGATCCTATGTCACTGACCCTAACGTGACGTTTTAATCACGCAAACTGTTCAGAAAGAGCACAAGAGCCCGTTCTTGGCGAACTTATACTTCTGAAGTAGAGCATATTATTTTGTGATCACGTTAATGATACGTCGACTTTTCATACCTACGCGAGGTACGAGTATCAGGGTACAACCCCGTGTGTGGTAGAAAAACCATTGCTCTTTCGCTTCGTATTTTCACGAATAATGCCAATCGTTTTGTTCTACTGTCGAAAGGGTAAAGTATGGGGAGGCTTTTTTGTGAATCGGGTTGCCACGAGCAAGTGAGTTCAGGCTTGATACGTATTTGTACGAGGCCCTAAAATAAAAAAATAAACAAAACTGCAACTGAGTTACTGTTTAACTGCCTCGTTTGTCAAGAAGCGGTTTGCACGCTTGACTACCAACACAGAGGTTGTGGATTCGAACCCCAATGGAAACCACCCTGATTTTACTTGATTTGTAGAAATAGTCACAGTCAGCATTTCAAGGTTTATGATGGCCTTGCTTGGTTACCATAGAACAGAGCATCCTTGTTTAGGACCAGGGCAAGTGATTGTCTTAAGTGGTACAGTGAAAGTTAGTGGATATATGTGATCAAAGAGTAATGTAGTTTATCTATGATGTAGTATATCATTAAAAAAAAACCTGACTCTTTGTCGTGTTAGCGGCACTATCATAATGAGAATAATATGAGTTTATAACATTAGATATTCAAACGCATCATGCAATGAAACGCCTTTATGCCGTTCACATATGCGTTTACAAACGCATAAATTGTCTTCGACGAAAATTTGCATACAGATTGACAATGCCTTGACCACGAAGCATTTGCCCAATATCCGGGCACTTTATATGCTAACGAAATAATAGTATATCCAAAGCGTATCAACTTTAGTCAAATGTGCAGGACTTTTAATTTTATTTAGGAATATTCCTACCTAAGTACAATAAGCGGAAGTATTTCTAAAATACTTCTTAGTGGCCCTAAAATACAATGTTCCTGCTAAAGTTTTAGTAAAATGCACGTACCCAGGAAAGTGCACCAAAACCCGAGAGCAAAAAAGCATTTCCCGATAGCACAAACGTTACTGTTAAGAAGCCACTTCAATTTCCATCGGCTCCAACCGTTATCACGTGAATAGACACTCACATTACTCTTTAGCGAAGCTACAGCTTAACGTGTACCTTAACAAACTGCTTTATTCCGTAATAAATGCTGAAAAAAAACTGCCGGCAGATGCTGGATGCGGCAAGTTGAAGACAGGGCGCTATGGCGCTCATTAGGGGAGGGCAATGTCCATCAGTGAACTAATATAGCCGGAAGAAGAAGAAGAAATGCTGCGCTTTTGTTGTTTTTAACGAGACTAGCAAAGAACCAGGTGGGTTCGCGTGAAAGAAAGGAGGCCTTTACCTAACAGGCTGATTAGATAGATAGATTGAGTTATTAAGTTATCAAAAATGTTATATAAACGCAGTAATTTGTTTTGGGTTCAGTATTCAGACTTAATGCAAGCTATAATAATACCTTCCACACTCTTTGTTTTCCATGCAGCCGCAAACTGCGGTATGGCTAGACTAAAATAGTCGTCTATAAGTTATGAAAATACAATAATTGTTTAGTCTATAACGCTACTGTACATGCAAAACATCTAGTTTGCGGCTAGTTCAGAGCTGTAGTTGTGAGCTGTTACAGAAGAGGTGCTCAATAGACGTGCTCATCTCTTCCAAGCACGTTATTGATGTTGTTAGAAGCGTTTCAAAACACAATCTTGTTCAGTTTCTTGGTTGACCTATACCTAATAAATATAAAACGGTGCGAGGCTCCATCGCAAATACTCAATACGCAAGACCAAACATCTACGAGCATATATAACCTGAAAAACTGTCATACATGAAATAAGATCAAATTGGTAGCGTTTTGATATTGGCAGTCGCTTGGTGGTATGGAGGTGAAGTAAATTGAAACAAATTTATGAAGAAAAATAAAAACACAACAAAAAAATATAATGTTACAATCGTGCAAACATAAGTGCTACAAAAGAAAATGACTGCAGATGAGCCAGCGCTAGTTTTTGGTACCTAAGTGAAGTGAACGCATACGTACAAGATACTACACAGTATCACAGATTAGATAATAGACAGTATCTCGACATGCACAAGTAGGTAGGACACAGGTAGGAATAAATATAAATATTCATGGACATAGTACACAGATCTCGTTAGCCCCATACTAAGTACAACTAAATGACTTGTGTCACAGGTGCCAACTCTACGATAGATATAATGCAATTAATACATAGATAATTTCCAAGACCCGAGACAAACTAGAAAAGTTCGTTTCCTAGTTTGATCCGGCCGGGGATAGAACCCGAGGCCTTCGGTTTTACAGCCAGCGTGCCAAACCGCTGCGCCACCGAGGCCGTCACCTACCCATGTATGTAAAGATTCATAACATAACATTTTATGTTATGTCATAACATTTTATGTTATTTAAAAACCTATTTAGAGGCTAAAAATTTCACCCATGCTGGGATTCGAACCCGCAATCTCTGGCTATCCGTGCCAGCGCTCTATCAATTGAGCTCAATTGATAGAGCGCTGGCACGGATAGCCAGAGATTGCGGGTTCGAATCCCAGCATGGGTGAAATTTTTAGCCTCTAAATAGGTTTTTAAATTTGTTCCTTAGCACGGGTTAGTGCATTAAAAATTTAAATAGTATAATTTTATGTTATGTTATGAATTTTACATTTACCACATACCAATGTATGTGCCAGTATGTGTTAGTGCTAGTGTGCATGTGCTTGTGTGGAGCCAGAAGCAATCATCTGGCTCCACACTAGGATACCCTATGTCGTGGGTACCAGAAACAGCGGCATCCCTAACACATGCAAACATCCAAGACTTGGGGTGTCTTTTTGTCCACAGCCGGGGATTGAAGCCGGGACCTCTCGCATGCAGGCAGATGCGCTCCCGCTGCGCCACAGAGGTCGCGCTTTATTCAACAACTAGCTGACCCAGCGAACTTCGTACCGCCTAAAAGTCGATTCTTTATTTATTTATTTTTCTCTCCATAAGAACCATCCTCGTACAAGGAAGGAAATTATTCAAGGAATATTCTAAAAAAAGAATTAGCGAAATCGGTTCAGCTGCTCTCGAGATTTGCGCTTACCAACAATTCGGCCATTCCTTTTTCATTACAGATAAAGTACGCCAGCTATAGTTGGTTCTTCTCTAACTGTTTATTTTGTGTCAGCAATGCCCCACGTAGCCGCTAGCCGCCCGTGTAGGTATTTTATTGGCTCAATTATGTCTAGACTATGTGCGATACGTGGACGGAACGTGATACCACTTTCTAGGAGTGAAGATACCATTCGATCCTGCGCGCGTGGAATGTTTGAACTGAAAGGCTTGAGCGGTTGATATCAGGACCTGTCATTTGATTAGGCTAGAGAAAAAGAAATGTTACGAACGATTTTTACAATTTTTCCCTGACTAATAAAAGATACTACCTCTGTTACCATTTCTACAGTTGCAGTTGTATTTCAGTTACGTGACTGCGTGTTATAACGATATCCCTTTCTATGTATTTTAACTGGTCGGCATGGTCGTATAGTTTAATAATAATAACTTGCACACGACACAATTACTTGACATATCCCAAACTAGGAAACCCAGTATTATAGTAAAGTATAGTATATATGTAGTAACCAAGCAAGGACGTCACAGACATGAAAATACACCCGGACTTAGGCCACTTGTACAAATTTAAGGCGGCCCCTAGTGTAAATCAAACCCACGGCCTTTATCTTAGTACCCGAGCCCATTAACGTCTAGACCAACGAGGCAGTCAATCAGACAGGATAGGATAGGACACAATTTTGGATAAGAGAGGATTTAGTTTAGATCAGTCGACGAATATTTACTTATATTATATACAGTTGACTGTGTCAAAGAATGTTCTATTCCCCCATGTATCTATACAAAACGAACTATTTGACTAGAATCAAACCCCCGATTTAACAGTCACGCTGGCCATGAAGCACGGATCATAGCCGAGAAATTAAAGTTGCAGCTAATGAATTCCGATTCAAATTAAGCGTTTAAACCCGAGTTACAGTTACAAAGTGACGGTAAGCAGTCGAGCGTTCCCGAGACATTTCTCTCTTTGCAACTGGAGCGTCCGATGACAGAAGCAAATTAATTGTTAAATATTAAAATTATTTATTGACAACGTCAAGCGATGTGAAAGTACAGAGGTATCTCTGGAGGGTAAGTTATTTTTCTTTTTGATTTTTTCACTTGGAACTTAACTTACACGTATGACGCTCCAAATCATATTAAACATGGCCATTTTTTTATAATAAGACCCGCAAAGTTGTGAAACACGCCATCGTCTGTCTTTCCGGAGACATACAACCTGGATGTCGTTAAAAGTAGAGTAAACCGGCATTTAACAGGTAAGCACGTAACATCCTAGACCCCGTCTTCGCTTACCATCAGGCATGACTGGAATCAAGTGTAACCTGTCCTACTTAAGAAAAAAAATGAATTGTGTAATTAATACATGGGTTACTTTAGAAATACTAATGTATTGTACAATGGAGAGGATGAAAGAAGAAAGATTGACGAAACAAATTATATTGCGAATGTGGGTAGAGAAACCGGTAAAAAACGTCCCAGGCGAACGACAAGCGGGGATGTATTAGCAAAGGGGAAGGTAATAAGTACCCGGAGCCGACGTGCGTGCATGCAACGACTTATGAACGTTGATGAAGCGAAAGTGATCTGTCAAGATCGTGGCAAGTACCCCTCTGGGGTACAGCGGTGAGGTTACGTCCTTTCCTGCATTGCAGGAAGGTTCGGCCATGCTCCACCACGGGGGCCAAGTCCGGGTTGGGGGAGGATTGTAAGACAGTGGCGGGCCTTACTGTCAGAAGTGTTCAAGCAGCTCATAAAGCCTCTGGCATGGCTTAACGACTGCTATTACATGGCAGCCGGCACCAACGGCTTTATGTGCCTTGCAAAGCACGGAAGTGCTCGGAAAAATGCGCTGGCTGGTCACCCATCCTGCGCCTAACTGCGCCTGCTCTTGCTTTACTCAAGTGATTGATTCCAATTAGTCGGTTCGACTAGGCCACGAAGCTTCTGATAAATAAATATTCATGGACATATTACACAGATCTCGTTAGATACTAAGAACAGCCTATGTTACAGGCGCCAACTCGAAGATAGATTTAATACAATAAATACATAGATAACATCCAAGACCAGAGACAAACTAGAAAAGTTCGTTTCCTAGTTTGACCCGGCCGGGTATCGAACCCGAGACCTTCGGTTGTGCAGTCAGCGTGCCAAACCGCTGCGCCACCGAGGCCGTCATGGCCTGATGTTACGTTATGTCATATATTTTTGTAAATATTTTCTTGTCTGGTAATTTCCAGCGACTTCTCTGAGCTACAGTCTTAAAGCAGACTCTCTGTGGTTTCTCTCGGCAAAACCACTGACGGGTGATAAAGCGACACATCGTCGCGGGGCCACGCTTGTTTATTTGTCGGCTGATTTCTGCGTATCGGACGCAATTCATTATGAACTGGCATGAGCCGACTCCCCTGCCGGAATGTGACCTCTATCTGAATACTTATAAGAACTTATTTAAGTGGCGGTCGGGGTTGGTCGGCAGAGAAGTGCTGCTTCCGTTAAAGCTCAAATTTTGGTCCAATTTGGAAAATTCGCCACAAGACTAAGCTGTTTATTTAGAAACAAAAATAAGGCTTGCGTAGTGGCTGAACTTTGATGCCAAGTGTGGAAGTCCCAGGCGTTATAATGCATAACATTGGCCTTTGCATCTACGTAATGAGATGATATCCGTTGAGCGTAGCATTCAAGTAGCGTTGAGTGGCACCTTTAATTACAATAGATGGGTGAAGGGACCACTCGAACGCTGCAGTGCCTAGTATGTTGTTTTTTAGGCACTCAAACATAGAGAGAGTTGAGAGACGTAATTAAGGTTTAACCTGATAAATAATCGCGATTAAACTTGTTCTATATATAACAATGTATACGCATCGCGAATCATTGAGCAATACGATAGAGAGAGACCCGGTTCTTATACGTAGATGGAAACTTCTGTACAATTGCTTGTATGCTATAAACATTCCATGATCATTCTTTAAAACAGATCGTTCTTAAAATTCTACTATCGGTCGGCTTATCTACAAAATTTGTTTATATGTTACTAACTTAGCTATATAATTATTAGCTAACCCCGTCCCGTAATCAACTTAGTTAAGGCGGCGTGTAGCGCATTTTATTTATACAGCTCCTTGGCGCTCCAAACCAAGTTAAGTTTCGACGGTGCATGGCCTTATAAAGGACCAAAATGTCGTGTCCAAGCTGCGAGTCTCTGGAGGGACAGTCTTTTGTTTTTACTCCACATTTGCAGAACAATGCCTCCGCCGCGAGCGCACTTTATCTGGCCAGCCGCGACGCGCTCGCCATGTCGCGTGCGTTCCTTTTGCTCCGGTTATAGCAGACAGGTGCCGTATTCTGATAAATTGTAGGTAGAAATGTGCCGTAGGTAGGCCGTGATGCCCCAAGTCTTAACAAACATAACACTGGAAAAAGAATTGATAAAATTGTTGAAGTTTAACCATTGAATGGGAGTTTCGTTGAACGTAGATTATACTTTCACTGTTGGTCAAGTGATGAGTACAAAGCAATTTGATACTGAGAGCAGACCTGTTCCAAAAAGTGTGTAAAAGTTCTAAAAAAAATTTGCAAGCTACATTGGTTAGAAATTTTACCCTGTAAATACCTTCCGTAGCTTATCTCTGTAAATATTATCATTATCATAATTCATCCACAAGAAGTCCACTGCTGGACATAGGGAATGCTCCTTCATGGAGGGCTTTTATTCAATTGAATAGCAGTGATCATATTTACAGACAGATAAACAGTTATCAACATTTTAAAAATGACTTTGAGAAGTGAACGCTTAATAAACGTTTACTGCTACAATGTCCCTGTCCCTAATGATACTAAAATAGAAAACAGCTCGTAGTACTATTTTATAACATAGTAGAACTGTATCCCAGGTCCTTATTTAAAATTTCCGGTTTTATCTTTCCTTATTAAAACTTTCGGAGAGGTTTCTTTTGGACTTTTTCGCTCGCTTTGCGAGTTACAGATGTTTAACTTTGTCAACTACATGTACACGACAACTCACCGATCTTTACTCTGACGATATAAAACCATCTCTATGTCTTTACAATAAGAGCGATAGCATTTTATAAGTTGGTCAGCTGTTGTGGGTAAATCTTAAGTCTGAATCCTAAAGGGTAGGCAAAGGTCTTTTACTTGATTTGTGTCTTAAATACACGCCTTTCTTTACATCCACATGATCCATTTCAACTCGCGGTTTATAAATAATATTATCCTGGAAGGGTCATTTTTCTGGATCGTTGGTCTAAGTAACACGTTTCACCTTCATGCCAGCTTTCGTAGGTTCCGTTCCCGCTAGGGGCCGGGGTACTTAAATTTGGATGAATTGCCTCACTCTGAGGTTTTTTAAATTTTTTTAATGTATTGGCTGATTACCATATCATAGGGTATTTCAGTTTGGGAGAGAAACAGGTAACTGTAATGCGTAGACTACGTTTATTTTACGTCTCTGCATGACTGAAGAAAGTCTCTACTTTCGTAAATCATAAAAAGATTATAGAACTTGATCGTCTCGGACTCATTACAGCAGCAGCTGTAATTAAGGTCAGGACTGTCGCGTTGCAAGATTTATGTCTATTTGCTCTTAAACACAAATTGAAAAGCCACTAGAACGTACTAATAAGTAGAGGTACAGAGAGCTATGTCAAGAGTATAGAGGACATGTGACAGCAGCTGACCTCCACATTTTTGTTGAAGTTATTAGCCATCAAAACATCCAAGTAGAGTTTTGATATGCAAACGTTTTGTTGTTGACAGTACCTCTTGACATGAAAAAGGTACCTACTGTGTTCTTGAGTGGAGACCGCGACTCGGCAAACGTAGTGCAGGACGCCCTCCGACTAGGTGGAATGACGATCTGCGAAAAACTGTCGGCAGATGCTGGATGCGGCAAGCTGAGGACAGGGCGTTATGGCACTCATTGAGGTTGGGCTATGTCCAGCAGTGGACTAGTATATAGCCATCTAACTCTATTGTAGACTTTTAGTCCGGATTTACTTACGGGTGTTGTTATATCGGAAAAGTCCGACCAGGTTTCGCTCCGATTCGCAGAGCTTAATCATGGTGAGCAGAGACGGAGCTCGCGTCGTCGGTTGCTCGTCTCACAGTACGACGCGAGCTCCGTCTCTGCTCACCATGATTAAGCTCTGCGAATCGGAGCGAAACCTGGTCGGACTTTTCTGATATAACAACACCCGTAAGTAAATCCGGACTAAAAGTCTACAATGTGTTGTGCTTACAAAAGTTTTAGTTCAAAAATCTAACTCTATCTTTATTTAGTTATCCGCTTTCAGCTAGTATTAAAGAAATATCGCTTTAAGAATCTAATTAATGAATCAAACATTAGTGAAAGTCGACTTTCTGAACTCCAGGAAGTTTTCAAGTGATCTAACTCTCGAGAAAGATTACGTTTGTAGAGTTAAGTAAAGATTGAACATAAAATGAGGTCGAACTAAGACGGTTTCTTACTTAATTTTCTCTTTCGCAGTAAGTTAAAGGCGAAGAATCTGCTTGGGCAACAACAAAGTTACGGCTTTGGATAAATTCCTGTCGAGAATAAACTCGTGTTAACAAAATTAAACATTACTTGGCGTTTAAACTCGTAATTGAGTGTAGCTAGTTTAGATTTAAACATTAAAGAATCTCAAGAAGTGCTGTTGGTGACATACGTAGCAAGTACATTTAATATTACATACATACACATACATAAACTCACGCCTGTATTCCAGAGGGGTAGGCAAAGACCAGGAACTGGCACTTGAGACGGTCCTGACAGATCACCTTCGCTTCATCATCGTTCATAAGTCGTTGCAATCACGCACGCCGGTTCCGGATACTTTTTGTCTTCCCCTTTGCTAATACATCCCCTATTTGGTCGATGTATGAATGCCTGGGACGTCCCTTACCAGCCCTTCCACTCACATTTGCAATATTTAACATTATGAATGAAAATAGTATAATTATTAATGAAATTTTTCCTTCATTTGTATTTTTAACAAAGTTAAGGAATAACTCTCAAACAAAGTCACTCAGTTGTATGTAACAAAGTATTGTAGCAGGGAGACTGCTATTATTGAGTCCCTACTTTACGACTCTTCGCTTTAGAGTGTCTACAAAAATAATAAGATCAGCTCGCTTGCTACTTTGTACTTAAAGAATTAGTTTTGACGACGACCCGACATGGGTCTTAGTATTTATAGTCGCAAATAAATGCAACATCCAATCGTGATAAGAGCCATTAGACATATATAATAGACTAAATTTTCTTTATTGTACACAGATTTCTGTGTACAATACAACATTACATTTTTGTTACTGTTATTTAACAGTAACAAAAATGTAATGTTTCCAAATATAGTACAATTGATGGCCTTATAACTAAAAGCAATTTATTCCAGGCAACCATACGCCTATCCACCTAGCCTATGAATAGAGCACACTACTGCACAGCTGCTGGACATAGACATATTTTCTGTCACATCGAAACTCTCAGTCCTTTGCCATTCTCGTCCACTAATTTCCAATGGCTTTTGTAATTTCCTAATGCATCAACCCCTCGTATTGCTACTCTGCCTACTGATCTTTTTCTCAGCTGCGCCTACCACTCTCTTACCACCTTAGTCCACCGACGCTCTTGGTTTTAGCGTGCTAACGTCTTCAAGTTTGGTCTTTTGCCGAATTACAACGTTGCGCACACGATTAACGAGCGAATTGCCAAGCGTGACCCTCTTCATGACTCTTTGTGCAACTAGGATCTATAATAGCTACGATTTATAGCACAACGGCAGCAGCGGGGCGGTAGAACGCCAGCTTCTCAATCGTTCGAATCCCGACTGTGCCAGTGACTTTGTTTTCTAAGTTACGTACATTTATGACGTTATTGTATCAATGCCACTTGCCAACCGTGAACGAAAATTTCGTAAACAAATCCTAGTGTCTAAAGTTTTAAAATAACTCAGCGCTTACGATGTACAATGGACCAACTATGAGGTTAAGGGCGGAAATGTCAGGTCTAACTAGCTGTGATTTACTCAGCGTCTAGTGGTTACTTCTACCTACACTAGCTCCTCTATTTTTGACGTTATTGTGTTCAAATGGCGTCACAATGAAATGCAATAATCAGAACTAACGACTTAGTAAACGTTGGCGCTGCAAGAAATAGCATACATCGTACCAAAATTTCGAAGCGCATCTGAAACTGAAAGCATGCCTCGGCCAAATTATTAAATAGATGCACTCAATTGTAACGCAAGTTGTCAAATTGACGTCGAGAATAGAGGGGCAGATAGGTGCTGTTTTGTCTGTAAAATTGGCATAGTCGAAGAACAGCCAAATTCATGTTGCCTGACATAATTGATGGAGATAATTGCCAGACAGTTTTTTTTAACCAAACATTTAAAAAAAATCTAACCAAACATCCCTTTTATCGGAACAAATCGCAAGTCCTACAAATCACTCTCATACTTTCCTTTACATTCTATTCTTGAGAGACGCTCGTTGATTTCTCCGTTACAGTGGTAAGATTGACTCATTACTTCTCAGTCTTTTTACGCCATGTTTATAGTACGCTCTAATGGAAAGATCAAAAGCTGAGCGCAGTTAATTTTAATGTCCCTCCGACTGCGCGCAGGCAGCCCTCACAGAATCTGAACAAATAGAGGATCCATTTAATCATGTTCATCGTAGTTTATTTTCAGCTCGATGCCAGCCCAATGACTGTAGCTAGAAACGTATAATGACAGCATTTAAAATGTGTCTTATACAACTAGCTATTAATGTAACGCAAATCTTGATACCGGTTCCTTCAGTATCGATAAAGCACTTCCAATTTTTTTTATGTTGCCTATAAACGTCCCACTGCTGGGCATAGGCTTTCTCATAGAGAAAGAGAGAGAGAGTATGGGCTTAATTTCCACGCGTGCCTTGCGCTGATTGACGTTTCCAAGCGCTGAGGTATTTCCAATAAAATTTACAAATGTTCTATATCCACGATTTTTGGTCGACACAATATTGTAATTGATCACAAATAACAGAGCTCTTTGCTGTGAAAGATTAATGAAGGTCGCTTTCGCCGTAACGTCTACAGTGAACGGGTCACTTTCAATCATTCCGTTGGTCTGTATTCGGCTTAAAAAGGTATTTCAAATAAAATTTACAAATGTTCTATATCGACGATTTTTATTCGACACAATATAGTAATTGCTGTGTGAGATTAGTGAAGTTCGCTTTTGGCGTAACATCGACAGTGAACGGATTACTTTCGTTCGTTCAGATGGTCTATATTCGGCTTAAAAGGAGAATCGGGCGGGGTTATACGTGCTTCCGTTTTTGTAACGTTGTCAACTATTGTGTGGAGATGACCATCTAGTACTTATTGTTTTGGCCATGACGCTGGATATAATTAGAGGCATCGGCAGAACGTGCGGCGTCCGCGGCAGGCCTGTCGCCGCGCGCAGTATTTCGATCAGACACTGACATTTATTATGTCACCGACAGCGGTATAAACGGCGATTCGAGGAAGGAAACTGCAATAAATAATGTTGTTTTTTGGCGTAGAAGTTCGTCACGCCCCCGAACAAAATTTTGGGTACAACTGCTCGGAATTTTCCTTGGATGAGTCGCGACGGCCTCCACCTTAGCGGATGTAAGCGGTTATCGAAGTTTCCAAATTCACGATATACAATATGCTGCACCTAACTGAAGTTAAGTATTTTTATTTTAGACAACCTGTTGGATTTTTTTTCATATAAGTAGGGAATGAGTACCGTAGTAGTGGAGAGCACAACAACCGTTGCATTTGAATTGTAAAATCGCCAGTAATGCATCTAAGTAGTACTATGACCCTTGCCAAGATAGTACAAATTAGTTAGGTGCTTTACGGGTGACTTTGTACCGAGAGAGAGTGTACCGATCAATTATTAAAACAAGTTATGATTTTTATTCCATTGGTGGCGATAGTTGGCACCCGAAAGCGCCTTAAGCCACTTATTGTTACTAAATAAGTAATTTCTTGGTATTTATAAGGTTATTTATAAGGTATTTGTTGTTGACTGTACAATAACAACTTAGTTGTACTTTTAAACAATCACACACAATAATAACTGGGTATCCCAGTTATTATTGTTCTGAGACTCACAGGCCACGTAGTTTACTTTGATGCCGCTTCGTACGTTCAAAAGTGAGACAAGAACAAATGTTCGCGGTCGCTGCATAGACGCCCCCCTTTCTGAAATAATTACACGTTACGCGAGTTCCGAAAATTACACGGGATACCCGCTACGGACTCCGGAGCGGGGCGAGGCGAGCGAAGTGTGGCGGTAATGCCTCGTTAAAGTTGATGAGAGCCGGCGCCCTCCGACCGACGCCTACCGCCATATCCCTTCCCCTTCTCCAATAACTGAGTTCGACGTTTTGTAGAAAGCGCTGTACGGCAACAACGGCTTTTTGCTAAAATTTGTGATGACCTTACTACCGCGTCAGTAAGCTAACGCGTTCATCGTAAATTGACCACGTGACTATCTGTATTAAGTTGGTATCATTATAATAACATGAACAATTTCTATAAGTATACAAAAATAAGCCGTCGTTTCTTGTAATAAGGTTTTTTGTACCTACTGAATTCACTTGTATATACTGAAAATAAAATAAAAAATTACATGGCTAAGTTGGTAGCACTAAAGTAAACTATATCCTCTACGTAATTTGGTAATAAAAACCGTATAAGCAGATTTGTTCAAGTCGGTGGCGTTCATCGTAGCGTCACGTCAAATTACAAATCGTAGTCGTGGCTCAGGTTTCACAAATTTGAACCAATAATTGTTTAAAAAAACAATATTTTTCGAGTATGTATCTTAAGTTTTTAAGTAATTGTTCCTAGTTTATGCGAAGACTGTGTACATTTTATAATGGAATATACATCAGAAGCAAGTCAGAGGCCTTAGGGTAGCTTGAAAATTTCTGACAGTAAGACCAGCCACTAGTCTTACAAGCCTCCACCAAACCGGATTTGGCCCCCGTGAAAGAGGGGCTCTTCCTCAGGGAAGAGACCCGTGCTTCTCGGTGGGGACATAATGGGTTGATGATGATACTTCACAAAATTTGCCTTGGTTTGCCACTTGCGATGACCCTGAGATACCTTTTTCGCTTCATCAACATTCATTAGTCGTTGCACGCACGGACACCGGTTCCGAGCCATTAATATTTTCCCGGTATAAAATATTAACGGTAGAAAAGCGCCTAAAGTTTTACATCTGTAGCACGGGAGCAAAAAATGTGTATTGCAACATAGTAGCCCAAATGCTATTGAAATAACGATGGAGTTACTATTATAATTGCACAATAACCTAGTGAAACCTAGTAGGACTCTTCGTTATGCCTAGTTCTGCAACTGAATGTAATCTACATATTTCAGTCAACGTGCGTGCCTTGCGAAGCGCTTCCATGCTTCGCAAGGCACGCTTAGCCGTTGGTGCCTGCTGTCATGGAGGTAAGCCTTACACTCCTGCGATACAGGAAAAGACCCGTGGCCCGGCAGCTTTAAACTCGGTGAACGGATGACTTGTTTAGTAAATTTCCGTGAACTATGAAAATTCAGCTCAAGTTTCGAAAGTTATTAAACCTACTCAAATTGAATCTATTAGACGATATCTAAAAAAAGAATGTTGCGTGTTTATGCCCGCTACTTTTAGAAATAAAACTTTGGTGCAAACAATAAAAAAAAAACATGATAATTATTTGTTTGAAATCCAAGTTTGAACTGTTATATATGGATTACTAAGTTTTTATTCGGTTTCAAAGTGACAATGTCTTAGTCAAGAAAGTGACTAAGACTCATATGCCATCGAGATAATAGGACCAACTTCTCAATAAATCGTATTCGACGACCGAGGTCCGTATACATCTGATACGGGAACATTTTTCATTTGACGTAAAGCAAAAAATGATATTTTTTTTCCGAATATGGAGCTGCCACTATTCTTCTTGCCTACATTCTGAAATGTGTTGTGGTACAATGACCATCGCATGAAAATGGCGATTTAATTTCGTTGCTGAATCAAGTCTAGGCGCGCACATACATCAAATCATTTAGGCGTCAATTGTATGAAAAAACACGTCACGTGACCCAACCATGTCGTGGTACTATAATGCACTAACAAAATCGAGGCCCTGGACGTAGAGACTATTTCTAACCCCATCACGTCCCTGCCAACTGTACCGCTTTGATGTCGGCTGTATCTTTTTGCGTGTCGCATTCGGACGGGATAACTAAGCGGAGAGTTTCGCGAAGACATTCAACCAGGGATTCGGTGCCAGACCATTAATACATCCGAAAGCTTGACCCAGGACTTGGTTTCACAAATTTCTGAACATCCCCAAATGCATACGGGGATTTTCATATAATGACAATTTTCATTACAATTTTCATGTAATATTTCATGACAAACACGAGTAGGAAACGAGGCTTGAAAAAAAAAGTTACTTAATAACGTCAAATCATCCAATGTCATTGTTCTACTAATCAATAAGCGATTTTTACTGCAGGGATAAATATCACCTGTTCTATACATAATAACGTAAAAATAGCCGATGGGTCTTCACGCCATAGAGGGCATGTTTTATTCTGGAGACCACGGTCTGAAAAACGAGGCGTAGGATGCCCAGCAGCATAGGACAGTGGATCTGAGGCAAATTGTTAACGATGGCTGCATGACGATGGCTGAGGAGTAAGAGAATTGGTGTGCCTACGTGGAAAAGTAGGGGCTGATTGATTAAAATACTCAAGATGAAATTTTAATATTACCATTACAATTGTTACAGGCATACCAGGATGCCTGTTTCCTACAAAGCCTACAGGGAGATGAAATATGACGCCTGTTACCTAAAAAATAATTATATCAGACTAGTTAAAATACATTTAAATCAAAATAAAACTCTCTGTAGGCTTATCGCCGGATTGAACTTAAAAATCGTATCTGAACCTGATGTTTCGGAAAGTCCTAAAGTCAGTAAACGGTAAATCTGATATCTCAAATCACAACTTCCTATTTATATTAGTGGGCCAAAAGTCAACTAATGTGACTTCGGTTCCGACTATTCTATACAAAGCCGCGACATTCTTCATTCGGCCGCTTTGTTTTAGGATGGTATTGTGCTGGCAGTAACGATCGCCATCCAGACTGTACGGATTTCTTCTGGGAAGGCTCGCACAATACATTCATTAGCCAGTTTAAGCCATTAACGCTCTTGGACAGTCTTAGAGGAAAATTCAGCATTAAGTTTTAGAGCCCCGATAGCTCTCGGTTGGGATGAGTTGTTTTGATCTCAGATAGAGGATAAGATAATCTTTCAACAAAATGGTGGTGGAGAATGGCCTAACGTCCCTGCGATGCAGGTGGATACCCGTGCCCCAGCCGTGGGGACATACAAGGGTTGATATTGTTTCAACAAAATGGCCACCGTTATGTGGATTTTACTTGAGGTGGCAATAGTTTAATTAATTTTAGGTCCCGAATAGGTAGTCAGAGATCAAGTTAGTTAGTCTTGAGATTTCTTCATCTAGCCTCGTAGTTGGGCCGTTGTACGTAGCAAGCAGTGAGATACGGTAACACTTAAGGCACTAGGGTTTCCATACGACCTTTTCCTTCACCGTCAGCGAATGGTATTGCTACTACAATGGTACATGTGGGGTGCGAACCCACGACCTTGTTGTCCGATTGGTAAGCCAGCGGCGTTATACAACGCTCCGCTACCACCGCTTCTTAGTCAGAGACAAAGGTTTGTAACTTGCAACGGACCTGACCAACTTCTACTGAAGGTACATATTAGTGATCAATTTTAACAACCACAAGAAAGTTCTTGCACAACATACATATATCTCCTCGCCCATTGGAGATACAACAACAAAACAATTTGTAAAGAATAGAGTGGTTGCGCTAGCCAAGGTTTTCTCGAGTTTATTTACAGCAAAGCCGCGCTGGTAACAGATAATAGGAGCCCGTAAAGTTGCCTCGTGGAGCACAAACTAAATAGAAACAGTAGAACCACCTTTTACTTAACTAACAAACTTGTCGTTTCACAAATGAACTGTTCTAAAAAATACGTTATTGTTTATACTATTTTTTTATTTTTAATGCACTAACCCGTGCTAAGGAACAAATTTAAAAACCTATTTAGAGGCTAAAAATTTCACCCATGCCGGGATTCGAACCCGCAACCTCTGGCTATCCGTGCCAGCGCTCTACCAATTGAGCCAATGGGCGACTCACGGCATCAGTGAAATTTCGAACCTCTTTACATTATTCTCTGTATTACGTACAGGCAGCGACATCTGACTTAAGCAAATTGCATTACTTACAGCCCCGACTACCTACTTTGCAGTTAGGTTTAACATCGGAACGATATCACTGTACCCACATGATTAAATTTTTTTTTTTATTTTAATGCACTAACCCGTGCTAAGGAACAAATTTAAAAACCTATTTAGAGGCTAAAAATTTCACCCATGCCGGGATTCGAACCCGCAACCTCTGGCTATTGACGCTCTACCAATTGAGCAACATTGGCTCAATTGGTAGAGCGCTGGCACGGATAGCACGCTATGGCGCTTATTAGGGGAGGGCTATGTCTAGCAGTGGACTACATAACATAGCCTGAAGAAGACGAAGAATACATTATCTAATCTTCTAATGTCTCTCTCTCTCTCTCTCTATATATATATATATATATATAGATATATATATATATGTATATATATATATATATATATATATATATATATATATATATATATATATATATATATATATATATATATATATATATATATATATATATATATATATACATATATATATATATATATATATATATATATATATATATATATATATATATATATATATATATATATACATATATATATATATCCGAACGATTAGTAGGTCGGTCTTTACATAAGTGCGGTCTAGTCAGAATGTATTGTAACATATAACATACACTGTTACACGCAATGTGCTAATTAAACTAATTCGTTTTAATTAGTATTAAACTAATAAGTTTAATACTAATTAAACTTCTGTTTACTTATTTGTTTGTACTAGGTGTAGGCGTTCGGAAGATAACTGCACCTTTGAGAACGTTATGTTTTAAGTGGTAATTTGTTGAAGCTCTTAGAACTGTTTGCTTTAAAAAAAACTCTTACTTAAGGAATATAAAGTCTATGTGGCATCTCTTGTGTAAGCCATAACGTTACGTTATCAACCCTTGTATGTCCCCACTGCTGGGGCACGGGTCTCTTCCTGCATCGCAGAAAGGTTAGGCCATACTCCACCACGGGGGCCAAGTCCGGGTTGGTGGAGGATTGTAAGACAGTGGCGGGCCTTACTGTCAGAAGTTATTAAGCCGCCCATAAGGCCAATAAAGATAAGTAAGCCATAAAGATAGCATCTGAGTAGAATTAGTGGCGGTGTAAGTAAGAGTTGTCACTAGGCAATTCGCATAAGAATCGGCCAAAACGAGATTAACGATGGGCTCAATAACTAGACGTGACCATCGTAAATTGAAGATTTCAAGTGCTAAGGTGTGTACACGCCGCAGGCAGGTTTCCTCACCATTTTTTCCGAGTTCGGGATATAAATGAGAAATGTACTCATACTTTCTAAAGTTTTTTCAGTTGTTCTATATCTATAGCCGTAACCAAATTTTCATCCTTCACTAAGCCTCAAGTGATAACCTTAACAAATTGAACTCCAAGGCTTAATTAACTTTACGCTTAGACGTAAATTGTAAATGGCTTATCGGTTCATCGGGAGAACTAAATTAGGGAGGTTGACAAGCGTCAAATTAGAACTGTGAGGTCATTGTAACGACCTCATTCTAGAAACAGTTGATTCATTTAGTTCCGGGAGTGAAATTCCAATTAATTCCTTACCTTTTATAAGCAGCAATTGCTAAATGAAGTTAAAGTATCGATTGGTTTAAAAGATAGATTTTAGATTTAAATTAGTTATAGGGTATAATTTCAGATATACTACAGAATCAACTCTTTTTAGTTATAATTATCACCAAAGAAACCTGGCGTGTGGTGTCGGCCTAGAGAATAGCACCAACCCAATTCTTCCCGCGGGTGTCGTAAAAGGCGACTAAGGAACACAAAGCGGGTAGTAGGCAGCAGCGCTCCCTGCAGTACAATTTCACCGAACTGCGATTCCCAACCCGCATGCCCAGCGTGGGCATTATGGGCATTACCCCCTATGAGAGCACAATGTGGCGCTCTTTAGGGGAGGGCTATGTCCAGCAGTGGACTAGTATAGCCTGACGACGACGACCAAAGAAACTGCAACAAAGAAAACACGAGTAGTATGAATATGTACCAGATTCTCATCGACACAGTAGCACAATGACTTAGCATCACCGTATGATAACTCATAATAAAAAGCAATAAGGGCCTTTCAGGAATGGGAAAAGTTTAAAGACATTTGGGCGACAAAGAAAATGGCGGAAATTCCGTCACGGACGCGTTAAGATGCAAGACGATGAATGTCTTCGGGCGAAATTAAAAAGAGCAATGATTTATTGCACTTACTTTGGGCTCGTTTTTTAGAACGTCTTCACACTTGTATGGGTGTCATGCAGATGAATTGCGGCTAAAGTGCAGCTGAAGTGCGGCTAAAGTGTAGCTACAGAGCAGCTGCAGAGTGACTGCAGTGCGGCTGCAGTGCGACTGCAGAGCGACTGCAGCTTGGGAGACGTGTTCGTTTGAAAAATTGAGAAACAAGATGGAGAAAAAGAAGTAAGAAGGAATGAGGCGATTTTACACGGATTGATCGTTGATTTGTATGTAAACCTCGCATTAACACGGTTGACGTTGTGTGCCAAGAAATCGACTATGAAAATCCACCAGCGTAAAATCCTTTTCAGACTAGCTGTAACTGCAACGCGGGTTCTGAACCCAAACGTTAAGTTCCAAAAATATTTACATTTATTTTCTTTGATTGTTATAATAAGTGTCAAGGCTTAACTGTTTTACAAAATCGTTTCGACGACTAATAACTCAACACGAACTTTACCACAATGCTAAGCTCATATTAAAAAGCAATTTAACACTTCCATTAAAATAATCTAAGCATTAATATTTACACACGAATATTACTGAACTCGAAAGCCCATGGCCGATTAAGACATTATTTTCTCACTGCATTTTCACTGTGGAAACCATTAAAACCCCATTATGTGACTTTTGTTTTTACGATAATGGAAAATTGTGCCTTTGTTTCCGAATAAAACGTTTTGGTTAGTAAATATTTTCAGAAGAGCAATCATGAAACAGTTTTAACATACATTTACGTACCAAATAGCATGTAGAGTTCCAGTATGTTATACAGAAAGTTAGTGAGGGCACTACTTACGATCAATTTCCTAGGTATTTCTCACCTGGTTCGTTTTTATGTATCACATCCATTCTCTGTCAATTGTACAGGCAAAAGTTCATCAAACTTGACATTTAGTTAATATAACAAAATTATTATGTTATATTAACTAAATGTCAAGTTTGATGAACTTTTGACTTAAAGGCTGTATTTCCATTATTGGAAATACAGCCTTTAACTGAGAAGAGAGCACGCATGTAAACGTTGATGTGCTGCGACTGAAAGTTCATTATAGCTAATGGGCCCACTGTTGGGCAAAGGCCTAGGCGTGAATTCCCTTAAATGACAATGTGTTCTCTTTCACGCTAACCCATCCGGACCCTTATTTTTGCTTTGTATGTAGGTACATGATTTCTTTTTAACACAAAATACGCTAGAATCGTTATCAACCCTTGTATGTCCCCACTGCTGGGGCACGGGTCTCTTCCTGCATCGCAGGAAGGTTACGCCATACTCCACCACGGGGCCAAGTCCGGGTTGGTGGAGGATTGTAAGACAGTGGCGGGCCTTATTGTCAGAAGTTATCAAGCCACCCATAAGGCCTCTGACCTGGTTTAACGACTGCCATTATATAACAGCCGGCACCAACGGCTTAACGTGCCTTGCGATGTACGGAAGTGCTCGTTAAAATGCCACTAGCGGTAGTCACGGGACGCTCACCTATCCTGCACCTGATTGCTCCTGTTGTCGCTTAACCAAGTGATTGGTTCCAATCACTCGGTTCGCCTAGGTCACGAACGCTAGAATTTCAATAGTTGAAGTTTAAACTCAGTCAGTCTTACATTCATAACTAAGAACAAACATGCATACGATATCAACCCTTGTATGACCCCACTGCTGGGGCACGGGTCTCTTTTTGCGTCGCGTTAGGCCATACTTACTCCACCACGTGGCGGATTTTAAGACAGTGGCGGGCCGCCCATAAGGCCTTTGACATGGCTTAATGACTGCCATTACATAACAGCCAGCACCAACGGCCTAGTATTTTTTGCGAAGCACGGGTGGCAATAGTTCACATGCTTAGTTTTTATATCGGTTTTATACCCGACTTAGGTATACGATACGTGAACTCAATCGTATACCTAAGTCGGGTATCAAACATCTAAAAGTAGATACTTACTTGCACTTAATCAGTTTGTGTACATTTGATAGCTTTCAGCCCTTTGTTACAGCAACGTCTAGGAACGTAACACTTTCGGGCGAGACTGCCAATATCGAGTTACGGACAACCCTAAACTGTTTTAACTTAGACTGCGTTTAAAGTAGCTGCTTAAATTACTTGCGATCGGTGTAGCCATTATCATACTAAATACGTTCGACTGAAATCAAGACAAACCGCACCTTACGTTTTTGAAGTCGCCATAATGTAATATTTTGATGAGAAGGGAGCTTCCAATATCATACTTACGATAGAATATAAGTCCACTCCTTCGATGATATTCGATCGTAATATACACACAACAAGCGCTGTGGCCTTGTCGAACCGAGTGATTGAAATCAATCACTCGAGTTAAGCGACAACAGGCGCGGTCAGGTTCAGGATGGGTGACCGTCGCGTTACTACCGCTAGTGGCATTTATCCGAGCGCTGCCGTGCTTCGTAAGGCGCGTTAAGCCGTAGATGCCGGATGTCATGTAATGGCAGTCGTTAGACCATGCCAGAGTATGGATGTATGGGCGGCTTGATAACTTCTGACAGTAAGGCCCGCCACTGTCTTACAAACCTCGACCAACCCGGACTTGACCCCCGTGGGTGGAGTATGGCCTAAACTTCACCGGACCCGTGCCTCAGGAGGGTATAACGTAATGTTTCCATTAAAAACCATTCTTGGTAACTTTTAGTTTAAAATACTCGCAAGTCCCAAAGATCCAATCGCTTTCCGCTCCGCTCTACTTGCACCACTAAGCCTTCACCCTTACCGAGGAATCCCGTGAAAGACAAAGGGGAGGTGAAGCCTCGTCGTAGTCCTGAATTTAGTAATTAAACGCCTCGTCTAATTGTGACCTTTAGCCGAGACAGACGATACTGGCTAGCAACTTGTAGAAGGTCAACTTCATATACGCTCATAGTGTATAAACTCACGCTTGAATCCAGAGGGGGTTAACGGAAATCAGGGTTGGACCAAGAAAACGGACTGTCAACTGTTTTGTTCCATCAAAATTAATTCGTTCTTGTGTGCAATAAAAACTATCTAATGTTATTTTCATAACACTCCTTTTAAATAAAATCTTTTGTTTCCAAAATAATTATAAAAATGGTAAGAAATAATTTCTTAGTTGCAATTTCTGTCACTGTGTTTTCTTGAATAACAAACAAGACAGAAATATTGCCGAGTAGATTTTGTGGAACAATCGTTTAGCTACAGTTCTTTGTCGAGATCTACAATAGCATTTGTTTTACCTAAGTTAAAAAAAAAATATCTATTTAGAGGCTAAAAATTCCACCCATGCCGGCACTCGAACCCGCGACGTTTCCTGAAGTTTTACACATTTTGGCCTTCTTATATAGAAACTATTATGAGGTATTGTTATACCTTCCTTATAAAGGTATAACGTCCGACAATTAACTTGAACAAATGATTCATGGACGTTTCGGGTGTCATTTCCGGAGTACGCGGCTTTATGCGAATTGAGTCTAATTAACAAAAATAAAAAAAGTTTGCTCTTACGTGTTCATTGCATCTTATACCAACTGCGTGGATTTTCGTTCAAGTTATCTGCCGGGTATTATATAGAAAATTAAATGATAATTAACAATTTAATACCTATTCTGTTAATCGCTTAGTTCTATGCGAAGTTACTTTACTAAGCAATCGTCGAGGATTATAAAATAACTGGTTAAGATTCACACCAGCAATTAATTCTTAAAGGGCGCATGATGCCGCAAATAAATCGACCACTTCATTTGTGCATAATAATGTTCTTCCACTAATTGAAGTACCCACGTCATCAAGTTGATAAAGTTACTAGCTGTTGCTACGGGGACTGTGATGTCGCATAAATCGCATAATACATATTAATTATGGTACAGATCTGGTGTCGAGAATAGAGCTTTGTTTATCTCCTTTCTCCTCCTTTACAAGGAAAAAAATCTATGACTGAAAATCCGGTAGGTAACATCAATCCTGAAAGACTATCAGTTTCATGTATAAAAACACGATACCTTAAAACACCCCCCAGATTTAGTTCAAATAGTCCGTGGTAACGGGTAAAACGTTCATGTAGTAACGTACAGATGTTTTAGAGGAATCATGTTTTTATAAATCACTCACTTCGTGTTTTTAGGGTTCCGTACCTCAAAAAACAACGGAACCCTTATAGTATCAATTAGTTGTCCTTCCGTCCGTCTGTCCGTTAAGACGTTTTATCTCGGAAACGCGTGGAGGTATGGAGTTGAAATTAAAACTGGTAAATTAAAAATAAAAACAAAAAGTAAAGTTAAGCCCACAATCACTAAAAGTTAAAAAATAATTAAGCTTCTGAGTGATTTTCTCAAGCATGATATTTAGGCGGCGCGGCTGAAAATCATATCTTTAACTAAACTTACAGTAAAGTTATTTTTTTTTTTTAAGGCAGAAGGCGTACTTATCTTCATCAAGCCGTCAATATTTTAATAGATAACAATTTGGTAGTAAAAAAAAAAATTGTCATTTAGCATAATTCTAAGTTTGGTGGCGCGTCCACAATCTGTTTTTCTGGGGATGACCACCGCTTAAACGAAACTACACTAGTTTACTAGAAATTATTAATTTTATTTATATTCTGTATTAGTTTTTCTATCTAATGACAGTTTTACTTTTATATTTAGGGCAATACTTTATTTTAGAGAAAATCGAAAAAGACTGTCCGCGTAAAATTTTAAATTTTGGTGGTAATTGTGTAATCATTATGTGACTCGTATAGAATAAACCTAGATGGACGACGCTACCAACGTTCACTTCGTTTAGTCAGGCACCCACGCGCAGCATTGATAAACATGTGCCATTTAGTTGTGATTTCTCGCCAAAAACGTAAGTATGTCTTTTCGTAGTAACCGGACAAATAACCTGCAATTTTGGTGTAATGTTTTAAAAACTTTTTATGACTAAGTCGGTGTTGTAATTTAAATTTATAGGAAAAAGGTTTGGTATGCTTTCAAAATTATACAAATATAAATAGTGTATTCCTAGTAGTTTTTTTTTAAATAAACATATTCAACAAGATTCTAATTTTGGTGGTGCAATTTTGGTGGTTTTGGTGGTACTTTACCAATCACCAAAATTGCTTAGTTACACCAAAATTAGTTTTTAGAGTTACTTAAGTACCTCAAAGACAAACGAAAACAGAACCATCATAAGATGACTCGATTTGAAAGTACAATAAATTAAGTTTCTTACCCGTGGAACACCAAGGTTTATACATACGAGTAGCTTGAGAGTGATGATATGTGATTCTGCACTAAGAAAGCTCCGTAAGCATAATACAGTAACAAAAAAGTTTTCTACCTAATACCTCAATTAAAAATAGATCTTCCTAGCTTGACATATCTAGTATGGCACTACTGCAAATGTGGGCACAGAAAAGGTGCACCTGATGGTATTGGCGGAGTGCTCAAAAGATCAGCAGATCGGCTAGTTGCCTTTGGAGAAGATATTACAGATATCGACAGCCGTGTCCAAAGATTGAGAACAGTCGTTATGACACAATTCGATGCTGCCATGGGAAGCATAATATGGGCTGTTATGAATTGCCAACTGAGACAAATGTTCAGGAAGAATTCGAAACGATAAGGGATTTTGTGTCACTTACAAGTTTCAGAGACATTCATCGTCAATAACACATGCCCGTTCCGATGTTCCACCACAAATATATATATTTCCAGCTTCTAAACTATTTATTTTGAAAAACGCAAACAAAATTATGGTAGACTGTGACCAAATTCCAACTCAAAATGTTCTTTTTTGATAATATCAATAGTGAAATACTATTACATTATGAATGCAAGGAAGAGTATGGTATAGAAGAAAATGAAACAGCTTATAAAAATAGTAAAAATGATCATAATGGTGATGATAGCGAAGATGATTTGAATGTTTTTTTAATTTACAGACTTAGGAATTAATTGAGAAGATTTGGAATAGTAAGAAAGTTTATTGAGTTGATTGTTAAATTTTAAAATTGATCTCATTACATAATTATGTCAACCTAGCATGTTAGGAAATTAATAATAATAATTATCATGATAATGGAGGTTAGAGAGGTTAGTGAAATTCATTTAAATTAAAAACTGATAGAAATAAGAACTATAGAACAAGACAGAAAAATAAGAAAGCTATATTTTTGAGTATTGTTTTTTATTGATCTCATTATGGTGTTCTTTTATGAAAAAAATATTCACTTTATAAAAATAAAAATGATGATGATGGAGGTTAGAGGAGGTGATTGTAATTCATTTAAATTAAAAACTGTAGAATTAACAAAACATGGAAAAATAAGTAAGTTGTATTTGTTGATTGTTATTTTTTTATTGATCTCACTATGTTATTTTTTTATTAATACATTTATTCACTTTAAATAAGATTGTTATCGTTATTTTCTTTTGATTTGGTTCAGTAAAAAAAGTTTGGTGTCAAGACTTTCTAATTTCGGTAACAGAAATAAATTATGGTATCAATATTTCTAATTTTGGTGTCAGATATCAATTTTGGTGTCGTACCAATTCTGGTGTCGACAGTATATTAAAAGCTTTCAGGAATAAATAAATTTATCTATTATTTTATGTACCTGAATACGTATCTCTTGCTTACCAATAAAGTATTATATTAAAAAAACCAGAAACAAACTTTTCCACCAAAATTAGGTAAAAAATCATAGTTGTTGAAATTCACTCTTCTAAGTTAACGCAAAAGAAAGTTACGGCCGTTTATGCCGTTCATATATAAACTCGCGAAGAACCGACACCCGTTGGAGTAAACGTGTTCTTGAGTGGAGACCGCGACTCGGCAATTCGGACTCGTAGTGTAGGACGCCCTCCGACTAGGTGGGATGACAATCTGCGAAAAACTGCAGGCAGATACTGGATACGGCATGCTGAAGACAGGGCGCTATGGCGCTCATTAGGGGAGGGCTAGGCCCAGCAGTGGACTAGTACAGCCTGACGACGACGATGCCGTTCATATATAAAAAAGCGTATATTTCGACACTCATGGTAATATAAATTCATAGGGTACCGTTAACCTAGACCTGTGAAACTTGACCAGTAATATCGTTTTATACAAATACAGGAAATATAGTAGACAGAAATCTCGGCATTTCTAATTAAATCGCATTTTTTCCCGGGTTCGGAAAAAAACTACAAGATTTAATTCCTAAACTATTCCTAAGTAACTACCTACAAATTTAAAAAACCTATTTAGAGGCTAAAGAGGCTGCCTGTACGTAATACAGAGAATATTGCAGAGGTTCGAAATTTCACTGATGCCGGTGAGTCGCCCATTAGCTCAGTTGGAAAGACGGATAGCCAGAGGTCGCGGGTTCGAATCCCGGCATGGGTGGAATTTTTAGCCTCTAAATAGGTTTTTTTAAGTTGTCCTTAGCACGCGTTAGTGCATTAAAAATAATATAATACCTACAAATTACTAAAACCCACGTTTCAAAAGTCTAACTCGCACATGGCCGGGTTTTTTATCTTTACATGTTTACGCTTATCCTTTGCGTTGATAATAGGCATGTAAGGACAAACTCACAGACACAAAGCCGTTTTCTCTACAAACCATCTTTAAATGAATAATTAGGCGTCAGGCAGTTGAAGAAAGGGCAGTAAACGTGTTTACACCTTCTGTACCTACCTGTTTGTCGAATTGGCTTCTTTTATTGACGTTTATATTAGGTTTTCCTGTAACGCTAATGGATTAGTGCAGTTAAGGGATGCACCGTCAGTTTTCTACGTAGGTTGGTAGCGCAAGAGTCAGAGACAGAGTAAAGCAGTAACTTCTTTAGTAATGTACCGGTTTAATTTTCATGTCCCTTTAGGTTTATATTAAACTAGCCGACCCAGCGAATTTCGTACCGCCTAACAGTCAATTCTTTTTTTTTTATTTTGCTCTCCGTAAGAACCATTCTCGTACTTCAAGGAATATTCAAAAAAAATAATTGTCGAAATCGGTTCAGCTGCTCTCGAGATTTGTGCTTACCAACACATTCAGCGATTCATTTTTATTTTATTAGAAGATAAATAGTTTCCTGAGAATTTTTCATATAGATATATAGAAAGATAGATAGAGAACATTTTATTGCACAACCGGTGCAGTGGTAGCTCAGTGGGTAGAGCAATGGACTCGGAAGCGAGATACCTAGGTTTGGTTCAAAGTGCGGGCAAGTACAATGACTTTGTTTATTTTCAAGATAACGCACATCTGCGAATTTGTAGTAGCAATACTAGACGCTAACGGTGAAGGAAAACATCGTGAGGAAACCTGCAACTTGGTTGGCTCCGAATGTATTGACTTGTCTTTCCTATGTGAAACTGTGGAATCCTGTGGGACTAAGCTGTCAGTATTGTATAAGTGCTGGGCAAGCGTACTAGACCTAAAGCAATATTCCAGGCACTGCAGCGCTCTAGTGGTCCCTTCACCCATTTTGGGTGAGTGAAGTCGCCACTGGACGCTGTATAAATCTCATTATGGAGATACAAAGGCTAAAGTGTTACCATAACATGTACAGATTGAGAACTGCCTAAAAAGATAAATTTTAGATTGTACAAACTCCTCGTTTGATTTAATTATCTCATCGCCATTTAATGAAACAATTTCGACTTGAATTGAAACCACGAAATGTTATATACTTTCCAAATATAGCAAATCCAGTTTCAAATTTGGTTACCAAACAACATGCGTACACTACCTAGTGTTGTCAACATAAATTATTCAAATGAGATGAGCGCTTAGATGTCAGATAATTTTGCAAATAGGGATTTAAGTTTTACCTACGTTACCTTTTATGGAGATGTTTGTTCACCCTATATAACTATGTACAAGGTATATGGATATAACTTTGTGTTAATAAGGTATATGCTTTTGAAAATAAGTGTTCTACTCTGCAATACAATCAACTTTTACTATGAGGCAACTTTGAGAATGGAAAATAAATTCAATAATGTCCTATATAACTGTATAAGGTATATGCTTCCGAAAGAGAGGTGTTCTACTCCTCAAAACGGTCAACTTTTACTATGAGGCTCGAAAGGGCGAAATAAATTTAATAATGTCCCATAATTTTTAATGTCAGAGATGTGAACCTTAGTATTTTACAACTTATTTCTGGGATTTGGTTACTGCCTGTGTATTTAATAAAAATAAGTCTGAAATAAATTTAAAACGATGGGTTAACCTCGTCGTAAGCTACCCTGAGAATTTATAATCATATTCGCTATGAAAGTGACTATCGATGATTCTTCGATAATAGATTTGACAATCCCAATCGTCAGAAATCAATAGTCGGAAATCATATTTATTCATTGTTGTATGCAGTAATTGTTTCATAAAATTATATCTATTGGACAAGCCAATTATCTTGAACTATCAAAATTGTGAGCGTTTTATTGTGTCCGGTCTTTGGACAGCGTAGCAAAGCACGGTAGTTTAAGACCAGCTTTCATTTAAATTCAAAACATGGAGCAGTGGCACATGATTCAGTTTTGTTCGGTATCGCTAAGATTTTTGTAAAATCAATAAATGTAGATTTGTACTGTATCTCACATAAAAAGTTGTTGTGGCATGTGGCATTTTGATGCCTTATTCAATTTCATGGTGTTCCGTTGAATATGTGACGCGGAAAATTTATTTTGTAGTTTTATCTAATAAATCAATTTGATACCCATTACGTTCCATAGTTCTGTGGCGGCGAGTGCAAAAAACTTCAAACTAAGTGAGATTGGTGTCGTAAAAATATTTATGTTTCCCTCACTGTAATTGCCATCTTTAACGACCTTTTTAAAGTTTTAGTAGACACTCAAAATGATTACGAAATAAGTAAATATTAAATTCTACTTAATTAAAGTGTTAAAATTCAAGGAATCGCATAAACAACTGGCTGTACGCCAACCTTGTAAATTATTGTTGTCTCGTTAACTCCTCCTGAATAATTAAATTCCTTACAAACCTTCACTTTACTTGTCTGCTTAGAAAATTATTTTGTAATTAACTTTGGTTAAGCAAAGTAAATATTTAATATTTCAGGTTTTCATTTTGACGCCTGTGGTGGATGCATATTTCTCGTTTCGACATTAGACAATTCAGTAAAATGTTGAAAGATTTCACTTTTGTTAGTAACGATAGCTTAAATTATTTTTTTGTATTCAAGTCAGGCATTAGTTTTTCAGTTGAATTCTTTAATTAGAAAAAATCCTCATTCCTTCTGTATTGTCCAAAGCTTTGCCGTCTACCCGTAATGGTGCTTGTCGTTATTTGAATTCAATAGCCCTTTGTTCCTTTTCTAAATGTCTTGCTAAATAAAGGAAATCCTATTTCCCGCGCAAAAAGCGCCCATAAGCGAATTTGCCAAAAACGGGACAGGGATAAATTGGCCAAGAGGATTTATTGCCAAATGCTTTTAACCCTTTAGCCTTTACGGATCGAAAATATCGGGTAAAATTTTCATTAGCATATCTGAGAGTTTTTTGTACAGGAAGGATCCTTTTTACTTGACGGTGAAAACTAAGAAAGGGTTTTTTTTCACGCGAATGAATGTGATTATATAATGTTCCTTAAGATCACATACAAAATAAACAGTTTGATCGATTGTTTAATTATTCGGAGATCGATTGTGACAAATGTGGCGCTAATGTGTTACTCACATCATAAAAAACTAAAAATGACGGACGTCAGCAGGTGAGAAGAATTTGTCTTTATAAAAAAATTGGTATTTGTTGATTTCGACAGAACGTCTTTCATAGCCTTTTCTTAAAGAAACATATAAAACCAAAAATATTATTTACTACTGTTAGATTAAATTGAACAGTTTCATTGCTATGCAACTTAAGTTATTTGATTTATTCTATGTTTACTGGGAATCCAGACAAAGCTTCCTAGAGTGTGCGCTACGTTTATGGATTGGGAACGTCCTAATTGGTGAAATAAACATGAAATGAGTTGGGTAGAAGGTAAAGTCGCTGTTTTACAACTGCTTTTGAAGTTTACGACTTCGCAAAGAGCCATAAGCCCCAGGTAACGACGTGCTTCATTACTTAGTAATATATTATTTATTTTGGATTCTCACATTGGTTTTACTTGAAACAATATAAAGTTGTCTCAGAAAATTTGGAAAGAATATACCCACTATCCCACAACACGGTTTGTATATTTAGTTAATTATATGTTTTAGTGGAGGATGGGTATGAGTTAAAGTAGCGTTTATTTTGAAATTTGTATAATTTGCGGTCCATATTTATAAAAAAAAAAACAATGCTTGCTTTCTCTGAAAATACTTGCTTACAGAATTAGGGTATGAAATTGTGAAATGGGTACGTAAAAACATCTCGAATAGGACAACATCCTTACATGGGTTTTTTTTCTTACGCTACAATTACAATTAAACTACTAATACACAAAAGATTAATATAAATATCACAGTCAAAGATTACACAACTATTCTAAATCTACTTAAATATGGCAGTGAAATGCAAGGTAGATCTACCTTCAATTAGTTGAAAAACTACATTTAGAAACAACCATGACATACCATGTTTTAAAAGGTACAAAATATCAAACAAACTCGGAAAATATTGTCATAAAAAGATTTAGGAAGTAAGTTATGCTAGTCCTTTTACACGGTGACTAGAATAAAGTTAGGAATTAGTATTACATTCATACGTATCAAACCGTTCCTTAACTTTTACGTTTCCAATATCATCATTTACCAAAAATTACATTTACTAATTTACTCAGTAGCTGCCTACTAAAATGATAGTGTAATAATATTGCTTGTGTTACAATCTCTACCAATTACGTCAGAATATTTTATTCTACTGTTTACCATCATTGACTACTTGAATAACAACTCTCGCTCAATTCTTATTCTCAGGACTCTGAAACAACGATAAATTCCGTTAGTTTGGTACAACAAACTACTGGAAGCGAGACAAATAAATTTTAATTTCTCACCTCATACGGCGGTGGCGGCAATATATCGCATAAGTTTATCTGGCACCCCTGATCAGATTTGCCTGTGTTGGAATTAGAATGTCGCGACTGGATCGGTATTTTGAAGCTGTTCTCGCGTCCTAACCAGTGCCATTGAGGGTAATCGTATTCTAAATCATTCGCCGGGCAGACTTTACTTTTGTCCTGTCGGCTCCGCGAGCCCGATCTATTTGTATTGCACGATTGACAATCTTCCTCTAGGACGTTTATTTCATTATGCGTAGCGTCCTGACATCTGGCGGGCTCTCTGTAATCTTTAGTAGATCGGCTAGAAGTGCTGTGACAACACGTAGAGCATTCGCCATTGGAGTATTGTATGCTGCCGTTGCATGATCTAACAATGCTATTGTTGTGGGATCGTCTCTCTGGACAACTCCTCGAGTCTCCCACGTCGTTATTGTCCTGTTGGGAGATAATAGGCGGTCGGTTTAATCCTAATTGAAAATTGTCCCAAAAGGTGTTGGCACAGCTGTGAAAGTTAAATTAACAAAACGTTTTGACGTTATTCAACGCAGACTGTTTGAATAGGACCAAACACGATGCCACAGTGGCGTCGGTAAAGGAACACTTGAGAGTTTTTTTCTGTGTTATCAGTTGGAAATTGAGTCATGGGAGTTTTTTTCTGAGTATAGGCTGATGTTGTACGTTATCGAATATCAGCAAAGTTCCCACAATTCTTATCTAGACATGGATACATACCTTGAATGTTAGCTCGGTGTAGATAGCACTGGATGCATAAGCCTCTGGTGGACCTCTACGTAGCCGGTCAACACTCGGAACATCGAGTCCTTGAATGGAGTTTTGAGGTAAACTATACTCGGGCTCTACACTTAGAATACTTGTTGATTGGCCACCTATAAACAAATTGAAAAATATGGTGAAAGCCGTAGGTACTTTGGTCTCGATTTTATTATGCCTGTAATATAAAGTCTCAAATTTGCGACGCGTGTTGAGTGAAGCTAAAATAGAACACAGACACTAATGCGTGTCTTTGCGTGGGCAGCGCTCTAAGAATAATACTCACTATGCAAAAGACTCTGGTGACAGCTCATGACATCTAAAGTGGGATTATTTGAAGTGGAAAACATTGGCCTTTCTCGCAGCCAAATTGTGTCTTTATTCAATAAACACTGCTGCGCTGTGACAATTGACTGACCTAGAAAATTATTAACTGCTGTTAGATGAAAATGCCAGGGTGTTAAACCAATAAAAAAGAGACAAATTGGTTTGACCTTTCGGTCGTATTAATAAAGCGCTCTTACCTTTGAGATCGCTCTCAAGTGCTCCTGTCGATATGCTATTCGAAACAAAACACCAACTTGACAGTCACTCCATGTAATTTTAAAATGACTTAAGAGCGCTCTATTAACACTGACCTTGGCCGCCTCTTGCCAATATTGGCCTTGATAAGAGAATTTTTAGGATTAAACTGGACATAAAAAGATGATAAGATACAGGCAAATAAAATATTTCTTTTTGAGATAAATATGCCAGCCATTTAAAAAGTAAAAGAGAAACGAACGTTGGAGAATCGAGAGACACGGTCTTGAACCACTTCATAGAAGAAATCGTAGGAGAAAATAGAGATAGAGTGACAAAGTCAAAGCAATTTTTACTGAATTACAGAGAAAGTGGTCGTTGCAAAATGGCTGTTAAAGAATCTTCGACCATAGTACATGGAAAAGCATCACTGTTAAGGCTAACTTAAATATAATGATGATGGACTTAATTGTTTGAGTGATAAAGCAGGACTAAAAAATCTTACCAGGCTTCTTCCTCTGTATGCCGTTCCTTTTTCTGATGAAGTAGAATGTAAACAGCGCTATGATAATGATGGAGAATAAAGTCAAGCACAGTGCCAGAAGCCAGGTCTCATGGAAAATGTGCGTGATGTTCGTATCCTTAGGCGGTTCCGTCCTAAAACAGAAGAGTACAGTTGATATCGACTTTTATAAACTCAACATCCGGGTATGGTGTATTTGTACCTGGGTTCAAATTTTAGTGCTTTGGAATAGAAAAGTTTATTTTTTTTAAACTAGGTGTATAGATGTAAAAATATTTTAATTAGTTAACAACACTCAATACGTCCAATCATTTTGTGAAAACCTGAGTTCCATCTACCCTATCCCGAAAATAGGAGCGAAAATTTTGAATAAAGTTATCGATTTGAGTTTAAGGCCAAAAAAAACACAACTCAAATTGATTAGATAAGTCGTCGAGTCATCTGTATTGTATATTTCACAATGTGTTAACCTAAATTAGCAGAGATTGAGATGTCAGATACCGAAGAATAAATCAATTTGCAATGCACTATCAGCAGTTTGAGATGAAACGTAATTGTAGATTTGGATTCAATAAAGACTTGTTCATATTGTACAACATACGGTCGATAAAACAGAACACTGCAAGGAAGTATTGGTTATTGAAGTATTCGCAGTTCGCATGGCCATTTCATCCCAAGATAAGGAAAGCATGTTTCATTGAGACCATGTATCGCTATCGAATATATTATATTTCACCACGGTCTATGACATATACACTCATCATCTTTATCTCATATTAGTATTAAAGAAGTTTTTTATTCCTCGGACAAGTGTTTTTTATTTAAATGTAAAAGTACATTGAACTTAGTCACAAGCCATCGCATAAGAAGCGTGTAAATCAGCCTTTATTGAAGAGCGACCCAGTTTCGTTTTATCTCAGCTCCGATACGTCTGTTAAATGTCAGCCGCGATTACTCATTGTCTTGTGGGCCAACAGAGCGTCTCCTGAGCGTCGTTCAATTATTGTAAACCTTAAATGCACGTAGTCAGAAGCTTGTAGACTATATGAGGCCTTGTAGCTAAGAACAATGCTTATCCAATACTTCGCGTCCACTCAAGTTTATTTAATATATACCATAATGTAAGCCTTACGATCCTTTTCTGCTGAAGCTAGGGTTAGCCTAATTTTTATGAAAACAACGCGCGTGACAAGGCTTGTTACTTAGACATTTTGCGATATCTTGTCTTTCTTTGATTCTTCAATCATTCAATTCGTTTCTGTTTAATTCTTCGAGACTTGAAATCTTGACTATTTCATTAATTTGTATACATTTTTCCGTCGATCCCTCGATTTTTTCATCCTTTGATCGATCGTCGTCAACCCTTCGGGCATCGACCCATCCGGTTGCAGGTCTGCCTATCCAACCCTCGACATTTTAATATTCCATTCGTTTTCCTAAAAATGTATGCATTAGAAAAAAATCTTCTTCTTGTACTAATAATGCAACCTATAATATAATTTCCAATGTAGGGCACAGAACTTCTCACAGAAAGAGAGAAAGAAAGAGAGAGAGTATGGGTTTAATTACCTCGCGTGCCCATCCGCGTCGCATTTAAGAGCTTCTTCTACTAAAGAACGTATGCAACTATTATTGAGAGTCCACCGTTAAACTGCGTTACATTTTAGCAAAAGATAAATGTACTTTTTAACGATACCATATTTTTTGAACTAAAACTTTCGTAAGCACAACACATTGTAGACTTTTAGTCCGGATTTACTTACGGGTGTTGTTATATCGGAAAAGTCCGACCAGGTTTCGCTCCGATTCGCAGAGCTTAATCATGGTGAGCAGAGACGGAGCTCGCGTCGTCGGTTGCTCGTCTCACACTACGGGCAAGCGCGCGGCGCGCCCGCGCCGAGATAGGTGGGGCGGGTGCCGACACTGGCTGCGGGGGATTCCCGCTGGCTTGCGCCGCAGCGCCTACTGCTTTCCCGTCGTCAATGCCACTAGGCATGATGGCACAGACACAGCTCACGACATCTTCGTTCTTGCAGTGTCGATTTCGATATTCACTATCACTGCACTTTCGTAGAACCGGTTTCCAGGCCGGCGGAAGAGCCCATCCACTGTCTCTATTGAAATTCGGGTGGCGACTTATTTCAATAGCCTCGCGCATTTTTCGTGGCACATAAAACTTGTCTTTGGACAATACTTGTGCCTTATCGAAGCGGATAAAGTGACTTGTGTCCTGGGTTAACGCGTGTTCTGCTACCGCCGAGCCATCGATTTTTCGGTTTTTCATACAGCGTATGTGTTCCGAAATTTTGATCGAGATATTTCGCTGTGTCTCACCTATGTAGCATTTGCCACAGTCACACGGTATCATATACACTCCTGGGACATTCAGTGGGTCACTATCCTTCGGCGAGCGCAGTAACTGTCTGATTCTTGCTGGAGGGCGATAGATCGTCTTGATGTTGTGAGCTGTGTCTGTGCCATCATGCCTAGTGGCATTGACGACGGGAAAGCAGTAGGCGCTGCGGCGCAAGCCAGCGGGAATCCCCCGCAGCCAGTGTCGGCACCCGCCCCACCTATCTCGGCGCGGGCGCGCCGCGCGCTTGCCCGTAGTGTGAGACGAGCAACCGACGACGCGAGCTCCGTCTCTGCTCACCATGATTAAGCTCTGCGAATCGGAGCGAAACCTGGTCGGACTTTTCCGATATAACAACACCCGTAAGTAAATCCGGACTAAAAGTCTACGATACCATATTTTTTTATGTAGCCTATAAACGTCCCAGTGCAGGGCACAGGCCTTCTCTCAAATAGAGAGTATGGGCTTAATTACCATGCGTGCGCGGATTGGCAATTTCAAGTGCTGAGGTATTTGAACACCTTAGGCACTCAGGTTTCCTCACGATGTTTTCTCTCACCGTCAGCGAGTGGTATTGCTACTACGACTTCACAAACGTACATAACTTAAAAAACAAAGTCATTGGTACAGTCACGTGCACTAACATGTATACACTTTAGTATCTTGTCAAACTCAAAATAGTAATTTTCCCATACATCGGGCTAGAAAAACTTAACGTGACAAGGTTCTAAGTTGTTTATAATGTTAGTGCATGCCCACACTGGGAAAATTAAAGGAAAAACGAACTCACTGGACGTACTGTCGCTGCATGTGCGTGGGCAGCATGTGTATCTGGAGGGGGTCGCTGAAGGGGCCGCGACCTAGCCGCGTGGTGGCGGCGGCGCGCGCGGTGTAACGGCCGCCAGGCCGGAGGCTACTGGCCGCCGCAGCCCGCGTCCGCGCCCCGAGCGAGATCTGACCCACTATGCGTCCGCCACCGCTGCTGCTTACGCGGATCTCGATCTGCGGGCAGTGGCTTGCTTTACCCCGGTGGTTCGAGTGGCAAATTCGACCAAAATACTGTAATTATTAGTTAAAGCCGTCATCCTCGCAAAGTTCTGGGAGCCGATTCTCGCCCTGAATGCTAATTAAGAGCGTAGACGCAAAATATTCGAAGGCTTAAACGTCGCATTAAATGTCGCATAAAATAAGATAACCCGACAGAGTCATTGCACATTCATTTTCTGATGCGAATTCCATCTAGCATGGCGTTCAGAATACATATATAATTTTCTAATTAATTGAGAATTGGCTCTCTGGGCCTCAAGTGTTTAGTAAAGACTGATGAAAAATGGTTTGCTATCGACAAGCTAAGAAGAAGTTACTTTGACGTTTGACATAGTTCCGGATTCATTTACTTCATTTTGTGTCAGAAGATTGCGACTTGACTCTGCTCTGATTTGCAGACCCTAATCATGTTGAGTGGAAATGAGCCACGACACAGGCTGCGTCTCTAATGGTCCGACCAAAAATCAAGTAAGTGAATTAGGAACCAAGTTCATAGTGCTTACGAAGGTTCTAGTTCAAAACAATCTGTAAGTCTTTTAATAGATAACCGTAAACAAACATAGCTTCCGATAGATCAAATGAACCAAAACCGAATATGTATAACACAAGGGAAATACGCCACCTGCCACATTAAGGAGTCTACAGAAGTAAAAAGAAAACAAGGGCTTTACACCGAATGTAACTCGAATTACTTAGCATTAAAAAGTTAAAATTACTTTGCTGAATTCCGCCGCGTTAATTAATTTTAACTTTTTAATGCTATTATGGATTTCCGCAAAGTAACGCCTGATTCTATACAACATCGAATTACTTAGTTATACCCCTATGTTTCTTGTGATAAGCTTGCCTTTCTACATGTTTTTTCTTATGTTGACTTTCTATTATTGTATTTTCGTGTGCAATTAATTATTAAGAAACTTGTCGCAGTATTATAACTTGTCGAGTTACTGACGAACTCCTTTTTAAAAACACGATTCCTCTAAGGCACTCCTGAGACTTAATCTGTAATTATTTTTTTCCCACAAACTATTTTAATCGGCGTTTATCGAGTTTGTTAAGGAATCGTAAGGAATAAATAAGACCGTAAAAGTTTCAATCGAATCTAAACGTTCGAAGGATTGTCAAATTACGAAACGATTTATACGTTAAGTTTTGTTATTGTTAAATATCAAAATTGAAACTACTTAATAACTCCATGGTATGTCATCGTCAGTTCAAGACAATATTTTTTAGAGTGCGTTTGTTTACATGTAAAGAAACAATAATTTTATTCTTGAACGAACATTGAAGTCTCCATAATTCTAAAGTTTCCACAAAGTATTGTTTCCAAAAGTTTTGTTATGTATTACAGTAATTGCAAAGTTCAAACACGGACGTCTAAAGAGAGGCGCCCGATGTTTGAACATTCGAGAGTAAGGCAGCTGGTAGGTATAAAAACAACACGAACACTCACCAAATAGCCAGTGAGCTCTCCGTTCCAAGTGTTAACAGGCGGTGGTTCCCATCGAATCCAAGCAGAGGTCGTGTTAATGACGCCAGCTGTTACGCTCTGCGGCGGCGCCGACGGCACTGCAGCGAAAATTTAAATTCAAAATTCGAACTAAATTACCAGCACAACATGAAATGCAGAAAAGTTTCACTTACACTAGAAAAAAGACTAAAACGAGGTGGAATCCCGAAGAAAGAGTTTGAAGCGCTACGCAATGGTAACTAGTGCCACCAATGAAACAAAAACCGTAACTTGTTTTATAATATGTTTTTTCAAAAAGTTAACATCATAAATCTTTACGACTGTGATAACTGTTTTTAGAATCTACAGTCTAGAACAAGCAGAAATCAAAACTAAAAAATTACGCTACAAACGGCTGTTTTTGGCAAAACTGCTTTTCTTGTTCTTAATTATTAAGATTTATGATTTTCCAAAGACGCGCGATGAAAAAAGATTAATGAAACCTTAAACTATGAGCTTTATTATTTCACAAATGAAAGAACAATGGATAAAAATCTTCAAGTGAAATTGCTCTTTTCCCATCTTGTATCGTATAGAGGTAAGCCAAAAGATTTAAAAATCTGCATAAAATATTCAAATTACCGTCTTCTTCGGTGTATCCGGCCATTAAATTTGAGGGCTTTCCGAGGAGCATTTTGTAAAACGGCAAAACAAATATATCGTACTGCATGTAAGGCATGAGACCAGATAGAATAAAGCTCGACGATCCACTATTGTCAACGTCCATCAGTGATCCATTTGAACACAAAACATAGTTTGACTTAGAAGAATTCATGATGTTAGTCTGTTCTTCGCTGGAGTTACGCCAGTTCATGGTAGTGCCATTGTACCAAATTTTGACTCCCTCTAAGTATTCGTTGTAATCAGTCATCACCTGAAATAAATAGGGCATTGATAACATGACATGTCAATGATTTTGCAGACAGTACAGTTAAGAGTGAATAGATACCACGCTAGTTGTGAACTCGTGTTATCGCTTAGTGTATTCAATGTTTGGATTGCCTATTCCTCCTCGGTTTTGTATACAGTGACGATATACAAATAAACTGTTAAAAGTTGTCACTTGCCAATTAAAATGTGCCAACTGGCAAATATACGTCTCGCGATGCATTTTCACGTCTACAGGCTGTGATTGTCCTCGAATATGATAACGGTTAGATAACAGATTATTGAAGCGGATGTAACCGGCCTACAGCTTTTAGTCTGTCAATTTCATGACAACTTCAGGACAAGTGGGGACATACAAAATGTTTAAATTATCATCAGGTACAAAACACTTAAGTAGATAAACACTTGTGATATCCAATTCACTCTATATCTGTTGAACAAACTTACGTCCCAAACAATCTTGAGTGATGTGGAGGATACCGCATCTATTCGTCTCAAAACCAGAACATTCTGCTGCAAATACTTCCTCGCTTGCAACAACTCGTACTGAGTCATCTGACTGATCCTTTCATTGTCAACACCGAGATTCAGTTCCGACAATTCCTTCAGATGGTTGTTGCCTTTCTTCAAAACCTTCAAATAAGCCGCCTGCATTATGCTACCAGCTGCATTCACAGCTGCGCAAATAACACGACCGCTATGTTCCGCCTTTGCACCATCAAGGTACAGAACACTAGTGTTGCTTTTCATACATTCCGGGAAGAGTAGCGAATCTTGAACCCCTTCTAAGATCCAAAAAGTGGTCGGCACGGGCAACCCTTTCGCTTCACAAGGTATCGAAACCACATCGTCTTCCCAGGCGGTCAGATTCGATGGTATCTGCGTGAAGTGTGGTAAAGCTAAAACAGATTAAAAATAAACCCAACGATAACTCTTTGGATTCTTTATTGCTGCAATAAAAGGAAGCCAAGTAGAAATTAACGAGGCTCACAGATAAAAGTTCTTTTGTCGAGAAATTAACTTTACAGTTACGCATAAGAAATTTCGGGCCTAACAGTATTTTGCAAATTAGACCACGCATTAGACCACGACCAGCCAAATTAATGCGAATAGAAATCACTTCACAGCGAAAGTCAAAGAACTCTTTTGACGTCATGATATAAATGATGTATCGTGATGAACGATAACGGTAACTGCTCTACAATTTTTTTGTATAATAGCCGGCCAATGTCGTAGTAAATGTATTGTGTCCGTAATAGTCGTATTATAGTATGGATGTTAGTGAAACGTACTTAAATTGGGAAGTCAAAGCTGAAAGTGGTACTGATCGGCGAGTGCCTTTTGGGCTATGCAATAAAGGCGGGTCTGACTCAGAAGTAGAAACAGGACTACCATTCATAGTTAGTTAGACCTGAGATTTTCACACTTAGCCTCATAGTTGGGCCATTGTACGTAGCAAGCGCTGAGGTACGCTAACACCTAGGGTTTCCTTACGATGTTTTCCTTCACCGTCAGCGAGTAGTATTGCTACTATAATTTCACAAATGTACATAACTTAGAAAACAAAGTCATTGGTACATGCCGAGGTTCGAACCCACGACCTCCCGATTGAGAAGCCGGCGTTCTACACTGCTCCGCTACCACCGCTGACTACTACCATTCATATTGCAAATATTTGAACATGTATTTGGATCCCTCATTTCATTACAACAACCTCACGACCCGCATGAAACCACAAAGCTAACATCTCGACAAAGCCTCCCAATAGTCCTAATACTTACAGTAAACGGTCAGAGTGGCACTGGCGATGCTAGTGCCCGCATGGCTATCGGCCCGACAGGAATAGATTCCAGCGTCGTTGGCTACCACGTGCTCTAACCGCAGTAGGCCTCGGCTCACAGAAGCGTGCATTGGCAGTGGGCCGTCCTCTCTTAGCCATGTTATTGTTATGCTCGTGTCGTGGCTCTGGAAACAGTGTCCGGTTAATACGTAAACTTTGCATCGAAGGATTTATGTACGGAAATGACTGTTGATTTATATAGCAAATGTGGGATTTATACATGCTAAAATGTAACATAAAATGGGTCACGAAACTGAGTGACATGTAAGCTCCATAGTATGTTAATGTCTCAGATGTTTTATGTAAATACAGTTCGCATTTTCACGTAAAGCATTGATATTGTTTTTACTTACAAGGGTTGTATTTAATCGTGCCTGTCAGTTTACCCACAGAAATAGTTTTTACAATTAGTATGTTGAAGGTCAGAATTCAATGGGTTAGTCTTAAAGTTTGGGCTACCAATAGAAAATACTGTTCGTTTATCCAATAGTACGTTATTGATTGTCAAACTTGAAAATTCCTGATTGGACTTCTAATCTTTGCCTTTGCTCCGGTCTTCAAGCTTTGACTTACTTGACAGTTGAACTCCACATTTTGGCCCACAAGAGCCGTGGTATTACTCGGCTTCACAATAAAGTGCGGTCGTCTGAGAACTATCAGGGAGGCTGCCCGGGACTGTCTTTCGCCGGCGACATTTGATGCCACACAGCGGAACAGACCACTGTCCGTTGGTAAAGTCTCCAAAATCTTTAGGTTGCCGCTTTCTGTTACTGTGACCCTAAAAAGAAGTATATAGATGAGTCCAATGGACCCTTGACTACTTATAACTTTTCGGCATAGTGCAAATGGATTTTGTTGCAAGTATCGGGTGTGTTTTTTTAATTAAATTATATACATAAAGTCACATCTATATGTAGGCAGAGAGTAGGATTTGCTACTTGCTACAATCCTGACAAACCTTTCTGATTAATTTAATGGAATCTGTCTTGTTTATTTCTTAACTAACTGTGCCTCGCGGTATTACTCGCAGTTTATCGATTTTCCCATGGGAACATGATAATTTGCCGCAGTAAAAAGTAGCCTATGTGAAAATCCAGGGTGTCACCTAACTCCTCCACCAAATTTTATTAAAATCGCTCCAGCCGTTTAGAAGTAAAAAACATACATACTCACAAACTTTCGCCTGTATAATATTAGAGTGATAAGTTATTAATTAATGCGTTTATACCCTGATTAGGTAAACAGACTCATTACTAATGTCGCGTAATTCAACCTTTTTTTCAAAATATGTATTATTTTCAAAACTAATATGGCAGGCGGTTGATAACCTCTGTGTATCTCGATTATAAATTACAGGTGTCACTTTGATACGTTACCAACGTAATTTACGTGAAAACATCAACTACCATTAAAAACAGGTACATATCAACCCAAGATAATAATCATTAAAGACTGTTATTAAACACTATAGAGCATATTATAAGAAGAAGAGTGTAATAGAGTGGGCGTATACCTTCCATTAACCTCGAAGTCGAACGGTTGACCATCTTTCAACCATTGCACAGTGGGTTCAGGAACCCCTCTAGGAGGGGAACACTCCAAGGAGGCAGCCTCACCAGCTGCCACTTGTATATCCCTGGGTTCCGCCCTGAACTCATCCCGGATCACTGAAATTTATGACTGGCGTAAACTTCTAAGAACATAGAGCGAGTGATTCAAGATTCATGCCTGTGGTGACACGGAAACGAGCATTAAACTCGATCTATGAATGGTAGAGACATGTCAAAGCGCGTCTTTCATGCTTTGATCTAGTTTCAAAGCGATCAGACCGATATGTATGACTGTACTATAAATTTGCCCAAACTGTTTAAGACTATATTGTGCTCTTTCTATTATTTCCGAGTAGCAGTAAGTTTATAGCTGCACGGTTCACTTTGCTTTAACTTACGTGCACATTTACGAATTTTTACATTGTGTCCAGTGGAAGATTTCACCTTTCGTAACAGTTAGAGAAAATGTCACGAAGAAGACTTACAAAGTCGTCCTAAGGTGTGAGGCATACGTTAGGTCTAAGATTATAGAAATACTTTCTCAAGTTTGTGCCTAAAATTAGAATGTAGATAGGTAGCTAACACTGAATTGTACATAAAAATGGAAATTCATTAATATCTATGTGTATGTATATGTACTGAATTTATTTTTGTCAAGGTACTAGGAAAAAATTTTACTTACCAGCGACTGCCAGTGTCGCATTCCGGCTAGACGCCTCCCCGGCAGTGTTGCGTGCCACGCACCAGTAAACGCCTTCGTCGCTGTCTTTTTTGCCGCGATTCACCCTGTCAGGAGGAAAAAGCCTTAGTGCTGTCAAGCCACGCAATCCAAGGTGCTACGCGAAGTTGGAAGAAAAGAGCTTTGTTTTGTGTGCGTTAGAAAATCTGTTGATGACAGGCGTCACACTACCATTGACTATTTAAAATTATTTTTCGAAGTCTCCACTCACACGAGCGCAAAGTAAACGTCTTGCCTCACAAATTAAATGACTTTTATGGTTTTGCTCCAGATTAGCTCCAAATAAAAGTCAACACAAAAGGCAATTTTTTTGTAACATACAATGGTGAGCCGAGCAACTTTAGCTGTTCTCTACCACTTTCAATCTTTATTGATTCATATGGATTAGAAGTATTTCCATAACCACACAATACTTTAGTGGACTCAAAATTATATCTTTTGGCGTGCCTTATGAATTACACTAATAATAAAAAATCTTAAAAACTATTCGTGACATTTAGTGTTCAGTGTTTCGGTTGTAATAAAATTGCTAAGATTTTATTTATCTTTGTATGTAGATTAATAGATAGAGAATATCTACTTTTTCGTCAACTAGCCAAGGCATAGTAATTACGGTGATTCTTTGCTGCAAGAGGCGTAGTTTTAATGACCTACATAATTACATCTATGTTAAACATATAAGAAAATATATGTGCGCTAAAACTATCCTTCAGTCTTTCTTTTTTTATAAAACTATTTTTCATACTTATCTGGGTTCTATTATTTCACCTGTTACGTTTATTAAGTAAACTTTGTCGTTTATTTAGTAAATTTATTTTTATTATACTTAATAAAATTTTGGAGTTTGGGTGTGGTAAGTTATTACGCCTACCTCTAATACAACAACCTGACTGACTACAACAAAAACTCTAAACTGAAAAGCTTTTCAAATCAAGTCAAAAACAGCTGTACATCATCCAACAGCATTATATGACTGTTCATCTTTAGGTGTATTTTAGAGAGGTGTTAAAAATGACCATAAATTAACATATTATTATTTCCAAACTACGTAGGTTACTACAAACTTTAAGGTTCGCTGGGAGAGATAAACTCTCCGTTGCACATTTAATGTTTGATATAATGTCCGGTTAAATGTTTCGTGTGTTATTTGTAAATTTACTACATGAAAATAATTTTCAAACGAATCTTTATTTAGTTTTCTATTGTGAACTGGTCGACAATTACTCGTAGTAGAATATAATAGATAAATAAATATTTACGTGTGTAGTATCACCGGACTATTATTTTTTTTATATCTAGGTAGGTTAAAATCTTACCTCAAAAACAGCAGTCCGTCCTCCAACAGAACCCTATGTCCATCCTCAGCGGGTGGCAGCACAGACCCGTCCTTAAACCACAGCACAGAAGGCTTGGGCCGACCTTCGACAACGCACCGAAGGGTTGCAGGCTCGCTTCGGCCCGAGACCGTGTTGGAGGGATGCTCTTTGATTCTTGGAGCGCGATTTTGAGCTGGAAGAAAAAAAAAATATTAACACTCATTGATATTTTACTATACTTGTAGCGCTACTTCGTAAACAGGCTGTAAGAGTCTATAAAATGCACTATTTCTGAAACACTTCACCCTTTAGCGTTACACTATTTTATTCGCAATTAAATTCGCGCTCTACTAATGACATGCATTATCACTCTATACATTATCATTTACTACACAAGACAATATAGGGTGGAAGAGGTCCGAACAAATCGTACTTCTAACACGGGGTTAACCAGTGGCCTTTTGCATCTACGTAATGAGATGAGTTATACACCGTCCAGTGGTATCTTCACTCACAATATATGGTCGAAAGGACCACTCGGATGCTGTAGAGCCAGGGACATGGTTTTGTAGATGGTGAAGGCTTGCCCAGCACCTATACCAACCTAACAGCTTAGTCGGCATAACCCACAGGAAAAACTAGTAAATACGTGCGAAGCCAACTAACCCGCAGGTTTCCTCACGAGGTTTTCCTTCACATTTAGCGTGTGGTATTGCGACTACAAATTCGCAAATGCACGTAACTTCCAAATTAAAGAAAGTCGAACACGGGGATAATATAAAGTTTATTTGTCTTACAACGAGGTCAGGAGGGGTCATATTTTTAACTAAATAAATAAACAGCCTCATACGGTATTCATTCATATTTCACATCTGTGAAACCACATCATTACAAAACATTGCAAAAAAACCATAAAATCACGTACCTAAATTTATAGAATTTTTTTACAAAATTTGCGGAGCAACAATAGTAAAGGACGAGCTCTAATTTGTTCCGGAAGTGTCCGGCACGTCTTACTTACAAATATACCTATCTTAGAAATATTAGGCACGTCTTACTGCATGTATGGCACAGCCTTTCTCTCAGACAGAGAGTATGTGTAAAGTTTGAGTCGAAAAGGCGTCAGTAGTGTGTATATGACCACCGCTTCCACGTCAAATGCCAGTTTCTTATTATGTGTACCTTGTTCACTTAGAAATTTCATGGGTATAAAGATTGAAATTAAATAATGAATTTTTAATATGGCGGCGATCAGATTATGTGGATCTCAAAGTTTACATTTACATTTCTCTAAGTCCATTTTGGTGTCTACAATTTATTGTTGAATATTTAATTAACTTGCGTTTTGTTAGATGTTCTCATCATATCTACATCGATTACCAAGAGTGCATCGGAAAATCACAACAAGAAGTCAAGCTACCGTTGTTGGTATTTTAATGTTACATAAAAAACAATGTATTCACTGCTAGCATTGATTATATGCCATAGAGACTCTACTACGGCAATGTCTCATGTCGTTCAAGATAAATTTAAATTTTTAATCTACCTCTATGCACATTCATGAATACATAAAGGGAGGGATTCGAACAGAAAACGTGTTTTTCTCAATGATGTCAAAAAAAGGAATTCCAAATAAATTTTGTAAAGTAAAGCTGCATTTTTTCATCCAAGATTGACGTCAGTTTAGAACCACATTATGTAAAATATTTTATATTCCTGGGACAGTTTTTTTTCTCCTAAAGGTGTCTGTGACAAATACAAAGGCTCCAAAAAAATCCAAACTGTATATTGTAGACCTTCGTTAGAGAATTCCAAAAAACTAACAATCAATGCGGGTTCGAATCCCGGCATGGGTGAAATTTTTAGCCTCTAAATAGGTTTTTAAATTTGTTCCTTAGCACGGGTTAGTGCATTAAAAATAAAAATAGTGTAATCATGTGGGTACAGTGATATCGTTCCGATGTTAAAACCTAACTGCAAAGTAGGTAGTCGGGGCTGTAAGTAATGCAATTTGCTTAAGTCAGATGTCGCTGCCTGTACGTAATACAGAGAATATTGTAAAGAGGTTCGAAATTTCACTGATGCCGTGAGTCGCCCATTGGCTCAATTGGTAGAGCGCTGGTACGGATAGCCAGAGGTTGCGGGTTCGAATCCCGGCATGGGTGAAATTTTTAGCCTCTAAATAGGTTTTTAAATTTGTTCCTTAGCACGGGTTAGTGCATTAAAAATAAAAATAGTGTAACTAACAATCAGACAAACGCATAAAAACTTAGGGTCCCTTAGAAAAGACGAGGTATCTATTGTGTTAACCGCGTAGTGTAACCATAAAACTTACGCAATATTTTCTTTAAAGCCGCTTTAGGATATTACTTATCTTTGCTTCGAAGAATAATATTATTAATGTTGCATTAGATAAGCATCCAGATGATAAAACGACCCGCAGCAGAGTACCTAACATTTAATTTTTAAAAGACCTTTAATCATTGTAATATAAAAATTGCAATTAATCAATCGAGATTGAGTTATACTCGTAGCCAGTAGAGCGAAATGTCTTCAAAATGGTATGTAGGTATTTTGTTATCTAGATCAAGTCACAGTAACCATTATGATTTTTTTTATATTCGTACGGCCTTGTTCATAAAAACACAATTTTTTAAAACAGTACAAAAACACTGTCTAAAGTAGTCTGAAGTGGAAATTTTACAAGGAATAAACGTAAGCACAGATCAAATAACACTCCTTCAGTAGTGTTTTAGTGGAATAGTATATTTTTTATAATGCCGTTAGATGTTTGGTTTTCAAAGAAGTCCTTATCCATATTACAATTGGCTTTTTCAGTAAATATACTGTCATAGATAAACAGCCCCAATTCAATTGCTTTTTTATGGTTACTCTAATATTCTACCAATGTCGAGTTTTGGAAATGATATATTTTAGAGGTAAAGTTACAACAAAATTTTGCTCTACGAGTATCTTACATTGCGCTTTGTCTTTGTCCTTTGCCTTTGTCCTGCGCAGACCAGGGACTTTTGTCCCCGAGGGGCAAAAGTCCGTGAATCGTAAAAAATGTCCTCCGAGTACTTGTCGCAGACTCAACGCCTACGGTGTGCGGTCATTTTGTTCCCCGGAAATTGGGTGAAGCAAATATTCTGAGATGACATTGTGTTGTAATTTACAAGTTGAAAAAAAAAAGCGTTTTATAAGAGAACACCGAACTTTTGTCCACTCCTGTCTCTTGATGTCCTCGGTAACTTGAGGGACTTTTTGTACGGGGTACTTTTAGTCCTTCGTATGCGTTACTCGATACAATTTTTACGAGATCTATATCGACGGATAAAAAAGTTCCTGGGGGATAGTCTCTCGTCTGCGCAGGCCTTTACGTCGTCAAAAAATATCGGTAGTCTTTAAAAACACGATGCTTCAAAACCCTCAATAAATTTAAATAGTCTGTGGCAGAGACTTTCATATGGGAATCGTGCTTATAACGTGGCCTTATATGAAAACAAGATTCCCACATGAAATTGTGTCATCGATCGTCGTTTTCTAAAAGAAATACAATTTTCCGTGTATATTCACTGCTACTGCTACGTAAAGTTGAAGCAGGGCACTTCTATTGCAGTTCGTAGTATTTTCGTAATATGCCCGTAATATAATTGTACTACCGTTTTGGTAGTACAATTTAGATTTGTCTCATAACAAAATACAGAAACGAAACATAACAGAAAACCGTAACGAAACGTTGACAAATTTTTTTATTTTTCGATAATAAAATCACATAACCTTAATACTTATTTAGTATGTGATATTTAACTATTTACAAATCTGAATATTCTATGTTTTTATTGCAATACTCGAATAGCAACTTCATCTTGTTGGAAGGAGGAGGACCTTCCTTTATTATTTATAATTAACTACTGAAAGGTTACTTAGTAAAATTGGTACACTTAGTTGAACGAAAAATAGTTAGCTAATTAGCAAAGTTAATTGTGTATGAAATTCTTTGTAAGAAAATTGTAAAGTAACAAGTTGTTTCTGGAAAATTATAACTTCATCTTGCTAATTAGTCTGGCTTCTTAATTACCTACTGGTTGAACAGTTGTGTAACCAGAAAGCGCTGCCATAAGGGTGTACGTCAAGATTTTTATGGAGCTTACGTATTGAAAACGATTATTTTAATTACATACTCACTTAATTACTTACTACCTATAAGCAAATTTTAAAAGCTGGAAATCGAAGTCTTTTGACAAGCTAATTGTTGCTTTTAACTTTTTGCAAGCTTTTTAATGACTTTTGTGTAAAACTACGAAAGAACAATTTCGTGACGACTACACTAAGCCATAAAGTTTATACCTACGTTTACAGTCGCCCAACAAAAAACAACAATAAAATATTTACCATTCGTTCCATTCAGTCCAATTAGAAGAAGATGCACAAGCACTAAAAACACAAATTGGTTCCTTCCATTTATGGTGTTATCGCACTCATTTACACCTACATCCACCATGCTGCCACTGTGTTACACCAATTTTCACTGCACCGATAATTTCACATGTTTATTCTTTCACCACGGAAAACAAAATCCAGTCGCTCCCCAAAAAAGTGTCTAACTCGCGCCAAAAGTAATTTGAATACATTCGAAGAATTCAAATTTTGAATTTGGAATACGCGTCGATGCGCGGCATCGCGTTCGAAAACGCTATTAGAAACAGCCAGCGCTATACGTCCTTCCGACCTCGGCTATCGCGTGGAACTACGAGCGCCTCCCTCTCTCATCTGTTTACTCTCTTCAAACTCGCGGGCTTGGCGGACAAAGGCCCGCACCTACTGGGAACGCAGATGTATGTAAAAGCTAGTAGCTGTGAACTTTCATGCTGTTTCTCTTGCTGAATTATGATTTAATTAGCGCTTTAATAACTTAGCGCAGTTAGGTATTTGCCGTCTGTGCAGAGAATTAAATACTTTTTCTTCGTTTGCAGAGTACTCGCAAAGTTTTTTTTGTTATGTTGCACATTGTTACTTGACTAATTAGAATTAATTATACTGCTACTTGTGTTAGTAGGCGGTTCCTAGAAATAACATTTATGAAGTTTAGGGAGTCATTAAATCGACGCTCGGTCAGTGACAGTGACATTCCAAAACAAAAAATCTAAAGTATAGTCGATAGCACATCAACCTTTACACGCTTTTACTCTACTCAGTTACGTTACGGGTGACTGCAACAAAAACATAAAGGTTGATCTGCCGTCGACTGTTCCATTATTATTCGGAATGTTCATGCTTCTTACCAACATATTGCTTAAAAAACCGTAAGTATAACGAGATTAAACTATCAATCCGTTTAGTCATAATGTGTACGTTCAGGAGAGAGTATACGTGTGTCTTGATTAGATAGCTACGTACGCCATAGGTATAAACGGAACGTGCTAGTTCATCAAGTATGCAAATGAATACGTACTATATCTGTCATTTGGCTACAAGTAGACTGCGATTGCACTGTATAGTCTGTCTACAGGCAGGTCACAAAACAATCTATTTTCAATGAGCAAAACATTTTTGCTCCTAAGCCTCAACTACTAGAGTGCGTTTCACATTATAGTTCCTTTCAAGAAATTCTTATCACCATGTAATAGAGACTATATTTGGTAAATCCAAGGGACTTCTTTCGTGAAACGCACTTTACCAACAATGTTTATCTTCCCCAATTTTTTTTGTTTAAGCAAGCACAAAAAAAAATACTCTGAAATAAATTGTTAAGCAGAGGGATGTTTTAAAAACAAAGATATTTTTTTTGGAAGAAACTTTTTGAGTTAAGGAACATTCTCTTGCCTAAACATGTTTCAATAATATACTTCATATTAATTTTGGTTCAAGATGTTTTGCCGAGAGTGGCCTGCAAATAGGAGAGGATCAAGATTCAGTTTTACACAATTATCATAAGTTTTTTTTAATTATTTTACAACTAAGTGTGCTCCAAGCAAATTTCTATACTAACTTTTATGTCATCTAAATATAGTTTGATCCAGTTCAAAAATTTAAAATGGAAAGCCTTTGAAACACAGCTTATTTATTTCATTTTAACCGTTTTGTCGAGTTAGCTCGCGAGGCTGGTGCCGACAAAGGCATTAAAAAACGTTCTAATTTCAAACCGGTCACCCCTCGCACGCGCTCCTGCGCATCCCTCCATACCATTATTATGCCGAAGAGGTCATTCACTCGTCGCACAATAGCTGTCCCATACATGGGTGAACTTCTAATGGGTTAGTTTCTATAACCAAAAGGTTTTTTCCCCATTAAAAAAGCTTTGATTTCGGTCGGTCTTTATTGAATTTGTTTTGAATACGTACTTTGGAGAACAAAGGTTCTTTTCGACACAAGTTTTTTTCGGCGGTTTTGAAATTCTAAAAGGAATTAATGTGCACTGTGACGGTGTTATAAGTAGAAACTCTTATTGGAATCGACATAAATACGAGAATCCTATATATTGGCCTTTTTGGCCTTTTTGCATCTACTTAATGAGATGATTTATACAGCGTCCAGTGGTATCCTCACTCACACTAGATGGGTGAAGGGACTACTCCGACGCTGTAGTGCCTGGGTCATGGTTTTATAGATGGTGTAGGCTTGCCCAGCACCTATACCATCCTGACAACTTAGTCGGCCTAGCCCACAGGAAAGACTAGTCAATACGTGCGGAGCCAACCAAGCCGCGGGTTTCCTCACGATGTTTTCCTTCACCGTTAGCGTGTGGTATTGCGACAGCAAATTCGCAAATGTACGTAACTTTGAAATTAAACAAAGTCATTGGTACATGCCCGCACTCGGGATCGAACCTGGGGCTCTCGCTTGCCAGTCTATGGTTCTACCCACTGAGCTACCACCACGAGAATCCTATATCTATTAAATATATAGGTACTTCAGCATAACATTAATGTTAGGCCACATAATTATTATTTTTACTAAGAGTCGGTAGGTTGCTTGGTACCCAACAGAGTACATTTCCTTTCATTTGCATTTTGAAAGGACAAAACCGGGCCTATGTAGATTAAAAGATAATTACATCAAGTCATCTCAACTTAGGAACACGATAGATTTATACAGAACTTTCACGGAAATGTAGAGTAACTTTCGATAGTTTCTGTTATTTCCGGCAGGAAAATAGGAACTTGATAGTTCCTGTAATATTTGAAAGCCATTTTCTAAAATTATTTATTGTTTTTTACAGAAAATGTGTCTTATTGAATTCCTAGCCTACCCCTCTGGGATACAGGCATTGGGTTGTGTTATATTATGTGTCCTATTGTATTGTTCCAAACAGCACAATATTGTTGTGCCTATGCCAATAGTGTTTGTCTGTGCCTTACAGCTGAGATGTAAGGCACAGACAAAGAGCTTGAAAGTTTATCTAAAATCGTGGCCGGGCAGAAACAAAAACAACGTTTTTTATCCATTTTTGTATTGTTTCAAGGGTTTCCGAATTCACATGCGAAGTCGACAACACATGAAAATTAACTCCCTAAACATTCACTGACGCTATGGAAGACTTCGCATCAAACATGTAAATTTTATTACTATTAATATTTCTTATCGCATTAAAATTTACTTTTACACATGTTAAGCGAACATAATGCTATTTAGGAGTATCTGCTACCTGAAGTTTTGCAGATAACAATAGCAGGTTATTTGTAAGGTTTAAAAAGAAGGGTTGATAATACGTATAATTGGTAACTGATTGAAGCTTCTGTGCCTTCTTACTTATCTCCATGACTAAAATTAAGAGTCGAGCTAATGGAAAAGGTTTCTCTCTTTTAATTAAAACGTATCGTAATGTAATCGGGTTCCGTTTCCATTTACATATCGCATCGGTAACATTATACGCAGCATTATTGAATATGATCATTCAATTTTGAGCGCAGCACTTACCTTATGCAACGGGATTTGGTAAATCTATGCAACGAAATCTTTAATAAATATTGCGGTTGAAATAGAAGAATGCTATTGGTGCTGATTAATACATTTTTAAACTTTAGTAATTTAAACTTTAGCAACAAGAGACCGTGAAAGATGGCATTTTAGAAAAAAAAGCCTATATCCAGCAGTGGGCAGCGGTGGGCTAGTGATGACGATGAAGAGGCAAGCGGCAAGCTGTGCCAGCGGGTTCGTTTGTAGGGATTTCGAGGAAATAGTGCTCCTTAAAAATAAGAGAAAAAATGATAGTGCAGTAGTACTCTATCGCTTAGTCTCGCGTACGCGCTGCGAAAGTTGTGCCACTGGAGTCGGATTTTATCTAACTATATCAGATTTCATCTAAATCGGTTAAGTCGTTGGAGCGTGATTACGTCACCAACATTGGCAATACGAGTATTAGTGTGATTTACCAAAATACTTTTGATTACTTGTTTATAGTCATAGAATTCATTTCACACCATGCTGTACGATGGTTCTGACCTTGAATATGACAGTATGAAACTATTGTTCAGCTTTTTAAATACAAGCAATATAAAAGTGTATAAAATTTTCCGTATGCTAGGGGATTCTACTAGTAATTACGATTACTTTTATGTACGGGAAAAAGATTTCCTTCGCGAAAACAAACCGTTGTACTGTGCACTTTCGTGTCCCAAGTAATTGTAGTTTGAAACAGTTGATATTTTTTTCCCAATCCGAAGTTCCCCTGAAGTAGAAGTTGTTCATAGTAGAACACCCAATTTTCGGATATATGATTCTGTTACACCCTGTATAGATTGGTACTGCTCATGTATACCTATCTCAATAGAGTAGAACAGTAGCGAACAAAGCCCAAGCACGGATACCCCTAAAACGTAGTGTAACATAACGTGCTTCCACTATCAATGACGCTACCAACCTACACAGAAATATCTAAATAGAACGTGATTGACATAAGCCTTGTAACAATTTGGAGGTCTCTTCACTGGTTTCTTTTTATGGTCCTCTACATGTCCACAGACAGTAAGTACGTACAGCTTAGGTGGACTGAATCACAATAAGCAAATCTGTGTGATTTAATTTCTAATCTTGTAAGTATAGAGAGTTAACAATGTTGTTCACAAAAGCATTCGAACTTAACAAGATAAGTAACTGTATTTATTACCTTAATCCGTGTTGGTGTTCGACCGTTTAATTTATAAGATTAATCTTGACTTTGAACTGAATTATGCTGTTTGAATGCGGAATATTGGGTGTTGCGATTGTATCGCGGAATTTGTAAAAACAAACATAAATAACCAAGGGGAGGCGAAATAAAATCTTGCTTGTACATATTAGTCACTGGATGGCTGCTCGAAAATAAAAGTAAAAACTACAAGAAAAAAATATGTTGTTTTCTTGTTGAAGCCAAATTTTTAAAGGACCCAGACTCGTCATAAACAGCCGAGAGTGAGGTGAAACTGCCATATATTTGTAGGATGAAAACAGGCTGGATATACTGGCTCTGACACTGGCAGTTTTTTGCCAAACAAGAAGTACTGCTGTTTAAGAAAATTAAACGACTTTTTGATTTCAAAGATGAAAACATGAAAGCTCAGAAGCTCTTATTATGCTAGATGCTGGCCCTAGCTGGAAGCACGAAAATAGATTCCACAAACAAAGAACGTACAAATATTGTTGTGAAATGTTTTTCCAAGAATTTTGAGGTGGTCTGCCATCCGTCGTCGTTAATAGTGCATGAAGACAGCAATACTGTGAAGTCTAACACGGAACGCGTCACCGCCTTTATAGATCTCCTCAGATACGGAGAAACAAGAGAGCGAGACAGGTCAAGATTCGTGGAATGAAAAATGTTAAATCTAAGTTATAATGTTACGAGTTTACCATTATCCCTGTAGTTACAAAACATGCCTTACATTTCCTATACTTAAGTTTTTCTCTTTTTTCCGAATTGACTTTTTCATTAGTACCAGAAATGATTTAAAACAAGTCGACAAACAACGTCATCTTGCTCTTCACGATACGATTACAGAAGATACGTCGTTTGTACGTTTGCAGATTATTGTAAGATGTGTAAATGTTCAGTTCAAGGCAGTATTCTCGAAGTTGTTAAGGAGTATGTTTACCTCGGGAAAACCATGCAATTAGGTAAAAACAACTTCGAGAAAGAGGTCAATAGAAGAATACAGCTGGTCTGGGCAGCGTATGGGAAACTACGTCGAGTCTTCACATCGCCAATCCCACAGAGTCTAAAGACGAAAGTCTTCAACCAGTGCGTCCTACCCGTCATGACATACGGTGCCGAAACGTGGACACTCACGGTGGGGCTGATCCACAAATTTAAAGTCGCTCAGCGTGCTATGGAAAGAGCTATGCTCGGGGTTTCTCTGAAAGATCGAATTCGAGTGTGAGTAAAACACATTTAAATGCACTTTATTGCGTAAACCCAAAACTCAGCGCTGCTTGCATCGCTTGAATCAGCAAATCTTGCCGGAGGCACCGTCATACGTTGATTGATTACCAGCCGCTGACTCCGTTTTGCATTCAGCTATTTATGATCGCTTCCCGGCGCTTAACCCGTCTATCCTGTAGTGTACAGCACTAGGAAAAATACGACAAATCAATTCACTTTGATTTTTTCAAATTTTTTTTAAGGATACATTTACAGCCCAATTTTTTTAAGGATATATATTAAACAAGACTACTAATTAAACATTTCCACTTTAAGATCGTTTAAGAAAAATATATAAAGAAAATCTCGAGAAAATTTACATGAATTACCCAATATGGAACACAAACTAGGACACTCTAATTTATTATAATACAGTTTCCCAGTCTGTGTGTGACTAGGACCATACTTGTTTGTTAATAGTAACCATACAAGGACCTCGCAGAAAGTTACCCAGATCCAGGCTATGTGTACGAATCAAAATACCGTGAATCACAGTAAAGTCGATATCAAACCCATGACTCCTGTCTTTGTAATGAAACGATTAACGCTAAAGTTACAAGGCTTTCAACTGTTGCAGCTTTTATTTTGTGGGAGTAGAGTTTTCATGGCATCGATTTAAGAAATTATATTAAACAAAACTGTTTTATTTTGTTATTAAATTATAATTTTTTTCATGACTCGCGATGATTAAACTAATGCGTGGTACGGGTATGATAGCGACTGTTTATAAGTTAAACGTAGTAGCCGACTTTTCGGCAACGTTGCTATTGCCGTTGTCACGGACAGACTGAACAAGTACTGTCAATAATTGTAGTGAGGATAGGTGGTCTATCTTCAAGTCACTTGTACCATCACGGTTAGACACTTCTAAAAATGTTTTACGCGTTAGTCACCATCTTGCAAGACCATGAATGACATAGACAGAGATAGAGGACACTTTAATGTAAGCCTTTATATCTATATTGTTTTCTGGTGTGTACAATAAAAAGTTCTAATCTAATGTGCATGTAATGGAAATTACACCGATATTTCGTTACCTAATAGTGCAGACGGCTAAAAATGATCTCTTCTAGACAACCTAAGTATGTAGGTTGCAAGAAAATAATGTCGTCTTCCGCTTATGCTCGATTCTTTCGTTTGAAACGTCGGTCCTGTGATTGATGGCAACGCTAACGCCACCTATTATGCAGTGAGTGGGTTACCATCATGTGGTGGGATGGGACGTATTGACAGATAGGTGTCTTGTTTATGGTGAAAGGTGCTTTATAGCAAAGTAAACCGTAATGTGAAGTTTCAGGAATGGTTTTTCACTGTGTTGGGTCCTGTAGTTCGTTACCCGATTTAAAAGGGGGATTATTGTTAGTTGTTCTACTTACGTATAACGTGACTTTCTGAGCTTAGAAAAATATCAATTAAGTTATGCCACAAACACTTAGGTATTTACTTACATATTTTTGGTCAATAATCCTCAGTTCTCTGTCAGCGGACTTTCTTAATGATCATACTATAATATAAGATCCCTCCACTGGGAAAATGTCTCTCAGATAAAATTGACGTCATAAATCACCGCGCGTGCCCACATTTTTTAGGCGATTTTAACCACAGGGTATGTGAACACCTCAGACGAACAGGGGATCTATCATCTATGTTGTAAGTAACCACTGAGTTGAACTAATGACGTCGATGTTTTAAGCTTCTCCGGCTGTCAAATGCATACATATTTTGACACTTCGGAAACTTAAGATGGGAAACCCAACACAGTAGATCGTTACATAAAAGGCGGGCAGTTCTGGGAAAGACCCATCGCTTAAAGGTAAAACATCAAGGCACAGCATATATCAATGATTTCATCTCTAAGTTACGTATATTTGGGAACTAGCTGTGGCCCGCGGTGTTACCCGCTGTTTATCGATGAATGGCAATAAGACATTTTCGCGCAGTAAAACGTAGCCTATGTGTTAATTCAGGGTGTCAGCTAACTCCATACCAAATTTAATTAAAATCGCTGCAGCCTTTTAGACGTAAAGAAGTAACAATTTACACACTCACAGACTTTCGCCTTTATAATATTAGTGTGATGTAGTGTGATATATAGTGTGTTGTGATGATGTGATTAATAGAAGTTGACTCACAAACTGTGAAGGAGAACGTCGTGTAGATTGTAATCCAGATTTTGTCTGTGTAGTCAGATTTTGTAATTGCGGGATAGAATTCGGATTTGGAGAGAAATCATCGTTATATGAAAAAAATCCGGACTGTAATTTCATAATCGTTAGAAAACCTAATAATATTTATTGACTCTTAGTATCAATAAAAAAATGCACGAGTGCAGCACTATCAGCTAGGAGAGCGGCGCAACAGCGTTGGCGCCTTTTCTCCCACGCGCAAGCGCAGTCTGTTCGCAGATAATTTGCAACCTGCTAATGCCTAACGCTATACTGCACGCCTTGGTGTATGGTACAAGTGAAGATAACAAATTGCCTCGTAGTTCTAGCGATAACACGTTTGACAACCATGCTAGATGCAATGGGTTCGACTCTCGCTGTACAGCCGTACTTCAGTTTATACGAATGGGAGTCTGTTTTTCCATGTCCTTCTCAGGTTACGATATCACAGGGTATCCTAGTTTAGGACCAGAACAAATCATTTTATTGTATAAAATAGTCAGGCTTAGTACTTTTATATTTTTCTAGCAAAACAAAAATAATCCCGGTGGTATATAAACACTGAATGCACGTAAGTCCGATTCGAATGACCTCTGAGGCTGCCATCGCTTAGTTACTTATACGCTACTACCGAAAAAGAATTCAGATATGCATAACATATTAACATAGGCGTTACTTAAGTTGCACTGTCAAACACAGATTTCATAAAGACATTATTAATTGTTTATTTATGTTACGAAAAAAACACTGAGTAATATAGAACTAGCTAAAGCTTACATACATTCAGACCATGTACTTTTTTGAAATCAAAGGGACAATATTATTAGCTCAATGATTAACTGAATCCTGAATTCACTAACTTGTTTATTTGTCGGAAGTACATAAAATCTTCCGATTCTTACAAAAGTTTTACTTTAAATACATTTAGCTTTAGGGATTTTTCGGGGTGTCTAAAAAGTCGTAATATAAATTTTGTGTAAGTATGAAAGACAAATGGTACAAATAGTTTTTACCGTTACGTTATACTACTGTTGACTGTTCATATTCTGAATACCTATAGATTCAAACAAACAGTCACAAGAATCGCAAGCTCCTGCGAAAGTCGTAAACAAGCAAAATATCTCCACAATTAGCACCAAGTTTATTATATTTGGTTAGTTCAAAGGTAAAACAGTATCCGCTTAACGCCTTAGATTGTTCAAATCCAAATCTAGTAGACGACGTGGGCGGAATCAATGTTTACAAGTAATTTATTGTTTTGCCGAAGTAGTTACGGTACAATATTCGATTTGGAGTCATTAAGGAACCAGTAAGTGGTGAATCCGAAACAAGTATTATATATGAGAAATTAGACAGAGAACACTATATTGTACATCTATCTCCACACCCATGCACTCTACTCGGTTACGTTAGGGGTTTATTTCCAACAAAAATATAGGACCAACTAATGTCGACCTGCACCAAAAAGTAAATTACACAGATATTTGTATATATGTATCTCTGATATTTTTTCATATCTCAACCACGGAATAAAGTTTGATGAATTTTTATATAAAGATAGATTGCATCGTCAGGTGGGACACAGACTATTTTTTTTATTTAAATCCCACGCGAACGAAGTTGCGGGCACTTGCCGGTCATGGCATAAATACTAAGAGCAGCCATCAAAATTACTAACAACACACAAACTGGTGCCTATAACCCGGAGAGGATGACAGAGACAAGCTTACTAGTGGACATGGTCCTGTCCTCCAATCTCCATTTATCTTTCATCAAAATAAATACTGTTTTAAAGTCCATACTATCTGAAGCTGCCCTACGGTAGAACTAAATGTAAACATCAACTCAGAAAGTTATAAATACGTTCTGTAATACCACTATACAATGAACTGCTCAATAAACCTTCGGTAATGCAGAACAAAGAAAAACGTACATTATAGGGCGCATTGTTAAAAGAACCAGTCAGGTCTAGCTTTCAATACTCTAAGTAACAACAACTTCAAACCGATTTTCACACCCCGAAAAAGAAACAAATAGTTCTGCAGCAGCTTCCGTTCATTTAGAATTTTAAAAGTTGAAATAAAACCGTCAGGCGGGCGTCGGTCTACGTGTCCGGAGAACTTTTTATGAGACTCAAGTGCTGCGAGCAAACGTTGTAAAACTTGTGAACAACTTTCGAGGCTTTATTTTAATTTTCCAAGGCAACGTGACAACGAGACGCCTTCACAATTAGCGAGCGAACGTTCGAAAAAAGAATGTCTAACAACGTCGCAAGTGCACGAAATAAATCCGGCCACTGAGCGTGTACTAAACCTATAATCGTACTCAACCAGGATATTTATGCTACATACTAGACTTTTTATAAAAATATCTCAAGATGAAGTTCTTTTTTTGGCGAGCTTTATTAGAGCTTTCTTGCTTGCCGGTTTCATGAGCAATAGGATGAAGATGGTTATTTATATAATAAAATTAAAATTATTCAAATAATTTTAATTTTATTTTCATCTAAAAGGTCTTATTTACGTTATTTACGCAGTTAAGTGCACGTTGCCTCGTTCTAAAGGTTGTTATTACCTGCGCCGGTACAAAGCGGAGTAATTATTTAGATTTATACCCACACTTGCTGCGATAGTCGCCTGGCGCCAACGCTCGCCTGCTAGCTAGATTAGTTCGTGAAATTGCTATAACCAGAGCTAATAAATTTCAAACTGTTGCATCACTTTGAAAAATCTATTGCTTGGATAGTGGACGTAAATCAAACTGCATGTTGGATATAAAGACTATTGAGATAAAAGAAAGTAGTATATAATTAATACACAGTACGTTTTTGAAATAACAGAAAAATGTTTCTTCATTATCGATAAAATTAAACTTCTTCCAATAAGTTTAAAATTTGGCTCTACTTTACTCGTTTACCTTTCATACAACCGTCTGGTCGGTTGCAGGCAAACAAGTCAACTTTCATGATTGTTTAAACAAAAGAACTCTTTGTTTACCAGAAGTTTATCGACACTGAAGTGAAGGTATTTAATAGTTAATTATTTAATAACAATTTGTACTTATAAAGTGATAGTTATTTGTTACCCACCGAACAAGCGAAAGATTATAAAATTGAACCACGGATGAAGCGAGTGAATCAAACTTAGAATCCTGAGTGTTAGCGAGGGAATCAAAGGAGAACAAGGCAAGAAATCTTTGTACTCAACTGCAACACGTAGGTAACTTTCCCACCTCAGCGAGGAAATGGCCAATGCAAAAAAAGTTTTAACAATGCGACGTCAAAAAAAATGGCGCGCGCATAGCAAATAAAAAAAAAAGTACACCGAGAAGGTTCCGAGTTTTTAAAAAAGGTTGTATGATTACTTCCGCACCATGAAGGTAGAAGTAAATAAGTTTAATTATGTTTTGTTTTACAAACCTAGCGCACAGTTCTAGATTCAATTTACTTTCTCTCTAGCGGATATTAATGGCTTTTGTACTCAGATATCGAAGAGCAAAAATACTTCTTCTGAGATTTGGGAATGCAATGAAATGAAAAATATATATAATTGGATTTCTGTTTTGCGAAATGTTTTGTCCTCAGAATACTCAACTGGTGTCACTAACGAATCTCTTTTTAACAAGACTAACAGAATAGCCGCGTTATGCATTTTCCCGACCACGGGCGGAGAGAAAATTTAATCTTTCATTTTCCAAAAAAAAAGATAACAAAATATCCTTCAGCGCGAAAGCCTGCAATGAAAAACGGTTTTTCCAAGGGAAACTTCGCTCATCCGCAATAGCCGCAAAGCCCGTGATAAGCCGGATTACACCTCCGCACGTCTCGCCGTTTCACTTTGGGTGTTTTTAATTAAAAAACTTCGCAAGGAGATGCCCGGAGTAAATTCGAAAATTGAGTCCATTACAGAGTTGTGAAATCCAGTCGTGTTCTCGAAGCTAATTGCTTAGTCTTTGTCCCAAGTATACTAAATATAGTTCTGTACCGTGTTATAGTTTTATAAACAGAGTTACCATTAAACTCAAAGTATTAAACCGTTGGAGTAAACGTGTTCTTGAGTGGAGACCGCGACTCAGCAAACGTAGTGTAGGACGCCCTCCGACTAGATGGGATGACGATCTGCGAAAAACGGCCGGCAGATGCTGGATGCGGCAAGCTGAAGACAGGGTGCTATGGCGCTCATTAGGAGAGGGCTATGTCCAGCAGTAGACTAACATATAGCCTGAAGAAGAGGAAGAAGATATATACAGTATCTCATACGTATTCTTCAGAAAGAACCTTGGTAGGTGCTTCTTCTGGTCCGAAACTAAGATACCCTGCTATGGTAACCAGGTAAGGACATCACAAATATGGAAAGACACCCAGACTGAGGAAATTTGTACAAATGTGGTAATCAAACCCGCCGCATGTCATTTCGACGTGATAACGTTAGTCCAACGAGGCGATCAAATGTACGCATAACTTTCAGCGTATTTGTGGCATGTAGAATAAGTATAAGCCAGTGTTATTTTTGTTTGAGGAACGAATGAATATCTTTTTGCATTGCACGTTTAATTGTTATATCAATTTCTGTACGAAATCTTGAAAAAATCTGTAAAGTTCCCCGGGAAAAATTTTTCGGTATACGATAACGAATTTATAGAAGCATTTCTAAAAAAGATATGTAGAAAGTGCGATTTTGTACATTGGATAGTATTTCAACCCTTAACATTTTCAACAATCAGTGAGTCCCTACCGCTGAAAGTGCAAATCCTTTCACCACGTTTGGCTTGCGATGGACACGCTAAGAAGAGTAAGTTGCAAAATGACTCGTAACGATACTGAGTAAAAGCACGGAAGTAAAATTCGATTTTCTGCTGACTACCCTATAATATTCTAATTATGCTTGCAGAATGAAAATTGGTAACTAATAACAGATTCTTGATCTTCTAAGTCGTACAGAAGGTACAGAAGATTTTATTACTTATTTGTGGTAAGTAAACGAAAATGTTTGTAACGATACGAATTAAAACGCTTGTTAGAAACGATAAGCTCAAATTAAAAATTGTAATTAATATATTTCGGCACTATAAGAAAATGTTTCTAAACACAATATAACATATTGTGTTCAGAATAATTTTCTGTAATTAATGACTGTTTATTGCCACAATAAAGTAAAATAAGAAATAAAAAATAAAGATACAGCTGCAATACGTAAGATTTCGGAAGTAAATTAATACTCGGTAGAAATTTGCAGAGCTGTTTTGGCTAGAATATTATGTATTCTAGCCAAACCATCAATTGTGCAAAAAAAATCTGATAAAAGAGTCACTGTCATCAACTGTTCAGAGATTCCACAATTCCTTTCGAAATCAAAGAAAAAAAGAATTAGGGTGCTTCCTCTGAACTTCGTTAAAATGCACCAGCTAACATATTCTACGCATATCTCCGAGGATTTAGTTCTCAAACAAATCAAACTCAATATAGAGCGGATAATATCGGCTTTCAACTTCAGACGTGGAGGCTCGACAAAGTTCTTCGCGTGCAAATAAAGGGGGTTGTCGCGTATAGAATTTATTGCAAAAGTTCCTCTACATACACCGTATAAGTAGTTAATTTTAACTTAGGTACCTTTAAACCCTTGCCCGCGCTCTATGGATTATTGTGATATGCAAATTCGTAGACCCTTCACTACTGTTTATAACTACCATTCTATGTATTTTATGAGTACATGTTATAGTAAATCATCAAAGGCCTGCAAATGTGAAATTCGAAAGTTAGAGTCTACACTGGTTCTACCTGCCTCTTGAAATGCAACGACAAAAGCTTTATTCAGTTATTGTATGCAATCAGGCGTTACTTTGCGGAAATCCATAATAGCATAAATATGTGAAAATTAATTAAGTAAAGTAATTTTCACATATTAATGGCATTATTCAGTTTAATAGTGCCTGACTATAAAATCAGTTCAAATAACATCTACGTGTATTCGCACCGACTACTCGTCATTCTCTTTTCCTTCAGCCTCTTTCCATCATAAGGTTGTCTGGAAGAACTGCTAAGGCTGTCTTTTTTGCATGTTTTACATCATGTGGTCTGGGCGTACAATAAATAATATTCTTATGTAATCTTATATATCAAAGCGTTTTTTTTTATTTCAACGTTAATAACGTTAATAATTAACATTCTGTTCGCTGAATGTCAATGTAAAATGTAAGCCGCTGCCTCGGGCCGTAGTGTAGTGGAGAAAAACGCAGCGAAAAAAAAAAATACTATACTTTTGCATTGCAAAAGTAAATAAAACGATGATCGACATCTCATAGACCTTTGCGTGCCGTTACATCTGCGCTCAAGACGAACACATGACTTCTGATGACTGTATAGTGTTGAGCCATAATAATTTTTATGCCACACCTGGCAGTAAAGTGGCTTTTACCGCACGCTGCGCGTACGGAAAAAGCCGCTTTCTGGCCCAGTGTAGACATAAAAAGATGTACACAACACGGGAGGTAATAAAAAAAGCTCTCGATCGCATATTTACGTCCCTCGCTTGCAGCTCGGGCCGCAAACTTCTGCGATCTCGGCCTTTCTTTGTATTACCACCCTAGTTGTGTAATGTACTATATAGTCATTACCGTTTTCCAATAATGGGCATAAGAAAAAAGACAGACTGGAACGCATGTGAAACCTAAAAAGAAAAGAACTGTCTGATCTAGATCAGTTATAAAAATAAAGCGGAACAAGCCTTAAGGCGGTTCGGGATGCTAACTAGCGCCGCGCCACCAATGGAAAAAAAACATAACTTAACATACGTTTTTATCTAAAAGTGAACATGAGAAATTTTAACAACTGTGACAACTGTTTTTAAATTTTACAGTCCGAAAACGGTAGTTTTTTGCGAAAATCGATTAAAGTCCTAGGATTTTGATACTACGTTCTACTAGGCTGTGTTCTAAAAGTAGTTATTAAGGATATTAAGATTTTTGATGTTTCGATATCAACCCTTGTATGTCCCCACTGCTGGGGCACGGGTCTCTTCCTGCATCGCAGGAAGGTTAGGCCATACTACACCACGGGGACAAAGTCCGGGGGTTCGTGGATTATTGTAAGGCTTCATCCACCAACTTTCTTTGGACGTTTACATTTTGAAAAAAAAACGTATTATAAGGTAAGATAAGATGAGATAAGACAAGACTATTATAATAGTGTACCTATACAATATATTATACACTGGAAAAACAACAAATACAAAATAATTACAAATATACATAGTACAATTCGCGGCCTTATTGCCAAACGCAATTTCTTCCAGACAACCTTACGATGGAAAGTTGCTGAAGGAAATTAGAAAGACGGGTAGCCAGTGCAAATTTTAATATTGATACATACTTATACTCAATAATAAAACAAGTATTATAAAACAAGTTATGGTTTTCATTCCAATGGTGGCGCTAGTTGGCACCCCAAAGCGCCTTAACCATTAAATTAATTCTGACCAATAATGGTTTAATCACTTCCCCTCACCGTGACCTATTAGGTATTCTATTCAAAAGCTCTAGTCCAACATGCACAACGGACTTCAACCACGAACAATAGGAAGTTAAGTCGTAAACTTAACGAGTTACTGCTTACATTGTGTGTGTCTCTCCGCACAGGCATATCACAAAATAAGTACCTAATGTCACAGAAGTTTTTGTTATCTATTTCTGCGTTATTTTTAAAAATAAATTTAATTGACAACTGCTAGCAGGTCGGGAACAGTTGGTAACTATTTGTTAAAAGTTTCCACTTGCATTTCGATTTGTTTGTTAAAGTAAAAAGAAAAATAATAATTATTATTAATCAACAGATTCGTAATGTACAAAAACATTTTTTTTAGTAACAGCTCCCTGTTTCGCGTATACTAACAATCTGTAAATATATTGTTGATAGCTACCGTTTTTTTATTCACTGCTCAACTGGCCTATATTTTTTTTTCATATATAAATAGATTGTCATCACCCAACCACTTACTAATCAACTACTGCCTTTATAAAAAAAAGCACTTGGCACCAACCCAAGTGCTCTCTACACTTTGTGTAACAGCTATGAATAAGGGTTTCTGAACGTCTAATCGGCTGGAGCGATTTTAATAAAATTACCAAATTTTATTAAAATCGCTCCAGCCGTTTCACTTCTAAACGGCTTCTTCTTCTTCACGTCTAATCGGCTGGAGCGATTTTAATAAAATTTAAGATATTCACTTAGTAAATACTTTCTAAAAACCTATTTAGAGGCTAAAAATTCCACCCATGCTGGGATTCGAACCCGCGACCTCTGGCTATCCGTGCCAGCGCTCTTCCAACTGAGCTAATGGGCGACTCGCCAGAATCAGTGAAATTTCGAACCTCTTTACAATACTCTCTGAATTTTTAGCCTTTAAATAGGTTTTTAAAATTGCCCTTCGCAAGGGTTAGTGCATTAAAAAGAATATAAATACTTTCTGTCAAGCTCTTTTCTGAGAAATTCGACGAGATAACACTACTGTTAACTATTTACTTAGCGAAATTCTCAATTCCGAGACGAGAGCCTTAAGGCCAAGGCTCTGGGCTGTTTAATAGTACACTTTGAGAATTAAATGACATTGAATTGAAGCCAATGATGCTTGGCATAGTTTCCAGAATACAGGCAGAAAGAGGTTCCCATGGTAGTGGCAGCCATTTTATATAATAAAATTTTCCCGTAGTCGCGCAACGCTGGCAGAAAACTACCAGCTCTTGGGTCATCATCATCACCAACCCATTATGACATCACCGAGGCGCACGGGTCTCTTCCCTGAGGAAGGTATAGGCTATACTCCACCACGGCGCCCAAGTCCGGATTGGTGGCGGCTTCCAAGACTAGTGGCTGGTCTTACTGTAAGAAGTTTTCAAGCCGCCCTAAGGCCTCTGACTTGACTTAACGACTGCCTCTTGGGTCATCGTAAGAGTTTAATTTATTTCTTGAGTTGTGTAAACCTCAGCGTCCTCTATTAGCAAGTTTGAAATTAAGGGAGCACATTTGTGTGAAACTTCTATACTAGTTTTCAATATTGTTTAAGAATACTCTACGATGTTATGAATTGTTATGCGTTCACTCTTAACTTAAAACAATGATGTTCGCATCCTCTTCCTTATACTGTAAAGGTCGTGGTTAATATTTACATTGTTGAAACTACCAGAATGAAAATAACGCGTTTAATTTCTTAAAACTTATCAATACTGTTATGTAATGGAAAGGACAGCTTCAAAATATTTAATCTTCCAAATTGATAACTATAAAATAGTGAATACAAATAAATAATATAGATGACTGGTAGAAATGGTTTGTAATGGTTTAGTAATAAGGCAGCCAACTGTACTATATTTTGATATATCAACTGGAATTTCTATCTATCTAAATCCGCCCGTATTCGTCCACAGCTGGAGACAAGCCTCCCTCAAGACACGCCACTGTCATCGGCCATCTACATCCTGCCACCATAAATGACATACAAAACATAACCTTACGCCTGTACCCCAGAGGGGTAGGCAGAGACCAGGGACTGCCACTTGCCACGATCCTGACAGGTCACCTTCGCTTCATCAACGTTCATTACCGTCGTTTCATGCACGCACCCCGGTTCTGGGTACTGATACTGATACGGGTTATTGATATAACTAATCTTATCTAAACCTAAAAACCGAGAAACGGCAGGTGGTTTGAAATATTTCTTTTAACCTCCTCAGTTGTGGACCTTGAAAAAAAGAGCAATAAAATAACAATTGTTATTTTCAACATCAGGACTCCTCAATCCTAATATCTACCGTAAAAGTATAATCTTTTCTGCTTTCCGCCATAATTTTCCGTGTGAGTGTACACTACCTACATTGTGACAAAGTCTGGGAATATTTCCAGCACGTTTTCAGTAAAGTAACGGGCAAAGTAACAAATGAGACGTGGAAAAATCGTCGAAATGTGTGAGCGGAGTGGATTTTACGCTGAAAGGGCTTTGCTCAGCTTGCTTTGATAATATAGGTCTTTTGCCAAACGATATTGCTTTGAACCCGTCGATAGTAAATTTCAAAGACGGCAACGTTTTTTTTAAGACCTTGAATTGGCTAACTCTTGACCTCTATCAAGCCCGTGGATGAAGATGAGGTCTAGGATGGACCGAGTTTGCCCATAAGAAGCCTGTATAGGCATCTTAAAGAAATTCAGGTAATGAGCGTTCGGAAAAATGGACACCGACAAGCTCTACACTTTGGCTATATTTTATAAATTATGTACGTAAACACACAGTATCCTAACCAACAAAGAGCTGTTGCATTTTGGCGAATAATTAAATTATGTCTTATCTTGTGGCTTAAACTTCTAAATTGGTAGTATGCCAGTGTCTGTAATAACTTGTATCTACAAGAAACTTTTTTTAATGATGTTGCTAATTAAAATATTCTGTAAAATATCGTGACCAATTTTTATTTCAGTTTCTACTAGTCCCATTTCTATCATTCTTCTATTTTATTTACTATTTCTCATCAATTGGATTCTAGTATCTCAAAAATCTACCAAAATTTTACTATCCATAAAAAACTTCTATAAAATATACGAAATGGCATTGTCGTCAAAATCCTTGCTTTTTTATTTTCAATCCGACCGAACAGACAAGTGTAAGGTTCACTTCTCATTAAAATATCTACAACCCCTGGGAATATACGACGTTACTCCATCATATGTCCCCTAAGTCTTACTTTCTTTTGGGTCTCGTATAAATCTGAGAATCTCTTTCTCTATGGAGCAATTTGTAAAAGTTTCTTGATAAAATCTAAAATATAGGATAGAAATCACGAAACGCGTAGTATCTCGAGATTTAGTTTCCTACATTTGACAATGGATCCACATATTGGGAAAATCGCTTGGCGCATAGTCGAGTCGACAGCACTGAAGTTGAACAAATAGAAAATTATTGTATAGAAAAATTAGCAATGCATTGCAAAGTATGTTATTCCTGTAGCGTAGCGAACGAAGAAGCATTAAAATTGTTCAACACGTGGAAGATACAGCAGCGCGATAAATCAGCCGATCAAATTGATAGGCCGCTTTAATATCCCTTAGGGACAAATTAATTTACTGGTAGCAGCGTAAGGAGCGGAACCACAGAGTCCTCGGGGGTTCCAGTCATGTATTTATGGCACTCCAGAGATTTTAAATTATAGTTCTATCTTCTGGTAAGAATTTTGCTCCAACAACTTATTTTATGTTGCTTGCTGGGGAGGCAGGTGGTATTTCTCTCCCTGTTAGTTTTGGCTTTATAATTTAGAACGGTAAATTACTGTTTAAAGTTTTCACCGACGACGACGCCGCTGACGCAAATGACAAAAGTTTAAAACTACAATTTCGTTAAAAAATATCACTTATGAAATTACCCTGGCATGAACGTTCAGACTTACTTTCAAATGCACATAAGAAATGTGAATCATTTTAAATTTGTTTATAAAAAAAAAATCACCGAATTTTAGGATGATAGTCTCGACCGAGAGAACCGAGCCAGGGGTTCCTGACAACAACAAAATTAACATAACCATGGTTGTCGTTGACCTATTTTTAGATCTTATAGAGTGATATAAAAACGTAGGTAAATAAAGGAAACTTTATCGCACAAAATTAACATATAAGGCGAGGTATACCGGAATGACGAGAGGGAAAACTTTTAATATTTTTTTTTATGGAACCCATTTTTGGCGCGAAGACTTGGATGATTAATGGCGCACCCTTCAGGGGCCTTGCAGCGAGCTAATTCCACGGAAATTGAACTTTTTATAACTTGTTTCAGGAAGATTTTCTTTTTAACGAAGCTTTGATCAGATTTCCGTCGTGTACAGTCGCTAACACACTAACTTTCATAGTGTGAACTTTACGTAGGTACGTTACGGCAACGATATTGCTATAAAAATTCAAAGATTAAAGTGGTTTTAATCTTTACATTTTGTTTGTTGTTCTTTATATTTTTCTGGTTTTAGATTAGAGCAGTATGTGACTTTACTAAGTTCTTTTAATTTTGACGTTGCGTTTGTGTCTGCTTTAAAGCAGTGCTAGGTAATGAGACAGAAATGAGCCCCAAATTTCTATCTGAAAGGACCACATCAAAAAAATTGTTAGCACATATTTTTTTGCACATTAGTCCAAAAAATATTGTAGCATACTTTTTGGAAATGACGTGAGATAATGATGGTACTTCACATTATAAAAGTCCCTTCGGGAATCTACGTTCGCGCAGACTAGGAAGAAGTGTAATGAAAGTACCCGAAGCTATAAGTACATTCAACATGATCTTTAACCGATACAGTTAAGGTGCAGAATTGATTGCCGCAGTAGCGCTACCTATTTCGCTCACGCTAATATTGCCAAACTAATAGTCACCTGAATCGATGAAGTTGAATCAACCAATAGCAACAAAGGCGCGCGGCCTGCCATAAAATGAAACTATCTGATTGGTCGATCAACTTGCCGCACATCCAAAATTTGGTCATCTGCGCAGGTACATCCGCGAGACTTATTTCTTGTGTAGCACTGTACTTGTTTCGGCTAAATCACAACAAAGGTATATCAAAAGAAGTCTACAGATGGGATTTTTTTTATATTGGACAATTTTTTAACATCCCATCACATACTGACGCATGTATCACACTTGAGCTGTGACAAAGCCTCCTTTTTTTCCACACCTAATCTCTTTTAAAAAACTAAACTATGCCTTTTTCTCTACTACACTACGGCCAGAAGGCAGCGGTTTACATTGTACATTGACACTTACGAAATAGAATGCGAATTCTTAAAGTTAAAATAAAAAATACTTATATATCAGCATTATAAAATTATTTTGTATAAAATAGTTCAAACCGTTCAGCAGTAAAAAAGTTGCAGAATTACTTTCGCATCACAACCGTAGAACAGCCATTTCATGGTTTATTTTATGCCGACATAACAACTATTTTATGCATTGCACTAAATCATCTAGGGAAATGGATCACATAACAGACCCGAATTCAATACAACCGGGTCCCTTAATATAAATTCAGCGCAGCGGGCGAATAAATGGAATATCCGATTTATGCAGGCTGAAACTGAAATCGCGTTGAGAGCGAAATTGTAATCTGAATTATTGTGAAACGGATAATGTTATGGTAATTTTGGGAATTATATTCGTTCCCTGTTGCCGTTACCGTAATGCTCAACCATTTGCCGGGTTTAGGATTATGAATCCTTTGACTGTTATGAAACTTTGCTCAACAAATTTTAACGCTAGTTTGGTCGTTTCAAATTCACATTTTCTAACGAGAAATGACTTTTTTCATATTTCAAACTGGCCGCGGTAAGAGTTGCTAAAAGTATTATATTAAAGGTCTCATTCTACTTCGAAAATAATATCTTACCCTTTATTCAGGCCTGAAGGTAAAATGATAAATGGACTGTTTATCAAACATCTTTTTCAAAGTAATCTCGGTGAAGATCGAGTCATAATGAGGTCTGGCCAGCTGCCGCTTTATGGTAACAGCATCTAAATTGTATCCCGAGGCCATGGCCACATCTCGCGTTTTGAACGCGATCTTTACATATTTTCAATAAGGTGGGTAGGTACCTATAAAAAGATTATTATTACTGTCTGGGGGCTTACCAAATCTGGAACATTTGGCGAACGCAATTATTTATGCAAAAAAATCGGCCAAGTGCAATTTAGACTCGCTAACCAAGGGTTCCGCCGTAAATATTACGTCTATCACGTATATATCTAGATAAATAGATGTAATATAATGTGTTTAATAATGCGTTTTCTTTTATTCAATGCGAAATCCTTAGCAGGTCTTTATTACTTACGATACGATTTCAACCCTTATAATAATATGTCCACACTGCTGGGGCACGGGTCTGTTCCTGCATCGCAAAAAGATTTTATTACTTGTTTTTAAGAAACTACTACTATAGTTTTATTTACTTTTTAGTTTTGTTTACTATAGAAAATGCACTGTTATCATATCAAATTTGACATTGGTACGTATCATTGTATTTAAAATAGAGCAGGAAGTGCGAGTTGGAGTCGCGCTCTATTGTATTACGTTTATTACAAGCAAAATAAATTGTGTTTTCTTTCATTCTATTCGAGACCCTCAGTAAGAGTCTGAGTTAAACTTGTCCAATTTTTGTCATTTATGGTTATGAAACAGTGACTGGACTATAAATTCATACTGTTTAATAATTCTATGTATAACCGTTTTTACGAAAGGGCAAAAACAAAAAAACAATAATAATAGGAAATTTGTTATAATATACGTTTGCAGTGAAAATTTTATAGGCTACCTAGTATGATGCAAGAGAAAACGTGGTTTATAGATACACATTGTGGACGCATTTTAATAGTGTCACCTTGGCACACTTTGGGGACTCGCGCGTGGCAGGTTTTTATTATTTCTCTCTTTATACAATTTGTTTGGTTAATTCGCCGTAATGACAACATTCTATGAAAATTTCCACTGGCTTTCCATCGTGGTTCCAAAGATAGAGCCTTTTAAAGGTCGGACGTTTGGTACCCTTCGGGTATGGAACCCTAAAAAGTATATGGTAAAACCTTTTTAGCTTAATAGCTCAGTATGTATAATGATAACTTTTGTAATCTGTTAATACATTTTGCATACGGTGATGGGATTTTTTCATCGTAGGTACATAGCACTCTATATATTTGCCACCGAATTCCCAAAAACAATTGACAAAATATTTTGTTTACGTTTATTCGGATAAAATTTTTTTAAAAGAACGCCGAGAAATGTTGCCAGCCAGCGGCACACACAAATGTCAGTGCGGAAGAACGTGGATCGCTTCAGGAAATGGCGGCCATCGCTCAGGCGAGCGCCGGCGCTGATTGGCGCCCCGCATTTCCTTTTCTTCGTCCGACAAAAACGACTTTTCCTCGTGAAGAATGAGGGTGCACAAAATAAATAAAACAGCAGGTCTAACAATAGCGTATTAACAAAATTTTTGAGCATCAAATCATAAACTTCCTCTTCTTAAGTTCTCTTAAGTTAAGCGTTTTCATACACAGGAGTCCCTCTACCATGTCCATGTAAGCGCTCAAATACGAGTAAATGCCTCCGGTAGGTAAACCATTATCGTACATAAAAGAAAATTGGTCTCACTTCTAAAATATCGATCCTACAAAAACACTCCTAAAACGGAGCTTGTTTATGAAACGAATTCCTGTTTTCAATCGGCTCTAACAATGTGTTAAGACTAAATTAGTGCAAATGTGTTTATATAATAAAACTATATCACTTTTTAACACAATGATACAGTTTTAAACATTATCTATTAAACTATATCGATACGCGTTTTAAATTTTGGAGATAACTCTATAAATCGAGGCGTTTAGTGAATACTTCTCTACGTACATTTTAAGGTTAAATGAAGTTAGACGTTTAGATGGATGAGCTTTCCCGGCACTTAGAAAGTTTTGTCAAAATAATGAATACCCTTTATTTTCATCGATTTAAATCCGTATTAAGTTACTTACGAAAGTTTTAGTTCAAGAACTTTTTTTTATTTTTCATACAACCTTGAAGCTAAAGTCATTTAAATTTCAAAACATAATTGGTAATTTTCCACTTCTGTTTATTAAAGGTGGATTAATTAATCTATATTGAAGAAACGGTTTTTAGTTAGTGCGATATTTCAATAACACGTTGTATACAACCTATAAACGCAATGCATTTAGCTTAATCGGATTGGAAGGACATTTCAGAAATTAAATTGTACAGACAAAACCTATAAATTTATAATATCAAGTTTAGTTCCTCTGTTACTGTTTTCTATTTGTTAGTTCTCTTCGCCCTATTGTGAAGCCACGTCTTCCTGTCTTTCTTTTCCTAAGCTTTTTCTTGAGACAAAAGTGGTTTTTGTCTTGAATTTCTAATTAAAACGTAAGCATCGTGTTTGCCTCGACGGAGAGAGAAAGAAGTTTAATCATGCAAAAGTCAGAGTTTCTTTAGAGACCTAATAGTCCCAGCACGCTAGAAAAAAGGGAAGAGAAAATTAAATTACCTCTGGATACATATTTCAGATAGAGCTAACTTTTGCATCTTGACGCAGACTATAAAATTGTTACTGGGCGTCTACTCCGGAATCATACAGCAATACACTAGTGCGTAGCGTATCGTGCTCCATATCATTTAGAGACAATACAAGATCAGGGGCAATGGAAGACAGCAGACAATCTTAAACACTTCAGGCCTTTACAATAATCGATAATAGGCGTTACGACAGTATCAAATAATCAAAGATTTAACGGTATTATGGGAAAATACATATTAAAAAGATTTAAAACACTGATTTTAGTTTCATTGTTTTCAATAAAATAAACGATTATAATATTGCTTTTAGCAATTTTGACTGAAAAAGCAATCAGACCGCGTGACGTCACGCTTGAGTAATATTGGTAAACTTCACCCATGCTTTGTTTGACGTTTGATGTTTCTGTACCTGGGCGTGACGTCAGATTTGACGCCATGACGCTGGGAGCTGTCTCACAGAATTAAAATAATTTAAAAAAAATTGCTAAAAAGGCTAAAAACTAAAGTTTAACGGAGGTTAAATCATTAAACTTGAGTTTATTACTGAAATATAGGTTTTTTGTAAATAATATATGTGTCCCCACAATATGGAAGAAGATTTAAAAATCTTTCGTCATGCCTATTGCCAAGCAAACAAAGCTACTCTGCCAACACAAAAGTCCATGTATTACAAAATAAAAATGTATTTTATCAAATATAGGAGTCATCAACTGTCAAGATTGTTTCACCACGCAATGTAAATATTGAATTCATCTCGACTGTATAGATATTTTGAGGAATTGACAGATTGTACGGTTGGCAGACTTCACATCAGATTGTCAATATTTATTTTTTATACTTTTTAATCTTGTATGCTCTTGCTTAGAACATGATAGGCATAGTAGAGGCCTTTAACCATCGTATCGTCGTCAGGTGTGCCGAATGATCCAACAAGACGTGCTTCTCCGGAATGGCGGCAGATATACGGGAATACTTAATTAAATCGTAATTTCTACCTGTGACGCGATTCGTAACTTGGAGAGGCGCCGGCGAACTGCTATTACGTTTTGCACTTTGTCGATTCACACGTTTTTTTCTACAAGTTTGACCAACAACTGAATAGTATTTTTTACATAAATGAACATATTGCGTGCAATTTGATATACAGTCAGCCAGTATCAAACAAGTGATGAATTGTGGAGTTCTGATTTTTTTCCGTTACGTATCCTGATAACAGGTAGATAGATACGATTTTTTTTACTAAGCGAATTGCGAAACACTAACGGTCCACGCCGATGATGATCGGACACTTAGTTATGGATGACAAATGCCACAGTCCACTTTAATTATGAAATGTTATCTGTTTCCAGACGATACCCCTCAATCGTTACTAAAACGTTCTCCCGATGACAGAAAAAACTGTCTGTACTTTGAAGCCAAACGGCAGTCGATTTGCTCTCCAGAGGAAAAAAGGCACTAGAGAACGTTATGGGGCAAAAAGCGCGGGGAAGTCGATAAGGCCACGGTGAGCCCTCGTTATCTGAGCTCGTAAATTACCCAGGCACCCTCCAAGCAGCAGGTAAAGTCTGCAACATACTAGTCACCTTTTGTTCAACACTCGCACTTATGTTGTGGATGATAAGAGTTTTCGCGTGGAAGCCGCAAGCATTGCTGATTGTACAGTCTTGGTGTAGACGCTAAGGGTTTTCCGCTTACTTGTTTTGTACTGTTGTGTTCTATTGTTTACTTCGTTCTATGATTCAAAACACTACTTGCGGTACAAAAATCATACATGTATATAAACTATTTATATCCGTCCTACTGCAGGGTACAGGCCTTCTCTCTGTGAGAGAGTGTGTAAGAGTAGAAAACAAAATCTAACCTTTGGTCTTTGCATCTACCTAGTGAGATGATTCACTCACATAGATAGGTAAAGGGAAAACTCGAACGCAGTAGTGCCTGGGATATTCTTTTTTAATTGAAGTACGCTTGCCCAGCACCTATAATCACCTTTATACCTAATTTGGCCTAGCCTACGAGAAAGACATAATCAATAAGTGCGGTTGGCTTGGGAAGCAAAATCATTAGTAAATCAACTATTGATCGAAACGTTGGAAGATTGTAAAAATTTAATAAACGAGCATAAATCCGTGTAAAAACAGTTTTAATTATGTCTACCGCTCGTTTTAACCTTAGAAAATACTATAAATCAACTATCATAGGTAAAAATTATTAGAGTTCATCATTCTTCATTGTCACTTCTTAACTGTGTAACATTTTTATTTCGTATCTCTTAGTCAGAAGAAGGTTAACAATTCACATAAAATTCGATACTGCAACTTTAATAGCAGTCCCCAGGGAATTAATTTATTAGATCAAGATTAGAGAATATCTCAAAAGAGAATACCCACATCTCCTCTACAGATGGCTTCGAGATAGGTACTCTGGTGTCACTATGAGTATACTGGGAAATGGACTGGCTACGTGATCCAATTGCAATTTCAGGTGCATTCGATTTATAAGGATAGTTCTTAAGGGTAGTCGAGAGGCGCTAGGGGAAGAGAAATGTAAAACGAAGATGGCCTTTATTAAAGGCATTAATTTTTTAATGACTCGCAATTCATCAACCATAGTTGAATATTAACGTCAATGTAATATTTTAGTATTAGACTATTAGCGTCGGAAATTAAGGTGATTACATTTTACCCAATCAGTACGCGCGATCAAACCCGTTTTTGATTTCATTTCTGTTTATTTTTTTAGGTTAGAGGTTGTTTTGGGTATTTTTAAACGTCTAGATATAATTTTTTTTTGAAGCGGTAGCATATTGGCATTTCTTCGGAACAATGAATGAAACTAAATGTGATCTATATATGGTTCTCTTAGTCGACATCTAAATTTAGGAAATCTTATTATCGCTTCTACCGAGTCGTTAAAAAATCGCACCCTCTATTAGACACTACACTATATATTAGACACGACATTCTAGACACTCTTATAGTAAAAGGGCCGCCAGTTGTACTACGTCATTTCTTAAGCCTTTATAAAATACCTGATGGACAAACAATAAAGACTATTCTATCTGTCTATATCACTCATTTATTGTGAAGGAAAACATCCTTATGTTCAAGTGTTTACTTACCTCAGCTCTTAATAAACTCAAGTCTGCTACTTTTCTCTACTCAGAAACAATAACATTGTGATTCTAGCAGTTTACCTACGTTGATCTATGGACATGACATTAACGAAATATGTTTCTGCTCTACAAAGTAAGTAGGTAGCGTGTTTGCCACTTTCAAAGTAAATAAGTCTCGTATGTTACGCGCCATCTCTCTATTTAGATGGCATCTCCGGCACGTCCCAAACAATGTTTGCAAACTTATGTTTGGTGTGGCAAACTAAGGTAATAAATCTCTGCCTCTGAATATTTGTATAACACACTTCGATGTAATAAAACTTTATGTACAGCCTTTGTCACAGACAAATGAACTTTCACACAGAGACCTTAAAGGTTATAGTGGTTTGCATCAAGTGGAAATAGTGGTCGGCCTAACATAGTTTTGACAAATGTCTGCAGGTGATATGTGTGCGGTTACCCGATGGACGGGCTTGACATATTGGTTTGATAGCGGTTTTAGCGTAGACATGCGGGCGCTAATAAATTCCTGAATAGGGTTTTAGATAACCACCATATGCCACGTAAACTACGATTAAATAAAAACTTGTGACATTTTAATTGCGCTAGGAACAGCCTTTTATTGTCTTGTTATTTCACCTCGTAAAAACAATTGCACGTAAAAGATATGAAAAATACGTATACTGGTTTATGATACCAGCATTTCAAGTACCTACATGTTTACAAGGGATTTGTATGTTTGATTATAAGGGGACTGATGTCAGTTATGTTGCGTTCGTAAGCTTTAGAACTAAATTAACGGGACGCACTATGAAACGAGTCGTATTTTTAATATTAGCTCACAAAGTCTATTTGACTTTTCATCTCCAAATGTAAGAGGATGTTTCTAGTAAGATAGCACTAGAGTCAAATAATGGGAAAACGAAAACCGGTCATATCTTTGAGAGGGTCCCTGAAATAAAACTCATTTACGTTTCCTTCAGCTACGTCTATAACTAGCTAGACTTAAAAGGCTTTAAGACGGTTCTCCCCGAAAGTGGAAAGCATTTTTTCCAGTAACACGAGTGGATCGAATGCACCCCCTGGCACCATTGTCAGTTCTCATTAGAGGTATAAAAATAAATGGCACGACCGAGGGAGGAAGTGCCAGGGAGCCGGGAGTCTCCTTACTCATCTTCAGTAATTGGTTTATTACTTTTAATAACCGTTTGCTCTCGAGGAATTAATTTAAGGTGGGTAGATACTGAAAACTACATCTAAGGCATTTTTACATTTAAGGCCATTCCATTAAAGAATTGTCACTAAATACTGAGAGCAAATTCAGGTGTACCTATGCTACGCTATATTATACCTTTAGCATTTATTCCCTTCACTTAGATTTTTTTAAAAACTTCACTCTTCAATAAAACTTTGTTGTATATTACCGGATAAACTTATTAGGCTAACAATCCAATGATATGTAGTACTTACGAAAGTTTTAGTTAAAACAATCTTTGTCGAAACTTCATACCAATTTTTTTAATCTTTCCACAGCGGCCTCTAAGAATTCATCAAGTTTTACCCGAATCGAAGAAGAAAGTATCGAAGGCCCCGACCCTACGTGGAGATATAATTGGATTACACTTCGATCAAATTAGGAACTTCTTGTGAGTTTTCCGTCTCCCTGTGTCTGCGCAGCGTCCATATTAGGTGTAGTACATACTATAATATCGTCGCATAGAGGAAGTATTCTTTTGGCAAGTATGTACAGATTTTCTTGCCGTGTCGTCGTCGTCAGGCTATACTGGTCCACTGCTGGACACAGGCCTTCCCTAAAGAGCGCCACGTTGTGTTATTAATGCCCACAATCCCCACGCTGGGCATGCGGGTTGGGGATCGCATCGATTCTGGCCGTGTATTGGCCATAATTTCTGGCAAACATTGTCACAAAACAATGGCTTACAACCTCCAAAAAAAATTATACCTGAAACTTTGATTGAGATTTAATTGATTAAATTGAAAGTAAATTGAACAGGTCTCACTGAACTAAGTGAGACCTGTTTAATGAATAGTTCAGTTTCAAGTAGTTCCAATAGTATAGGAAGTTAATTTTGTTTCAGTTTAAGGTGTTTTGTTGGAGCTTTGTATAATGTAGAGAGCACTGTCATGTGTAGTCGATAGCTGACCAACCTTTACATTTCATTACAATACACCAGTAATGTAACTAATGTAGTGGAGTATGGCCTAACCTTCCTGCGATACAGGAAGAGACCCGTGCTCCAACAGTGGGGACATATAAAGGGTTGTTATGGATGTATGGATGGATGGAATGTAACTAATACATGATTTCACAAACTTTTTAGGACTACTTAATCCGTTTTAAAAACAACTTGACAATTGTATCAGTATCAGCAACTTTTATCTTTCTTAGGAGCAATGTTGCCTAACTGCCCTTTACATCGAAAATCTCTTAAAATGCTACATTCTTGGACCCAAGCAGTAAACTGTAGGTTCTTTAAATTCCTATTACTACCTATATTATAAAAACTATTGTTTTTGTTATTGTCACCTTTTTTCTTCTTCTTTTTGCGCCGCCTCCTATCGGAGACAACCAATTTGGCTATCGTGCTTGTGACACTTTTTCTAAAACAGATTTATCAAAGACAATGTATCTATCGTATATGTATATATTGTATTGTTGGTGCCATATAATTTAAGAATACTTTAAGTGTCCTGGTCAGGAAAAAATAGGGATTTGGTTTTGTATTCACCAATATAATTTTTTCACCATTAGCTCAATTGGAAGAGCGCTGGCACGGATAGCCAGAGGTTGCGGGTTCGAATCCCGGCATGGGTGAAATTTTTAGCCTCTAAATAGGTTTTTAAAATTTGTCCTTAGCACGGGTTAGTGCATAAAAAATAAAAATAGTATATTCACCAATATAAGTTAGTTAAAATGTGAAAATTTTTGGCGGAATTTAGCAAAGTAATTTTCAATTTTCAATGCTATTATGGATTTCACCAAAGTAACGCCTGCTTCCATACAATATAAGTTAAAACAATGTTCTATTGACCACACCTAAGTAACATCTCAAATCATCCGAGCATAAAATATTATCCTCGTCTGTTTTTACAGGGTCTCTTTATCATGCAAAGCTTTATGTCACGCGTCTGACAAAAAGGTCTCCAACGTTAGTCGGCGAGAGGCTGGTAAGCGCTATGTTTTGCTGACGTAAAGGTCGACCCGTAATTTGACGCGAAAATCCAACGAGCTCCTTTTCTTTAGACCTTTTTATTTGGACCCCGGGTTAAAAAGTTAAAATATGCTTAGCTAGTTTATACTCTTCCTTACCACTTTATGGCACATTGAAAGCTGTGTCTTTGATCTTTTACTATGTAACGTCTACTCTGGTTTAAAGCCTATGTCGATTGACAACATTTACCAAAATCGGCTAAATAGTTTAGTCAATATGGTGGAAAATCCATAAAAATAGTAGTAGAAATCATTGCAGAAATCGTTACGTGATAAAGGTGAGATGGACTTTTAGTATCATTTATTTAGCACTTACAGTTTTTAACCTAAACTTTTAATTTTTTTCAAACAAGTCAATATGTTTATATCATATTAACTTGTTTCAAAAAATTTAAAAGTTTTTCTAAAGACTAGTTTTCATGGGCTTAGTAGACTCGGACCGAGTGACCAGCTATTCAGAAGCTACTTGTATCGTGCACAACGGTCATCTTAGTAAAGAAAATGTCACTATGATGTCTTAGCTACTGAGATGAAATCGTAAAAATGAAGCGGCGCCAGTAGAAGGAACTTCTGAGTTTCGTAAAGAAAAAGTGAAGAAGCAGTGAGATATTAACCCTCGTGAAATTTTATGGAGCTGTAGAAGTGTTGTGTAATGAATGAACAACCTCTTTTCTTTTTCTTTCTCTTTTCTTTATATACTTTTTTAATCGAACTTCAACACACAACCTATTTGATTCCGCTTTTATTCGTCGTAATAGTAATTTGTTGGTTATTTTTGGTACTATGAGCGACACGGTTTGTTACAAAATTTCTATAACCAGAACCAAAATATTGAATTCACAAAATAATCACATTTATCTGCACCACCATCCGAGAAGCCTACAGTTTTTATTTACTAAGATGAGTTACTCTGTCAGAGCCTACTAAGATCGTGAAAACCCGGCTTTATAATATAAAACGGCGGACATATTTCTAAAATTTATTGGCTGTAAAGTATACTTTACTTAGTCGCAAGCACTAAGGAGGACGGGGTTCATAAAGATAGATAATAAAGTCCCATTACAAAGAGATTCGTGGTCTAATTTACGATATGGCCGACACGACATCGCCCTTAATCCATACTTATTAAGGATAATGGAGAACCAATGAACGAGTTTACGTCCTTTATCAGGGACCATAAATATTGGTTATCACCAGCCGGCGGTAGCTGGACGCGTCGAAATAAGATTCGGTTCGCTTTACTTTTTTTCGGCACTGAATCATTTAATTAAAGTCACGATAGTGAGTTGGACAGAAATCCAGGTTGGTTTGAATTAAAATACTTGTTGGCCTCAGTTTGTGACATCATTGCCTGTGCCCGGTTACCATAGCAACGGGTTTCCAAGTCCTCCAATGAATGGAATTATCCGATTTACGGCGATTTGGTATGCTAACTACGACAACTATTTTTAGAAGCTATAACCTAGGATCAGCAACCTAGGACTTCAAAAGATTTCCATTAAAAACGACCGTTTTTTGCGGAAATCGATTAAAGTCCTAGGATGTTGTACGACTACGTTCTAGGCTGTATGTTTTAAAAATAGTTATCACGGATATTAAGGTTTTTTATGTTTACTTTTTGAAAAAAAACGTGTTATAAAACATGTTATGATTTTTATTACATTTGTGGTGCTAGTTTTGGAACCCAAAGCGCCTTAACTGACTGAGAACTGTCGTACAGATATTTAATCTGCCTCTAAGGAGTGTTTTAGAGGAATCGTGTTTTTATAAATAACACCGTTACTAACAGTTCTGAACTTCTGTAGCATCAAAAGTTACATTTGAAAGTACTTTTTGTTCGTGTTTTAATTTGGCGTGTAAAATAACATTAACGCTGTTTACATAAAGTAATGGAGTCGAAGATTTACTGTTGGCGAAAAGTTTTATTTATGGCGCCACTAGTACAACGTGACAACATGACAAGTGTAGGCCGTATCGCGCCTAGTGATTAGCGTGAAAAATATTCATTATCACGAAATTACAGGATGTTATTTATATCGTGGTACAATCAACCGTGGTACCGTACACTGACGTCAAAGTTGACATGTTTTGACATTAAGTGCATCCTTAGATCATAGATGATCTGAGAGTGCATCTAAGTAACTATTTCAAAGGTTCAAGCTTAGAAAACCAGTAGAAAAATCTTAAAATTAATAATTACAGAGCTAATTCTACACCTATTCCAGGGTGCATTTTTCCTCTCGCCTATAACATAATGTAGGTATCATCAGATTGATCGTTTAAAATATTTTTGGTGTTAGAAAACCACATTTCGAGTCAGGGATCAATTTGGGAAACATAAAGGGTTAAAGCGTAATTTTTGGTGAGACTTGGTCGCCCTATTCTCAGCTAAATTGAGCGATTTATTGTAAAAAGTTAAAAAATCGGGGCTAAATCACATATAATGAGCTTCAAAGGATCAAAATGAGGAAAATATCACGGCTAAGTACTCTTCGCAAGTTAACGAGTCATTGACCAAGTCATGAAAGGAAAACTTAGTATAAATTTCATTGAAAATTACTTTAATTAAGTTGTGTAAAGTATGTACGAGTACATCATCATTATTCGATATACATCTCGTATTCACATAGTAGAGATGTTCCACAAATTGATGTCCTGAACATGACATAACTAAAACAACAGGAAATGCAATTATGTTGAAAATAAAACCTACAAAACGGTACAATGTCCGATTTCGCTCAACTTTTCCTAATGAAAATTGACATGCACTCGGAATAACAGTATTTCGGTGTTAGTGCTCAGATAACGGTATCTCTTGGGACTGACTGGAGCGAGTACCACGTAGCACTAATATTTTACAACCTTACTATATATGTACCTAGTTACCAAAGTATCTAGTACAATCGACGGCACATCTACCTTGACTACGTGCACGCTAACTAGTTACGTTAAGGGCGACTTTCGTACAAATATGTGAAGGTTGACATGTACTGAAGAGTGCTTCAACGTTTAAATGTCCAAGAAGTGATCCATGCAGTGAGGAGTTTGAAGATCCTGAACCGGCTTTGTGCAGATGTTGCTTGATCCAAGGACATAGATAACTGTTTATTGCACTGGCTATTTTGTTAGATACGGTATTTAATATCTAGTTCTACCTTGAAAAGGTGCGATATCCTGCCTGAAAATGCACAAATAACACCTAACTCCATCTAAACCTCTACCGGACCGGATCCCCACAAAGCATCACTTAGATCTATCGAAGTCAGGTGGATTGTATGAACACTGAGTACCTAATTATTCAAATTCTTTATCGGACTTATAATAATAAAAGTACTAAGGCGAACATACATACACGCATTCAGATATTTAAATATTCATACTTATATCCCGTCCCGAAGCGCTCGTGGCCAAGGCGAACCGAGTGATTGGAATCAATCACTTGGCTAAGCAACAACAGGCGCGGTCAGGTACGGGATGGGTGAGCGTCCCGTGACTACCGCTAGTGGCATTTTTCCGAGCGCTTCCGTGCTTCGCAAGGCACGTTAAGCCGTTGGTGCCGGCTGTCATATAATGGCAGTCGTTAAGCCATGTCAGAGGCCTTATGGGCGGCTTGATAACTACTGACAGTAAGGCCCGCCACTGTCTTACAATCCTCCACCAACCCGGACTTGGCCCCCGTGGTGGAGTATGGCCTAACCTTTCTGCGATGCAGGAAGAGACCCGTGCCCCAGTAGTGGGGACATACAAGGGTTGATAACTGATAACTACTTATATCCCGAAGGGATAGGCTAAGGCCAGGGCTAGCCATTTGCCACGATCCTAACAAGCTAATTATCTTAATGTCTTATTACATATTACGGAAAATTTTGGCAATCGTTGCTTTACATCTAAGGTATGTTTCTGGGATCCGAAAACTCAAAGCTAAAACTTTGCACACTACAAGAGCCCCATATTGGATAAAAACAAACCTAAGCCCACAAGCCTTCAAAAGGTTCTTAGCTATCACGACCACCCTTGAATTAACACGGAATAGAATTTTCCCGAAACTTGCCCGCAGGTAAGGGAGGTATAATGTTATTGTATGCTCGGACATTAGGCGAGAGGGCTCACCTAGGGGTGCAATTCTGTTGAGTTATGGCCGGTCAACCCCGCTGGGGCTTTGGGCGGAGACCACAAAACCGGCGGACGCCAGAACGCCTGAGGCGGTCGAAATTCGGCGATGGTAAACAAATTACATGCTACTTTGAGGAGAAAAAGTCAGAGTATCATTAAGGATGTATTACTAAAGTATCGTAGCAGTTTTCTGAAAGACTTCGGATGCTAGTGTGTGTGTGGCCGACTACGTGGCCAATAAAATTTGAGTGGTTTGTCACCGACTCGTTAAGAAGAAGTATACTGCCACGCTAAGGTTTGACAGCATAGCGGTATTCTGGCGAATCCCAGTGACGAGGACATGACTGGATTAAAAAGTAGACAACTGTCGACTTCAAATCTTTTAAACTGTTTTATAAATAACTCCAAGTTGACAGTTGTTTCATTGCGTTGGTTATCTTATTGGTAAAAAGATTACTTACCAAATAATGACTAGGTACGGCACCTTGTTTGCAAAAAGTAAATATTTTTGTACAAACCGTTACCAACATTTAGGTAACCAGTAAGCAATTTTTTTCTAATTGGATTATAGAGCATCGCCGAATTCGTTGGATATACTAATAATTATAATCAAAACCATAAAATAAACTCACGCCAGTATATCTGGAGGGTTCGGCGGATCATAGCATGATCCTGACACATCTCTTTCGCTGCATCAACATTCATTGCCCTTTGCTTGCATCGGTTTCGAGTACTTTTAAAAAACAATAAATATGTGGTCTACATATCAGGTTACAATAATATAAATTCAGAGCGACTATGTTCCTTACTGCACATACCTAATTGGCCCACAGATCTTGAAAGTCAAATACTCACTTTGATTGTTTTCATTTTAGACTGGGCTGACAAATGACGAGAATTTGTAGAGGTTCTTCTATAGTTTCCAAGTTGTGCTTTTATGATAAAACACAGGTGTTAGGGTGGACCGCAGATCTGTTCGATTTATTTCGCAACTTTGTTCCCATTTGTGGTCGAGCAATATTCTGCACTATTACATCGTTAGCAAGGTCGACCAGAGCATGAACCTTTGCACTCGTGGACTCTACTCAGTTACCTTACGGGTGAATTTGCAGAGAAAATGTAAAGGTCGGCCTCCTGTCAAATGTACTTTGTAAAATTATTGACGCGTGAAAAATTTTTGCCTTTTTTGTGATGACGCAAGCAAAAATAAACAAAAACGGATGACATACTTTCACAAGCGGACTTGTCGTTCCATTCTTAATAAGGTCAGAATACACGTTATTAGTTCCACTCTTTCGATTTCCAGTGAAATTTACTATGATTTCCAGTCTCTAATTGCGAGTACTATACTAATACTAATGTATGTAACACTGGTCAATTTTTCTAAAGTTGATTCGGTGGTAAGAAAAAAAGTGATGATATTGACATGCCACAAATGAGCAAATTCCTAAATCACTAATTCAACGAGATGATCACACTGTAACATTACCAAATAATATATTAACTGTTACTACGATTTGCTCTCAATTTTGGTCAAGGATGACACATTAGCGATGTTATTGCTAGCGATTATAAGCACTCGTGGCCTAGGCGAACCGTGTCATTGGAATCAATCACTTTAGTTAAACAACAACAGTCTACCGCTAACGCTGACTATCGCTAGGGCATTTTCCCGAAAGCTACCGTGCTTTGCAAGGCACGTTAAGCCGTCGGTGCTGGCTGTTATGTAGTGGTAGTCGTTAAGCCATATCACAAGCCTTGTGGGCTGCTTGACAACTTCTGACAGTAAGACCCGCCACTGTCTTACAATCCTTCACCAACCTGGACTTGGTCCCCGTGGTGGAGTGTAGCCTAACCTGCAAAGCAGGAAAAGACCCGTGCCCCAGCAGTGGGGACATACAAGGGTTGATATCAATAGCGATGTTATTTAAAAAACACTCCTCAAATGCAGTTTTAATCGTATGTGTTAAAGAGTTTACTACTGACTATTTAAACCGCATTTGAGGAATGGTATTGATTCTTAGGCATTATTTTTTTAAGGAGTCTTTATTTTATAACTAAGACTGTAGGTTTTACTTAAAACTGTGTTTTAAGTTTTTATTCCAAACGACTTGTAACGCAAAATTACTGGTAACGTCTAAAGCAGGCACAAGAAGCACAAAAGGCTTTCAATATCTCCGCGAAACGATCGCTGTCTACCCATAAAAGCCTACTACCGTTCCGCTAAAAGTAGACCTCGTCTATTTTCCTCCTATTATTGTAACAGGCAGGGTCGCCGTATCAGGTAATATAAAGCTACGTACGTACGGTCCCTGGGTAAAACACTTACTAAAATACAGAAGGTTATTTTATGCTTCATCGGCTATTTGCCGCTTATAAGCTACATCAGCGCTTTGGAACTGAAACCCAGCTGTATTACAAAAAATATTGTTGCTGTTACGCCTAACTCATCTGAGCAGTGCTGACGTAGGTATTGGCTGTCGCTCGTTTCAGTATCGATTAAAGTTAATGTGCGTTTAACTCCCAATTATCTGTTGTGTCATGTTTTAACAGTGTTTTGTAAAACTAGTACGCTGTTTTAGAAAAAAATCTTCCTAAATATGGTTTGCGTAATTTAATACGTTTGAAAGTATAAAATTATTTCTAGGCTTCAATAAAACCTTATTTGGTGCGTACACATTTGTATGGGTATTCAAGAGCATTTAATGCTCTGTACTCTGCTATTCCTTTAACACATCATGCCACTGGTTGCGGGGATGTCTACATAAAATATGGTGCAACACAATATTTTTAAAAGCTGGCATATGTGGATCTACCTTCTTTATCACAATTTTTTTAATCGGTGCAATTCGACAGTACTACTCGCTAACTGTTAAGGAAAACATCTTGAGAAAATCTGAGAATCTGAGGTGTTTACGTACCTACTTTAGTGCCCAAAATTACTAATTATAAATTAGGCTTGCGTGGAGATATATACTTTACCTACTCTCAATCTGGAACGAAGTGTGTTTCCTGCAAATACTTACAAAGTCAAAGCCTAAAATACAGGCGCAAAAGCTATTAATGTAGCTGTAAAGCTACATACGCAGCTTGTTTACTTAGCACTTGCTAAAGCGCGCTTGTATTGCAGCGCGAAAAAACGCCGGACGGACCGTTACAGGGTCGGGCGGTTACAGATCCTAGTGAGCAGGATACCTGGCGAGGCGGGAAGACGGCAAATGGATCGGGGCAGCCACAGATTAAGTTCCGTGATTCGCAAGGCACGTTGAGCCGTTGGTGCCGCCTGTCATGTAATAGCAGTCGATAAGCCATATCAGAGTACTTTTAGGCGGCTTGATAACTTCTGACAGTAAGGCCCACCACTCTCTTACAATTCTCCACCAACCCGGACTTGGCCCCTGTGGTGGAGTGTGGCCTAACCATCCTGCGATACAGTAAGAGACCCGTGCCCCAGCAATCGGGACATACATATGGTTAATACCGTAATCGAGAAGCGGCCGAGAACAGGAATACTGTCAGTGGGCAGACCGGCAACCCGATGGTCCGAAGATATAGTTGAATTGGCGGAGTATCCGTGGATGCGGATGGTAAGGGACCGTGAGCGACGGCATTTAGCCCTATGCCCAGCAGTGGGCAGCGGTGGGCTGATGATGATGAGTGTATCGTGACGGCCGCACGTCGTCAGCCGGAGAAGGTACATTGGTATTTAGACAGGACGCCGATAACGTTTCGCTTGTTACTTTAAGTGTGAGGTGTATTTTAGTTTGCACCATTGCGCCAACCAGCCCGTTGAAATGAACAATACTTGAGAACAATAATGGTATTTCGGTATCTTCTTATTCTAGGGCCTCGATCCCGTAGGTAATGAAAGTAAATCCGCTCAGTGGAAACTAGGAAAACTTTCATGCGTCTAATGAAAATGTTGATATTAGTGGCCTTGCTGATTTTCGTTTGTTTCTCTTGTGCCAGAGACATATTAGTTTAGCTTATTATGACAGACGAAGTCATATTATTTTTCTTGGCAGATTATTTTCTGTGCAATAAATTGGGGACCTCATACTAAAGACATTCAACGACTTTCAGACAAAGTTACTCTAGGTCTAAAAAACCTCACAGTTGTTATCTCAATCTTATTCTCTCTTTTTTCTGTAATTTCCAGTATTTGAGAGATAAGTAGAAATAAGGGGAGGGCTATGTCCAGCAGTGGACTACATAATATAGCCTGAAGAATAAGAAGAGATATAAGTTGTTCAATCAGCCTGCTTAAATACAAGTTTATCAAAGTAAATCGTTACTTATTTCTTATCTGGTGAAAAATGCTTCACCAGATAAGGAATAAGTAACAATTTACCTACGTGGACAATTAAATAAGGACACACCACGACTTATTTCCACCACAAATATATTACATAAGTAGAAAATTATTGTCTAATACTTACTTAGATCTAAGATTTCCTCACTGAGCCTAACAGTTGGATTATACAATACATAGCGAGTGCCTTGGTAGGTAAGGAACATCTTAGACACTCGAGTTTTCTCACAAAGTTTTCCATCGTTGTTAGAGATTGCAAATTCTATTTTAGTAAGTATTGCTTTTAAAAATACACCAAAGTACCTACATAATTTAAAGAACAAAATCATTGTAACATAGCCGGATTAGAACCCACAAGCTAAACCAGCGGTCTACCGATACGTTAATGCAGCAGAGACGCATGTATAGAGCCCACTTCAAGTTGAGTAGCAGCTTTATAAAACTTCTTATTACTTTTTCAGCTCTGTTCACTCTATCATCCCTATATTAAACCTATCCTTTAACACAGACTCATAAAGACAAGATACAGCCAGCACTATGTTTATTTAGACAGAATTATCTGTACGCCTGTGCAAGAGAGCATAGCGGCAACTGCGACATGTTGTATGAAATTATAACAGAAGGTCATAACAGGAGTTAGGGTCTAAAATGTTAGAGTCAAAATATGATACTGTCGACTGTAGAATTAACATGCCGGAATCGGAACCCAAAAATGTTTTTTTTTTTGTTTTTTGTTAAAGGATAGGTTTAATATAGGGATGATAGAGTGAACTCTATCATCCCTATATTAAACCTATCCTTTAACACAGACTCATAAATACAAGATACAGCCAGCACTATGTTTATTTAGACAGAATTATCTGTACGCCTGTGCAAGAGAGCATAGCGGCAACTGCGACATGTTGTATGAAATTATAACAGAAGGTCATAACAGGAGTTAGGGTCTAAAATGTTAGAGTCAAAATATGATACTGTCGACTGTAGAATTAACATGCCGGAATCGGAACCCAAAAATGTTTTTTTTTATTAGTCTTGACTGTCTCACTTCTAGCCAAAGGCCTCCCGTTTAGATTTTCACTCGACCCTTGTCCCTTGCCAACTCTTCCGACCAAGCATACCAATATAAAATACGACAAATTTTAGTGTCTTACATGTGTACATGTGTAGTGCGATAAGGCCACCAATTGTACTTTGTATCTTTACATGTTTTGTAATATGTGCTCTGATGTAGGTACAATAAAGAATATTCTTATCTTATCTAGAATACTCTGTATCGAAGGTGGAACTAGACTTATGCTCAGAAGTAACAATGTCTTACATAGTTTAATTTTACACTCTCTCTATACATTGACATTAAAAAAACGAAGTTACTTATTTAACATAACATAACATTTACATACAGGCACATACATTGATTCTAACCCCACACTAGGATATCCTGTGTCGTGGGAATCAGAAACAACGACATCACAAACATCCAAAACCTGGGGTTTTTTCTCCAGCCGGTAGCAAAAAAAATTTTGGTTGGTTAATTATAAATATTATAGGTAATATACTGCATAGACTGCTACGGTAAAATAACATAAATTGCTTACAATTACGTGATATAGCTGGGTTTAATTTTTTTTAATGAATGTTATAACGAAAAATTTTGTTTTTTTCTTTATTTTGTACATTACAGAGTAAAAAAATGTTGTTCTTTATTTAATTTGGTGTAAAAAATAGGTGCCAAAAAATTACAAAAATGTCGTGCAAAGGAAATTCTTCGCGTATCAGGAATTTTTTTGGGTGTATTATAGATGCTTTTTTAACTGTCTTTCTGTCAATTCATATGCTGTGCGCGACAATTATTAGAAACTCCGACGCAATAAAGGAGGGAAATAAAGACACCTGCTATTATATGCGAGAGGGGGATGAAACCGCACTATGCAATAATGTGCCGCCATCTAATGTTTATTAGAGACGATATTATGTTTACTCTTGGCAAACGAAGAAAAACCACAGTCTACCGATAAAAAAGAAAGTAGGGATAGTGCCAGTGAAGTTTTATTGCGATTTTTTTTTATTGCCTATATGTAACACTCTGCAGGAATGCAGACACAGGTCTTCTCTCAGAAAAAAGAGTATGGGCTTAATTACGATCGAGAGCACCGCGGATTGACACTTGCTAGCGCTGAGGTTTTTAAACACCTGAGACCTGAGAGACCTGTGTGGTGTCGGCCTAGAGAATAGCACCAACCCAATTCTTCCCGCGGGTGTCGTAAAAGGCGACTAAGGGACACAAACCGGGGGGTGGGCAGCAGCGCCCCCTACAGTACAATTCCACCGAACTGCGATCCCCGACCCGCATGCCCAGCGTGGGGATTATGGGCATTACCCCCTATGATAGCACAACGTGGCGCTCATTAGGGGAGGGCTATGTCCAGCAGCGGACTAGTATAGCCTGACGACGAGACACTCAGGTTTTCTCCCGATGTTTTTCTTGACAGTTAGCGTGTGGTATTGCTACTATAATTTTATGTACTTACAAAACAAAGTCTCCACATGCCGAGATTTGAACCCACGACCTCCCGATTGAGGTGCCGGCGAAATTTACTGAGACTTAATAACTGCATTAACGGTATAGAACTGAAACATCATGAAACTATTTTGCCCCCTGCCATTATTATTTGTATGTAAATGTTCATAATTTTATTTATTCACATTGTTATTTAGGCATTTATTTATATAGGTAACTCTAAAATTATCATTTTCTATGTTTTTTGTACAACTACTTCCTTCTCTAATGTATTAGTTCAGTTCATCCCAAGGTGTCTTGGAAGAGATCACTTTTAGTAATAAGACCGCCGTCTGTACTCTTAGGTTAAAAAATATCTCTGTAATTTGCATTTTTATGTACAATAAAGTGTTCTCTATCTATCTATCTTATCACATCACTCAAGATTTGCTGGAAAAATACTTATTACTAGGTATTAAGCTTGCCTTAAAAATGGTTCTCTCATGCACAATTATCATCACTTATTCAATTTCCCCTAAGAGCCAAGTACCAAATTGTTCTCTGTGTAAATACATAATGTATTCGGCGGCATCCGAGGCTCAAAGTAAGGGGCGGCCATCAAGCAAATGAGCTCATCACGTCATTCTTACCGCGAGCCACGGCTGCCAGCGGGATTACATTGAAATTGAACGACGCTCTTTAGAAGAGGAAAACTTGAGGAGATGCCGGAAGAGAGGCTACGTTGCTGCTACAAACAAATCATTTTCTAAAGCAATGTCGTCATTTAAAGACTTTTGAGTCACTTCTTAATGATTCGCGACACTCATAAATAGTTATTAAACGGGTCTAATAGAGATTATTTACTGGGTAAATAGTAAGCCTATCCGAGACCACGGCAACTGTAACGCTGCCGAAACGTCGGGAAATAAGGTAATTACGTTTTACCTAATAAATAACCGCGATTAGACCCGTTTAATATATAACTACTTTGGAGTTCATTTGTAATTTTTTTCTTTAAAACGATCTTGATCTTGGCATTTAAAGTTATTGATGGCGATCATGAAATCTTATCATACGTATAGGTAGCAACTGATGTATTAGGTTTAAAATGAATTGATAAAAGATGGCCAGAGTGGAGTTTTTTTTTTCCCGTTGCCTTTTTCTCCACAATAGTACGGCCCGAAGGCAGCGGCATACAGTTTATACTGACATTCAGCAAACAGGATTTGAATTATTTTCGTTGAAATAAAATTGGTTTGATTTTGAATTAGACACCTAGAAATTTCACTTGTAACGCTCACTAAGCCGCAGATTCTGTGTTGAATTAAAACATTTTAATTTTGCCTTCAGTGTCAGCAGTATCAAAGTTCTATGTTTTACCGCCAATTGCATAACATTACATAGATTTAAGAAATCATGGTTGTGATTCTCTTTTTTCCTAGTTGTGCAATGAAGAGTTTTCTGATGTTTTCTGAAAGATGCATAGGTAGATATCTATTATGCATCTTTTTGTTTATTTGATTTAGATAACCATTTTTTATGCCTTCATTGTATCCCACTGCTGGACAAAGGCCTCCCCTTTGGCTTTCAACTCCTCTCTGTTCATGGCCACCTCCTTCCAACCTGGTAAATTCTGAATTGATAACTCGAAATTGGTAAAGTTGATTAATAAACAGGTGTGGCCTGAGTCTTTTTCCGAGTACTACTGTAGTGCCTAACGTTACACTTTTTGGAATGACTAAAAAGACTGAATAGGGAGCGTCAGATCCTATTTCATAACATAACATAGGAAACACAAAAAAAGAGCCCCACGTCGTGTCTATACGGATTTGGTGCCTCCTGGCTCTTTTTTAGTATAAATGTGTTTTATATTTATGAATTCTTATACTTACTACTTCTACTGTGAAATGGAGTGTTTATATGTATACCTAACATTCTTCATTCATTAGAGAGTGGCATTTTTATTAATGTAATAATACCTAATAATAATAATAATATAACGTCGAGTTAGCACCTGTAGCACAAGTCATTTAGTTGAACTTAGTAGGGCTAACGAGATCAGTGTAATATGTCCGTGAATATTTATTTATTTTTTATTTATTTATTTAAATAAAAATAGAAGTCTGAAGATACATAAAAGGTAGAAATGCGGTTCATAAAAGAGAATCGCACCGTGCTTTATAGCCCTACCTTAAATTCATGCGGCATCTTTATTAAAATTCAGCCAGAGAAGCGACTGAATTTTATTTTCGTAACGCCACTTGAAGAAACATTTAATCCGCACCTTCTGAGGTAACCACAATTTTTAGGAAAACTTTGCCCACAACTTACAAATATCATAAGCGTGAAGTTTGTTTTGATGTATCGATGGTTATTACTCATGTCAAAATCATGTGGGTACAGCGATATCATTCCGATGTTAAACCTAACTGCAAAGTAAGGTACTCGGGGCTGCGAGTGATGCAAATTACTTCAGCCAGATGTTGCTGCCTGTACGTAATAGACAGTATAGTAAAGAGGTTCAGATTTTCACAGATGCCAGTAAGTCGCCCATTAGCTCAGTTGGGAGAGCGCTGGCACGGTTAGCCAGAGGTCGCGGGTTCGAGTCCCGGCATGGGTGGAATTTTTAGCCTCTAAATAGGTTTTTAAAAGGTTGTTACCCAATCACGACAAAACTGCTTAGCGGATTTATTTAATAACAGTCGTGGCCAGCAGCTAGTGTAGCTAGAACGAGTATGTTCACAAAGGGTCGGTTTCTGAGTTGAGAATTTTACTAAGTAAATACCTACATAAGTAACATTCTGTCACGCTCTTTTCTTGGTAATTTGACGTACTAGCTACGAGTATGTAGCTCGTATTAGCTACATACTCGCAGCTAGTGCGAGTATGTTCACAAAAGGCTGGTTTCTGAATTGAGAATTTTGCTAAGTAAATACCTACATAAGTAACATTCTGTCACGCTCTTTTCTTGGTAATTTGATGAGACTATTTGAGACTACAATTAACTATTTACTTAGCGAAATTCTCAATTCAGGACCTGGCCCTGAGAGTACGATAAGATAAGATAAGAATATTTTTTTGCTGTACATCGGGAAAAACAAAGAAAACATATAACTATGTATGAGTATCGCGAATCATTAAGAAATAAAAAAAGAAAATTTTGCTAAGGTAGTAATAAATACTAAAAGATATATAAATAAATAAAGTAAATATGATTAATTATAATAATTTAATACTAATTACACATATTATTTATTTTATTTGTATTTTAATCGACTTTAACAATAGTTTCCCTTTCGCCAGAGTGCTAAAATCGGTTTTTTTATTGTACCTGAGTTTTCCTAACATCATCAGACTTCTCAAAAAAAATCGCCAGTTATTTCCTCAATATTTCAAGCGACGAGGTCACCCTACACCGGCCTAATACTTTCCTCTACGTAGCACGTCATAAAGGGGAAATTGCCATCCTAGTTGAATTCATCCCCGAATGAAACCGGGGCGACGAGTGGCACCTTTAGACAGGGTTCTTCCAATCGACCGCAATTCGTTAGATTTACAATATTCTCTGTACGTAATACAGAGAGTTACGTAAAGAGGTTCGAAATTTCACTGATGCCGGTAGTCGCCCATTAGCTCAGTTGGGAGAGCGCTGGCACGGTTAGCCAGAGGTCGCGGGTTTGTTAGATTTGTTATTTTTTACGTGTATTTTTACGTTTTTTAGTAAATAGCTACGATGATTTAGATGACAATGATATCTGAAATTAAAACTGGTACAATGCATGAGTTTTCGATAATGACAATGAATTAAGTAAACTCTGGTAATTAAGGATTAAAAAAGACTAAGTTTCGGGTGTTTTTGCCCGTTTTTTCTCCAAAATGACCTAGGTTTTGAATTGGAACCCTAATCTTACTTGTAATGTTTATAAAACGTGTCTGTGCTAATTTGAATAAAACTTTTTGATTGATCGATTGGTTTACTTGTTAATTCTGTGTTTCTGTATTGTTACTTATTTTCTTTTTCTTTAAATTTTGTTGACTTCAAACAAATAAAACAAATTGAGTTAGTATAATTTTAAAATTGCGAGCACCAGTCACGATGAAAACTGAGCCGTGTTCCGCTCATTTCAGTAAATTCAGTAAATTCAGATATCAACATTATAAAAATCATTGTAATTTGCCTACTTAGTTTCACCACAAACACAGTAGACATTGACAATATAAGCAGTTTTATGACGAAGTTAGGGTGTTTAAAGTCTTTGTTACATGTTAACTAAATACAAGGTCGTTCTTTTCTTATTCGTAATTCACATTGTTACACTTTTACGGTTACGCTTTATAGTTACGCCTTACTATAAAACTTTGAACTGTTAACTTTACCAGTGTTATGTAAAAAATACGAGATAACTTTTTTAAAAGTTTTTTGAATAGTATCTCCTATTATAAAAGGCTTCTAAATCCTTCATATACAGTAGACATCTATTGTATTTTTATAAATAACACTGTATGCTTTCAAAACTGCGATCCCCAACCCGCATGCCCAGCGTGGAGATTATGGGCATTACCCCCTATGATAGCACAACGTGGCGCTCTTTAGAGAAGGGCTATGTCCAGCAGTGGACTAGTATAGCCTGACGACGATGCTTTTACAAGGAACTTTTAAAATTCTGTTTTGGTTTTATTTAGGAATAAAATTAGTAAGGGAATGTAAGTGTGCTTCATTTAAAGACCTTTGAAAGCAGGTTTGTCGGAATGAACAAACCCGCGCCCCTGTAATAACATCGCATTTTCCGGGAAATTTTAGTGCCGTGTGGACCAACGAAGCAGAATAAAGGAGGCGGTCGTTTACTTCACAAATAAGTTAGCACAAAAGGTTCTTCCTAAGACCAGAGATTTTACTGCTGTTTGTCTTTCTGTCTCTACGTTACTTTCTATACAAAAAGGTAGTTACCAAACAGTCTTTTTCACGATTTGAGTGCACTGAGCACTGTCACACATTATCACGGCACATCGCTTGGTAGCGACACGATTTGGAGACATTTTGGCTGTAATAAATCCATTAGTACGAGCGTAAATACTAAACGTTAATCTAACGTAGGGTTTCTTTAGAAATGAACATCAATAAAAATAAAAGTAACTTTTATGTGAAACTCTCCTGAACTCTGAACTATAGTATCCTGTCTCATGGTGTCCAGCACCAGAGTAAAGATATCAGGCACGGCGGTTTTCTAGTGGGATTCAAGGTTCGGTAGTCACGCTTGTAACGCTTGTTACTACCTGACGGGGCGCTCGATTTTGGTCCTCTCATGCAATTAATTTTGACTACTATTCAGAGATTCATTAAATTGGGCTCACAACTTATTTGTGAGAATATACAAAACCTTAAGGTTTTATTTATAAAAACACAATTCCTTTAAAACATTTCAAAAACGCTCTCTAAAATAGTCTCTGCTGGAAAATTTATAAGAACAAGATTAAATACTAGCTCGTATTTGTTGAGCAGACTTTCTCAACCTTCTTTAATGTGTCTGTGGTGCGGATGCTAACGCAAAGTCTCGTCATAGTCAAGTTTGTCGGTACAAATTACACAGGTTCTCTTTAGTACCGAGAATATGAAAAGCGTTAGTTTATACCGAGTGTGTACACATCTTCAGTGATATGAGACACCTAGGTACCTTCATTTTATATGGCAATTCCAAATAGTACAGTGCCAGGGACCTGTTTCATAGAACTACAATTCATATGTCACCGGAAAATAACAAGATCCGCCAGTTTATAAATTTCCTAGGAAAATTATAAACTTTTGTAGGATTGTAAACGAGAGATATTGTATTATCTTACGCCTACATTTTCGCAAATTGATAAACTTACCAAACTCAAGCGTAAAATAATAAGTAAGCTCAGATTGGTTGAATAAGTCACGTGTTCCTGCTCCATCTAGAAATATTGTTGATGAAGTGAAATTTACCACAGAGCTACGAAAGTTTTATAGTGGTCATGACCCATCATTTAATTTTTTGCACCACCTGTGGTTGACTGGTAGAAAATGCTTATAGCATTAATTCCGCCACATTACCATTGTATTTTTTTTACTTTTGTCCTATAAACGTATTAATAATAATAATAATGAAAAAAAAATTGTAAGAAGTCGGAATGGACAGAGGAAAAAATAAAAATGTTAAAATGATAGAAGACTATAATAAAGCTAAAGCTTTGGGACCGCGGCCCGTCGAATTCTATGTCATAACACCGCGAGCTGTTTTCCCACAGATTCAAAATAATTTTAGAAAAATGGCTTTAATCTTCATCAAACTTTAGTTTTTTACTAAAATATAGATTTTTTTAAAAATAATAACTGTGACATTATGAAAGAGGTTTGAAAAATCTTTCGTCTTGCCAACCGGACCGGTTTTTACGATTGGTTTTTTCTTTTTTAATTACACTTTTTAATATTTAATTTTTGTTCATTTATTCTAGTAGAGTGAAGTAAGGGTCATTAGCATATTATGTTAGAAAGTAGCCCTGTATTAACCTATCTAGTTTTAAAGTAAAAATACTATTAGATAGGTAATCGAAACTGATTAATTTATACTAGTTTGGCAAGTTTGATGGTACCTAAGTCTATGGACACAAGCATTGCCACTGTCGACATCGATCAATCAGTGAGCAGTGTGTTATTTGCCGTATTTTATAAAATCGTAAAATTAAAAGCTCTTCTGTGATTGGTCGAACTGTTTAGAATCTTAGGAATGAATATCCGTTAGTTTATAAATTGACCACGAGACTTCGTAAAATAATAAATTTGCGAAAATGTGGGCGTAAAATAACACAATTTATCTCTCGTTTATAATCCTACGAAAGTTTATAAATTTCCTAGTAATTTATAAACTTGCGGATCTTGTTATCTTCCGGTGACACATATACGTAATACAGAGAGTATTGTAAAAAGGTTCGAAATTTCACTGATGCTGGTTAGTCGCCCATTAGCTTAGTTGGAAGAGCGCATGCACGGTTAGCCAGAGGTCACGGATTCGAGTCCCGGCAGGGGTGGAATTTTTAGCCTCTAAATAGGTTTTTAAAATTGTCCTTAGCACGGGTTAGTGCATTAAAAATAATATAACTACAATTCATGGTTACTACGATAATTCTATGTACAAGGCTACGTCAATTAAGGCGCTTCGGGCTGCTAACTAGCGCCACTAATTGAAAAAAACATGGTGTCAACCCTTGTATGTCCCCACTGCTGGGGCACGGGTCTCTTCCTGCATCGCAGGAAGGTTAGGCCATACTCCACCACGGGGGCCAAGTCCGGGTTGGTGGAGGATTGTAAGACAGTGGCGGGCCTTACTGCCAGAAGTTATCAAGCCGCCCATAAGGCCTCTGACATGGCTTAACGACTGCCATTATATGACAACCGGCACCAACGGCTTAAGGTGCCTTGCGAACCACGGAAGCGCTCGGAAAAAATGCCACTAGCGGTAGTCGCGGGACGGTCACCCATCCCGCACCTGACCGCGCCTGTTGTTGCTTAACCATTTGATTGATTCCAATCACTCGGTTCGACTAGGCCACGAGGGCTTCAGAAAAAAACATAACTCGTTTTATAGTACGTTTTTATCTAAAAAAGAACATAAGATATGTTAAAAACTGTGTCACCTATTTTCAGAACCTGCTTAGCTGCTTAAACTAGAAGCTGCTTAAAATAGACTCTGCTTAAAATAACCAGAATAAACTACGAATTATTGTTACATGAAACTCAGCCTAGATAAATTCGCGCAGGTCTCATGATTTCTGTGCTGTGAGCAAACTTTAAAAACTAAACAAAAACTATATTTACTTCTGTATAAATACGAAGACAGATACATCGGTCTTATAAATAGGAGACGGAAGAAAACTTTTAAATTATAAACCACATTCATCATTGTGAATTAAAGCCACAGACACTTTGTTTTAATAGAAAACCATCTATATTCCGTTTAAATTATTTGACAGTACGACCATTTTTCAACATGTTTTAACGAAGCCAATAAGACAAACTTTTACGACGTTTTAATTACATCGGAACAGCCGTTCTTCAAACCAAACATATGAATGTATGAACCGATAGTAAAAATAAAACAGAAAGGCTTTCAATTATTTACGATAATACAAATAATCCAACTAAATATAGTAACGTGCAATGTGACATTATTATTTCACTAAAAATAAGTGCAATTTCGCATGATAATGAATAGAACATGGTAATGCGACATTACATTGCATGTTGTGTAGCTAAGTCTGTGATATTGCCTCGTGCTTGACTTTATTCCTGTACTTATCATTTGGACACAGATAAGCTGCGGGCGCCTATACAAATAAAAGGAGAGGTTGAGCGGCTGTCGACTGCATCTACCTATTCTATGTATACCATGGTCTTTGAGGTCATATTCAAGATAGTAATCATCTAAATTTCAAATGTGTCAACACACATTTATATTAGCTACTACTTAAAGCGATGGCATCATGCAATTAATTAACATTTACAAACTGACACATACATTGCTTCTGACCCCACACTAGGATACCCTGTGTCGTGGGTACCAGAAACAGTGCCATCACAAACATCTAAACATCCAAGACTTGGCGTTTTTTTGCCCTCAGCCGGAACCCGGAACCTCTCGCGTGGTAGGCATATGCGCTACCGCTGCGCCACAGAGGTCGTCAAAATTAATTAATTCCTTCATTGCACCCAAACATTTCACAGGATATTACATTTTAAATTTTACAAATTTTAAAGAGATGTTATTAGAACTCTTGTAAGAGTAAATATTGTCAGAGAGTATACTACTACCTGGATTATAAGTGGATTATAATTACACTTGTATGTAAGGAAGTAAAACCTAGTAGATTTTTCTACCCCGTGAATGGCGTAGGAATTCCGGCGAAGTCTTGACGGAAATGTCTATCTATAATTCCGGGCATAGACTATACCTACCATTAATCATTAGAAGATTAACAATTAGGCTGATGATGAACTATGCAATAAAAGTCGTCTAAAACCGAAATTGTACATTATAATCATTATGCGTGTACGGGTTAATATAAATAAATAAATAAATAAATAAATAAATATTCATGGACATATTACACAGATCTCGTTAGCCCTATACTAAGTACAACTAAATGACTTGTGTTATAGGTGCTAACTCGACGATATATTTAATACAATAAATACATAGATAACATCCAAGACCCGAGACAAACTGGAAAAGTTCGTTTCCTAGTCTGACCCGGCCGGGGATCGAACCCGAGACCTTTTGTTGCACAGTCAGCGGAGTCAGCATATAATACTAACATTACCGGAAGACAGGGCCTGAAACAGTATGCGGTAATCCAATGATTAAGTTATTTATAAATAAGTGAGTTATAATAATGGCCGCACAAGTTTGTCGTTGTACCACTGCGGGGTGTCTCCGACACACTGATTAAAAATCTCACGCCTTGTCGAAGTCACTATTGCTTTCTCGCTCAAACACAAAACAGTTTCCGAACAAGAGAGTGCGTGGCTTTTATGGTTAGTAAAAGAATCAGGGCGGCAGCCGGCAGAAGACCGCCCGTCGACATCGTGTTAGCATAATGACGATTCACCGACAAATTAATTAAAAAAACAAAAACTACTCGCATGGGCCTTTTGAAAGCCCTAAAGGGAACTGTCCCATTTCGGCTGGTTAATGTTGGTCACACGTGCTTTTGTTTCTGGTAACAGGGGAAATGTTCGATGCGGGTGTTACTATACAGAACATGTATTTAAATGTAACTGCGAATAAATTATTTCTAAACGATGCAGTCGCTTGACATGGGTTAATATGTTGTTTAAGTCATTACTGAGCGTCTGAGGCGTTCAAATAACATAGAGCTTGAAACTGCCAATCCGCGGTGGGCACGCGCGGTAATTAAGCACATACTTTTTCTCTGAGAGAAAGTCAGTGCCCTGCAGTTACGCTTGTTACGCTTTGTACACGAAGTATGCTAACCAGACAAGTATGCATAAGTGAAACAATGTAAAAAACAACCCAATAAATCTCCTGAACACCCAGGTTAACTGGAAGGTATTGCTGTTAGTATACCGTGAAGGAAAATATCGTGAGGAAACTTGAGTATCTAAGGTATTCAAAAACTTTCGCGTTCGAAATTGCCAATCCGCGGTGACCACCCGTGATAATTAAGCCCATACTCTTCAATCCTGAGAGAAGGCCTGGGTCCTGCTTAGTGTTACCCGCGGATTATCGACTTTCCCGCGGGAATAAGATATTTTCCCGTAATAAAACATAGCCTATATGTTAATACAGGGTGTCAGCTAATTTCATACCAAATTTTATTAAAATCGCTTCAGCCGTTTAGACGTGAAGAAGTAACAAACATACACACTCACAAACTTTCCCCTGTATAATATTAGTGTGATCATACATTGTGTAATGTGATGTGATTAAGTAGTAACCGTCTGCAAAAATTGGAATACCATATTAGTGACGTATGATAGTTCACCGTCGGTTACCCATACGTAATTACATAAGTGTAACCGTAATTAAGTAACTATCATAAGTAATTACGCATCATAAGTATTAGTGAAGCAAAGAAGTCTCGTTAGCCCATCATGTATTACGTGCTTTAGGCTGTTAGCTTTTAGAATATACCTCGGCTACTATTGGATAGAATAAGATATATTCGTGTAATAGAAATATATAAACTAATATGACACTTAATTTCGAAATCAGAACTCGATCATCAGTATGAAAACCGGCGAAAATTGGCGAAAACCGAAGCTTACTCTAGAACCCGAGGTTTATTCTAAAAGCTAACAGATTATACGTTGTGGGCGGATTTGCAATGAAAATGTGAAGGTTGATCATACCGTCTACGCCAGAGGAATGAAATAAGATAATAGTATTCTATACATGTACACAGAATAGACAATGCTAGGCCACTATACAAACGAATGCGACAAAGAGGTTTGTATAATACGTATAGTTATGCGGTTGGAACGTCTTTGTAGAGTTTGACTCGATTTACCAAATGAACTTGGAAACATACAGCGCTGATTGGATAGAAACTACATTCTACACGTTCAGTTGAGATTTTCTTTGCTGATTTGTTAGCTTTGTGTATTTGTGCGTGACAGTGCGTGGGATGTGAAAGGTCAGTGGAGGTAAAAGAATTAATAAAGTAGTTCAATACATGCGACTTTTCTACGCCACGACACAGGGCAAGGTTTCTTTTTCCACGAAAGGATAAAAATCGCCTATAAAAACAATGAAATTTCTGCGAAATAAATTTAAAAATATAAAATTACTTTATGTATCGTGGAGTTACCTCCAAACTGTGCGACTCCTAAAACACCTCAATTTGTGTTTGTCTTTTACGATAACTTATGTTTAAAAAAATCTATGATAAATACTTTTGAAATATTTTTTATACATAAAATATATTATTTAGTCCCGTTATACCCGGGACCTACTCGTACTCAACCAATATAAACCATTGTTATTTATAAAAATCTAATCATTATTTTACACACGTGGTTAAGCATTATCTACCAAAAAACGCCAAAGCGAAAATCTCAAAAACAAAATAAAAAACGAAAGAAAAATTATACAAACCATTAGAAAAGCCGAAAAGTAATGTTACCGCAGATGACATACTTTAATAGAAGATTTCAGAAATTAGTATGTATTTCAGAGGGAACCACAGAACATAGGGAACCATGTATAGTGACTGCGATCACATCGTAATCTTTACTAATGCATCGATCTGCTGAACTATAGTAGAGAAACGATCAATAAATGAGTATAGAAGGTAATGACCTTAAAAATTCAAAGTGGTTCTGATTCGAAAATAAAAATGGACCAATCGAATCCTAGGATAAATTCCAACGAGATAAAATCACAAACTCTATAGCAAATGTTCTAGTATTTATTTTTTTCTAGTGCACCAATCGCCAGTATATGCGTATATTACGACTGAAAACCAGCACAACATACAGCTGCCTACCTACCACAAGCGTGGCGAAAAGCCTGCTGTCAAAATCACTGCAGCACTGACACAAAGAACATTGTTATGTCGGTACTACAAGTGAAGTTGACACTCGCTCGCGTATTGCTTTTGTTTTACATTTATGTAGACACACCTTGGCAGGGCGGTTCGCTGGATTTCCCATGGGCGTCGTAGTCTAACATCTCGACAAAGCTATCAATACAATCCGCACAATCTAAATCCAACCATATGCCCTCGGACATAGGTACTAGGCAGGAGGCAAAGAAAATTTGGTCAGTCCTCTTAGTCGGGCGACGCGGCGTCCGCAGTTTGATAGCAACTTCATGTCTTGGTCATTGAGTCTGATCTGGGATTTGGGAAATGCAAGGATACTGTGTATTGTATCGAACCCCCATTTGTTACAATACAATAGCGTCGACTCCCACTTTGGATGTAACTTCTAATAAGCTCGTGTTGGACAGTTTCCACAGTTCTAAAGATATTCAGAGTCTTATTTCAGATTCAATTTTATCTATTTAGTCTTATTGGTTTGAAATATATAAAATCTGATTAAACACTACTTTTGATTTACGTAAGTGCTGAAACATACTAGAATCTAGTCATTAGTTCCTTTTTGTGATCAAATGCGCAGATTTCAAAAATATTTTGATGAAGCTCGGGCACTTGCGATATGATTTTTTTATTTCATTCGCCCGCATCAATATGAGTTTGCACGTCCCTTTGTTACATAAAATGCCTCGATTCACATCGGACAAAACAAATTCTGAAGTCTATCAGCGTAGCTCAATAATTTACTTTCCATTATTTATTTTTCCACTTAATGGTTTCCGTATCTAATGCGTTGTTAGATTAATCGCTGTTGCGACACGTTACTTTTTCGGTGCACGGTACTTTAAGTAAATAAATCTACTATCTATCATTAATCTTTTACAATTTATTAGTCGTTCTTAGGTGAGGAATTTCTCCCGTGATCGCGCGCAGGCGGTGGAAGTATTTATTGCTTTGGAACTTGAAAAACAAATGAAAGTGTGACTGACTTCAACTTTTTACGACGTTTATCTTTACGTTTTTTGGAAGGTCGCCTAATCAATGGACCCTTCTCTCTTTATTTCTGTTTTATGAAGCGAGTTGCGTTGAAAGGAGAGATTAGACTTTTGGATGGTCACGATGACAGCCGTGTTGATAACATTATGGTTTGATTGCGTGCGTCCCTGGTGTAACTTCCATTTGGTTTGTTTTTATGCTGTTCAACATATGTTGTTGAATCTATTACTTTCTTGCTCACAAGCTTTGCCAGCGTCTACGCTCACACCTTTTGTAAAATTCAAAACAAGCTCCAGGCAAATTCGTTTCGGCCAAATTATTGCATAACTCATTCTGGTCTTTTAAGCAAACATCATACCGAAATATTATTTTTGGGCCAAAGCGGTATTCGATGCAGTATCACACGTACCGAGCGTTCTCACCACTTAGCAATACATTTTGGTCTGATATTATTCTAATACCATCAGCATGATAATCCATAATTTTATTTGATTTTTTTATTTCATTAAAATCCAACAGCGTACCAAAGATTCACAACTTAATATAATGCCTGTTAAGTAAGGCAAATAATAACTTTGATTTTTTGTCACCAGGAAACTCTTATATTAAGGTTAAATAAGTGAAACTTTAAGATTGAGTTGCATATCTATGAATGTATTTAAACACCAACATGAGCATTAAGTTTTCGTTAATGTGTCGAAAAGTAAGTAGAGTGTTTGATGTGTTGTAAACTACACCTGTAAAGTCTAATCAAATATGTAGCAAATAATAAAATTCTGCCATTACCATGCGCTAAACAACTGAAAAAATGACTTATGAAAGGATAATAAAACATTATCCGTCTCCACGCAAAGTTTTTGACCATATGGAACTAAAAGCAAATCACCCTCTGAGCAAAGAAACGCCATTAGACACCACGTGGGACCCAAACCCCCGTCCCTAGGGTGCTAGGTAACCACACTCACAAAATGTTTAGCGCAGAAGCTAAACACAAGAAAAAGTCATTTTTGGTACAGAGCATCAATCATACATCAATTTTAAAAAATTTACGCAGCGAAGCAATGAACAAAAATATTAGTTTAAATTATCTATGGTTTTCAAAAGTATATACCTATATATTATAGTTACCAGTGAGTGTTACATTTTTTTTTTATTAGTCATACTTTTTAAGACTCAATTATATAAAAAAATAAGTTAACATTTCTTAAAATGTAAGTGTCGAGACTTGTTTAACTTCGAATAATGAAACGCCAGTACGCAACCAGGTATAGTTTTCTTTTTACTGTTCTATTGTCCAACCGCTTTTCAAAGGCCTCTATTTCAGACTCGTCAAAATACATGTTGATAAATCTGATATTGTATTGGATTCGTAATAAAAATGCTCTCCCCGTAAGGTGCCTTCCTGAATGTTGTGCTCACTGGGCGCATACGTCTGGCATACACTGGGCAATAATCAGCGAGTTCCTTACGCTGATTGGCAAATATTTTCACCACGATTGCTTCCTATCGACACACTAAGAAGAATAACAATGTTTTGAAAGTTTCCATGAAGTTTCAGCGATTAAATTGTTATCTGACTTATAAACACTTACTACTTACCTCGTTGTATTGATGTACAAATCACACTAAGTATTTTTATTTAAACATAACATATGCCTGTATCCCAGACGGGTAGGCAGAGATCCGGGACTGCCCCTTGCAACGATCCTGACAGAGCACCTTCGCTTCATCAACGCTCATTACACGCTGTTGGGCGGACGTTTTTAAGTAACTCAAACAGTGACATGAACGTTACAAGTTAAACTAGGTGTCCATTTTTAAATCTAGAATATTTTGGAAAAAAACATCCAGCAGGAAGTTGAGTTAACCTTCTGATATCGAATAATCGTCCCCAGAGACTAGGTAGTGTACTAACCGTGGTTCCGCCGGTGCACATTTTTACTTTTACCGCTAATTGGTGCATCGGGGGGCTGCAACGGTGTATGGTGTGTCCCTAGGGAAAATATTAGAGCGAGACGACTTTTCAATGTTGTATCGCGTTGGGGGTGATTAATTCTGATGCATTTACGGTACATGAAGTTGTGATTACGCTTTTTTACCTCTACCTTTCCTTTTTTTTTACCGTTATTATATTATTTTAAAAATCTTTACTGCACAAAAAAGTTGCAAATAGGCGAGTTTAATGCTACCTAGAATTATCTACTATCTAACCTAAGTTTTGGAGACAAGATTAGCAGGTAGTGTAAAGTGTTAGTAACGATTTGTAATCGTAGATTCAAGTCATAGGTAATAACAGAATAAGAAAAAGCTTTGTCAAAATATGCGCCACCGACGTATAGTTGAATTGCATGTATTTTAAACATGCAAGTCAACTATGCGTTTGTGTTTTTTGTTATCTTTTTCGTTAAAAGATAACAAAAACTTCTATACTACACAATCACTTGTACTGGTTCTAAATTAGGATGCCCTGTGCTTTGGTAACGATACCATAGACATCCAGGTTGAGGTTATTTAACATAACATAACATTTACATACTGGCACATACATTGCTTCTGGCCCCACACTAGGATACCCTGTGTCGTGGGAACCAGAAACAACGACATCACAAACATGTAAACATCCAAGACCTGGGTTTTTTTTTGTTCCCAGCCGGGATTCGAACCCGGGACCTCTTGCATGGTAGGCAGACGCGCTACTGTTACGCCACAGAGGTCGTCAAAATAAATTTGTAGTAAAAATTTGTAGAAATAAATTACAGAGTGCTCCAGCAGGAATCGAATCCACGACGAAAATTATTTGATAGTCAAGCGTTTCGTCTTTAAGTAGGCATTTTTAGGCAAATCAATATAAGACTGGACGGATATTTTACGAGCGTAGATTCCGGACACATTTTTTTTGCGGTACACACCTAACCTTTTTCTACGTAACCTTTTCCCGAGACCAAATTAAACTCCCAAATCCCACTCAGACCTCCCTCAAATCCCCAGGCTCTAACAACGAACCTCAATACTCTAGTCAGATCCCTTGTCCAAACCCGGCGCGTATCTGCAAAATTTCACGCACCCTTTGTAATGATATGACTACGAGGGCCTCTTATCTATATCTACCCCAATTGCGTAAAAGAAAACGGTGTTCTCTACTCTTGAAACACTGCTCATATTTTGTCACGACGATTTCCACTTTGAGAGACGTTACGACAACCAAGTGTCTTTAGTAACGATTAATGAATGACTCACGACGCCGATTTAAAAGGTAAGAAAATATAAGAATATTACTGCACACCAGGAAAAATAAACGTAAATGAATTACAAAGATACAATCCAATTTCTGTTACTGTAATTTTTGTGTACAATAAAGATTATTCTATCTATCTATCTACAATTGGCGGCCTTACAGCTTAGAGCAATTTCTCCCAGACAACCTACTGGGAAGTTACGAATATTAATTAAGTTTCACCTAATAGTCGCAATTATTACTTATTATATATATATATATTAGTTTTATACTACACGAGTCTAATAATTACGACTGTTAGTTAAAACTTAATTAGACGTGACTGAAGGATTATCCACCTTCCCTCGTAATTCACTGTATTGGCCTCTTAAGTCAATAACCCAATCCGTGACCTTGGCAACTGCAATGTTGCCGAAAATTCAAGGGTCCTTAGTCTTTGTCCTGAATTTAAAGCATCTAAACTAATTTGACACATCTAGTTATCACAAATGTGTAGGGTGTAGTAGTATTCTGTAAAGCCGAGTCTCCCCCACTGGTTAGACGGTTTATTTTAATGCCCAAAATAATATATTTATTTTGTTTCCCTGGCAACGAAAAAGTTCTTCGAATGTAAAACTGTTTTTTGTGTGCAATATTTATAAGCAGGCATCGCGCCTTGAGACATGCATCATCATCATAAACCCATTATCCCCCCACTCAGGGGCGCGGGTCTCTTCCTTGAGGAAGGTATAGGCCATACTCCACCACGGGGGCCAAGTTCAGATAAGTAGAGGTTTGCAAGACTAGTGGCTGGTCTTACTGTCAGAAGTTTTCAAACCGCCCTAATGCCTCTGACTTGGCCTAACGTCTGCCATCTACAGGCGGCAGCCGGCACCAACTGCTGAACGTGCCTTGCGAAGCATGGAAAAACGCCACTAGCTTTATTTACGGTCAGCCATCCGTGCACTGAATTCACCTTATGTTGCTTAACCTTTGTGATTGTTTAAGATTACTCAGGCAGCCGGGGCTACAAGAGACAGACATAATAAAAAAATGTGGAAGAGAATACGCTACTTATCATTCCTTTATTCGGACCAAGGCTTCAAAGCTGCGATAACAGAGTCCTACTATATCTTATTGGCACTTTCGATAGAGGATCGAGTAATATTTCGTACTGCTCTAGGGATGAAAGCACTCTCTATTTCTACATCTATATAATGTTTTACAGTTAACCTCTGCAACACGTAGCGATTTTATTTATAAAAACACAATTCTTCTAAAACACACCTCAGAGGTAGTTTAAATAGTCACGTTTTTTTTTCCACAGACTATTTAAACTGCCTCTGAGTTTTTTTATAAATTAGACCGATATCTAGTTTTGATCGACAGACCTACTTAATTTTTTTTTATATCATACTCGATTAGGCAATATACATTTATTTTTGTCTGAATGTTGTTAAAATAAAACAGTCAACGCGGAAGTATGTCATCGCAAAATCAGGAGCGTTTGTTCTGTATTGATACAATAAACTACTTGCTAATAAAGAAGTAGTACTGAAATTTTTCATCATTTATTTTTCGTATAAAAAGTACCCAGAACCGGTGTGCATGCAACAACTAAGTTGATAAAAAGGTGATCTGTCAGGATCGTGGCAAGTGGCAGTCCCTGATCTCTGCCTAAGCCTCTGGGTTACAGGCGCGAGGTTATGTCGTATATTATTTTTCATGCAAATTGATCGCATGAAGTTTCAAGATTGTATAAGAAATAAAATTTATAATTTGAAATGCTTAGGTGGTGTTTACTTTATCAATACCAGTACATAATAACAGTTTTAAGGTTTTTCATTACATCAAAAACATAATGTCATTTGATAGGCCACATGACCGTTGTATTTTCTTATATATTTTTTCTGTACTGTTTTTCTTATGCAATAAAGCAAATAATAATAACAAGCTAATATATCATTATAATTAATGGCGTTGCACTTAAATACCTATGCAATACGGCTATCGGATATCGGACGTGAAAACTTTCGTTATTAGAAAAAAATAACTGACCAAGTCATTATCTATGTCAGTACCTTCCCACAAACATTTACAAAGATCGAGAGCAGTTTTGATTAAAGTTAGTAGCCACTAATTATCAGTATTTTGTGCTAACTTGTACTTTACGATGTGGCAGACAGTACCAATTTCTCATGCTGACAAAAAGTTTTGTCAACCCTTCCCTCCTGAAAATATAACGAAAATAGAGGTCTCCAGAGAGTTCAAAGGCAAAATCCGTAACGTAGAACCATATAGGGAAGAAAGGAAGGAAGTGTTGGAAAAATTGATGGGCTTCAGTCACGAACCAATAGTTTGCCCTGTTGAGAGGGTACCTGAATATTATTATATATTCCGGAAGGGATTTTGCTGCGTATGAGGTTTTTTGGAGAGGCCAACGAGTCTTATAACAACATCTCCGCATATAATATCTGAACAGAGGTTTGAAGTAATAATAGTAAAGAAGTTATTACATACTCGTATTCTAGAATATATTGTTAGAAAAGGTAAGATAAGAGTATTCTTTATTGTACACCAGAGCACATTATATAAAACGTGTAAAGATACAGAGTACAATTGGCGGCCTAATTGGTGAAAGCAATTTTTTCCAGACAACGCGGTCATGTCATTAGTAATAAAAAATTGTATCTGTATTTGCTATTACTTGATCCGTCGAAAAATCTTAACTTGGTGTATTTCCATATTTGTGCCGTCTTCTTCTGGTTATCATATCACAGGTATCCTATTTTGTACCAGGACAAGTCACTGTATTGTGTGGAACTTATTTTATTTATTTGTTTCCTGTTGAGATATCTCGCTTAGTACCGCCTCTTTATCTATCAGAACAACAACCCGCGGACCCGCGGCACGCACGCACCACTCTGGCTAGCTAAAGGTTCCAAAAGTTCGAGTTGGCGTCGAGAAATTGAAAAGTGCCATTTTTAATAGCAACTAAATATGCGCATCACATAGTTAATAGGTTTATGTATGTATAAGTATATATTTATATGTAAGTGTAATAGCGTATTATTACTTATTTATATACCTAGTTATAAATATTTCTCCCTTCCTCCCGCTATGTTAATTTAAACACCCGATGCTAGGGTTGGCTGGAAGAGATCTCTGTTATAGATAAGTTCGCCTTTGGAACAAATTTTATATTAATTATAATTTTATATGATTTTTCGAATTTACTCTTTGCAATAAAGAATATATTACGGGCATGTTCATTTTCATATCACCCAAAATTCACGGTGCACTTTAGCACTTTAGCCAACTGATAGCTATTAACGACTTATTAGAGTTCTAGCAAAGCAATGAGATCCGTGTTTGTCAAAAGTAAGTACAACAAAAGACCCCCAATGAAGTTAATAAAGGTTAAGAAGTTATAGTTTTATTGCTGACGTGTAAATGTAAACAAAACAATGACTGGCTAATAGAGGCTGCCCTGCCTAGTGACGTCATAGGGCGTAAACTGCCCTACAATAGTCCTGTTGTTTCTATGCAAATTTTATCGTTGGACGAAACAATAGGAATTTCTGATAACGTAAAATTATGGTGATACATACCTTCTATAGTTCATTCTGGCTTGATATTAACTAGCTTAGCCCTGGACGTAACACGTACTTCAAGGCTTCTAAAACTACGTAGATTTTGAAGTGAAATATGATGATCTTGGGTCGTGGGTTTGAAGGGGTTGCTTGATGTAAAATGCAGCTTTAAGTTAACATGTCATAGTGTTTCTTCCTTTTTCACAGTAGACTCGCAGGAATGACGTGGCAGGGTTGCCATGAAATATCATGATCTTGGGTCGTGGGTTTGAAGGGGTTGCGTGATGTAATATAAAATGCAGCTTTAAGTTAACATGTTTATTTGTTAACCTCCGGATATGAAGTGAACAGAGTAATAATCAAACAAGGTATTTTAAATAAAACTTATTGCTAACTAAACATTACGAATATGTGTCACACAAACACTACTGTGTACGTCTAATACATTGACATCGTTTACGTTGAGGTCACCATACTTCAGAAGAACTTTTCCATCTTGTTGTCCAAAAAGTTTTGAGGAAAATATTGGACCTGGAACAGTAAGTTTTCCGGCCTTCCTGTCCTAAAATCATTGGGTGTGAATTAAGAAAGTTGTTCGTGATGTGCTATTTCTATAAGAGGTAAGTACATACTCAAGAATGAAATAGACAGCCAATTGTATTAAGGCGGTAGGTTAAATGCGGCGGCGCGGCGGAATAAAAATCATAACTAGTTTTTTGCATAAAGTGAACATCATAAATCTTAAAAACTGCTTACAATTGCCTAAATAACATAAAATTTTAATCAATTTCCGCTAAAAAACCGTTTTTGGCAAAACTGCTTTAAAGTGCTAGATTCTTGGACCTTACTTCTTATAAGTAGGTTGTAAATAAAGCTATTATAAAAAAGGCACTTGCCCATTGGCTCAGTTGGGAGAGCCTGATACTGTTAGCCAGAGGTCACGGGTTCAAGTCCCGGCATGAGCGGATTTTTTAACCTCTAAATAGGTTTTTAAAGTTGTCCTCAGCACGGGTTATTGCAACAAAAAGTATATAATCATAGAGCTATTATATTTATAAGATTTATGATAATACACTGTTTTTCAAACGCGCGCATAGGCGCGATATGAAAGAAGATATGATTTTTTTCTATTGTTGGCCTTAGTTAGCACCGCCAAGCACCTTAATGTTAATGACTCGTGTTGCCCATACATTGTTATATATTAAACGGGTATAATCGCGATAAAACCCATTTAATATAGCCTATTGTATTCCGTTACTCACAGGTTTGTGGAAAGTGGCAACCCTGGCCTACCCCTCCGGGATGCAAGCGTGAGTTTATGTGATGTTTAATGAGAAGCGCTCGTGGGCTAGTCGAACCGAGTGGTTGGAATCAATCACTTGAGATCAGGTGCAGTATGGGTGACCGTCCTGTGACTACCGCTAGTGGCGTTTTTCGAAGCGCTTCCGTGCTTCGCAAGGCACGTTAACTCGTTGGTATCGGCTGTCATGCAATGGCAGTCGTTGAGCTATGTGAGAGGCCTTATGGGCGGCTTGATAACTTCTGACAGTAAGGTGCGCCATTGTCTTACAACCCTCTACCAACCGGGATTTGGCCCCCGTGGCGCAGTATGGCCTAACCTTCCTGCGATGCAGGAAGAGACCCGTGTCACAGCATTAGGGACGTACAAGGGTTGATATCGTAAATTATATATAAAAAATTACATGTACCTAATTCATTTTCTAGTCATCTATACCTATAATTTGTGAAATTCTCACACCAAAACCGTTCGTTAATTCACAAAAATTAGAAGTCCAGATAGGTGTCCAAGGTATTCAAAATTCAATGTTATTATTTAAGTAATAACATAATTAAGGAATAACTTAAATAATAACATTGGATTTAAAGTAGAATGTATGAGGTTTCAAACAGTTGTAAGAACCTAGGAAAACCTAATTATTTTCTATTGCATCGCGTGTATCAGAGAACAGACAACCGTAGAAGGGGGATTTTTGCGTAGCTAACACGATATCAATAAAAAGCAATAAAATGAAATATAAATATATTATATTAAATCAATTCAGTGACTACCAACTTTAACATTCATTAAGAGAAAACTTTTGAAATGAATACAAAAAAATATTTTAATTTTATAAAATCTGTAAATGGGTAGTAACACCGATTTACACGGAGCCCGGAGGGTGGGCAGCAGCGCCCCCTGCAGTACAATTCCACCGAACTGCGATCCCCAACCCGCATGCCCAGCGTGGGGATTATGGGCATTACCCCCTATGATAGCACAACGTGGCGCTCATTAGGGGAGGGCTATGTCCAGCAGTGGACTAGTATAGCCTGACGACGACGACGACGACGACATGGAGTCGATGTGCTGGTTAAATCATTAATTTATTTATTTTCTACTACTCACCGATGTCGTTAACGTGTCGTGTCGATTTCTGTAAAAACGTCCAGAGTGTCGTGCTCCGTGAATTCCGTGCTCCAGCCATTATTATACCGATCCCAGTCGCGTGCTCTGTTCGCTGTAATACCGTTTTCCTATTACAAGGAAAGTATAATCGGTTTACAATGAGCTCGAAAAGTTAACGTTGTATTACCAACAAGTCCGACAACTTGGCAGACGAAATAAATGAGAATAAAAAAGTATTCTATTTGTTAAACAGTTGCCAAACTAGAAAAATACTGTAAAAATATTTGTGCTTTACAGCTTAATGTTTTGCAAAGGAATCCATAAATTAAATAAAACAGTTGTCCTACACATTTTTTTTATACAAACGTTACCCATACATTATGGAGTAGGAGAGAAAAAACACCACATCCCCAATTTAATAAAAACTGTATTTACACGGATTTTAGTCGTTTTATGTTACATTTTTACAATTTTCCGACGTTTGGGCACTTTTGCAAGTACCGTTCTCGGAAGACTGATTGATCCCCAATTTAGTATAGGAGCCTAACCTGACAGCGTACTTGTCGTCACTGTATTAACAGTGCAGTGGACAGATTTGAGTTACCAGGTCACTGCTGGCAGCATTATCTCTCTGAATGACCAGGCTGATATGCTGGCCGAAGTGGCTTTCAGCTATTCGGTCGCCTGAAGCGTGGATGATCCGCGTCAATATTAATTTTTGAAGTTTACACGGCACGTAGTCTCTTATAGTAAGGAACATATTTTCTTCTTCGAGTCGATTGCGTCTGTAGTATATTTGTTGCATATTTACATGTAGTTAATAAAACAGTCAGATCTAATGAGAAAGATCAGCAAGAACTAAGTTTTGTTTACGTTTTAACTTTACTTGTTACGTTTTATTTTACTTAATTGGCAATTTTTTTTAAATAATTTAAAGGAATAAGTCCTATTGTCAGCCAAATTGGTGCTCCTACCTACAAACTAGCCCAACACCTGACGCAAGTCCTGTCACCGCTGAGCGGGAACACTGAAGCCCACGTCAAGGATTCCTACCACTTCACTAGTCAAATTGATGACCTACATTTGACTAGTGAAGAAACAATGGTGAGTTTCGATGTTAAATCCTTGTTTACTTGTCTTCCAATACAGGATTGCATTGAGATTGTTAAGAGAAGGCTCAATGAACATGATTTGCCTGTGGAATATGCAGAGCTGTTAGATCACTGCCTAACAACTGGCTACTTGGTATGGAATGGTGAGTTTTACATGCAGGTAGACGGGGTAGCCATGGGTTCCCCTGTTTCTCCCGTTGTAGCCGATATTTTCATGGAAGACTTCGAGGAGCGAGCCCTGCGAACTGCTCCCGTCCCACCAAGGTTCTATAAGCGATATGTCGATGACACTTTTGCTATATTACCTACTAGTGGAATAACGGCTTTCTTAGACCACCTTAACTCTATAAACAACAAGATCCAGTTTACAATGGAGTTAGAAGCAGATTGTTCTTTAGCTTTCTTAGATGTTTTAGTCATCAGGAATCCAAATGGAACCTTAGGACATACAGTTTATAGGAAAAAGACCCACACTGATAGGTACCTAAACGGTGAGTCTCACCATCACCCGTGTCAGTTGTCTACCGTTGGAAAATCTCTGTTACAGAGGGCACACCGAATCTGCGATAAGAACCATCTACCTGCGGAACTCCAGCATGTCAAACGAGTACTTCGTGCAAACAAGCTGCAAGTTCCGCGTGTCCGTCGCGGAGGACGTGTCAAACCGGACACAGTCGAGCGAGTTCCAGCCTACCTGCCTTTCGTGAGAGGAGTGACTGACAAAATTGGGAGTATTTTTAAACGCGCCTCAATCAGAACCATCTACCAGCCGCCAAGAAAGATACACCAATTCATGCGAAGTGTCAAGCACAGGATTCCCTTACAAGAGGCAGGAGTATACAAGCTTGACTGTGAATGTGGTTCCTCGTACATTGGTCAAACGAAGCGTACCATAGCTGAGCGGGTGAAGGAACATATCGCTGATGTGAAACATAAGCGCTCTGGTAGATCTGCAGTCAGCGAGCATACACTTAGCGGTACCAACCACTTTATACATTTCGATAAAGTTAAAGTTCTAGCCCGAGAAGACCGTTTCTTCCCTAGAATGATACGTGAGGCAATAGAGATCCGCCGGCATCCAAATTTTAATAGAGATCGTGGTTGGAACATACCGGTAGCATGGGAACCAGTGCTTAAGTGCATGAGACCCCCTTGCTAGAAGTGTGACTGTAGAATAAATAATAAAAAATAAAAAATCAATTTAATTTCAATTAATAATCGGTATCTTTAAGTTCATATAAAGTAATTAGTTTATAAATTTAATTTTAACTTCAATTACTAATAATCAATATTGTTGACTTTATATAAAAAATAATTAGTTTGTCTATTTTGGAACGTAACTTCATAATTAACTTTTGTAATTTTTGCCGAGGGTAGTAAACTAACCGTTAATGATTTCTAAAAGACACCTGTCACCTCAGTCATCCGGGACCACGGCACCTGAAAAAGTGCCGAAACGTTGGAAAATTGTAAAAATGTAATAAACGAGCATAAATCCGTATAAAAACAGTTTTAATTAATTTAAAGGAGCATGTTGGTTTCTTTTGTATTAGTTTGGTGACTAGCTTATTTTTATAAGAAGGAAGATGTAGTATATTTGTTGTATATTTACATGTAGGGGTAGTTGATAAAACAGTCTGTATCAAACAATCTGGCGTATTACTACAGCGTCGACTCCTCAGCTATGGAGTCCAAACCACACCGTGGAGCCTGGTTAGTACGATGGCACAAGTCACGCGTTATGTGACGCCAAAATGTCACAACTTTTAAGATTTAAAACGCGTGTCTAACGTCGACGTACTACCCTTGTTGAACTGCGATGGGAAAGAAATATTATTAAAAACATAATTTGAAATTGGATTTTATTTCTTTTTCACCAGCATTTTTTCATGTGGCCAATCTCAATTATATTTTCAGCACAGCCCGCTAAGCAATCAGTACTAACAAAGGATTTATCGTGCTCATTAAACGTAAACACGGGTCTAGCGATATAATTACGGGTACAATTTACTGGCGTCCGTCCAGGGGCTTCACTCTGAACGAAATAATAAAATTTTGATAAAAGTAATTTTATTATTTTCCTAGATCGTAGAATTGAATAATATTTTAGAAATTGTTCGTAAGAAATCATCATATTGAACTGGGCTCATATCCAGGCCATATTTAATTTTTTTTATTTACATAAACTCATGCCTCGGCAGAAGTAGTAGGCGTAAGCAGAGACCAGGGTAAGCAATCTTGCCATAGTCTTGACAAACTTGATCTCTACACGACATCTTTATTTTTACCTCTTGTAAAAAATTTATTTCAACGGGATTTCAAGCCACAGGGTTACATTATAACCTAGGACAACATATGCAAAAGAAAGATACACATGAGTTACAAAAAAAATATATATTTTTTTTAAAGTTGTACAAGTAAAACCTACCGGGTTTACCAACTGGGTTATCTGAGCGTGTTTTTCATAAATCATTAGATACCTACAAAATCTATTTTCATTAGCAATGTATAGTGCGTACGGTAAGGCCCGCCACTGTTTTACAATCCTCCTCCAACCCGGACTTGGCCCCCGTGGTAAAGTACGGCCTAATCTTTCTGCGCTGAAACGCAGATTGGGAAGTGACCCGTGCCCCAGCAGTGGGGACACACAATGGTTGATTTCGTACAGTGCGTACGAAGGCTTATTTCGAGTGTCTTTGGAATTTACAGTAATTGAATATCTACATACTTTTTTTGTGAATTCACTTAATTACTCATTTTTGTATGAAGGTGGTGGATCACGACATCGTATTTACTAATAAAAAATCAAGAGTAGGGCCCATCTATGTATCGCGAACAACCTGTGCTTTTGTGAAACAAATGCCCGCTGTCCCACGTTAACGGCCACGCAACGTCATAAACAACTAACCTTTACGGCGTCGGTTAATTTTTTACCCGACTTAGAGCGACACACTTTTGGGTCGTTAAAACAGCGAAATTGGTAGCTGATATTTGATGTGGCTTGTTTTATGATAAAGTTCTGGGAACTTTCTTGAGGGAAAAACTGGCATAGTGCGAGGCCGACTCGCATAGCGAGGATTGCATGGCCCTATATACATTACATTATATTCATGATATTTTTATAAACATTATTATGTTTCTGCGCTTGGAATTGCCAAACCGTGGTGGGCACGCCTGGTAATTAAGCCCATACTCTCTCTTTCCGGGAGAGGGTATGGGCTTAATTACAAGGCGTGAGTGTCATTACACAGCGGAATGTAAATAGGTTACATAAAAAATGTTTTTACCCTAGTCATTCTAGAAATAATATAATATTTCTTTTTTTATTATTTCAATAATAATTTTTAGGTATAAGACATCGGCATAATGTTGTATTACGATAATGTTTCCACTTAGTAATTTATTTATTTATATATTCAATGATTTATGTGTATCACTTATTCAGATTTGATTCAGCCGATAATGCTGTGGAATTCATTCAGCAAATCAGGTAAAATAATATTAAATAAACTACGCGTAGTGAGTATGTCGGCCAGCTGCGAAAAACTGAGCCGTTGCTGCCGGGTGTCATGTAATGACAGTCGGCAGCAACGGCAAGGCCTTATGGGCGGCTTGATAACTTTTGACAGTAAGGCCCGCCACTGTCTTACAATTCTCCACGAACCCGGACTCGGTCCCCGTGGTGGAGTATGGCCTAACCTTCCCGCGATACAAGAGACCCGTGCCCCAACAGTGGGGACATAGAAGGGTTGAAACTGTCGATAGGAATCCCCCAAGGTACGCCACTTTCTTCTGTTCTCAGCCATTTTCATCCATCCAGATCGCACAGATAGCCTGATCCCTAGATCGTCGGTCCAGCGCGCCGGTGCGGTCCTACGCTGCGTTTGTCTTTGTGATTTTATCTATATTATTTTACGTTTTGGCTTTGTTTTCATGTGAGGGTTTATAGTCATAATATTTTAAAATACGCGTTGGAGTCACAAATACAAATTAATGATTTATCTATATTGATAGATATACAGAGAACACTTTATTGCACAACCGGAAAAAAGTAAACAACGATGATTTCTTAAATCTAAGTAAAGTTATACAGTTGGGGGTCTTATCGCTAAGAGCGATCTCTTTCAGACAACCTTTGGATAGAGTAGATTGCATGAAGAATAAAGCCGGTACGTGCATGTACATAAATAATTAAATCGAAAATATATTGATAGTAATAGAGTGCGAGTATATAATTACTTATAATTACGATACCATTTCCGCGGGTGTCGTAAAAGGCGACTAAGGGACACAAACCGGGGGGTGGGCAGCAGCGCCCCCTGCAGTACAATTCCACCAAACTGCGATCCCGAACCCGCATGCCCAGCGTGGGGATTATGGGCCTTAACCCAAAATGATGGTACAACCTAGCGCTATGGCGCTCATTAGGGGAGGGCTGTGTCCAGCAGTGGACTAATATAGCCAGAAGAAGAAGATATTTACGATATAACTATATTTAAATAATAATATACATAGATACCTAAAAACTTAATAATTATACCTACTATTAAATTCATATAAGCAACAGTTTTCCAGTTTAAGCAGTGAAGTAGTGGGATTTCATCAATGCCTTAAAACAAGCCAAGGACTTTGATTTTCTCACATTATATTACCAGAAACCGCGCAAACCTCTTGCTAAATCCTTTATTCGCAATTAACGAACATTACGAATGCCCATTGTAATATCATACGGAACCATTACTGTCACGCTATATCGGTAACAGCGGCTGGTTATTGATTACTGCCACCATTAACTCGGTTCAATACTCAATACCGTTGTGCCACAGGTTCAAATATTCATGCGCTAATTTGCCATCGTTTTCCCTGGCAGCCTCGACGTAAAATATTCTGTTTAGGTTTCATGAAAATTGGTTTAATGGAAATGGAAGGAGATTCTTTAGGAAAACATATTCTGTATTTTTTAGCCTATATAATGTCCCACTGCAGGGCACAGGCCTACTCTCAGAGAGACTAGATTCTCAGAGAGAGAAATAGATTCTGCAATTTATCAAAGTATTATTTTACTTTTACTTTCATCTATATGAAGGTCTCATATGTGTTCCGTGTATCTGAAAAGTTATACTATGAATTTTTACATAAAGTATACTAGAAAGTATAATAATTAATTAATAATAATAATTAATCAGGTCATGATGAGATGTAAAATAGTAATGATGAAAATGAGGGAAATTTCGAAATGTGTGACATCATTTAAATATTTGAAAATGATAGATAGAAAAAGAAATTAATATAAAAATGGTGTAAAGCGGTTTGCACCGTTACCCAATAAAGTTTTCTCTGTTTATCTAGTCCAGTTTTTGCCACCCGGAGCAAGTATTCTTGTTTTCAGCACTCCATTCCCGCTGAGCGCCGCTGCACTTTGATTTTACAAATGATCTGAGTTTGGGTGTTCTTCCATATTTGTTATATCCTTGTTCGGCTACTAGTTTTCCTAGAACTGGCTACCCCAGATTTAAGATTAGACATGGGACTTATTTAAATAATATTATTATTATACTATTTTTATTTTTAATGCACTAACCCGTGCTAAGGACAATTTTAAAAACCTATTTAGAGACTAAAAATTCCACCCACGCCGGGATTCGAACCCGCGACCTCTGGCTATCCGTGCCAGCGCTCTTTCCAACTGAGCTAATGGGCGACTCACCGGCATCAGTGAAATTTCGAACCTCTTTACACTATTCTCTATATTACGTACAGGCCAGATGTCGCGGGTTCGAATCTCGGCATGGGTGGAATTTTTAGCCTCTAAATAGGTTTTTAATATTATTATGCCAAAAAACGCACCCACTTAGCTTGCCAGTCTCTATTTATGCTTTGACGAGTATGTACACAGTGCCAGATATCACTTTCTCTCATGCACCACCATCACTTGCACCGATTGACTCTCAAACAATGATCGACGTCAGGAAATGCAATTAGTTAGAGGAAATATCAATTCGTTTCTACAAGGGGCTATCCGCGCTGGATACAAAGAGATGTTTCACTTCTCGGAGAGCGAAAACGGTCCATGAATACAATATTCTCTTCAGATGTTACTTGCAATCTTGCTCGAGTACTGTATTTTGCTTTGCATAAAACATAAGCTGGCGCTTCTTTGTCATGTAATGTTTGTGCTGTCTTTCAACTCAAATAAGGACAGTCAACAGCATATGAACCTTACAATTAAGTTGCAGTCTTCTGTAACGAGTAGAGTGTACGGCTACAAAATTGATGTGCTGTGGTTTGTGCTCTATCGATTTTAAGATTTCAATTACGATACACAATAAAAAGCAATTAACTCAATAGAGTTAAACTATGTTATTGAATACGTTAACATAGTTGGCTCAGCTCATGCAGGCCCCGTAATCTTGATATCAATTTTGCCAAACTGCGTTACATTGATGAATGCCAGTACAAGCATTGAATGCCAGCTTTTGGAGGCGCTCTAAATAAGTTTAGACTTATGTAAGTTTAATAATGCTGCCTGTATACGTCCCACTGTAAGACTCGAGAGTCTTATAGGCTTCAAAACGCGTGCCCATCGTGGATTTGAACTTTTAACCTGGGGTATGTGAAATTCTATTTCTATCTATCTATCTATAATCAGCCCACATCAACCCACTGCTGGGTATAGGCCTCCTTTTTATTGCGCCATTCCTCACGGTCCTGTGCTAACCTGATCCATCTCTGGCCCGCAACCCTCACGATGTCGTCTGACCATCGTGTCGGTGGTCTGCCTACCAACCTCCTTCCCTCCCTTGGCCACCACTCCGATACTGCCCTGGTCCACCGGCCGTCTTCCCTTCTAGCCAAGTGTCCCGCCCATCTCCACTTTAAGTCTGTGATACTATTTATTTCATTTTTATCTTCTGTCTATTTATTCTTACTTGTCCAATTTAGTAAACAAGATTCTACCATTAAACTGTTATTTTCTTGTCCAAAACTGCCATATTTCCATAAATGAAGTGACCTGGAACACTCTTTTAAATAACACGCTGCCAATTTTATAAACATAGTTCATGATAGTTCATGAATTTGCGAGAAAATGTCTAGTTTGGGCATCTAATTTCAATTTTAAGGTTAGAATCTTGTTTACTAAATTGGATAAGTAAGAATAAATAGACTGTATGTGAACACTTCGGTCACTTAGATTTACTTACGATATTTTCCTTTGCCGTTATCAAGTGGTAATGCGACTATAAATTCACAAATATAATGTAACTTAGAAAACAAAGTCACCCACGACCTCCAGAAAGAGCCACCGGCGTTCTATAGTTCCTTTACCACTCCTTCTTACCCTCCCCCGCTCACTGCTACTTCAATAATTTTAATAGTATTTAATATAATTAGAACGTTAACTAAGTTATTAATTCTGACGTGCTTCAGTTAATGTTTCTTAATGACTCACGTTACTCATATATAGTATGAGCCAATACCACGGCAACTGCAACGATAGCGAGACGTAGGGAATTAAGGTATTTTTACTTGACAAATAATCGCGATTAAACCCTCTTACCATCCATACCGCAATGTTTGAAAACGAAAGTTTTCAATCAGTGCGTCCTACCTGTGATGTGATGACCTACGGAGCCGAGACATGGACCTCACGAAAGGGCTGGTCCACCAGTTAAAAGTCGCTCAGCAAGCTATGGAGAGAGCTATGCTCGGAGTTTCTCTGAAGCATAGGATTCGTAACGAATGCATCCAACAGAGAACCAAAGTTATCGACATAGCTCAGAGAATCAGCAAGCTGAAGTGGCAGTGGGCTGGCCATATCTCGCGAAGAACCGATAACCGTTGGAGTAAACGTGTTCTTGAGTGGAGACCGCGACTCGGCAGACGTAGTGTAGGACGCCCTCCGGCCGGCTGGGATGACGATCTGCGAAAAACTGCCGGCAGATGCTGGATGCGGAAAGCTGAAGACAGGGCGCTATGGCGCTCATTAGGGGAGGGCTATGTCCAGCAGTGGACTACATAATATAGCCTGAAGAAGAAAAAACCCACATAATATATAACAGTGTTTCACTAACTGTGACGTAATTCAGAACAGTATAACATCCCGAGAGAGGAAAATATTATCTCCCAGTCTCAAATAACTGCTGTAAAAATTGACGTACAGACGTTTGTCGTCATGTGAGTGTAATGTTATGATTACCTGCCCTGAAGGTAGTCATTACTTACAATCCTTCTTGTTGAATCATAACTTCTGTGTCTTTCAATTTAACTTTGTCGGTTGGTCTGTTCAGTTTACGGACGCCCAATCATCTCAATCAGGCGATGCACTTATACGTGCATGGATATTTAGGGTTGGTTTTAGTTTAACAAGGTTGACAACTTCTGTAGCCTTAGTTGATGGATAGGATTATTTAATATCCCGGCGCCACAGATTCCATTTATAAGATTCATGTTACCATGCGAATGTAATAAATCAATATCTTAGAGGTTGGCTTAGAAATATGTTACGGTCACAATAAAATAGTATCTCACGGAAACATAACTTAATAATAACTGAAACTTAATAAATTTAAATTTAAAAAAAAGCACGTAAAATACAAAAAAAAAATTTTATACGTTCATTCCATTTAATTCCATTATGACAATTTTGTTATGTAAATCCAAATGTTCTTCTGATTGTCAGTGAAAACTTGTTAACTTGTTGGCTTTAAATCTAATTCATCTTATTTTTTGTAAAAATGCCTCGCCTAAAAAAGTGTTCTATATTAGTATTGGTCTTTTGGTCTTGCAAACATTTATATATAGATAAAATTACGCCTGTATCCCAGAGAGGTAGGCACAGCCCAGCCACGATACTGACAATCGTCTATCGCTTCATCAACATTAATTAATCCATGTATGCACGCATGCCAGTCTGTAGTACCTTTATATATATAGGTATATATGTGCGCTATATATATATATATATATATATATATATATATATATATATATATAGTCTTCGTGAAATAGTATATATATATAGCCCATAAACAGTCCAGTTATATTAACAAATCGTGATTAATCCGAACTAACTCAAATCACATTCCAGAACACGATCCACATGCTCAGCAATCTGCACAATCACATTCTTTAGACGTGAATGATCTTCGTCTTTTTATTAGCTTTCCTTTTGTCCGTCACTGTTGGGTGTTTACACATACGATATTAAAAATTCTCTATTTCACAAGAGATCAATGAACTTAATAATCTGGAAATTCGTATTAACATACATTTAATAAACTCACGCCTATATCCCGGAGGTGCTGGCAGAGAACAGTCATTTGAGAATATTCTAAGCGCTTCATCAACAGAATGCATCAGCATAATCGGTACTAGCAAGACCCTAAAACATATATAAACTCTCATATGGTTATTTTTTATACAGATTATTCAATTTAATGCCCAGAGGCAGGTAATAATCTGTGGTTACGTCTTTTCTTTTAACACAGACTCATTAAACTGACCCATCAATAAAAAAAATATGAAAAAAGCAGTATTTCTCAATTTTGTGAGACACTGTTTCCTTAATTCCGTTAATTATAACAACATTACTTACAATATACGATACCATTCACACCGCGTATGAGCAAAAGCCCATTTGCCAGAAGATGGGATTGCAAGATAGGATTTTATTTTCCTTTGGAATCCTAGCGCAATTCCATAAAATGTCTGAGTAGAAAATAGTCGAGTAGCTTTTGAAAGAGAGCTAGCTCATCTCAAATTTATTTATCTTTAGTTAATACAGTTTTTAATGTCTATAAAAATCTATACATTCTGACCCTCTTCTTCCATTTCAAATATAAAGTATTTTTTAATCAATGTAATGAATTAAATTTATACGTTATAGTAGGTAAAATTAAAATAGAGGCAAAGCAAGTTTTAAAGGCAGTGAAAACAAAGCATATCCTCCCTTAACGCTTATATCAAATATTTTTTAAAATAAAACAACTTATGGGGCTCTCTACAGAAAGTCTTTCATGAAGAAGTGATCTCACTAATGATTGGACAAGCTTTTAAAACATGAAACACCATGTCGGCGGCTATTTAAATATATGTTTTATAATAGCACGTATTTCAAGCATGATAAAATCACATTTACGGTACAGCTGGAGTTCATTTAGCTTTTGATGCAATCAAAAATACTTTGGCAAAAAACTAAGTATAGGTGTAATTAAAATGAGAAGGACGGACTTAGATTTAACAGTAAAGTCGCCTACCAAGCTTAATAATAATATATCGATAACTAAATTCAACAAAAACTCAACTTTAATTATATTTTGGACTTTGAACTATTCTTATCGCAAAAGCATAGAATAGAATGTCAATTTTTAAACGTAGAGGTAGATAGGTGGATGTCCTATTGACTGTACTTCGTGAAATAGTAATACATGGTGAAACATTGCCACATGAATACAAAAAAGATAGCACTTCATTCAGCGGTTTTGAGATTTTTATCCATATTGCCGCAACTGAATTGTAAGACCAATATTCTGTTGCAGCGACTTTGTGACTTATTTGTCGTCACATTAAACAAGTGCTCGGCAAAAAGTCCGGGGGAAGATCAAAGAGAGTGAGACGCCGGGGATACGACGGTCTGAAATAACATCCGAGAGCATATGCCAATTACGCGACGGCGCTCGGAATTTCACATAGATGCAACATGAGTAATGCACCGTCCAATGAGCAAACAAATAGAATTTCACGAGATACTTTAGGTGGGTCCAGAGATCACGTGACACTTATTAATGAGGTGGGTCTAGTCACAGAAGAGTGTCAATAAGGTGTCTACAGGGCAACGGCCAATACTGTTTTGTTCATATTCTTTTTTTATATAAGGCTTAATGGTTTTTTATTCTTTTTTGTGATTCATGCAACGCGTTCTTAATTTTTAATGGCCTATTGTGTGTCATAATAAATTGGTGTGGTAAAAGTGTTTCTGTAATTCTGAACAAATACGTTTAGCAGTGCAAAATAGCAAATACAGTGCAATACTGTTATATATGTATATCTAGCTATAGATAGGTAGGTGGCTGTGCCACCGGTCTTGCTTGCGGACCAATAAATAATCAGTGTGCCGATACCTGCCGTTTCACTTACACGCCCCATTCGGATATAACAGTGGCGACGAGGATCTACCCGCGTTAGCGAAAAATCATGGCTCAACTCGGAATCCTAAGCAGTTTTGACCATAATTCACAGTGTTGGCAAACTTTCAAAGGCCGAATAACTCAATGGTTTATCGCAAACGATGTGGAGGCCGAAGTGAAAAAAAGAGCGGTGTTATTAAGTGCACTCAGTGATTGCACCTTCAAGTTGGCGGCGGATTTGGCTTTGCCAAAAGATATTCAAACCGTACCGTATGATGTTATTATCATACTCTTGGATGAACATTTCACTCCGAAGACAAAGGGATTCGGTGGGAGATACAACTTTTACGCCGCGACACAGAGCTTGGAAGAGACTCACACACAATGGGCAGCGAGACTGCGTGGACTAACGGCGAACTGTCGTTTTCTCAATATAGAAGAGGCGCTTCGTGACCAGTTCCTGATGGGCATGTTACCAGGTCCTGAACGGGACAAATTGTTTGCACAAGATCTCGCAGACTTAACATTGGCAAAGGCGGTTGAACTTGCGGACAGCATGAGAAGCGCGCGGGCGATGACAGCTGCCGCGTCGGGACAACAGGGCCGGGCGCAGGACAATCAGCTTTTCAAAATCGCAAAAAGTTCAAAAAGTGCTAGTGTATACCAAGTGCAATGTCAAGTGTGTGGGTTAAAAAACCACGAAACTACGAAATGTCGTTATGCAAAATACAAGTGTAAGAAATGCAATGAAAAAGGGCATTTACGTCGCATGTGTACCAAAATTAATTTCATAGAAAGTGAGGGGGTACTTCATGAGAATGGCGATGATGACGGTGAGTTGTCGTTGTTTAATATTCGCTCGGTGAGGGGGGAGCCAATGACTGAACGGGTGTTGGTCCAGGGCGTGCCAATAGATTTTCAGGTCGATAGTGGGTCTGCTGTCACGGCGATTTCAGAAAAAACCTACCAGCAGATTTTTAAACATGTGCCATTATCGTTACCATGCAAGCGGTTGCTCTCATACACAGGGGACAGCATCAACTGTGTAGGTATTGCACGGTTAGACTTGTCTTACTTAGGCCACACTAGTGTTCTGAATGTATATGTCATACGCAACGGTGGTCCGCCCCTGTTAGGTCGAGATTTTATATCGATTTTTAAACTTGAAATGATGCCGGTAAATTATTGCGAAAAGGCAGACGATCTTATTGTTCAATTACAATCCACTTTTGCTGCTGTGTTTTCAGACCGTTTGGGCAAGTTTAATAAATTCACTGTAAAATTGCAGCTTAAAGAAGATGCTAAACCTGTTTTTTATAAAGCGCGGTCAATGGCCTATGCATTAAAAGAAAAAGTCAACAAAGAGATAGATCGGTTATTACTTGAAGGTATATTGCAGCGAATTGATTATGCAGAGTATGCGTCACCAGTGGTGCCGGTTTTAAAACGTAACGGATCAATTAGGCTGTGTGCGGATTATTCTGTCTCATTAAATAAGCAGCTACAAATAGAACAGTATCCGTTACCGACAGCGCATGAGCTCTTTACTAGGTTGCATGGTGGGCAACAATTTAGTAAACTAGATCTAACACAGGCGTACGCACAGTTTGAGCTGGACGAAGCTTCTCAGAAGTATACTTGCATAAACACACACCGAGGTGTTTTCAAGTACACGCGACTCGTGTTCGGTTTGGCGAGCGCCCCGGCTATCTTCCAGCGCGCAATGGACTGCGTGCTAGCGGGCATGGAGGGAGTTCTATGCTTATTAGACGACATATTGGTTACAGGGGTGACGAAAGACCAACACTTAGAAAGACTGAGCGCAGTGTTACTCAGATTGCAGGATGCAGGATTAACATTGCAAAAAGAGAAATGTGAATTTCTAAAAGACGAAGTGGAATACTTGGGGCATACGATTGATAAACATGGATTGAAAAAGTCATCAAAAAAGGTCGAGGCAATGCTCAATGCCCCAGTACCCACAAATGTCTCGAAACTTCAGTCGTTTCTGGGATTGGTAAATTATTATAGGAACTTCGTTCCCGCGGCTTCAACCGTTCTTAGTCCACTGTATAATTTATTGCAGAAGGGGACCAAATGGTGCTGGACGCCTGAGCATGACGATGCGTTTAAAACAATTAAAGAATTATTAGCATCAGAACAAGTTCTAGCACACTTCAACCCGGAAGCAAAAATTATTTTGACTGTGGACGCGTCACCGAGTGGGTTAGGGGCGGTACTATCGCAAGTCGGTGAAGACGGAGTGGAGCGGCCCGTCTCATTCGCATCTCGCACTCTAAATAAGGCAGAAAAAAATTATGCCCAGATCCAAAAGGAGGCAACTGCTATTGTTTTTGGTGTGCGACGATACCATCAATACCTGTATGGTCGGGCTGTACCTTTCACTCTCCGAACCGATCATAAACCACTGCTCTCTATTTTCGGCCCTTACCGCGGGATACCGGAAGTATCGGCCAACCGGTTGCAAAGATATGCACTTTTTTTAAGTGCATATAATTATACTATTGAGTATGTACGGAGCGCAGATAACAGCGCCGATTTTTTATCTCGAGCTAGCTTGCCGGAGTGTGAGTCACGCGGCACGGGAAGCCAGGGGGAAAGATGCGCGGGCAGCGGGGTGCAAGCGGCATGTGACGTAATAGAGGATCGCGCGTCTTATGTGAATTTTGTGATTGATGCCAGTTTGCCAATAACAATTACAATGCTGCGCGAGGAAACCCGCAAGGATGTTATCCTTAAGGAAGTTATACATTTCATTCAGCAGGGTTGGCCATCTAAAATCACCAATACTGACTTGAAACCATACTTTTTAAACCGATCTGAGTTATCGTATGAAAGTGGGTGTGTCATGCGAGGGCACAAAATAGTCATCCCAGCAAAATTAAGGCCGCAAATATTATCAGAATTGCACAAGTCTCATTTAGGTATTTGCAAAACCAAAGCAGAAGCTCGCAGTAGGTTTTGGTACCCGTCTATTGATGAGGCGATTGAAAAAATTATAGCGAGCTGTAATATTTGTTTACAACTCAGAGCGTCACCGAACCGGGCGCCGTTAGCTGTCTGGCCCTACCCACTTCATCCATTTTATAGAATCCACATAGATTTTTTGGGCCCAATTTACAATAGCATGTATTTGGTAATCGTGGATGCCCATACAAAATGGGTAGAAGCTTATCACATGAGCACCGCCACAACTACAGCAGTAATAACTAAATTGCATGAATTCATGTCTAGGTTCGGGGTTCCGCATACGATGGTCAGCGATAATGGCACAGCGTTTGTCTCAAAAGAATTCGAATCGTTCTGCGCGGTGAATGGTATTGAGCATGTGACCTCACCCACATATCACCCGTCGAGCAATGGGCAGGCGGAGAGCTTTGTAAAAATAATTAAAAAGGGGATTAAGTCCAGTATTTTGAGTTGCAACGGTAATACTAAAGGAATCGAAGCTTGTTTACTAAAATATTTATTTGACTACAGAAATTCTGTACATTCAACAACAGGAAATTCGCCTGCCGAATTGGTATATGGGCATAAACTACGTTCACGCCTGGACCTGCTCACGGACAGGTCGGACGGCAAACCGTCGTCATCATCGGACAGTCTCACTAATCACGTTCGAATGAAACAGTCTTTGCAGAGTAAAGCATATGGCGGGAAAAATAAACAAACCATTGTAGCAGGCGATGTGGTAATGTACAAGAAACCAAACAATAGTAATCAATGTGCATGGAATAAAGCTACTGTAATTAAAAAACTAGGTAAGGTGACATATTCTGTTAAAGATATTGTAACAGGACTTATGTATAAGAAACATAAAAACCAATTATTTGTATACAAAGGGACCAACAACAACACTGAAACCAGTTATGACAGCCCATTGGAAATTAGTGACGTCACGTCTGATCAGGACCCACAGAATACACATCAACCGCAGACGGAGGAGACAGGGACAGTCAACTCTTCACCGCCTAGGGATACAAGAGCAGACGGTGATGCAGTCTCGGATCAAACTCAAGACACCAACGAAGAGTTCCATGAGGCTATAGATATGGCAATTGAAGGTCAGAACTCACCCAGCAGACGAGCGGGCGGTAGGTTGTTGCGTCCCTTGCCTAGAGTTAATTACAAACCTTTTCTTTAGATTAAGTACAAGATATTAGTTTAATATTATATAATATTCCTGGGATTGTTAATTAGAGGGAGGAATGTTATATATGTATATCTAGCTATAGATAGGTAGGTGGCTGTGCCACCGGTCTTGCTTGCGGACCAATAAATAATCAGTGTGCCGATACCTGCCGTTTCACTTACACGCCCCATTCGGATATAACAAATACGTTCAGCTGCATTTTTAACACATTCACGTTACGTTAGACGTTGGGCCTTTTATGCGTATCCAGTAATGCAATGGCAAATTTTGAGAGGCCTACTGACCTATGTTCCAGCATGATTCTCACTATGCGATGTCTAACCTCGTTTGCCAACGATACGCTCGGAACATTAAGAAATATGCCGTAAGTATGTTATTTGGTTTTTAGCATCTGTTTGCTTCTACCTCAATTTCTTAGTAATGTCAACTGTAGCGAAACAAAAGTTAAATATCTAACCGAGTTTTAAAACATAACATCCTCTGTCTGACACAAATTTCAAGCTTCACATCATCGCATTTTGAAGTAAAGCTTCAAACGTAAAATATCGCAAAAGTAACGGTCGATAAAATGGCAAGCGCCCTGTTACGATGTTAACGCACTTGTCACCGTACGTACCGAGTTATTCTGAAGATCGCACAGCTCGGTGAAGTTTACAAAGGAATGAACGTTTGAGGTATTATGTGCTCTACAGACGAATATCTTTTTCGCAAGTTCTTTTGTATTTTTTTAGGCGGTGCTTCCTAATTAATTATTGTGACCCAAGGTTGAAAATTGGAATTGGTGGTGAAAAGCCTCGTTGGTCTTACGATATCACGTCTGATTACCATACTTGAGGTCGTGGGTTCGATTCTTGCTGGGGGCCGCCGTACATTAGAACAAAATGGTCATAGTCTGACTGTCAGCCTGGTTAACATAGTACAGGATATTCAACTTTGGAAACAGGGCACGTGATTATGTTATGTTGAAGTTTTTGTCATTAAATTCTGCGAAAATTAGACTTGGCTGCATAATAAAATTTGAAAAGTATTCACGAATTAAGAGAAACGTTTGGCACCTCTTCCTACTTTATTGTAGATAGGTTAAAATGGGAAAGATAGAAATAATTCGTGAGAGCTTAATAGACCTGTATCATCATCTCATGAGCTCTCTCAAAAGGGATGCAAATACTTACCGCGAAAGTAGTATTTAATCTCCTATCTTACCTTCAAACGTACCATACGGCAGTAATTGCACCATTTCCCGTGTTTTTACCGTAGTCTACCTCAACGCTTGATACTTTAATCCCGCTTCTAAATACCCCGTACCGTGGCCATAAAACGGAACCCTTTGTGGGTTTGTTTATCTCTTTATCCGGTGCCGTATCGTACGTACCCTTACACAACAAAATGTTCTTACACACACAACTTGGCAATTATAAAGGAGGTAACAAAATACCCATATAAACCTGAAAATTAAAGGTTACACTGGTCAATATAAATAGGCTTTCACAAAAACAATGAATTAAATAAATTAATAAATAAATATATATTCATGGACATATGACACAAATCTCGATAGCTCTACTACATGACTTGTGTTATAGGTGCTAACTCGACGATTAAATCTTTAATACAATAAATACATAGATAACATCCAAAACCCGAAACAAACTAGAAAAGTTCGTTTCCTAGTTTGACCCGGCCGGGGATCGAACCCGAGACCTTCGGTTTTACAGTCTGCGTGCCAAACCGCTGCGTCACCGAGGCTGTCAATTTGCGCAAAATAAGTTGTTCCATCATATTCAAACGACGCAAGTATAGAACACCTTTTTTTTAAGTAACCAGTCTTGTCACTTGGCCCCAGTCACGCACGCCTGATGAAAAACGAAGACAGGGTGTAAAATGTTCGCGATCTCGCGATTCGAAGGTTTAAGTGAAAGTAGTTCATATTGGCGATTGATTTATATCCTATAGTGAAATTTGGCCGTGTCATTGACGAGTAAGGATAAACGAAAACTCGTGATGAAACCTGAGTGTCTGAGGTGTTCACATACCTTAGAATTTAAATTGTCAATCCGCGATAGGCGTAGTAAATTAAGCACACACTCTCTCGCTGAGAGAAGGCCTTTGCCCTGCAGTGGGATCTACTTTTCAGGTGAAGTTTTGGTTACAATCTGTACAATGGTACCAAGTTTTTAGTGGTTCACATACATGTGAAGTACCTAGCACGAGAAAAATATTTATTACTCCCATATTTCTAACTTATTTTCATACATGACATGCAATGCGCTCACGTCTCCAAATGGCAGATTTCACAATTCAAATTAATTTGATTTTGAAAATTCTTTATCAGAGAATTTTCTAGTAAAGAGTTTTCACTATGAAGTTCTTCAATAAATGCAGAACTTTCTAAATGTTGACAGTATAAATGTTACATGTACGAGTTTAAAAGTATTTCATGTAAAATGAAAACTTTGACGGAGAAGGGTAAAATTATACCTCACTTCATCCTGGCCCAAGCTTATGCGAGTTATAAGCAGCAACTTATAGCTGCAAGTTGCGACGCGGAACGATATTATAAGTAGCACAAGTAGCCCTCAGTAGCTCCGTCGCCGGCGGCTATAAGATATTAATGTTCCAGAGAAGCGTCCTCCGTTGAACACGGGCTATTCCCAACCGCCTCTTAGAAATCATTATTACAATGCTTGTAAAACAATATTTTGTGAAGGTAGGTCTGCGCGTTGAAATTTTTTCTTTTAAGTTATGTGTCATTAAGAACATAGCAACCGAATCACCGGCTTCAGATAAACGGAGGGTTTATTTTGGTTTTACGAAGGCTATGGTTAAAACTAGATGATATGAGATGATACTAAAGTCAGGTGTTACTAAAGTTATAAAATCTGACTTGAGTTTAATATATCGCACCAAATCAACAAATTAGTGAATTCTCATTAAAGAAAAAAAAAACGTTTGGGCGGCAAAAACCACCAACACCGTCATATTTTTCCCAACCTCTTTTACAAGATCGTCGGCCCACCGGGCTTGAGGTCTGCCCACCAACTATTGGCCTGTTCTGGGCCACCATCCAGTGGCTACCTTAGTCCACCGGCCATCTTCCCGTCTAACCAAATGCCCAGCCCATCTCAATTTTAGTCATATTCGTGTGCTACACCTGCGACTTTGATTTTTTGCCGAATATTGACGTTTCTTACACGATCAATAAGTAATAGCTGATCCGACCTCCCAAGCATAACCCACTTCATAGCCATAGGCTTGGAATTTCTCCATATTGGATTTTCTCCGCGACTTGGAATTTCTCCATATTGGATTTCTTTTGGGTCCAGGTTCATCACCGTATGAATTAATATGTCTACGGTAAATTTTAGCTGTACTAGGCCGCTAACAGACAGACAGACAGACAGACAGACAGATGGACAAACATGGTTAAAATATTGAGTTTTTTATTGACCAATAAAAACCTATCCAAAAAACACAGACACAAAAACTCTATCATGATCGTTCAGAATTAAACTAAATTCAATTTATTTGAACGCAAAGAATTTACATTCTGTTTGCTGAATGTCAATGTGCAATGTAAAATGTAAGCCGCTGTCTTCGGGCCGTATTGTATTGGAGAAAAAGTTCCACTCTGACCATCTTTTCTCAAGTCATCTTAAAACAAATACCTACATCAATTGCCACCTATACATATGATATTATAATACACTGAGAACATAATGACTGATGGAGAAGAGCCCGTATAACTGCGGTAGTTCTCAACTATCCTGCAGGTATACTTTGTAATTTTATTAAAATTCATTTCAGTGAGGAAATCACTTAACATACGAGTTACTTTGCCTTTAAATCTTCCTGTCATAACCTCAAAATGAACACATTTATCACTTACAAAGTATTTTTAATCTATACCGATGTAGGCGGAAAGTATGATGGCTCGAGTATTTTACTGAAGGGTATGAAGGTACTGTAATTTTTGTTAGAAAGCGAGCAATGAGTTTATAGAGAAATATTAGATTCTTGTTTTGAAAGCCTATCTAGAAATAAAGTTGAGGCATTTTTAGATCACATAATTTTACGTCAGCAACACATCCGTTATTGATCGAGTTATTTCTAAAATATGTATAAAACAGCGTTATAGACATTGCATTACATTCAAGTCATTATAAGGCGTTTGACAAACCATAACGCCAAATATAAGTACATACAGCATGACAGTCTATAAGCAACTAACATACTTAAAGTAACTATGACTAGAATATAAGACACGTCATGAATTTCAGAAAATACAACATTTTACGTGTTAATCGGTAATTTGTGTTAATAATTTCGAAAATTTGCTTTTACTTGCATTTACTTATCAACTCCTATCACTTGTGTTAAAAATTGTCTATAGCTAGGTAAGGGTTTACAAAGACGATTCTCCCGATTTACAATGAACTATTAGGACATTGTAAAGGACTTAGATGGAAACTGACATTCGACGAGAATGCGCCAATTTTTTAAAACATACCCCGTTCGTATAACTTACAACCGATGGAAGACAATATAGCTAACTTAGGGCAATCAATTTGGATAGGTAATACGAAGCAAGTGACGTGCAGATATTCTTGCTTCAATCTAAGCTGAGCACAAATTAACTACTATCATATTCGCGAAACTAGACTCCATTTGCAAGTAAATGTTAACTTTATGGTGATAGAGCCGCTTGGATAAATTTAACGACTCAATCCAATGAGATACCACGCCATTTTAACGCCACGATAAGAATCGGCGAAAGTGTGAAAGTAGCACATTATTAAGACACCCGTTTAGATTCCTTTATCTGCTTTGTTTAATGTCGGGGAAAGGCCACTTTGATTCATTAGTGTTGGACATCAGAACTGCCAACTAAAGTCTCTTGAATTAACTTCTAAGAGCCTATCGTATCAAGTTTATCGAGTTAATAAACCTACCTTGAAACTGAAAGTACTAAAATGAGATGCTAAAAACTTTTTTTGTATTTAAATAAAAGCCTAATTCAAGATGGTGGCTAGTTATTTGATGAATGCGTAGTATTAGTTAATTGTGTAGATTTGTGTACTTACATTTGTTTAAACATGAAACTGGATTCTTAGGACAATTCTAAATTTATTTTAGATCGCGATATTTGGTTAGTGGTATCATGTTAAGATTTGTTTCGGATGATCCGAGATTTGTCCATGGCTATTCATTTTAAAGTTAGTAGAAAAAAAAGCGCTCGTGGCCTAGGCGAACCGAGTAATTAGGCGCGGTCAGGTGCAGGATGGGTGACCGTCCCGTGAGTACCGCTAGTTGCATATTTTCGAGCGCTTCCGTGCTTCGCAAGGCACGCTAAGCCGTTGGTGCCGGCTGTCATGTAATGGCAGTCGTTAAGCCATATCAGAGGTCTTATGGGCGGCTTGATAACTTCTGACAGTAAGGCCCGCCACTGTCTTATAATCCTCCACCAACCTGGACTTGGCCCCCGTGGTGGAGTATAGCCTAACCTTCCTGCGATGCAGGAAGAGACCCGTGCCCCATCAGTGGGGACATACAAGGGTTGATAACGATAGAAAAAAAAGTAGAGTTAAATACTTGTATTTGTTTTCTGGTGTGTACAATAAAGAATATTCTTATCTTATCTTATCTTACCCTCGGTCTTATTTTTAAACATTCGGTTCCTCAATACAATCCTCAGATGCAGTTTAAACTGTCGGTGATAAAGTGAAAGAAGAAAATTGAAATTGTTCCTGAAGAGTGTTCATAGACATCGTGTTTTTATAGGATAGATCAAGCCATTAATTTTTAAGATCCTAGGTTGTAGTTAGTACACTATTCCAAAATACATTTAAACTTAAATCCCATCGACAATATATGATAAACGTTTATCTTGCAACAAAACTTTCAAAAATAACTTTTTATGAAGAACGGATCAACAAATGAAGGTAACTTTATAAAAAAATATGGTCCATCCAGCTAATGCCAATCACGATGATAGATCGCAAAAAACCGTGCATCAACAATTGGCTTAGCGTGCAACGCCCTATCTCATTGCATTAGGGAACAAACACTGCACCCCTGCATCCAAAACTAGCGTACCAACATCAAACAGACACAAATCAATTTTCGCGAATTTGCACCGTACACAGGACGTGGATATTTAAACATGGGGTGAGGTCTAATGGAGACACACGCATTAAACTACGCCGCGTGCTGTGACAACATTGACATCCACTGGGGGACCTAATTAGTTTACGCACATTACAACTGTCACTTTACTATTGCACAAGGTCTTATTTCAAACTGGTAAAGGGGCATTTTTCTTTGGTTCTAGACTGGTTCAGGTTTGTAAAATCCCTAGTCTGCGGGCAGCCGTCCCGGAGATAACAACCAGTGGGGTGCCACATGCCTTTTTCGTTTTGTTCGGGGGATCAAAAGGGAAAGCGCTTCGTATGATACCTACTACAGTTTTATTGCATTACTGTAATGCGTATTACCATTCAATTTGAAGTCATCTTCGGCGGTTTTATTTTGCTTTTGAAATGAGGTTTGAATTAAATGACGGCGTGTGGCTTTGACGTGGGTTTTGAAATTCAATTATTGTACTTACTTGATTTCTTAGTGTGATCGAAAATGTAATATGTTCTGAATGGAAAACTAGATATATTCTTATTCTTACCCACTTCTAAGATGTTATGCGAGGATTTTGCCCATATATATTCAAATAAAGATTTTCACCTCGTTCGTGTTTAGAAAATATGCATTAATTTAAATTGACCTATTCCAAGATATCTAAAAAAATGTCGCAGGCACTGCAGCGTTTGAGTGGTTCCTTCATCCATCTAGTGTGAGTAAAGGTGCCACGGGACATTGTACTAATCATTCATTACTTAGATTCAAAGTCCATTTTTTATACTAGCAACTCCAATCAATTCGGTAATGGTCTCTGCAACATTTATTTTGTAATTAACTAATAGATAAACTGCCAGTATACTAAGAAACACACTAAATAGAGAGGTCGTAGACACATTCAAAAGTAAATCTTCCAACGAATTATAAAGCAGTGAAAATTCAACGGCAACTAATGCGAGCACTACTCCAGCGGCAGACGCAAAGGAATAAATAAAACATGGAGACTATCCGTGGTAATGCACAGGCATACTACGGATAGAGACACGAGTAGCGAACTTGCGAAACGTTCTCTCAATGTACAGAGGTCCCAAAGAAGATAGAAATCTCACGCGAATAGGTTAGCCTTTACATCCATGAACTCGCCATATACTCAGTTAAGTTACTTACGGGTGACTTATTAAAATTAAGAGTCAGATGTATCGTCACCTAACCAAAACAGACGTTCGTTTAGTATTTAACCACTTGGGTGGCCAACTTTAGGGAACCTTTAGCCGTCTCATTGATGCCCCTACTTAAAGCCTTAGGAAGTTAATTTTGGGACTAATTTAGTCAGTTTGCGACAGACAAAAACTATTTGAAACTAAAAAAAATTTAAAATTGAAACTGATATCTGATTTTTTGATTACCATCTATATATATTTTTTCCATTCTAGATTAAATATATCCATTTATTCATAGAATAGATTCGTGTGTGTGTAAACTCTCTGTGTTAATAAAAAACTATGTTATTTTCATACAAATGTGATGCACAGTTTTTGCCAGTCTAATTGCGACAATCTAAAAGTCTAGGGCAGAGTTCAGTATAAAAAAAAACTTTTGCTGGCTCTTTCAGTACTTGTTGTTTTGTCTCTTCAGCACCCACAGACGGCAAGAGCTTTCTACTCACACGGACCTCTTAATGCTGTGAAAAATTCACAGCGTATGTAGTGCGGGGGCAGTAAAATGCACCAAAGTGCATTTGTCGGTATTAGCTTACCAGCCCTCTAGAAGATTGTGAACCGGTTTTATGGGCTGTCTATCTGGTTTGAGGAAAAATCGGATTTTATGAAAAATAGGAAAGAATTGGAACTGTCATTTTATTTGATAAAACATTGACTTGTAGTTTAATTATTATGAATAAAGTAATTTAATGTATGGGAACCAGTCGAGCCCATTACAATCCTGGAAATACCCAAACTCTTTGGGTACAAATTATTGTACGACAGTCCTCTATGGTACTTGAACCTACGATCTCGGTAAAACTTCAACCGCTTGGTAATCGATACGCGCAGATAGATAGATTCTTTATTCTTGTTCTTCAGGCTATATTATGTAGTCCACTGCTGGACATAGCCCTCCCCTAATGAGCGCCATAGCGCCCTGTCTTCAGCTTGCTGCATCCAGCATCTGCTGGCAGTTTTTCGCAGATCGTCATCCCACCTGGTCGGAGGGCATCCTACACTACGTTCTACGTAGATTCTTTATTGCACATCAGTAATAGACAAGTTATTCCGTGTAGTTGAGTAAAATTAAGGCTTGGTTCACGTGTTTTTTAGACGAGCCTCGTTGTAGTTACTTACAATGCACCGGCGGCGCCTGTAGTGCCTAAGGTGGATTTAGTGTAACGTAATCAGTTTTACCTACTTTGTGTAAAAATAAAATCAATATGACTGAATTTGATAACTGCTGTAATAGGCGTGATGCGACTTATATTCATATAATAATTATTATGTTTGTAACAAATTAATCAAGTAGGATGTATGCACGTGAAGGTTTTCAGTATTGTACCAAGCACACATGCGAAAAGCGTCCTTGTTACCAAAGATTATAGCAATTTTTTCTAAGCTTTGTTTCGCGCAACAAAACGCATTGTTTCTGTCAAAAGAGACGGTCGTAAAGGTGTCTAAAATATTACAAAGGGGCTGGCCCCACGAAAGGGTGATGCACAAAGCTTTTAAATTTAATGCTGGCAATTAATTATCGTTACACGGCTATATTTTATGACGTGTGCTTAAAATGATAAGGGAAATTGAAATAGATAGGCGTGTGCTTAGGTGCATATTTGTCACGTGAGTCTGTAGAGTTCACACGTAAGCAAGATTTTTAAATTTGGGTCATTTTTTAAACCTTTATTGACAAAAACATACTTTGGAAAAATTGTTTGTTAGAGGATTAGTACATTGTAGACTTTTAGTCCGGATTTACTTACGGGTGTTGTTATATCGGAAAAGTCCGACCAGGTTTCGCTCCGATTCGCAGAGATTCGCTTGCCCGTAGTGTGAGACAAGCAACCGACGACGCGAGCTCCGTCTCTGCTCACCATGATTAAGCTCTGCGAATCGGAGCGAAACCTGGTCGGACTTTTCCGATATAACAACACCCGTAAGTAAATCCGGACTAAAAGTCTACAATGTGTTGTGCTTACGAAAGTTTTAGTTCAAGGATTAGTACAGCAAACTATTTGGTTTGCGAGGTTACTCTATACATCGAAATGTCATTGTCATTGATTATAGATTCCCGTCGGTCTCTTGGTTGTTTAACTGAAAATATATTGCAATCCTTGCGCTTATCACCGATCCCTGGCTTTCCTTCATATAATCATATAGAAAATGATCGGTAGAGTGGAATTTAGCTATTTTATGGCATTGTCGACTTTAATGGAGTTTTTGAGCTGTCGACTTTAAAGGAGTTTTTGAGTGGTTAAAATTAATATTTGTATGGAGGTCTAAATACGTATGTAAATCTATACAAAAAAAAGTCATGCAATAATTTGAGAGTAGAAAAAAACGTCATCTTCTTGTGATTGTAGATGTGAATAGTACCCACCATATATATAGTCTATCTATCGAAATTAGGTACAACAATATGTGTTATAGGTGTTTGTCAATCATGTCATAGACAATGTGTCACAGACAAAGTCCCCCATGAAAATTGAGACACCCTCCTGATTTACCAACCTGGAAAACAAATTTTCGTTAGTTACCATTAAAAAGTAATTTCCTTTAGAAAACAAAAGTTATCAAACTCTACTTTGGCTAATCTAAATGCAATTTTTACGTCTCCCTCTATTCGCTTCACGACGAAAGTGCCGATAGGGATCTACTTATAGCTTAAATATTTTTGTTTGGTATAAGAATAATTATGAGCGCGTTGTGAAAGAAAAGTTACTACCTACACGTGAAATTTCAGGCCCAGTTTACACTAGGATAAGAAAGAATGGCTCGTGCCAGTCAAGGTAAGATAAGATAAGAAATGAATAAAATATAAAAAAAGAAGAAGCTAAAATAAGAAGAAAAAAACTAGTAGTCTGTTAGCGTTTAGAATATACCTTGGCTACTATCGGATAAAATCGGATATATTTGTGTAATAGAAATATCGGAACTAATATGACACTTAATTAAATAAACTTAATAAGAAAAGTTTTATACAGAGCAGAAAGTAGTATGACACTCGTGTGTTTTCGGCGAAAACCGAAGCCTACTCTAGAGCCCGAGGTATTTTTTTATTTTTATTAGGACTACCAACAAGATATACACCAATACATTTACAATAGACCATAACTAGAAATAAACTAAGTGTTACCTACCTCACTTACAGGCAGTCACTACATGCACCGTTAGTATGAAGTTACTTTAGGACTTAATGTATTAAATTATAGTTTACACTGGTTTATTGTTAAGTTAATAAACTCGTGAGATAATTTAATAATAATAATATTACTTTACTTATAAAATGTATAAGTCTAAGTTATATTCTAAAAGCTAACAGACTGTATATCGGTGCATTTGGAAACAAGATGTTCCATTTCAAAATTTTACTTATGGACGAAAGTGAGGAATATGACTAGTTTCACAATGAAATGGTGCGTGAAAAACCGCATAACTGACGCGAAATCAGTTTCCTCTTGTGTGTGTCGTCATCAAATAGTTTGCCGTAAAATAGGTTTATTTATAACACCTTTCATTATAACACGCATAACGCACGTAATGAATCAATCAAAGGTGTATTCTTCTGCCTCACATCTTGCACTCATTTCACCGATAGAGACAAATTGCCAGCACTGGGCAGCGTTTCAAAAAACTGCCATTGATTGATTGAAAATTCTTCATTGCTCAATAAAAATATTTGTTGGTAGGCGAGCTTAAAACTAATAAGTATTATGTTTCATCTAACATTTGGTGGTTAAGGATAATGGATAAGGTAGTGCCAGAAGTATTTATTGGGAAAACAGTTAAAACTAGGTCGTAATTATATAAACATAAAACACGTAATAAAATGCTTATGGCATTAAGTTCGCCGCATTGAACGATTTAATTGTTAAAATTTACACGATGCTTACCAAATAACGAAATATTACTACAGCAAATAAACATAATATTACATAGTTTATCACGACATGAATTCAAAGTACATTTCTCCGTCGAGTCTTCTAATCTACGGTTTAACAGACTGCAATTTACGCAGATTGGCATATTTCGCCAGGAATTGAAGTTCTGCAAAATAGATCAAGGTGCTGTTTTTAAACGTGCGTGAATTCACAAGATATTTTTTAATACACATCCCCCAATCGCACCATAAATCTGTAATTTCTGCCTGTGGTACCTGACCGAAACCAGTTTACCTATCATCACGCAAAGCTGTCAACTTGTTTCCTTTCTGGACGTGTATACGTGAAATTAAAATGTAGACTATATTATTTTATGTATATAAGGGAACATTAATACTGTAATAAGGAGCTATGTTTATGCTGCGTTAAGCCTTGCATATAGTCGCGTTAAACTGTTTCATTTTACGGTTTGTAGTTACTTTGCGTTAACATACTTAATTTTACTAACTACTTATTTACATAAATACGTACACGACAGCTAAACCCGTATAATTAATGATTGCAACAAAAAGGCTATATTGGTCCACAGCTGGACATAGCCCTTCCCTAATGAGTGCCAAAACGCCCTGTCTTTAGCTTGCCGCATCCAGCATCTGCCGGTAGTTTTTCGCAGATCGTCATCGTCAGGATCCCACCTGGTCGGAAGGCGTCCTACACTACGTTTGCCGAGTCGCGGTCTCCACTCAAGAACAACGGTTGTCGGTTTTTCCCGAGATATGGCCAGCCGCTATCGCAAATTCTCTGAGCTATGTCGATAGCTTTGGTTCTCTGTCGGATGCAAAAATGATTCAATTGTAGTAATTTGTACCGGGTTTCTGTGTTAAAAGTACAAACCTCGTTTAAGTTGTAACGTTCATTAAGTCGCAGTTTCTATGCTACTTTGAATATAATATAATAATAACTTCCAAACAACACAATCAATTGACCTAGTCCCTAACCAGGATATCTTTTACTATCGTAACCAGGCAAGGACGTCACAAACATGACATACACTCAAACTGAGGCCACTTGTACAAATGTACGGCCCCCAGTGGGAATCGAACCCGCGACCTCTGTCTTGGTAGCTAAGAGCCGTTAAAATGCTTGAATAAGACCTTTTTGATTTCATTTGAAAAATAACTACTTACTTCAATAACTAACAGTATGTTGTGCACGTATACCCGTTTTACATCTCCACTCCGACTCCCCAAGGTTTGCTGGAAGAATTCTCTCACAGAGATAAGCTCGCCTTTATACATTTTACTTGTTATGATGTCATGTGAAATGTTTGTGTGCAATAAAGTATAATAAACTTGTTACCTGTAACCTTACCCTAACCTTCAGCAACATTTATAAATTGCACGCACGTGGCTGTCTAAATCCAACTTTATAGAACTCCCAATTACCGGTTTCAGAATAACTACCTTTTTATTTGATTTCTTTCGTTTACGAACGCTTGGAATTTAAAGGATTTTAGTAAAATTAAAATAGGGGTTTTCATTTGCGTGCAGGTATTTGAAGAGAATATTTTGTTGAAATAAACCGCTAAAGAAAACCGACCTTTTCATCAAAAAATGCTCGGTATTTCAGATTTCTACCTCAAGCTATAAAATTAATTGAAATGCGTACTGTCACGCTCCTATAAAAGTGAGCATTGAGTGCAAACTTTTTGGATTGTATTCCGTATAGTACCGGAGTGCCATCAGGACACTATTAATATACCTAACTTGTCTTTTTATTGTCCGTCTCACCTATAAAAGACTTTATTTGTTTAACTTTAAATTGATTGATTGATTTAAAAACCTATTTAGAGGCTAAAAATTTCACCCATGCCGGGATTCGAACCCGCAACCTCTGGCTATCCGTACCAGCGCTCTACCAATTGAGCCAATGGGCGACTCACGGCATCAGTGAAATTTCGAACCTCTTTACAATATTCTCTGTATTACGTACAGGCAGCGACATCTGACTTAAGCAAATTGCATTACTTACAGCCCCGACTACCTACTTTGCAGTTTGAGTCGCCCATTGGCTCAATTGGTAGAGCGCTGGTACGGATAGCCAGAGGTTGCGGGTTCGAATCCCGGCATGGGTGAAATTTTTAGCCTCTAAATAGGTTTTTAAATTTGTTCCTTAGCACGGGTTAGTGCATTAAAAATAAAAATAGTGTAATCATGTGAGTACAGTGATATCGTTCCGATGTTAAACCTAACTGCAAAGTAGGTAGTCGGGGCTGTAAGTAATGCAATTTGCTTAAGTCAGATGTCGCTGCCTGTACGTAATACAGAGAATATTGTAAAGAGGTTCGAAATTTCACTGATGCCGTGAGTCGCCCATTGGCTCAATTGGTAGAGCGCTGGTACGGATAGCCAGAGGTTGCGGGTTCGAATCCCGGCATGGGTGAAATTTTTAGCCTCTAAATAGGTTTTTAAATTTGTTCCTTAGCACGGGTTAGTGCATTAAAAATAAAAATAGTGTAATTGATTGATTGATTGAAAACATTTATTCAAATAAAAATACAAAAAAATACAGAAGTTGGTTTCTGCCAAACTGCATAACAGTTTGCTGGCAGATGCTCTTGGTTTTACAAGTTCAAGTTATCTTATTTGCTAGTATTTAAATGCATTAGTATTTCTTAATGGTTCGCGATACTCATACATAGTTATATATTAAGCGGGTCAAATCGCGATTATTTATTAGGTAAAACGTAATTACTACCCGAGTCTACCCGAGACCACGGCCACTGTAACGCTGCCGAAACGTCGGGAAATAAGGTAATGACGTTTTACCTAATAAATAATCGCGATTTGACCCGTTTAATATATAACTATATATATAAAAGCATTAATTAAAAACTAAGGTGGTCATGTAAGGACTGTTTTTAGGTATGATAAATGCGCGGTATTAAAAAATCTTTTAATACCAGGCGGTGATCGATCATAAATACTTGGCCTTTGCATCTATGTAATGAGGTGATTTATACAGCGTCCAGGGGCATCTTACATGAGATGGATGTAAGGTCCACTCGGACGCTGCAGTGCTTAGGACATTGTCTTAGATGATTAGGCTTGCCCAGCCAACCGACCTATACCATCCTGACATCTTCGGCCTAGCTCACAGGAAAGACTGTCGATACGCGCGGAGCCAAGCAAGCCGCGGGTTTTCTCACGACGTTTTCCAACACGGGTAGCGTGTGGTATCGCGACTACAAATTCGCAAATGTACGTAAGTTTATACCTACCTAGAGTATTACATAATCTTGTACAAGTACAATACAAGTTTGTATTGATAACTAAATATAACCGGCTTTGTTTACCGGTGCACCTTTATTGCGGGAACGAAATCAAAATCGCGAAAAATTATTAAGGAAATATTAACTGCAGTGTTAATTACCTACGCGCGGAGGCGAGACAAATTTAAATTACTCGTGCCAGGTTGTGATAACGTTTGCTTTGTCTCGGACTTGCAATTTAATATCAGACTACTGTTTTTGTTAATTGCTCGATTTTATTTTTATCGGCTTAAAAATGAAATCGAGCTAGTCCTAATAATATATTTAGCTAGAACACGTGCTGCTTATAAATGCTTTGCAGTTTTAAACTTTTGTTTAAAAATAGCAAAAGTAGTGCTGCAGACTAATTTAATGGGCAAGGCGAAAGGAAAGAGAAGGCCTGGCAGGAGAAAAAAGTCATATTTGTGCAACATCAAAGAATGGAGCGTTGTTAAAAGCGCGGAGGCGCTGGTTTCCTCTACTAAATACATTACAGTTCTCAAGGAGTTTATCACAATCGCTCGTAGCCCCGGCTGCCTGAGTGATCTTAAAAGATCACGAAGGTTAAGCTACATAGGGCGCGTTCAGTGCATGGATGGGTGACCGGTCGTCTGGGGGTGTTATTTATTTCATATATTTCTTTGAGGCGAATAAAATTATCCGTCAACTAAGAAGAAAATTTGCTTACCGTAAAATCGTCTGCTTTTGTGTAGGACTTCGGAGCCAGATCCTTTTTACCAAGACGGGTGGTTAGCCCTACGATAAACCCTCCTTCTTTCTCATCCGGGCTTGGGACCGGCAACGGCAAAGTTCGAAAGTATCAAAGGCCCGAGTCACGTGGAAGAAGATTGTGGAGGAAGCCAAGACCCACAAAGGGTTGCAGCGCTATAGGAAATAAGTAAGTAAGTAAAATCGTCTGCGGAAACAAAATTTTCTACTTAAGTAAATTTAATGTTAAATGAAGAAGAAAAAGATTTCTTTAAAGCCACATAGGCATACTAAATTTGACAGAAAAGGAAAATGCAGAAAAGAAAGCAGGAGTAAAACAAAAAGAGAAGAAAATAGGAATTACAGATGAATGAAATGAACATAAATTCCAACGCTACACAGTATGTTGATGCAGCGGAAAAAAGGCCTCCTGCTCAGTATAAGCTGAGGGTTTGCACCCACAACACTGATTTTCAGCAAGGGCCTTCTGGTGACTCACGGCGCATCAAAACGGAACAAACACGCACTCACACTCAATGAGATGTAATGAGATGATTTATACAGCGTCCAGTGGTATCTTCACTCACACTAAATGAGTGAAGGGACCACTCCGAAGCTGTAGTGCCTAGGGCATGGTTTTATAGTTGGTGTAGGCTTAACATAACATAGGTTGTCTGGAAAAGATCGCTTTTAGCGATGAGGGCGCCAATTGTATAACATTTGGTAACATGGTTGTAATATTTTTCTGGTTGTGCAGTAAAGTGTTCTCTATCTATATCTATATAGCGGTGGTAGCTCAGTGGGTAGAACCATGGACTGGCAAGCGGGAGCCCCAGGTTCAATCCCAAGTGCGGGCATGTACCAATGACTTTGTTTAATTTAAAAGTTACGTACATTTGCGAATTTGTAGTCGCAATACCACACGCTAACGGTGAAGGAAAACATCGTGAGGAAACCCGCGGCTTGGTTGGCTCCGCACGTATTGACTAGTCTTTCCTGTGGGCTAGGCCGACTAAGCTGTCAGGATGGTATAGGTGCTGGGAAGCCTACACCATCTATAAAACCATGTCCCAGGCACTACAGCGTCCGAGTGGTCCCTTCACCCATCTAGTGTGAGTGAAGATACCACTGGACGCTGTATAAATCATCTCATTAAGTAGATGCAAAAAAAGGCCAATATTATTATATTATATCTATATATCTATTTTCACGACCGTATCCCAGAGGGGGAGGCAGAGACCAGGGTGCCACTTACTACGATCCGGACAGATCATCCTCGCTTCATCAACGTTCATAAGTCGTTGAATGCACGCACGCGTTCCGGGTACTTTTTGAAGGCTGAAGGCAGTAAGATTGACGAAACAAATATATATTACGAATGTGAGTGGAACGGCGACGGCAAGGGACGTCCCAGGCGGACATACGTCGACAAAATTAGGGATGTATTAGCAAAGGGGGAGATAAAATAATAATTATCATAATTATAAAAATAATAGTGCTTCCACACGACACAATCACTTCACCTGGTCCCAAACTAGTATATCCTGTACCATGACCAGGCAAGGACGTCACAGACATGAGAATACACCCACACTGAGGCCACTTGTACAAATGTACGGCGGCCCCCAGTGGTAATTGTTGCGTAGCTCAAAAGTATAAAGCTGAGTCACACTGTTACTAATTTATTATTTTAAAAACCTTCTTGAACTTTATTATAGTTAATTAACGAGCTGTGTTCACTTGTTTCAATTTTCTCTTAAAGAGAGTAAGAAATGAAAAATAAAATAGAAATTAATTATCAAACTGATTTATGAGTGTTATCGTTTGGTCGTTGCCCTTAGTTCGAGAACTTAAATAACAGTACAGTAACAGAAGGTTGGTATAAAAAGTAAATAGACTACTGTTGCGTAGCTTTTATCAAGAGTGGTGTAGGTAGAGTAGAATCCACAATACAAAAAATTAAAAAATAACACTTGTGTACATTACCTCGACCACCTACTTTACAGCCCCGACCACCTACTTTGCAAGGTGGTCGGGGCTGTAAGTAATGCAATTTGCTTAAGTCAGATGTCGCTGCCTGTACGTAATACAGAGAATATTGTAAAGAGGTTTGAAATTTCACTGATGCCGTGAGTCGCCCATTGGCTCAATTGGTAGAGCGCTGGTACGGATAGCCAGAGGTTGCGGGTTCGAATCCCGGCATGGGTGAAATTTTTAGTCTCTAAATAGGTTTTTAAATTGGTTCCTTAGCACGGGTTAGTGCATTAAAAATAAAAAGTAGTATAATTTGTAATTATTAAAAGACATATTTATAGTATACAAAAAACCCTATGTGTCGTTTTTATCGTTTTCAAATATAATTATTATCAAAACTTAAAAAATATAATTAACGCTGGTCTTCTGCGTTCTGTTATTTCTTTGTAAGTTTTAACCCAAACGATAACGAAGTAATGAAGGAAGTAGTGAGTGATTTATGGCTTTTTGTTTAGTTGATTTTTTTCAATGAACCGACTCACTGTTTTAAACCCATGACCCATGCTTTGGCCCGAGATAAGAATCTTCGCCAACGAAAATTGAAATTAGGGAAATTATTTTATGGCTGCTTAGCTGGGCAATAAGTATTTGTTATCTCAAGTAATTACAGCAAACTAGTACGGCTGGTAATAAAGAAAGCTGTTACAAGGCGAAAATACCTAAGCAATAAAAAATATGTTCAATATGATACACAACACTAACCCCCGGTTTCTCGTAGATTTGTGATGTTTTTTTCCTCCTGCCTTTATCTCTACTACTATACGACCTGAAGGCATCCGCTGACATTTTACATAGTATATTGACATTCAGCAAACCGAATGCAAATCTTTACGTTGAGATAAATTAATTTCATTACACTATTTTTATTTTTAATGCACTAATCCGTGCTAAGGAACAAATTTAAAAACCTATTTAGAGGCTAAAAATTAATTTAATTTCATTTCATTTGATTAATAGTCTGTTAACAACTTTGAGTGAGCTATACTTCGTTAATTTCATTTAAATATAAAATTTAAAAACCAGATAAAATAATATACCTACATGCACCAAACAATATCTACCAAAAGTTTTGTCCGGAACACAGACCAAATACATAAAGAAAAATATGGACCAAAAAAAAACGTTGCAATATTATTTGAAAATTACCTTAACTTTTTCGGGTAGATTGTACAAGAAACTAGGGATAAGAATCTGTTCTTATTAATGAATGCAGTAGCATAATGGAGACACTTAAGAGTTTGTAAATAAACGAACGAATATCGCAATAACCATGAGATTTGTCGTTAAGTTTACATAGACTTTTTGAATCAAACGATCAGCAAATTCCATCGGCAATAACATATTTTCCGAAACACAAAACCGACCAGCAAAATGTTTTGTTGCTCATTTGTAGATATATATTCTGCTCACCAAGACAATTTTATTATAAGCCACACAAATGATTTTTTTACTAAGTTTGACTATTATTTTTTCACTTTAGAGCACACGAAATATTTAACAGGCGATTATGTAAGAAATAACATGTGCAACAACAACAACGACAAAAATGGACAAATAACACATTTATTTGTACATGTTTGTTGTTGACCAAATATTTATTTTGGTGATTAATTAATTAGCTCCCATTATTCAATACTGTGGAATCTGCCATACCTCATTTTCAACTCCTGAGTCACTCAGGACATCCGTGGTCGATCTCTGAACAGCGTGGCGCGTTCCCTCAGTCGCGCCATAAAACTTCCTCCGACACGCCTCCGACGACGTCCCGACAGCTTTATGTCCACGACAAGATTATTCCGAGCACTCACTATTCTGGAAGGCAAGAGAAAAAAACAACAGTTATGAAAAAAGACTGTCACAGATACGACTTTTGCATTTTGAAGAGAAAACTTTGCTCTTTCTGAATTGTGAAAGAAAATGAACTGCAATTGTCGGCATCACCGCGCTCGGTACCATTCGACTGATGACGTGGAAGTTACACTTCTATTGTGATAGTAGTTATAAGCATAGAATATTTTCTATTTGGAACGGAGCACGACTTTCCAGACAGTGTAAATGTTATCCGGAGTAAATATAATAAATTAAAACATTTTCGGTGTTATTTATAAAATAATCTGTGGTTACATCTATCCTTTAACCACAGACTAATTAAAGTGCCTCTGTTTTAAGAAATCCTGTTTTTATAAATAATACTGTTATTTTCGCGCTTTCCGCATTTCCGTGCTTCCCAAGGCACGTTTGTTCGTTAGTGCCGGCAGTCATATAATGGCAGAGACCCGTGCCCCAGCAGTGGAGATTTACAAGGGTTGATATCGATGTCCCCACTGCTGGGGCACGGGTCTCTTCCTGCATCCTAGGAAGGTTAGATCATATTCCATCACGGGAGACAAGACCGGATTGGTGGAGGGTTGTAAGACAGTGGCGGGCCTTACTGTCAGAAGTTATCAAGCCGCCCATAAGCCCTCTGACATGGCTTAATGACTGTCATTACATAACGGCAGCACCAACGGCTTAACGTGACAAAATGCCACTATCGGCAGTCACGGGACAGTCACCCATCCTGCACCTCACCGCGCCTGTTGTTACTTAACTCAAGTGATTGGTTCCAATCACTAGGTTCGAATAGGCCACGAGCGCACGAGTGGAGATACAACCAAGGTTTGATATATAATTTTTTTCGGGAATATTCGAAGCATTTTGTTTGTCACTGGGTCAAGACTAGACAGCGTATTCGACAAGACATTTTATGCGAAAATTTGAATCAAGTAAAATGAGACTCACTTGATGGCCGAAGAACTTGCAGCCTTGCTGTCATGTCCTGAATTAATGGCAAGCATAATACATACTCAGCTACTCTATTCTCGCCCACTAATACTCCCGTTGCAGACTTTTGTCATCAACAAAGACCATAATCGCTTGTTTAAAAATTCAGTATTTATTAAACGTTCACGTTGCAACGCGTAATACCATCCAGAATACCACCCTCATCTGAATGGATTCGGAGTGCTTCGGTTTGTCATGAAATACAGACAAGCAACTCAATTCATGCGGTTCCTGTGATCCTTTACACTTTTGGAATAACGTCCAAAGTACGCTGAAGGAGCTGAAAAGTTAAACATGCACTTGTTTGAAGAACACATGGCGTTATTAGTCTGGCGTCTGTTGAAACGAATGCCGAAATGAAGGTATAACATTTCCTGATGTGTACAAATGGATTTTCAAGTATAAAAGTTTACTGAAACCGGAGTTATGATTTCATGACAGACAGGACACAAAACATTTACAAAGCTTGTACACGCTTTTCATTATCATAATTATGACAATGGATTTTTGGTTCATATTTTGACTTAAGCCGGCACGTTAAGCCTTTGGTGCCAGCTGTCATGTATTGGCAGTCGTTAAGCCATGTCAGAGGCCTTATGGGCGGCTTGATAACTTCTGACATAAGGCTCGCCACTGTCTTACACCTGTCTTCCTCCACTCGATAATCTAATCAATTTTATTTGAATTTTTTATTTTATTAAAATCCAACAGCGTAGCAAAGATTCATAACTTAATATAATGCCTAATAAGTAAGGCTAGTAATCACTTGGTTAAGCAACAACGTGCGCGGTCAGGTACGGGATGGGTGAGCGTCCCGTGACTACCGCTAGTGGCATTTTTCCGAGCGTTTCCGTGCTTCGCAAGGCACGTTAAGCCGTTGGAGCCGGCTGTCATATAATGGCAGTCGTTAAGCCATGTCAGAGGCCTTATGCGCGGCTAGATAACTTCTGACACTAAGGCCGGCCACTGTCTTACAATCCTCCACCAAGCCGGACTTGGCCCCCGTGGTGGAGTATGGCCTAACCTTCCTGCGATGCAGAAAGTGACCCGTGCGCCTGCAGTGGGGGCATACAAGGGTCGATATTGATATCAATATCGATTTTGACTTATCACTTGCGATAGCTCGTCGTCCAGGTCGTCGGTTCAGCATGCCGGTGGGCATCCTGCGTTGCGTTTGCCGGTTCGTGGTCTTCACTCGACAACCTTCGAACTCCATCGACTAACAGTTCTTCCACATATGACATCAGCCCAGTGCCGCTTCAGCTTGCTAATCCTATAGGCTATGTCCGTCACGTCACGCTACGTCTTCGGCGAATTGTTGCTTTACTGATGTGATCCATCAAAGAGACTCCAAGCATAGCCCTTTTTATAGCACGCCGAGTGACTTTGAATCGATGGATCGTCAATGGACGGTGGAGTAGAATTCTATTAAGTGTTTACCTTAATCTTTGCTCTTTAGGTAGAGTCACGCCACGCTTTCTAGGGAAAAGTATGGCGTGGGAGGGAGAGCCTTTTAAGTTAGACACTAAATGCTTCTTTAAATAACGATAAACAGCTTGTAAAGAGCTCGGTAACATGACAGGTACAGTCCACACTATGCACAAACTTTATATAATATTATAGTAATTATACTATTTTTATTTTAAATGCACTAACCCGTGCTAAGGACAATTTTAAAAACCTATTTAGAGGCTAAAAATTCCACCCATGCCGGGATTCGAACCCGCGACCTCTGGCTGTCCGTGCCAGCGCTCTTTCCAACTGAGCTAATGGGCGACTCACCGTCATCAGTGAAATTTCGAACCTCTTTACACTATTCTCTGTATTACGTATTTTTAGCATCTCAATAGGTTTTTATAATATTATAGTGTATACGACTACGTAGCTCAGTTATGAAAGACATTTAAAAGCAAAAAAATAATATTTGATCACTTGTCGATGGTTGAATTCGAAACAAGATGTTCGAAACGGGTTGTTGATATTTCTTTTGATTTTGTCGTTAAGGCACAAAAAGTTTTTCAACTTAACAAATATGGTTCACTATTTTCATAGTGAACCATATTTGTAAGCTGAAAATATACTTCTTCAAGCTTTCGCTTGTTTGCCTGTATGCATGAAACCCGAAGTTGCAGTGTATAATAACAGTGATACGGGCAGTGATGGAGTTATTATTCGTAATATAAAACCCATCACTGTGCTTGTCACTGCTATCAAAGACTGCACCTCCGCTACTAAATAAGAACACAAATAAAGCACGAGATACTGTCCAGGTAAAGTCTTTAACCGGACAGTTTGTGCAACCACTGCTCTAATGTGTGAAAGGGGTCTTATCGCCAGTTGCTCAATGTAAAAGCTACGTGTACTAGATAACTTCGGTATGGATGGAAAGACACAGAAGATCCTCTTCGGTATAAATTCTGCCCACAGTGCAAAGCCCTACGTTGAATTAAGTATGTCTCCTATAAGCTACCCTGCTTTGGATGGGTTGACAATATGCAGTTATATTTCTTTATGACGTTTTCTTTCTCTGCCTATATTTCACTCTTAACATGCACCTCCTAACCTTAGCTTTAATAAAATTATCTTTACTGGATGAGCTATCAGATCAGCCGTAATACCTACCTAATCAGACAGTCTGTTCAGTACCACCATCATATTACGCAATTTTGTGAACAAAACGTTCTGCAATGAATCTGATTGAAGGGGATTAAACGCAGAGCGTTTCGTTAGAAAAATTTCCTAATATTCTGGTGGTATTAAACAGACTTTCGGTGTATTTCAGTTATACTCAGAGCGAATAGAACAGATAAATAGATGCACTTGTCTAATGGAGATTGCGCTTATCAGTACCACTGAAAAGTACGCTTTGGATCGTTAATAGGCGAGGTTAGGGTGAAATACCCGTAATCTAACACGTGTTACTTGAGAATTTAGGTCAGCTGACCTGATGAGGTTGTAGCCTTTTTGATAATGATTGTTACTTTTCATTTTAAAGTTTCTTTTTAACTCCAAGTGATTCGAAGCAGATCTTGGCCTTCGAAATAAATATATATTCATGGACATATTACACAGATCTCGTTAGCCCTATACCTACTATATAAGTACAGCTAAATGACTTATGTTAGAGGTGCTAACTGGACGATAGATTTAATACAATAAATACATAGATAACATCCAAGACCCGAAACAAACTAGAAGTTCTTTTCTTAGTTTGATCCAGCCGGGGATCGAACCCGAGACCTTCGGTTTTACATTCAGCGTGCCAAACCGCTGCGCCCCACCCAGGCCGTCAAACAAGGATTAATACACGATGGATAGTAGATATTTATCGGTCTCCTGCGAGTTAACTGCTTAAGATTCGGTCCCATCAGTGCATTATCAATTTATCACGTCCCACTCTTCTACAGTAACGGTATTAGGGTCATACATTTATTTCTTGTTTGCAAGTTTCACATATGCACGCGGCGCGCATTGACTTGAAGAGCAATAAAAGAAAATCGCTTGTACTACAATGGTTTAACAGAATATAATCTAAGCCTTAGCAATGTTTGAAGCAGCCAAATATTTTTCCAATGCTTGCGAATCCCATAGAAAGCTTCGATATCAACCCTTGTATGTCCCCACTGCTGGAGCATGGGTCTCAGGAAGGTTAGGCTATACTCCACTACGGAGGCAAGGTCCGGGTTGGTGGAGATTGTAAGACAGTGGCGGGCCTTACTGTCTGAAGTTATCAAGCCACCAATAACGCCTCTGACATGACTTAACGATTGCCGTAAAAAGCTCGGGAGATCTAAATACCCTGCATAACTATAACTCTTATAATAAATAGAATCAAGTATATCCTGTGGTAAATATTTAATAAGTAAAACGTCTAATCTGCGGCACAATGTAAGTAACAACTAATTACGTCCCAGTGGGTGGGCCAGTATATTGACCCTGGGTAGGTCTGTCTGCTGTATAGGGCCTCCCCCCGACAGACAAAACCCATTAGCTAGGTGATAATGCAAGTTCATCCGGCCTACCTCAGGTATTGTTTTCTGTTTCCATCGGGCGAACAAAGCTGCGGTGCGTTAAAAAAAATAACTCAATTACAAGATAATTACGAGTAGACAAAGCCAAAGAATCCAAAAATTTATCAGTCTGTCTTCTGCTCAATCGCATTAAAACACATGTGTAATTTTATGGATTTTAAAAACCTATTTAGAGGCTAAAAATTCCGCCCATGCCGGGACTCGAACCCGTGATCTCTGGCTAACCGTACCAGCGCTCTCCCAACTGAGCTAATGAGCAAGTGTAAAATGAATAAAGTGTAAGCTTTGGGCAAGTGTAAAAAATAAAGTGTAAGTGTAAGTGGGGTTAAAGTAATAAGCTGTTTCTCTTATATTTCTGTTTATTTGCATTTCATTCGGTCAGTGCTAAACATACCTCTAAAAGTGGGTTCTGATTGAACATGAGGAAGAGCCTCGCCTTAACTGAAAGTTCAATCTGAACTCAACCAAATTAAACCTAACTTAAATAATCTAACTAAATTATTTTAAATTATTACAACTGAAGCGAACTAAACTCGATCTTTCTTTTTAAAAAAAAAATACGACAATTGGCAGTGACAGTGTAACATATAAAAATTAACTGCAAAGTAGGTACTCGGAGCTGCAAGTGATGCAAATTCTTCAGCCAGATGTCGCTGCCTGTAAATAATACAGATAATTAGTGCGGAGCAGAATGTAATTAGATCGGAGAAATCGAAAGACTATTACCGAATCGCAATTATTAGTGTTTGTTAAGTACTCTGTGATGGAATCGTGCAATTCATTAGCAATGTATTAAGTGTTCTAAAATGTTTGTGATGCATACATGTTTTTTTAAACCACTTTTACCAGAAATGTACGAAAACCCTTCAACGCCCTATCCAATGCTCTATCTATTGACATTTTGACAGAAAGTTCATTTAGTTTTACCGCAGTGCTTTAGTCTCATATAACACCGTCGTCATAGATTATAGAACTTTGATGGATCTATATGGATCCAGTGAAATATGACTCTTAATTTTGTCATCATTATTATATCCGTCGATAGTTCTTTTCAACTTTAAGAAAACTGTTTGGTATGGACTGCGATTCCCGAACGCGCCTCCGATGTTTCTCATCAACGGACCTATTACCAACCCATTGTCGGGGAGGAGGGCCATGTATAGAAAATTAAAATGCACCAGTCTGTACGAACTCGTGTAGCTATTGTGCCCGAACACCCCGATTGGTTTTTCATACAATGAGTGTAGGTGCTACGTGTTTCATGCGGGTTTTTGTCCGAAATTGAGCCTTGCATGCATACGTCTTCTTTGCGGTTCGATTTGTTAGACGCCGCATTTGTGACGCAAGCGTTGTCGTCGGTGGCTGAACTAACCACCGAGTCAAATCATTATCTATGCCTTGTTTAAGTAACATTTCACGTATACATACATACATAACCTCACGCCTGTATCCCAGAGGGGTAGGCAGAGACCAGGGACTGCCACTTGCCACGATCCTGACAGATCACCTTCGCTTAATCACGTATACATCTTGGTGTATATGTGAAAGGTTAAACACATGGATACAGGGTGTCCCAAAAATCAACGTCAAGCCAAAAACTGTTGATAAGCCAGGTGGTGACAGTTAACAGAAAAATAATAAAAAAAATCTAAGTCAAGTATTTCAAAAATTATTGACATTAAAAAAAAATTGAGAATATTGTGACACTGTGATGATCTTTTAAGTACTGTGACTACAAATCTTTACTTTTCATATTTTTTTGTAAATGATGTAACCCTTGGATTACACCACTCACAAAAAAAATGTGTTAAATTTTTTTTTATTGTCAATAATTTGAAAATGTACCTAACTTATACTTTTTAAATATTTTTCTGATAACTGTCACCACCTGGCTTATCAACCGTTTTCGGCTTGACGTTAATTTTTGGGACACTGAACACATACACGTATACATATGCGCACGTATGAGTGTGCTAAACTATATTTATAGGCTTGGTTGGTTTAACTGCGGCTAAAACTAAAACAAAAACATGGTGCAAAAATATTTGAATCATTTATGTCAAGGAACGATATCCTTTTCCAATGTAAAGGAATTACTAATAAATTTAAATGAAAAAAAGCACGTATAATACCAAAAAAAATGAATCTGTTAATCCATTATGATAATTTTGTTACGTATATCCAAATGTTCTTCTGATTATCAGAGAAAACCTGTTATTGGCTTTAAGTCTAATTCACATTATTTTTGTTAGAATGCCTCTTATATAAGCTGTTGTTTTTCTAATAAACAATAAAATAGATATATAATCAGGGTAGCTGGTAACACGTCTAGCCCCGGGTTGCAATATTCAAATTTATTATTTGATTTGAATTAAACACTATAAAAAAAAATTACCTAAAGAATTCCAGTTCAATGCTACAAAGCGGTTCAAGTGGAGAATCAATCTCATTAGTATTTTATGTCTCATTAAAAAAAGTGCAATTATTGGTCACAGAAATGACTTCTGTTTGGCTAAAAGACACACTTGAATATGTCTTGGACTGGACCCGGACCTCTCTGGCGGTTAATGGGTTTCCTGTGTCCGTTCAATCGAACGGACACTGTCGACGAATACTGGGGTCGATTACTTCATTTATCGTTAGGTATCCCTGCTGCATAAGTATATCTACAACCCTAGTTTTTAAAAATATATACATATATTTTTGTTTCATGTTTCTAGTTTTTTAGTAATTGTTTCTAGTTTATAACGAGGCTGAGCACATTTATGATATGCCATAAGTAGTCGGAATGTATAATGTATATTTTGCTAATGTACGAAATAAAAAAAGTAATCCCTAACATATTTAGAGGCTCAAAATTCCACCAATGCCGGAACTCGAACCCGCGACCTCTGGCTAACCGTGCCAGCGATCTCCCAACGGAGCTAATGGGCAAGTACCGGCATCAGTAAAATTCCGAACCTCTTTACAATACTCTCTGTATTACTTACAGGCAGCGATATCTGACTGAAGTAATTTGCATCACTTGCAGCCCCGAGTACCTGCTTTGCATTTAGGTTTTACATCGGAATGATATCGTTGTACCCACATAATTATATTCTTTTTGTTACACTAACCCGAGCAAAGGACAAGTGAAAGACAATGGGTGGAATTTTTAGCCTCTAAATAGGTTTTTAAAATTGTCCTTAGCACGGGTTAGTGCAACAAAAAGAATATAATCCCTAACATACCTACCGTAATATGCTCAAAACTTAGAAACAGTCGGAAACATGGTATTCACTGCAGCACTAAATATTTTTATATGAAAAGGGGAAACAGAATTAGTTTTTAAACAAACATTAAAGCCTAATTTAGCGCAACAAAGTTGGGACAAAGAATAAATGACTGTCATAAAAGTGTCACCAGCTAGGCAAGGACCTTTTGTTCTTGTGAAAAATGCTTAATTTTGTATTTGTCTAATTACCGGCCTAACGGAGCACCTTTCTGTTAACTAGTTGGTATTTGTTTCATTAATTACTTATTTGCTAGGAGTTGATGCCGGCTTTCATGTAATGGCAGTCGTTAAACCATGTCAGAGGCCGCCCATAAGGGCCGCTTGATAACTTCTGACAGTAAGGCCCGCCACTGTCTTACAATTCTCAAGCAACCTGGACTTGGCCCTCGTGGTGTATGGAGTATGGCCTTACCTTCCTGGGATGGAGAAAGAGACCCGTGCTCCAGCATTGGGGACATACAAGGGTTAAAATCAATCGATCTAATTACTGAAATAAAAATTTAACATGTATAAAATCAACCTCAGGTTCGTTTCCCAGTGCGGGCATAAACCGATGACTTTGTTTTTTAACTTATGTACATTCGTGAAGTTATAGTAACAATACCGCTCGCTAAGCATCGCGAGGAAAATAGAGTGTATGAGATGTTTAAATACCTCGCCGCTTGAAATTGCCAATCCGCGATGGGCACTCGTAGTAGGTAATGAAGCGCATACTCTCTCTCTGAGAGAAGGCTTATTTCCGGCAGTAGGACGTTTATATGCTGCATAAAAACGTGAGCCTCAAACTTGGTAAGCGCAAATCTCGAGAGCGAACCGATTTAGCTAATTCTATTTTTAGAATATTCCTTGAAGTACGAGGATGGCTCTTACGGAGAAAAATTAAAATATATTAAAGAATTGACTGAAAGAATTGATTGGTCTGCTGACAACATTGCCTTCATACGTGTAAGGTGATACCTATCTATAGCTAGTGAGCTGGCCGATTCAAATCAGCACTACTTCTTTTATAAGAGTGCGACATCATTCTAATGTAATGCTGATGCTTTGCTTCGTTATTCCCATTTAACTATTTGCCGACGATTACATTCCACATTTCAGGTATCACAAAATTCGTTTTAAAGTTTCATCAGAAAACCCGCTAAAAGATGGTTAATATTTGCCAAATACCCAAATACGAGTAATCAAGTGAGGCCCCATTTTAAAACCTGTTTTTGTCAGTCGCGTCAATTTTAATACAAATAATGCCTAACCTTCCCGCGAAAGGCAAGAAGAGACCCGTGCCCCAACAGTGGGGACATACAAGGGTTGACATCGAATGTCTTCTGTGTGAAGAAAACATTCATAATGTTATGAAGTGAAATAAAATAAAAAAACAGTTAGAAAATCCACAAGAAAATGCCTGCGTCGCCCAACCGGAAGCAAAGATGAAAAAACTTAGAAGTTGGGCCGAATCATGTAAATTTTCCTTTGAGCAACTTATAAACGCGCGCCTTCCCCAGTCCGAGAAAAGTTTAAATAGGTGCGCGTCGCGCGAGGGTGAGTTTTTCACTATCTTTTATGAATATACTAAGACAGAAGCACTGTGCCGTGCGTCGTTATGTAATCACTGATCAAAGTTTGAAAATCAGTAATATCTGATCAAAATCTGATGTGACACCAAATTTTAAGATAAATTTGCACGAGCTTCCTTTTCTAATCTTAAATGTTATTTTATGGAAACAGACAAAAACAACTCTGGCCTCTTAATTTTAAGAAGTGGTGCACCGACTTGTCAGCTTAAACATTAGTAGTTTACTGCGTGTTACAGAAAGGTAACCGAATTATCCTACTCACCAATACAGTCAACTTTAATTCCGGGACAAACTTTGAACTTGTAAAACCATAACAAAAAAATTTGGAAAAACAAGCGACCTATTAACGCTTGTTTGACCTATCATGATCCTCAGTCATGCATGAGGAATTGACGAACAAGAAGTATTATGCCCAAAGCAAGACTTCTGTACTTACAGTGCTGTTATGGAGGGGCGAGCTTTTCACTATCTTCCCGTTGCCGGTCGGCGAAAGTGCAGTTTTTTCCTATCTAAAACTTTTTCGCTTTATTTTAAAGAGATTAGGCCCGGGAGTTTCTTCCATTGTCACTTTGTACCGCAATTGAGTTTGGAATTAGAAATGCAGACTGTTAAGATTTAAAAATAAGCTTTTTACTCTAAACTTTTTTATTGTACTCTGGAAAAAACCACTAATACGAAATAATTACATAGGTACGTAATAGTACAAGAGCAATTGTGTTTGGTTCAAAGGAGTACTTAAAGCTAAGTAGCATTTTCTTCCAGTCAACCTATATCTAAATGTGTGTTATTGATTGAAAGATTTTATTTTTTCTGAAATAGATATGGCTTTTATTATTAGGAAGCCTTAGTGACTTACGCCTATTCTGCGTGTACTAATAGCTGTAATTTTTTTACGCCCTTTGGCCAACTACTACTACACGTTGGTTTTAATATATAATAGAAATACTACTGCAGTAAAAGACCACCATCGCGACCGCGACCGTTTGGAGTGTTTTAAGTGCCATTAAAACACTTCAAAAACCAAAGAGACTGAATACAAAGAAATTTCCCCAAAGAGATTGAAAAACTAAAGAGATTGTAGAGAAAAAAATAGTAGACAATCTCTAATACAAAGAGATTGTCTACTATTTATACCACATTTATGGAGTGTTTGAAGGAATGGTGTGTTTATAAATAACTCCAGGAGTAAACCAAAAATTAGCCCTCCCTGCAATCACTAATCCTACTTACGCCTTCGTCTCTCTCCCTCTCTCTATCTCTCTCTCTCTCTATCTCTATCTTTAACGTAGAAGAGTAGCCTGACAACGTGACAAATTAAATTTCTTCACAAACATCTACAGGTCACTCTCTCGAGTCCATTTTGATTACATCCGTGTTTATACAGCGGACACATGTCATGAGTAAATCGAGATGAACACGCGCATTTAAAATCAAACATTTGCTCTTCGACACTTGAGCAAAATAACGGCGCCCCTGGTCACAGAATGCTTTAATCAGAAGTACACCTCTGAGTTCTGAGCCAAAAAGTAAGCTTTATGTCTAACAGAATAGTCTCAGATCGTATTTATTGGTACTTATATAGGTTGAACTAGTAATTAAAGAACTAGTATTGGAGTAAAACACAAACATAACATAACCTCACTCCTGTATCCCAGAGGGGTGGGCAGAGACAAAAGACTGCCACTTGCAACCATCCAGTAAGATTATCTTCGCTATTGAAATGCTGTAAATAAATTTTCAGGTTTATAGCCGTCGATATCGATCGATATCAACCCTTGTATGTCCCTACTGCTGGGGCACGGGTCTTTTCCTGCATCGCAGAAAGGTTAGGCCATACTCCACCACAGAGGCCAAGTCCGAGTCGGTGGAGGATTATAAGACAGTGGCCGGCCGTACTGTCAGAGGTTCTCAAGCCGCCCATAAGGCCTCTGACATGGCTTAACGACTGCGATTATATGACAGCCGATACCAACCTATAGCCTTAGTTTAATTAAATCTTAGCTTAGCTCAGCAAAACCCTACAGGCGTCAGTGCAACTTCTCAAGCCAAAAACCCGCAAACGGGAGTCCACGAAACAGGATTTATCCAATGTGTGGCCCACCGGACATTGTATACTGCCAGTCGTCTTTTGTGAAATACTTAAATATTTTTGACTTTTATCTACATTCCTCACGTACTAAAGTTACGTCTCGATTTGATAAATATCATAAATGTTGTTTAGAAATCAGCCTCCTTAATACAGTTGTCACACATTTCGAAATTTCCCTCATTTTCATCATACCACCTCACACCTTAACTAGATCTGACTATTTTACCTGCTTATCCGTTTTTATCTAGTTTTCCTGTTTTCTTTTATTATAAATATAAAAACTATAAAACAGTACAATAAAGCACAATGTTGAAGTTCCAATTTTATTATTGACAAAAGTTTTACAACACGACGCAGTGAGGAATTGAGGAGGCTGATTTTTTTAAGTGGAGTATTTAAAAGCGCGACCTACAGAGCCTGAAAGCGTTAGATTCCGAACACGCAATAGGTTACTTTTGGCAATAAGGCCGCCAATTTGTATCTTTACATGTTTTTTGTATCATGTGCGAACAAATGTAAAATAAATATTATTGATAACAATCAATCATTTACTGCTGACTAAGTGTAAATAGGTGGTAGATATACGTTCTGTTAGGACTTAGTCACGCTTTACGGTTATTACATAGTGGGTAAAGGCGGGTTTCTATTTTGAGAATTACACTAAGTAACGTTCTGTCTCGCTCTTTCCGAGAAATTTGAAGAGACAGCACTACAGTTAACTAAACTTAGCGAAATTCTCATTTCTGAAATTGGCCCTTAGACTTATCTAAGTTCTTCGCATTAACATTATTCATCTAGGTATAATTAATCATCTAGGTAAAATTAATCTTAGGTCGTTGAGTATTTTTTAATTGTGTAAGGGCAGATTTCTATCAGATATTATTTTAGCCATTATTAAATAATGAAAGTTTTGGTATTTCTTTGAGTGAGTTTGCTAGTTTATTAAATAGTCTTCTCGCCACATAGTATAGGGCTTTGGTTTAGCATTTTTATTTCATGTTATCTTTCATAATAAAAAAGATTGTATTCGTGAAGACGGGTCCAACCGTTCTTCTTTCTTTAACGTTATGGTCCACTCCAGTACGCAATCAATTACAATTTGTGGCCACAAAGACGATTTACCGTTCAGTTTGGCGAAGGACCCTCGAGCGGAGTGGTTTGAACTGGCGAGTAATGTCTCCGCTTCGATTCCCGGCCGTAGTCGATGGCCCTCAATAGATACTTGTTCGATCGTTGGCAATCTTGGAATAGCGCCTTTCTATTATCGTTTAATACTGAGTCTTGCAGTTGATATTGATTTTAAAAACCTATTTAGAGGCTAAAAATTTCACCCATGCCGGGATTCGAACCCGCAACCTCTGGCTATCCGTACCAGAGGTTGCGGGTTTGAATCCCGGCAAATGGCGGTTTGAATCCCGGCGGTGAAATTTTTAGCCTCTAAATAGGTTTTTTAAAATTTGTTCCTTAGCACGGGTTAGTGCATTAAAAATAAAAATAGTGTAATAGTTGATATTGATTTTGTATTTCACGGGGATATATAATGACGCAAAACCTAAAAAGAATTAATTTCATTTATTATTTTATTGTATATTAATTTAAAAAAACATTACAATCCGACTTAATGCAGTTAGCTTTTAACATTATACTTGAAAGTCTATCAACGGAATGATCAATATGTGATCCGGAATGTCAATTCTCAAATGACATTCTGGATCGCAATGACAGTTTACACATGTTTCGAGGACACAAATTAAGATTTGCTCGTACTTTGAATTTGAAATAAAGTTACCTATCAAAAATAAACTATTGTCTGGTGAGGCACTCTCTTACGTGCTAACTGTAAAATGGAAAGAACGGACTCCTAAGATACATGTTTCCTTATTGTAGGAGACAGGGAATTAGGATGGTTTTAACCTAAAATAGTTTTTATACAGTCTTATACGAATCTGCTACTATTACCTAATAAATTACTTACTTACGTGTTACTTATTTAACACCCCGTGTCGTATAATTGATTCGTAGCGTCTCACACATTTAAATGAAGACGGCATCAGCTTGTAAATCTTCATTAACTCCTCTCTTCATGTAACCATGGGGGTCCTATAAATTACTTAACTTGTTCAAAAGTTCCCCAAATTTTACGGAAGAACTTTGGACAACAAAACATTGGAGGTGAAACAAAGATGAGTCCAATTTGTATGGTGGTCGGGGCAATCCGGCACTTTTTTCGGTTGGGGTATTTCAAAAGATACTATGCCCGTCAATCTACTTGTACAATAGTAGGCAGTACTGTATCTTTGTAAACATTTTATTATACTATTTTTATTTTTAATGCACTAACCCGTGCTAAGGACAAATTTAAAAACCTATTTAGAGGCTAAAAATTTCACCCATGCCGGGATTCGAACCCGCAACCTCTGGCTATCCGTGCCAGCGCTCTAACAATTGAGCCAATGGGCAACTCACCGGCATCAGTGAAATTTCGAACCTCTTTACACTATTCTCTGTATTACGTACAGGCAGCGACATCTGGCTTAAGCAAATTGCATCACTTACAGCCCCGACTACCTACTATGCAGTTAGGTTTTACATCGGAACGATATCACTGTACCCACCATTTTATTATTGTTTTTTCCTGTTGTGCAATAAATAATACACTTATTTTATTCTTATCTTGTCTAGTATTTCTTATCTGACCGCCGCGGGTTGCTAAAGTTAGAAATTAAACACTTAACACTTAACTTTCCGTCGTAAGGTTGACTGGAAGAAATTGAGTTTAGCAATGAGGCCGCCAATTGTACTTTGTATCTTTACATGTTTTGAAATATGTGCTCTGGTGCACAATAAAGAATATTCTTATCTTATGAATAGAATAGAATAGACACGTTTATTTGGTACCATTATAAAAAATAAAACATATAATCTAGATATTTAAGAACTAGTAATTATGTATAATTATTAACTTATCATATCTTATCTTAAGTACCAGTATATAACTTTAGGATTACTAATCAAGAAAGAACTTGACAGAACATTACTTATGTATTTACGTGAAATTCTCAATTCAAAAACCGTCAGTATTTCTACCAGCTTGTAAGTATTTGAAGATATAAAAAACAGATTGTTTTTTCTTAGTAAAAAACAGTGAGTTTTAAAACTTGACCCACACACACTGCAAGAGCTACCTCCATTTGCTCGTGCACCTCGCCATCAAAATTCGCCGGTTGCCATGGCAACCCCCTAGGCCTGTCCCGGAATGTTTCGGGTACACCCCGGGAGCCTAGTGCTGTAAAATCCGTATTAAAACAATAAAATAACTCAATACGGAGTTATTTAGCCGGCAGCGCAGTTACACTGCGCGGGTTACGTCTAAAACATTTCACGTGTAATCCTTAAAAAAACACATAAAAAAAGGTTTGAATAAAATTTTGGGGACGTACATTGTACATAAGTAATTGAAATTGAAACAGAGTGTGTGTCAGGGCATAAAAGGATTATTATTGAATACGCCATAGTTAATGGTTGAAAGAAAGCGGTTTTTCGGGATTCTGGCAAGTGCCACAAATTTGCAGAAGTACTTAACTTTTAAAATAAACAAAATCATAGTTTTTACATGCCCACACTGGCATTCGGACCTGGGTCAACGTACGTCTGCGAATTTGCGTAGCAATGCCACACACTAGTTAGTTAGACCTGAGATTTCCGCACTTAGCCTCATAGTTGGGCCATTGTACGTCGCAAGCGCTGAGGTACGCTAACGCCTCAGACACTAAGGTTTCCTTACGATGTTTTCCTTCACCGTCAGCGAGTAGTATTGCTACTATAATTTCACAAATGTACATAACTTAGAAAACAAAGTCATTGGTACATGCTGTGGTTCGGACCCACGACCTCCCGATTGAGAAGCCGGCGTTCTACACCGCTCCGCTACCACACACTAACTGTGAAGTGAAACACCGTGAGGAAATTCGCAGCTTGGTTGACTTGTTTTTCCTATGGGATAGGCCGGCTAAGCTGTCTGGATGCTACAGGTGCTGTAGCATCCAGACAGCTTACCTACCTACTTCACCTAAAATTATGTCCCAGGCACTGCAGCGTCCGAATGGTCCCTTCTCCCATCTAGTGTGAATGAAGGTGCCACTGTACGCTGTATAAATAATCTGATTACGAAGATGCAAAGGCAAGTGCCAAACCCTGTTCTCTGATTACCCCTCCGGGACCGATACAGACGTGAGCTTATGCATATAAGCCAATCCACAGATAAACCTTGTCGGTTTCGGCAAATGGGATGCATTAAATTGCATGTATTTATTCTTACTTTAAATAAATAAAAAAAAAAGTATACATTTATTAGCTTTTCAATTCAAGAAAATTTCTGAATTTGGTTCTCTAACATAGATTATTTTAGGCTAGCTAGAGTACAGTCGACAGTGACGGTAGACTATTTGCTTTAAATTATAACGGTTGATTTGTTTTCGATTTTACAGCAACAAAAAACAAATCATAGACATTACCCACACACACAGAAACCCACCCTCTAGGTGAATTGCAATCCTGTCAATTTTGAAGCCCCGTGTGCAAAGCGTGTGTAGGCTTTGCCTATTTCGTGGATAATTTTGAAGTTGAAGTGAGTCAGTGAGTGAGTGAGTGAGTGAGTGAGTGAATGAGTGAGTGAGTGAGTGAGTGAGTGAGTGAGTGAGTGAAATGTTTTTATTGCCAACAAAAAAATAAATAAACAAGGTACAATAACTGGGAAAATTTCTTAAGAACTAGATTTGACAAAAGGCCAAGAAACATGCTCCACTGCCGACGCTGATTTTCAGCAAAAGCCTTGGAACATTAAGTTAAGGGATAAAAACTTGATTACAGAGTCGCTGAGCGCAAAATAAACAGATACAAAATTTCGTTTTGTACAAATTTTTAAAATGAAATTTTAAATTTAAAGTTTCACCCAGACATAACATAACATACCTTTGCATAAATAATGTAGGTAGTACTTACCTACTTCATGTTACAAGTTCAAGTTACACTAGCAATTTCTTCTATTCAGATTCAGATTATCCTAGTGTGGGGCCAGAATCAATGTATGTGCCTGTATGTAAATGTTATGTGTTATGTTATAGAAAGCCACCACAACATAGGTTTGACTGCCTAGCGTGGTGACGACTGTGCTCTATTCAACTGCTTGTAACCATTTTTTATTTAATAACTTTTTATGCCACACCTGGCCATAAAGTGGCTTTTCCGCACGCTGCGCGTACGGAAAAAGCCGCTTTCTGGCCAAGTGTAGACATAAAAAGATGTACACAACACGGGAGGTAATAAAGAAAGCTCTCGATCGCATATTTACGTCCCTCGCTTGCAGCTCGGGCCGCAAACTTTTGCGATCTCGGCCTTTCTTTGTATTACCACCCTAGTTGTGTAATGTACTATTACTTTACTTACTACATCGACATAATTCTATCTCTTGAAGCCGCATGTCTGGCATGACTGTACTTTAGTTTACAACCCACTCTGCGATATCTACTTACTGGAACTGCGTGGTATCATACTGTGGGGTAATGGTATCATACCAGGAGCTGGCGGGTCGGTAATCGGTCGTTAAGGTTCATGAGGCGTGGCGCCACACTCCACACGTGAAATGAGCCCGACTGGATTGTTATACGCGTATCGTTGGGAGACCTACCACAGATGCTTGAAGCGCTTCTTTAGCTACGTAGTACATATTAAATACTTACTTTATTGCAGACATAAAACAAAATATTTACCCAGTATAAAAATAAAATGTTTACCTAATTAATGTCAAAGCTTTTAGTTTCACAATCAATAAAATTGTGTGGAGAGGAAGCTTACAAAGAAACTCTACAATTTAACAACGGGAAAAATATTTACCACAAAAATATCAGGCGTGATTTTGACTGATATTTTTAGTTTTTCTCACAGTATAAATTTGACCAGAATGCCCCTGTTAAAAACAAAACATACTCGTATCATTAACTCACAACTGAATCCCGGGACCAGGGTCCGGCACTTGCCATGAGCTTGACAGATCTGCCAAGATCATTGCAAGTAGTGGATCCTGTAGCGGACCGATGCAGCGAAAAAGGTCTGTTTTGGGTGCATCATTTACCTCTTAGTTAGTAAGTATTAGTTACATTTAAAAAAAACCTATTTAGAGGCTAAAAATTCCACCCATGCCGGGACTCGAACCCACAACCTCTGGCTAACCGTGCCAGAGATCGCGGGTTCGAGCCCCGGCATGGGTGAAATTTTGAGCCTCTAAATAGGTTTTTAAAATTGTCCTTAGCACGGGTTAGTGCATTAAAAATAATTTTTATTTATTTATTAATACTTTATTACACCATAAAATCGTACAATGCGGCGAAATTAATGCGATAAGCATTTTCTAACAGTCATCCGCAGGAGGCAACGAAAAAGTTAATATAATACATTTAAAAAGCCTAATCGCAATTATTTATTGACTTAAATAAAGTTAATTGATTCCTTGAAAACCTTGATTCCCAGCCCCTCTTTTGTATAAATATGGGTATTTTGTTACGCTCGTCTAGCACTTAGTATGTAATAACACAATAACAAGCACTGTGAAAATGTTAACGCTGATAGGGTATGAATGACATTGTAATCGCTCATTGCGGTTTGAGGAGAAATCCGTTTTTATGTCAACCCTGTAGCAGGAATCAAATAACTATCCACGGTTTTGACTGATACTTACATTAGTCTTATAGAAACGGCAAAAATAGTGGTCGAAGTTTCGTTACCCATAAAAAGGTGCTTGAAATCAGATGTAGGGCGAAATACATTTTTCTACATTTCTGCAATGCTTAGCCTCTGTACATTCGTAAAGGTTACTCATTTTGTTCTCTGGTACTCGCAAAACATTCAATAAAGGTAACAGTTCAAATATTTAACATTTCTGTGCTGTTACCTTAGCAACTGCAGCCCCAACCGTGTTTACGATATCTACAGTTGGATCACGAACTGCTTTGATCCCAATAAAAACACCCTTCCGTTTGTCCCAATCAATACGCTCCACAGTATTTGTTGGCTCAAGAAATTATTGTTTGTTTGGTTTCGTTTTTTCTCTCGTCTGCCAGTGACGCGTTGCAGCTGTATTCACAAACTGGGAAAGACCAGAAGGTCTGTACGTTATATAAAGCATGTGAAGCTGTAAGTGGAATCAAATTGCACAATCATACATTTTGCTAATCGATATTAACCCTTGATGTCCCCACTGCTAGAGCTCGGGTCTCTTTCTGCATCGCATGAAGGTTTGGTTACCACTCCGGTGGCTAAGTCGGGGTTGGTGAAGGATTGTAAGACAGTGGCGGGCCTTACCATCAGAAGTTAGGTAGCCGCTCATTTTGCAAATAAGACTATATAATTGCCTACATCCACAACCTTTCCATCAAAATTTTAAACTAGAAGATATTTTATACAATACATAAATCTCCTCAGTTACTGCCAGGCACGGTAAGCAGGGACCAGAACCTTTTAGTTTTGTTTATGTAGGGTTGTACAAAAATCGACGGAAAAACACTTTGACTCCTTGTTGTTTTACGTCCGTCACTAAAGCGACTAAAGTAAGGGCTGTTGCAATAGTGACATATAAACTGAAACTAAATTATATTCCAAAATTCAACTCTACTTACACGAATTCTTATAGCTATTTTAGGAGAAAACAATTGAATGCCCTTCAATGTTTGTTACACTATCAGTTTGCAAGACATTTAACGTTCTATACGTTCTGATTCTATGACAGTACAGTCGCCAACAGCTGTGCGGCACTCGAGCGACTCTTCACGAGTCTCGAGATGGTTATTCAAGCAGAAACGCTGCTCTCGACTTAGAAAAGTTGAAAACATAAATAATAACTGTAAAACGGGGTACTAGGTAGTGTTTTAGGGTTCCTCAGTCTGTATATTAATCCTCCGTATTTTCTTTTATGTTTAATTAAATATAGATTTTCTTTACATTTCTTTGCTTTACTTACATATTGAGAGTGTACCAAGGATCCAATTTATTTGACAGAGTATTTCAATAATATCTTTATTTGAAGTGTAAATGTATAGTAAATGTCAATAGATCAACAAAGTACTAATCACTAATTATGATGAGTAACGAAGTAGAGAACAAATAATTAAATTAAAGAAACAGCTGAACAGCTTCGTGCCGAATGGCAATATTGTAACTCAATTCAAAATTCTTCCATCAATAAATAATTGAGTTCAGAATTGAGTTACGAATATTACTGAAGCCCCCGTGATAATTATTTTTTTTGGTAATTGTCACGTTGCTATTTATTCTAGCATTCAAGTTAAAACAATAAGAACGACAACGTTAAACGAACAGCAAGTGCCGCTGCCGCGTTTGATGTTTGGAGAACGATAGAACGAAAGGTGCAAATTACGGTACAACTACATTATGGAAAATGGTTTCGCGTGCCGCATGCACTGGCATTCAAAATGGGCCATAGTTATTTTAAGTCTCTGCATTTGTGGGTATCACCTATAATGGTGAGTTTAGTTAGAGTGGACTTGCTAGTTATATACCGTCGATCTTAGTGTGGATGGATACATACCCATATACACAGAAAATGGTTTTCTGTCAATCTGCAACTCGATCGGATTCGTGGTTACAGGTTCATTTTATTCTTTCATAATTTTATTCGTTTTATATTTGGTGCCGCTGACAAACTAGCGGCACTATACAAGTGACTGGTCGTTTTCACGAGTCAAATTTAGGGTTTTCTCTCGTTCGTCTTGAGTCCTTATTTCGAAATACAGACGGCAACCTTCTCTTACGCAAAATTCATAAAACTAAATTTTTTGAGACAAAAATATATTTGGTTTCTCCCTCTCTTTTTTTCTGTTTCTTTCGTCAATTATTTCTTTATTGGAAACTTACTGCCGAAATCCCAAGAGAGAAGCGTGTAGCTTCAACGAGGAGCTTTAAGTTAGCTCCGTTAACAGCGTTAAGTTACACCAAAACCGCTTCACTCCATTTCATTTCAAAATACGCAACGCTAAAAAATCAGGGTGTCTCATCAAACGCGTGATATTACCATTCTGTCGGGCCCAGCCATCTGATAGCGATCGTCACGCGTGCACGGGGGTGCATTTGCTATGGCTCGTGAAGTTTAACGAGCTGGCGCTAGTGCCACTGTTACACTTCCCAGGTTGGAACCGACTTCCGTCACGCATTTTGTGATTCCAAGTTTCAGGTTCCTAACGAAAACGTGTGATAATATCAACCCTTTGTGTGTCCCCATTGCTGGGGCAAGGGTCTCTACCTGCATTGTTGAAAGGTTAGGTCGTATTCCACCATGGGGGCAAGTCCGGGTTGGTGGAGGATTGTAAGACAGTGGGGGGCCTTACTGTCAGAAGTTACCAAGCCGTCCATAAGGCCTCTGCCATGACTTAACGACTGCCATACAGCCGGCACCAAACGGCTTAACGTGCCTTGCATAGCAGGGAAGCGCTCGGAAAAAATGCCACGAGCGGTGGTCACGGGGTGGTCACCTATGCAGCATCTGACCGCGTCTGCGGTTGCTTAACACAAGTGATTGATTCGAATCACCCGGTTCCACTAGGCCTTTTTTTAAGATTTTTTCATAAACTCATTAATCTGGTAACCAATCATATTCCTATCTAATGGTATATATATTAACCCAAATAATTAACTAGGCGCCTCGCGCGATTCATACTTCTTCGCGAGAGATACCTATTTAAATTGCTCGGGTTACCATTGGAATGACATTGTACTGTTACTATTTTGTTGACTACCAAATAGAGGCAACCAACAACTATTGTCGGGCGTATATCGTAACATAGAAAAAAATTGTGTGTATTGGACTCTAGGGCAACTGATAAAAAAAAGCACTACAGCACTGAAAATAGAGACATATTTAGTCGGTTTTCATTTGGAAGTTGTTATTATACGATCTTTTATGGATATCACTATGACTGTGCAAAATCGTGTTTTCCGAAACCAAATGCACGAGTCACTATAAAAAAACAACCAAATCGCTTCAAACGGTGGAAAAATTGCAAAGCTCCCTGATTTCTCCAGGTCCTCATCTTCAGATCCTAACTTGGTGATTATGGAACCACCTGTGTAGTCTACCCTTTCAAACAAAAAAAAATACTTTTCCGGACGGTTCAATCAGTGCACACGTCTTCGAATAAGGTAAGAAACATACATAAAAAAATTAAAAAACTATTCTGACGAACTAAAAACCTTCTCTTTTTTATGTCGGTTAAAAGGACCGCATAAGTATGATCAAAGCATAACACCGTACCTCGATCCCCTACTAGGACATACAATTCGTGTCGATTGAGTGACGGGTTTCGCTACGTGCGTATTTCTATGTCACTTACTGTACGAGACTAAACACTAACTTGTAAAAGCTGACTGGGTAGGTAAAGTCAATGACTCGTAATTGTAATTTGCTGGTATGCACTTATGTCGTATGTAAAATATCTAGACGCTGGTACCAGGAAGCCAAGTTTCACTTCATTAGCAAATAATTCGTATAGGGTAGAGCCACCTAAGAGTGCGCACTTTTTTTTACTTTGGCGTGTAAAAAAAAACAAATTTAATAATAGTGTCTGTATGTTTTATTATAATTAAACATTGGCCCTTTAGAAACTATCTGTCATACTTAAAAATAATGTGTTATCCATAAAATATAAAATAAACGCTTAAAACTAAAACTCGTCCCGTGCGCACTCTTAGGGTGGGTGGTAGCAAAGAGTACGCAATGAGAACTGTTCGTACAAGGTAAGAGTACGCGGTGCCAATCCCATACAAGCTAAGATATGAGATAAGTTGATGAAGAGTAAAAACTTTTCAATTGGTAGAGCGCTGGTACGGATAGCCAGAGGTTGCGGGTTCGAATCCCGGCATGGGTGAAATTTTTAGCCTCTAAATAGGTTTTTAAATTTGTTCCTTAGCACGGGTTAGTGCATTAAAAATAAAAATAGTGTAAAAACTTTTCAGTTCATGCAAATTCTTGTCAATTTTTCTTTCACCTCATTCAGAATATTCTGGGTGAAGAATAACTTTCTTTCTGTCTTTCTTTTGTATCCGATCATGATTACATCCTGTAAAATAAAATTAGTAAGCAACTCGGAAACGCCACCATAGAATGTTACTTTAGCGTCATACAAGCTAAGAGTACGAATGCGTACTCTTTGGGTGCGCACTCTTACTAAGGTAAGAGTGCGCACCCAAAGAGTACACACGGTACTTTTTGTTTAGGTTATCAAAATGTCAGAAAGCAAGTAGTTTACACACGACATACCTAACCTACAAAACAACAACAAAATTTGAAAATCATATTTCAAGAATAACATCATTCTGCAGCAGCAAATTAATCACAACCCTTAATAACTGCATTCAAAAATGTTAGAAAATAACATCAAAAACAAATTATTAGCTATAAAATTGGAATTAAATACCTTATCGAATCAAATATTGGTTCAACGGCTAGCCACGTCACGTGCGCATCTGACAGATCAAACAGTCTTGCCAACACATAAAAAATAACAACGAGGGAAGCTATGCGTACTCTTTGGTAGCGCGCACTCTTAGGTGGCGGCGGCGTATTTTCTCACACAAGTATTGGTGTCGGTGGTAGTGTGTTCGTGTCTTGCTTCTGCTTGAAAAAGTGGAAGGGAGGGCGGTGCATTAACTAACCGCATAGTGCTTGTGGGATTTTTGGTGGAATTTAGCAAAGTAATTTTCACTTTTTAATGCTATTATGGATTTCCGCAAAGTAACGCCTGATTCCAAACAATATACGGCTTATGACTTAACTCTACATGAAAAGTCAAGCGACAGCCAAAATCTGCATTCTGAACGCCATGCTACATTGAATTTGAATGAGAAAATAAATTTCTAATGACTCTGTCGAGTTATCTTATCTTATTTTTATGCGATGAATGTCTAATAATTCGCATATTTTGCGTCTACGCTTTCAATTCGCATGGACGAGAATCGGCTCCCAGGAGCTCAAAGTAGCCAGAGAAAGTGCTAGTGGTGTTTGTAACTTTCTCGACCTCCTTACTTTCCTAGTAAGGTTTTTTTTAACGTTTTTTTTAATACTAAGTGGAGCGTTGTTAGCAGAGCAATGGTAGCGGAGTGGTGGAACACCGGCATCTCAAACGGGAGGCTGTGGGTTCAAATCCATGTAAGTATCCCCATTGTTTTTGTTTTCTAATTATGTACATTTGTGAAAGCGTATATCTTTCGGTTACTGTGAAGAAATAAAACCGAGGAAATCTACTGTGTGTCTGAGTGTCTGAGGTGTTCAAATATATCTGCGCCTGAAATTGCCAATTTGCAGTGGCCACGCGTAGTAATTATTAAGCATAATATACTCTGAGAGAAGGCCTGTGCCCTGCAGTGGGACCCGTATAAGTAAATAAAAAAACTCTATAATATTATTACATACGTATAAAGTTAGCTCGAGACCTTTGGAGCCGGAATTGATTTTTCTTAATAAATTAATGGGAACCAGCCCACGCTTCATAAACAAAATCGGACTTGACACCCTTTAATCCCTCCATTTCATAATCGAAAGCGCTATTCGTTCCAAACGGTGTGTTATTCTTAGGCTCATAATACGTAATCTCCATGAAATACTTCAAGATTTAACCCAGGATTAACACGGAGAATTATTGCAAAAGTCTTATAAAACAAGAACGACAGAAGAACAAGCTTTACTATTTCCGATTGGCAATCGAAATTCGACACTCCCTTAAGCGCATTACCCAGGTCTACTTTCTGCTAAGAAGCTTATGTTAGACGAGCCTCGGAAGAGTTAGTTGATTTGGAACCCATAAATTCAGGAGAAGTGGGTTAGCCGAATGCAAATTGGACCTACACTTAATTTATACAGAACTTACTCCACTAAAATAAAGCAAATCTTAAAAACCATTTTTTCCAAATCGATAATTCCCATAAAAAAAATAAAATTCTCATTGTTTATTTTTTCTTTTACCTCATACAAATTAGCAACGTCAAGTTTCCACGTTGTAAAGCAATGAAAATAAATGAATTCGAGAACTTCAACCATTTGCATCTTGGAAGTTTACACCACTTCTAAAACGAAAAGTTTAAAATACTGCATTGATATAAAGAAATAGTTTTCAGATTTTTCATTAGCTTAAGAACACGCCGTTCATCATATTTAAGTGATAACATAAGATCCTTCTCAAGTGTAGCCGCCACTGACACATTTATTTTATTTTTGTCGTTTTAATTTAGGTCCAGCAAACGTAACACAAAACTTCTGTTGCAATATCATATCTTTTTTATGTCCCAAAGTCTCAAGCCCGCGGTAGGTCCTCCGCCATCTACCAAATCTTACCCATCGGTCTCCGAGAAGTGCTAATCCAAAACATGTGCGTGCGATGAAAAAAACACAAAGATAAGGGTCAATTTCAAGAACGCGCCTTGCAACACATTTAACACTATAAAAAGAGCATCGTTAGGGCCTGTCACGAACCAGATGCAACGATACGGAACCGTGATTCAGACAATTAATGTTCTAAGTTAGATTTATAGATGTAGATTTAGGAAAAAACCTGAAATAACAGGTAAGTGTTGATGTAGAGAGGTGATCATGATGTTGATCAAGAGAGAATTTGTCAGGATCGTGAAAAAAGGCATATCCTGGTATCTGTCTACCACTTCGAGTTAAAGATATTTACTTTTCTCATACACTAAAATTTGATAGTCTAGATATGGTTAACAGCGTCACTGGTAGTTTTTTTGTATGCGCTTTCTCATAGTCAATCAGTCGACCTGATAAAAATATTATGAAAACATTGTGAGACACTATTACGTAAGGTCTGGCCTTATTACAAACGCAACTCGCAAAACGCAACGCAACAACCTATAAGTAAGAGTGCACGTGTATTCTAGGTAGTTTTTGTGGAACTCTTGTTGGTGATCCTTAATAACAAAAAATACTCATTGTGTCTTAATAAAAAGCCAATAACTCGTCACTGCACTTGAGTTCGCGAGTCCCCTACGCTGATTGGCAAATCCTTTCACCTCGGTAGCTAGCCATGGACACGCTAAGGAGAAGTTCGCGCTAGGCCCGCGGATCAACCGATTGACAATGACAAGCGTTTAAGAGGGTGTTTATTTATTTGTACAAGTCTTTCCTTTTAGCCGCGACGGGAAAGAAAAAGAGCTCTTAGATAAAGTCTCGCGCCGAGATTACACGTGCTTGCTATATTATGGTAATAACTTTGTCTTGAAGAGCCGAGCGAGACAAAGCGGACAATGCCAGAGATGATACAGAAAGTTTGGCTTTGTTTGAAAGTAAACTGTATGATATCAGGCCTTAATGGCTCTATGCTAGGCACAATAACACAATATTGTGCCTAGTAGCACTATTATACTCGTGGAAATTAAGACCATTGTAATTAAATCCTGCAATCCACTCCATCCAAAGATTGTCTGGAAGAGATCGCTCTTAGCGATAAGACCGCCAATTGTATAACATTACTTAGATTTAAGAATCATGGTGTAATATTTTTCTGGTTGTATAATAAAGTGTTCTCTATCTATCTAAATCAGTTTATTTGACAATTACATCAAAATGCAACGGTCGTATTTATGAAAAACACGATTTAAACTTACTGAAAACACCACTTTAAGGCTACGCAGACGAGCGACTTTTGTCCCCAAGGGACAAAAGTCCCTGAATCGTAAAAAGGTCCTCCGAGTACTTATCGCGGACTCAACGCCTACGGTGTACGGTCATTTTGTTCCCCGGAAATTGAGTGAAGCGTATACGCTATGGACAAATATTCTGAGATTACATCGTGTTGTAATTTACATGAAGTTGAAAAAGAAAAGGCGTTTCTAAAGAATTTTTTCCAGTCCGGTCTACCGATGTCCTCGGTAACTTTTTGTACAGGTTACTTTTAGTCCTTCGTGTGCGTAATTCGTTACAATTTATAAGAGATCTATATCGGCGGACAAAAAAGTACCTGGGGGATAGTCCCTCGTCTGCGCAGGCCTTAAAACGCTCCTTAGACGCTTTTGGTATACACTGTGGTAAAGGGAAAAACGTAACCACAGAATAAACTGCCCCTGAGAAATATCTTAAGATTAAGACCGCATAACTTAATTTCTAGAACGAAACCTTGCTTTCATACTCGACCTTCGGGTGGTGCTTTTATAAATATTCTATTTAGAAAGGCGGCTCTTAGTTACGATGAAACACAAGGGAAATGGAGAGATATATCCTCTCGTTGCTCACAGGGATTTGTAACTAAACGAAAGTTATAGGCGTCGTAACTTTGGATGTTAAATTAGTTACACATCCCCGTGGACAAGGCTTGTAAACTTCGACTGCAAGTAATGCATGTACTGCAGAGGACAAAGGTCCTGCTTGGGTTGAGATTTAAGATAGCGCTTACTAGGCGAGGCAAATATACATAACACCATTCCTTTTTTCTTCCAATAGGTACCTAGTCGTAATAATAAATCGGGTATTTTTCAGTCTTACTAAGATAACAGTTTTCTTTATTGTAAAACCAGAGCACATATTATATTATAAAACATGTACAGATACAAAGTACAAATGGTCATATTGCTAAAAGTAATTCCAGACAACCTTATGCCGGAAAGTTGCTGAAGGAAATAAGAGACAGGCGGGTAGTCGAGGCAAATATGAATATATTAATATACTACTGTTTTATAATGGTATATTGTATATTTACATTAATTGTATATTTAAGCAGTGGTAGCTCAATGGGTAGAACCATGGACTCGCAAGCGAGTGCCCCAGGTTCGATCCCCAGTGCGGGCATGTACCAATGACTTTGTTTAATTTCAAAGTTACGTACATTTGCGAATTTGTAAAGTCGCAAAACCACACGCTAACCGTGAAGGAAAACATCGTGAGGAAACCCGCGGCATGGTTGGCGCTGCACGTATTGACTAGTCTTTCCTGTGGGCTAGGCCGACTAAGCTGTCAGGATGGTATAGGTGCTGGGCAAGCCTACACCATCTATAAAAGCATGTCCCAGGCAATACAGCGTCGGAGTGGTCCCTTCACCCATCTAGTGTGAGTGAAGATGCCACTGGACGCTGTATACATAAATCATCTCTTAAGTAGATGCAAAAACGGCCAATATTATTTGAATGGTATCACGTTGCATCGATTATACTTTTGCTAAGAACGTACGTGTAGCGCCGGTTTGAGAATTGATCTAAGTAAATACTTAAGCAACATTCTGTCACGCTCTTTGCTGAGAAATTCGAAGAGACAGCACTACAGTTAAGTATTTACTTTGCGAAATTCTCAATCTTGAAACTGGCCCATAGTAACTTAAACAGAAGATTAGTCATGTTTTTATGCAGCCCATCCTTATCTTGGTAGCATGACAACCATTCAATGAGAATATAACTGCATACAAATAATGTGAACTAACTTATTTTTAATTTATTATTTTACCGTCCAGAGTTGCCAGTCTTAGGCTATCTGAGACCACTCGGGCAGATGATGGTCGAGATTGGGGAAGCCCTTTACCCAGGCAGTGGAACAAAAAGATAGACACAACTAAAAAATACTGTCGTAAGCAATACACATTAATTGGTTATAAAATCAATAAAAATAAAAATGTTTCAGACCATCGGCTCTATTAAAAAACTGGGATACTTTGATCTTCAAATCTTCAAATCAATTCAATTTTTGGTAACATGGCGACTAGCCTACAGATTAAAAAACTAGCCGATGTCGACCACAGAGTACTTTTTATATGTCGACTTTTTCTACCACACGGATGTAAAATACATCCGTGTTCTACCAGGATCACGTCTTGACACGACATGCGCATAATAGAGAGGTTAACAGAGTATGCCAAAACTCAAATAAAATAATAAAGCCTCTATAAAGTAATCTCACTTTATACAGGCTTTATAATGTTATGGCGACCGGATACCTTACAAAATAGGTACCTAATATAATAAATATTTATAATACAAACATAAGGTAGTATGAAGTTAAATATTTAGATAGGTATCGTATTCAAGTGTTTCCAGACGTATAGCGAAGTTTCCGACTTTCTGATTTCGATCCCATGGTATAAAAGCTACTTCAGGGTCAAAAGGGCAAAAATGCCGTTGATAGAAAAAAGATATAACCTTTTCAGGCAGTCAGAAAAAAGATAGAACCTTTTTTCTGACTTTCCGAAACTTTCAAAATCACCCCAGATGCTGTCAACGACAGTTGTGCACTTTGGTTGACTCTGAATTAGCTTTTATAACACGGAACTGAAATATAAACAAAAAATAAATATGTGTATGGCTGATCTAAATATTACATCAGCACTTAACACTGCAATATACCACTCAGTAGAGACCTCTGGTGTAGTATCGTATACTTGAAGGGCTAGGTAACTAGAAGTGCCTTTCGTCTCTGGGGCTATTAGTAAGGGGCAAAACAAAAACCGCGTGAGTGCCGGAACTAAACGCGTAACGCACCTTGGGGCTTGGGGACTAGGTTTTGGGAGTGGTGTGGTATGCTATTGCCTGACGAAATTGTGAACTCCTTTCCAACCATTTCGTGTCTTCCGTTCTGAGGATAAGGGGAATTTGAGTATGAATTACTAGAATATTATGTGCTCGTTGAGAATTCATACCTTCAGAGTATCTTCAAACGTAATTTCACTTTATTTAAATGTATGAATTATTTATTGAATAAAATCAATAAATAACAATAATAAAATCTATAGTTTTAAACACATTTCTCAGTTTTTTAGGTTCACTTAATATGCTAATACGTTTTTTCACTAAATCGCAGTTACTGTGTTACTTTGAATAAAACCTTTTAAAAAAAAACGAATTAAGAATTCACATGAATTCTTAATTCGATTTCTACAATATAACATAAACTCACTCCTATAGCCCAGAGAGATGAGCATACACCGCCTTGATTATGTATCTTTTTACTTCTGTGAGCAGAAATATCAACTGGACTTTGTCGTACAATTATGGTTGACTGTGACGTATCAGATATCCACTGAAATGCGGAACATATTACGCCACGTATCGATACCGCGTTGCTAAGTAAACAATCCGCTTTCACACACAGATGTAAAATAAATAACACGATTCACTTCATGAATTTTACTTTATTTATAGCAGTGTATAAAGCACCTCGAACATATCTCTATAATATAAAAATGAATCGCTGAATGTGTTGGTAAGCGCAAATCTCGAGAACAGCTGAACCGATTTTGCTAATTCTTTTTTTAGAATATTCCTTGAAGTAAGTGGATGGTTCTTACGCAGAGAAAAAAAAATAAAGAATCAACTGTTAGGCGGTAGGTAGTTCGCTGGGTCTGCTAGTTTACAATATAACTTTTTAGCCCGGTATAAACTCATAAATCCGGTAGACCTTCCGCCCGACCACATCGACCGCCAGAACAAGAATGCCCGTTTATCGTCGGAATGTACCTCGAATTGTCATAATAGACTACAAATTGTAGTTTTATGAAAATTGACCCAGGGGCGATAGTACAACTCTTCAACTTATAGATTTGTTCCATTTAACCTACTCCGAACTGTTAAATACATACATATTTTGACACTTTTGAAACGTCAAATAGGTTACCCGATAGAGTGACCAATTACGTGATAAAAGAGCAGATCTCGAACATAGTATCCGGTAACTAGAGTGAACAGTTACGTTTCAAAAGGGCAGATCTCGAATATAGTATCCAGTAAATAGATTGAACAGTTACTTGATACAACGCTATGTCTCGAACATGGTGTCCTGTAACTAGAGTGGACAGTTCCGTGTTAAAAGGGCAGATCTCAAACATAGTATCCAGTAACTAGAGTGGACAGTTGCGTGTTAAAAGGGCAGATCTCGAATATAGCAGCCAGTAACATGTCCCACCGCGTCCTCGACTTACGCAGCAGATGTGAGCCCGGGGGTGACTCACGACGACTCAATTACACATTCGATAGCTTTCGTGTTACTCTGTTACACGAACGGCTCTTGTATCGAGGGCAAACAGGGAACGGTTTTCGAAATGCCTTCTTATGTAGTACACTAACAGTAACAGTTACTCCTCCGAGACAGTTTAAATCAATGCAGGCAGGCAGGCTAGCAGGTCTTAATGACCTTACCATACGAACCGTCTAGATTTTAAAACCCATGTATTGGCAAAAATCTTCTACGTAATACAGAGAGTATTGTAAAGAGGTTCGAAATTTCACTGATGCCAGTGCTACCACTGATGTATCTTAGTTGGGAAAGCGCTGCCACGGTTAGCCAGAGGTCGCGGGTTCGAGTCCCGGCATGGGTGGAATTTTGAGCCTCAAAATAGGTTTTTTAAATGGTCCTTAGCATGGGTTAGTGCATTAAAAAAAGAATATAAAAATCTTCTCTTCTAGCTTTGGATAGAATCATCTGGTATACAGTGGTCTCTATCTCTACAATCTTCAGGAATATTGTTGTTCTCTTGTTCACTGTTCTCTTTAGAAAGAACCAACTAACTTGTGAAGATACTACGACAAGCAGTTGGTAAAAATGAATTCTTTGCTGGTCAAAAACGGTTTCATTGGATTTTGTCATACAAAATTCCCTGCCAACACAAAACATTTAGGCGAATCCTTGCATTTTTTTCAGAGTAACAAACACCCACATGGTCAAAATTTGGAGAATTAACGGAACAACGCGAAATTGTCATTCATCATTGCAATACGGCTGCACAAACGACATACTGTCAAATATTTGTCGGGTACGGCACTTGACCGACATGGCTGCTAAGTTTGAACCTTATAAATTACTAGCTGTGCCCCGCGGTGTCACCCGCGGTTTATCTATTTTCCCATAGGAATAAGATACTTTCCCGCAGTGGAACGTAGTTTATGTGTTAAGCCAGGGTGTCAGCTAACTCTATACCAAATTTTACTAAAATCGCTCTAGCCGTAACGTGAAGAAACAAACATACACACTTACAAACTTTCGCCTTATTAGTGTGAGATTGTGATGTGATGATGTGATGTGATGATGTGATGTGATTATTAATATTTAACATAACATAACATAACCTCACGCCTGTATCCCATCGGGGTAGGTAGAGATGAGGCCCTAGATTCTGTTATTGCATTGTAGTACAATGACAATTGCACGAGCTTCGCGATTTCATTTCATTGCTACTTTAAGTTTATGCCCGCACACGTTGCAATCCTTCTAGGCGACAATGGTTTAAAAAAACACGTCACGTGACGCGTCCATTTATCTGTCATTGTAGTGCAATGCACTAACAGAATTAAGGTCCAGGGACTGCTACTTGCGACGATGCTGACAGATGATCTTCGGTTTATCACAGTTCATTAGTCGTTGAGTCGACGGGGAAGTTAGAAGTACCCGGAACTATCCGAGTACTTCTAACTTCCCCGTCAAATTATATTTTATTTCACATAAACCAAAAATAAAATTCAAAATAACACTTTGTAAAAGATAAAATCACAATACAATTAAACAAAGAACAAACAAACTGCGCACAAATTGTTAATTTTAGACTCGATCCTCGTTTCTGAGAGACTTGAGAGTGTATGCTTATCCAGTGTCTCAGAAACGGACCGTCTATACCTTTTGCTTATATTTAATTATACTTAATACATAAAACTTTAAACACGTGCAATTTACTAATTGGTACGTTAAATACTACTTCTTAACAAATACTAAAGGAGCAAGGGCTATCTAGTGCTACCAATGAAAACAAATTCGATACACTTTTACCCGACTGCGACAAAGCCCGAAAAGAGGTGTTTGGCTCGTCTGTATGTATATTCGATTCTGTGATCCCTCGTAACTCTTTGACCATTGGTCAGATTTTGTCAAATTAAATTTCAATCGACACGTTGCAAGCGCGAGGCTATATGAATTCAGTATCAATCCAACAGAAAATGAGCATAAACTACTAAGCAAGCGGGATCAAAATTCAGCAATGAAACTCCTTGCGAGTTATCTAGGTTGGTCCCGAGTGCTTAGTAGTTTTTGCTCAGCTGTCGGGTTGCTGGTTATGTTTTCTTCAGCTTTTTATTTATAACAAATATTTAATGGGCAATGGCCAACTAACTAGCTAATGAAGAAAGCGTCATGTCTTCTTCTACGGTCTTTGAATATTTTTTTAATCAATTGTAGCTCAATATGGCCAAATTAACATGAAAAGTAAAGGGAGATCGATGAATACAATTTTCTAGACAGACATTTTGACTTTCTAACAGAAGTTTTCAATTCATGTATAGGGGAATCAGAGGAGGAACGTCACGATAAAAGTTTTATCCCATTATCTGCCAGCGCCATTATCTGCTAGCTCTGCTTTTTTTCATCGCATGAAGCGAGATGCCGCTACACAATAGTGGGTAAATTTTTATCTTGACCCTATGCTTCCCTAGCTGATATTACCAAAATTGTAATGAGTCCAATCTTACATCTGACGGGTTCAAAGCTTGGGACTCAACGAAACCCGGGATGCGGGTAGACGCATGGGCACAGTAATTAACTTCATTATCGCCCGCCCACATACAAGCATTGTTCTCTGCTTCGCTTGCTGTATAGTTCCCTACTCGAGATAAAGATGCGTATTGTCGATCAATCTTAAGAGTTTCGTAAGGTCGCCTGTAACGCACCATTAGTGTACACGAATGTACGTAAAATTTGTACCAATCTAGAAGCAGGTAGTATTTACGCTTACAATGTGTTACATACTTGTATTATAGTATCATTTAGAGTTGACTGATAGCTACTACAATTTTCATAAATGTACGTAACTTAGAAGACAAAGTCATTGGTACATTGATTAGAACCTACGACCTCCCGAATGTAAGGCCGTTCTACCGCTGCGTTACCACCGCTTTGAGATACTTTTCTTCTTCTTCTTTTTTGGTCCCTTTACTCCTCCGTGGAGTCTGGGGCTGATGCAAAGGGCTTTCCATTTATCTCTGTTCATGGCTAGGGGTGGTAACTCCAGCCAAGTTTTTACCTTCTCATTCAGAGAGAGGTCATGAGGAACACTACAGTACTGAGCTCTATACGAGTTCACAAAACATACAAATATTTTACTTTCGGAGTCTAGGTTATTACATTCTCAATTTATCACCTGTACCTCAAAACCCACTATAAAACCTCCAAGAAATTAGTTCCGGAGTAGACTAGACACCATGCATCATACCTACGCACTGTGTGGTGTGATGAGCTAATCGTCATTGTGATGTATGAGATGCTAATCAAGTTGACACATAAAGCATCCTCTTTTCCCGAATATTGATGAGGAGATTTGCATCTTTCTTTTGTTGTTTTATGGCTCTTCCAGGTCAAGAGTCGATTTTATTACTGGCATTAATTTTTTACTGAAGCTGCAAGCGTTCAAGTAATGTTAAAGCTCGGACAGAATAACCATTAAGTTGACTAACCTTTCTCTGTCTATGTAAATCAGTTTGGGACAGTTTCTGAATTGATAATTTGGCTAAGTAAATACTTAACTGTATTGCTGCCTCTTTGAATTTACCAGAAAAGAGCGTGACAAAACGTTGCGTCCCTTTGTCTCGTTTTTCAAGCAATTTGCAGAGGCAGGACATTTTAGTTGTTACTGAAGGCAGAAATTTTCAATTCGAAAACCGACCTTTAGTCGCAAAAAATCTATCTGTTTACGTCATATTTTATTCTAATAGGTACCCAATTTGGATGACTATGGGTTCTTTTTATGACGTAACTTTGCCTATAGGTTTCGTCGACTGCTGGATGTAAAAAACCATAGGTACCTTTTATTATGATACGTACATTGTACATGACATGAGGTCACGCCTGTATCTCAGAGGAATAGAGATCTTAGTTTGCCACGGTCCTGACAAAACTTTTTGGCTTCACATTCATTTACCGGTTTAGGGTACTTTGGTACAATGTGCTAGAAACCAGTCTTCCAAATCATCTGCTAGATGCTAGATATTATTAGATCATCAATATTCACTAACTTGTCCATTCTTATCATTTAAAAAACCGCTTGAGGCAACTTTACACTTTGGCAGAGTGCACGGAAAAAAAGGAATGCTTAATCGAAGAATATGAATATTCTCAGACATATTGTTTTAATTGAAGTAAATATTATTTTGACTTAAGTAAATATTCTCAAGCCAAGAAACAGTGTTTACTTGATTAAAGAATAATATTATCTTCCTTTTTATTCTTGACTGAAGAAATATATTTTTAATTGAAGATTAACTAATCTCAATTGAAGAATATCACTATTTCTTGACAGTAAACAATAAAAATATTAAACCAAAATAGAAATCTCTTCATTCAAGACGATATTATCTTAAATAAAGAAAAAAAATACTTCCCTTAAAACACTAACAATTGAATCGAATTAAGAAATATAAATTCTTATCTTGAGAAAGTTTTCTCGATACAAAAACATTATCGTCTCGTTTTGATTGACTTTCCTTATTCTTGAAGGAAGACTATGAGAATATTTTAGTTCAAGAAAGCTTGCTTAGTTCTAAGAAAACACTTTTTTTGGTTCAAAACATATCGTTTATTTTTGACATAAGAATCACAGTATCTTCATAAAAGAATATTAATATATTGATCTAAAACTCAATGAATTTTAAATCAAGATTTCATATTTTCTAAAGAGAAGACAGCATTGTTTCGCATAAAAAGAATTTATATTCTCCCATCAAGAAATTGAGATAACTTCCGACCAAATTATATTACTCTTGATTTGTTATTCTTGACTTGAGATTTTTTGTTTCAACAGAAGAAAAAAATTTTGTTTTAATTTTTAAAATACATTTGTCTTTACTGAAAATAAAGGTATATTCTTGACCAAGAAATTATTTACTTGCGTCCATAAAATACATATTGTTGAGCAGAAATTAGTTAGAGTTTTTTTTATCTTATTCTCAAGCTTTTAGGTGTTTTAAACCAAGGCTATATATTTTATCAATGCATCACAATACTATTTTGCATGTCAAGAATATATATTTTTCCAACAATAAATTACCAATACTTGGTACCAAAATAAATTATTCTTGAATATTCTTGACTTGAGAATATTCGTTTTGATTGGAGGCTAAGGGTTTTTATTTAAAGAATAATGTTTCTCTTCACTGAACAAATATACATATTTTGAACCGAGACATTATTTTCTAGAATCAAAAAAATCACCATATTGTACCTATAGCCGAAATAACTAATTATTCTTCGCTAGATAGTTTTCATATTTTGGACGCAAGCTTTAGAAACGTTTCAAACCAAGACCACATTTTTTTGATGTAACACAATATTATCTTACGTTGCAAATATATATTATTTTCCATCAAAAACTCCCATTACTTTTTACCGAAATAGATTATCCTTGACTTGAGAATGAAGTTTCAAAGAAGAAGGGTTATTTTACTTTAAAATGCGTTATCTCTTCACTGAAAGAACTGATTTTTAACCAATACATTTCTTTTGTTAAAGAAAATCTTTGTGTTCAGCCAAAATTACTACCTACCTACTTATATTCTTCGTTGAATAACTTTCACATCTTGTTTTCAAGCATCATGGTGTTTCAAACCCACACTTAATGGCGGCCGGTGTTCGCGTAGCGTTCGTTAGTAAAATCAAAAATATAAGACAGAAAGGTCATACCTACCTATTTATATTTAGTAAATCGAATGCGATTCTATAATGTGCACCTTTAAACTAAGGTGCACTTATAGTTTTTCATACGATCGTTTCGGAAGGTAGGTTAGAATTTTAAGGACAAAAATGCACTCATTGGTGCCTTTTTGATATCATATTTAATTTTAGGGTATTATTAATAAAACTTATTACTACATTTATATTTACATTGTCTCTTCAAAAGACAGCCCAGTAAAAAACAAATTTACAAACACAGGCGTAACTCTAAAAACCCGGCCAAGTGCGAGGCGGACTCGCGCACGAAGGGTTCTGTACCATTATCTATGAAAACGGCAAAAAAATCATTTTTGTTGTATGGGAGCCCCCGTTAGATATTTATTTTATTTCAATTATTTAGATATTTTTAAAGTACATAATATAGCTCAATATTCTATGAATATTTTTTATCGTCTACCTGTTGCCGTTATCAATATTGAGCAAAAAAATAGATATTTGTTGTGCGAGAGCCCCCGTTAAATGTTTACTTTATACCGTTTTTTAATATTTGGTGTTATAGATGATGTATTTCTGTAGCCGCTATAACAAGGCAACATAAGTACCTACATCATCTGTTGTCGTTGTATCATGTAGTTTCGATAATTATTATTTTTTTACGAAGTAATTTCGTTACGTAGTATTAGTGTCGTGAAATCGTCAGTATCGCAGTAACCATGTTACATCGGCATCAAAGCTATATTCTTCTGTATTCAATTTAGTTTTTAAAGAGATGCTTCTATATAGACTTAAAAAAAGACTAGGTATCAAGAAAAAAACACGTTGGTAGAGGCGACAATAGCTTCACGACGCATCTACATTATGAAATTATTTGCATGACACTAACTTCACCAAAAAAATCGCGCAGCACACGAAATTCTTAAGCTGTCGCGAAATTAATGCATGCATTACAAAAGTCCTAAATTAGACGTGAACATATCGATAAAACTCATATCACGACATTAATTTTCATGCCACAAATACGTAATATAAAATCGGCTTTACGGTTCATGAGATACAGCCTGGTGACAGACGGACAAACGGACAGCGGAGTCTCAGTGATAGGGTCCGTTCCGGGTCCTTTGGGTACGGAACCCTAAAAATATACATAGGTACACTTGTTAAGGAATGGGGAAATAACACCAAAAATGAACTTTGCAGCCCCTGTAGGTACTTGATAAGAACAAAATATTCCTACAACATCTTTCTTCTAGCTTCATCTAATCTAATTAAATACCTATAACTATAAAATTCTTGTATCAGTTGTATCACAGTGTTAGGTTCTAGGTACTCGGCCGAAAAGACCTGACCGATTTTGACGAATTTTTATAGGTAGGTAACTATGTATATTCGGTACGTTTGAGAATTAGGTCGTTATGTATCTATTTTGTATATACCCTAAGTGATAATAAGGGCGTGGTCCTCCCAATTTTTTTTTCTTAATATAATTACTAGGTACCTACCTAGTTACCTAGGTACAAATAATTTATAAGGCGAAACAACGTTTGCCGGGTCACCTAGTAGGTATAAAAAGTCAGTTATGTAGGTATATAGAAATAAGATTTTCGCCTTTCCTGTAAAGTGCTTTTCCTGTTTAGATCTAATTAATTGTGCTATAGGTATTAAGCACCTACTTACAGACCTAAGGCAAGCTAAACAAAACACTATCAGTTAAATTCGGTTACTAGACCACCAAGATTCATAGTTTTGACTTCACGTCACTTAAAATCTAATTCAAGAGTACCTATTTCACCTCAAGAAACATATTCTTCGACGTAAACAAAAATTTTTAAATAAGCCAAACGTGTCTGAACGTGTCTGCCTGCACTGCGCCTGTATGCATGCACTATAGACGGCGACGTACAGCGCTGACTAAAAGTGTTGCTAGTTTAAGACTCATCTCCCAGTGAAATGCGTATTTCGAGATGAATATGCCCATTATTTTGCCAAAAAAGAAACATTAGCGTAGCGAGGGATTCACATGGACGAGACGCAAATAACATTGCACATGTGCGAAATACATATCTGTTCATCTCAATTCAGCGAGGAAGGGCGCAAAAATAGTTAGAAATTTAAATTACGCTTTTACTCCAGCTGGTGAAGCTAATAGAGATTCTCTTTCCGAGCCTTTGAGATGAAAAACCTTTTTGTACAATTTGACAAAATAAAACTGAGTAAAAACGGGCTGAACTTTCTATTCTTGGGTTTCCGTAACTCAAAAGAAAAAGAACCCTTATAACTTCGAAGGGAGGGTCGAGGTGGATAGACAGGATATACAGTACGTCGAAGAGTAGGTATACAATACTTGGGCCAGATAGTCTCCTTCGAATAAAGGCAGAATAATGAAATCAATCATCATAGCGAGATCTCCTGGAAGAGCTTCTGGTCCATGAAACAGTTAATGAAGGGCAAGTTAGTACCTACTTGCCTGAAGCAAACCTTAATAATTCTTGTGTATTACGCCCATCCTAGCCTACGACGGTGAAAAACCTGCTCTGAACGAACATCTGAAAACAAAGTTTAAGGTTTGCCAATGGGCGATGGGGCGCAGCATTCTAGATGCAAGAAGGATTGACCGAAAAAAACACCACGCTCGCTCGCTCCAGAACCAAAATGACTAATATTGGATCTGATGTGCCCGCAAAACTCAAGTGGTATTAGGCAGGCCGGGTGGATCTACTCGAATTGTCACTAATTCGTCATTGTTGTCATTAATCTCTCACAGTTTTCAGCACAACAGAAAAGTACTAAGTATACAGTTATTGTCGTTACAGTATATAAGAATGTCAGTCAACTCCAACTAATATAGAAATAAAAATATCTTTAACAACTGTTGCACTGACAATATATAAGTGTGACACTTCCAAGGACAATGACGCCGTTAATTTGAGTAGGCCACGTAATCCGTATGGGTCCAGACAGATGAGCGAAAATTGCCACGCGACGAATATTGCATAAATCTCGGAAACATAAGCAGCTAATAGTATTATTATTATTAGCTGTTCATAATACTTGCTATAGGTACACACAACAAAAAAAATCATACTGTGAGGGTGTTTTGGCACGCTTAATTGCAATAAACAGTAGGCACAGTCATCAGCACATGAAATCTCTACAAGCGTTCATGTAAATAAGTAGATATTATTTAACAAATCTAGTGGTTGGCAAAGGAAAGAATATTTTGGGGTTTTTAGGGGTTGTTCTGACGATTGAAACTTACAATAGCAGTGAATTGAATTACTTTTTTTAGTCCTACAAGAAGATGACATTGAATGCAGCCGAGAACGACCGAACGACAACGTACGGCACACAGCTGATGGGCTTATGAATTCATCCATCAATCACAATTCGATTTTGAAACTTTTCTGATTTATAACTTGTAAGATTGTGCTATAAAGTACGATGCCGAAAGTGTAAAATAAAAGTACCAACAAAATTCTTTTTATTTCATGAGTGAAAAGTATTTGTTAACCTTTCACTTTTGTTCACATACCAATGAAATGGTACATAGATATAACAAATTCAAAAAACCAAAAATTTGAGGTTTTCAGGGGGATTTAAACATTTTTTTAGAGGATTTTTTCCGAAGGGGTTGGCAACACTATGGTCGTTGTTCCGCGCTGCGTTAGCGCCATTTCTTTTTTTCCGCGCACCCGCGCAGTGCATGCAGCGCATCACATGGATTTAATTTGCTCTCGTCCTATTGTAGTAAGAAAGTGAAAATGAACATAGAAAACGTCATGGGAAGTGGACAAAGACATTCAATGATGGGTTGGTGGGTAAAGTTGGTAAGTTTTTCTTTTTCGTGGCCTTTTTTTGGTATTTTTTTATTCATAATGCGATACTAATCATATAGTCCGTTTTAGATACTCCCAGAGATGATGTTGTGTGATTAAAAAACAACACAGAACCTTGTGATGATGTTATCAAGAAGTGGAAAGCTACTCATGAACTCCGCCAATTGACACAGTATCTATGACGCTGTAGAAGGATTTATCGCAAATTGGCCCATATTTATTTTACCATTAAACATGTCAGAAGCGATGTCTTGGTAAGATTTTTTTAATCTCCATTAATGAATGCGTCACTTTTGTCATATTAAACTTGACGTTTTCATATTAAATTTGACAACTTTACTGGATCAGATACTTTGTGGCATTATACAGACAACTCATTGGTTTTCTTTTTCAGATCCATTTAGACTTCGTGGCAATATATCCTGAAAAATCGAATAAATTTTACCTATTTTGGGACGAATTTATGGAAAAAGTTAAGAATATTAAAAAACATCAAAATTCGAAAGAGGAGACAGTGGCGTTGGTCGAATATATTGACGGATTAACAAATACCGGTGAGTATATACATAACATTTATCGTTTACATACAGGCACATACATTGCTTCTGGCCCCACACTAGGATACCCTGTGTCGAGGGAACCAGAAACAGCGACGTTACAAACATGTAAACATCCTGGGTTTTTTTTGTCCCCAGCCGGGATTCGAACCCGGGACTTCTCGCATGGTAGGCAGACGCGCTAACCACTGCGCCACAGAGATCGTCGATACATTTTAATTATATTTTTAATTAGCCGATTTAGTGTTCCACTCCTGGGCGAAGGCCTCCTCTTTAGCTCTCAACTTCTCCCTGTCACCCCGGCAGAAAGTTTGCGAGGTCGTCCCGCCATATACCTAATTTAATTATAAATCGATTTAAAATTGTACTTTTCTCATAGGGGTGTAACTGTAAATTATTGCTCATTATGCCCTTTATAACCTGCATTAGATAATACGAGCAGAGTAGATAAAATATTTTTTTTTTTGTGAAAATCGCCTAAAAAGTTACTAATATGGTTTAGCTTCTAACGTTTGCACTTGACGGGTCTGACGGGGGTTTCGCGGGGCGGGGCGGGAGAGTGCGCCCGCGCGCTCGCCGCCTGCGCCGCAATACCGGGGATTTAAGGTGATTTTCACTAAAAAATGTTTATATTTATTTTTCTTCAGTATCATATAAATAACCACCCCTGAGTCGGATTTAACTGTACAAATCAACACCCTGTAGAAACCAACTTTTAAATTTAGTTATCATCATCAACTCATTATATCCCCACCGAGGGGCGCGGGTCTCTTCCCTGAGGAAGGTATAGGCCATACATACTCCACCATGAGGCCTAGTATGGATTGGTTTTGGATTATCCAATATTTTCCTATTTCAATCCTCCAATCTTGAAATTAGAAAAAAATCGTAATAATTAATTTAGTTATTATTATTTTAGATCACAACCTTGCATCGCAAATCGAGCTGCTGTGCCATTTGGTGCTGCCAAAGGGACGGTTGAATAAACGGGAAAAGTTTTCAATAAAGGAATGCAGTGAAAGTTTCATTGTCAATGTAAAGGTAAAAACCGAGTACCTACACATAGAGTTTTTATAGTTTTAATCAGCTTTTCTATATTTTTTTAAATGATTTTTGCGCTTGTATCTTAATACTTACCATGTTGAGTGAAACGGGCGTTTAAATGGTGACCTTTACTTTCTAGACACCTGGGGATGTACAAAAGAAAATTGACGAAATATTCACCACCGCATCAGGAAAACAAAAGGCCGTCCAGCCGTACATCATACATTGCACTTCCGACGAAGATTTCCACGGTAAATTTTACATGATTATAGACAAGGTCAGGTACGTCTATAAATCTGCCTATAAGGCCTTTAATACACTATTCAAGTGTTTAATTTAGACAATAGGTATATGTTCAATTTTTATCGATAATAAATAAGTGTTGCCTACCATTAATCAATCTGTTTACTTTCATTCCTGTATGTATAGTATACCTACCATTGCTGGAGTTTTTTTATGTGAGACGTTTCAACAAAGCTTGTTAATGTTAATTGGATAAGCATTTTTATGTAATCCTCTACATAAAAATGCTCATCAATGCCTTAGCAATAGTTAGCTTAAGAGTTGTTTGTTTTATGGGAATACCTACGTGTAAGAGGGTACAGTCTTGTAATGAGACAATATTCTTTTGGATGAAGTGTCATTGGGATAAACTTAAGCTAGAAAATATTGTCTCAGTATGAAGCATAAAAAATATCCTCTCAAAACGAATGTCTCTTTAGCTAAGAATAGTAGAAGCTTCTCCCAAGATAATATTCTCTTAGTAGGAAACAAACAAGTATTGTCCCAAAATGTATGTCTCTTCAGCTAAGAATATTAGTACCTTCTCCCAAGAAAATATTCTCTCAGTAGGAAACAAACAAGTCTTGTCCCAAAACGAACGGCTCTTCAGCTAAAAATAGTAGTACCTTCTCCCAAGAAAATATTCTCTCAGTAGGAAACATAAGACTCTTCTCTCAAAACAAATGTCTCTTCAGCTAAGAATAGTAGATGCTTCTACTAAGACAATATTGTCTTATTATGAAACAAATTTCTTTTCGCCTAAGAATAATAGTAAGAACATATTGTTTTAGTATGAAACAAAGAAGTTTTCTATCGAAACAAATTTCTCTTGATCTAAGAATGGTACAGTCTTCTCCCTAGAAAATATTGTCTCAGTATGAAACAATGAATTGTTCCTACAAAACACATTTATTTTCAGCTAAGAATATTAGAGGCTTATCCTAAGAAAAAATTGTCTTAGTATGAAATACATTTCTCTTCGGCTAAGAATACTAAAGGCTTCTCCTAAGAAAATATAGTTTTAGTATGAAACAAAGAAGCCTTCTATCTAAAGAAATTTCTCTTGATCTAAGAATAGTACAGGCTCCTCCCAAGAAAGTATTGTCTCAGTATGAAACAAAGAAGTCTTCCTACAATATACATTTCTATTCAGCTAAGAATAGTAGCGGCTTATCCTAAGAAAATATTGACTTAGTACGAAATAAACGAGTCTTCTCTCAAAATAAATTTATTTTTAGCTAAAATAGTAGACGCTTCATCTAAGAAAATATTGTCTTAGCATAAAACATCGAGTCTCGCTGCAAGACAAATATGTACTGTTTTAAGAATATTAGCAGTTTGAAGAATGAGTGAATGACTGAATGAATGACTGTTCGGAGACAGTTTTTCTTTAGCTAAAACAATGTATGGTCTTCAAAGAAAATATATCAAATTCTTGCTTATTCCTGAAACATTATATATTCTTTCATCAAGACATTAGTTTATTTCCGAAATAAAACTTAACTTTCTTGTTTCAAGAATGAGTGTTCTAGATGAAGACAACAAAACTGAGACAGTATTTTACTTCATTCAAGATAATATTGTTTCCGCCATATATGAATCACGGATTGTCTTGACCAATAGGATATTGTCTTAATCTAAGAAATCTTTTTTTTCCGTGTGGATCCCACATATCTTAGCATATGATGTTCACTCTACAATCTACCAGTACCTGCCAGCCTTATTAATAAAATTAAAAAAGATTAATTCAATTGACCCATATTGCATAAAAAAACTTGCTAGCGTAAATTGTGGCCTAAGATTACAATCTTTTGCCCTTAGCTAGTGACCCGCAGACTTGGGTCCCCTGAAGTGGAACTGACATTATGGATGACTTTCAAACTGGCTCAAACTAGTTAAAAGACACAGAAAGCCTGAATAGGCGAAGACCAGGGTTTGTCACTTGAAAAACAGATCATTAAACAGATGATCAGAAATAAAGAAAATATTAAGGAATTTACATTCTGATCGTTGAATGTATTTAACATTCGCGATTGTATTGGAGAGAAAAGAATAAAACCTCCACTGAAAAAAAAAACTAACAAAAACTACATGAAATAAATTTGGATATCATCTTATCATCATACCGATGATATCATCTTATCATCGGTATCATCTTAGCCTACGAAAGAAACGTACTTACTATACTTTGACTGATGTACCCAGAGGTTTGCTGAAGATAGCGAAGGCTGTTGACACGGATTTTCTTGAATTTAAGATTTGCTGGAAGAAAAAAAGGCTTGTTCTTAGTTATAGTTCCTGCGATGCAGGAAGAGACTAGCGCCCCAGCAGTGGGGACATACAAAGGATTGATATCGATCGATAGAGTAATACAGACCAACATAAGAGGAAATAAAGAGACGAACTAACGGAGCTTTCGCAGCGGAATCTACTTCTGTTCTGTGTTAAAATTGAATTAGGGCGGTCACTAATCGCGTTAAGAAATTAACGTCACTTTAAAGATTATTATTCATCCTGGGAGGAGGGTCCTGAGAGGTTTCGGACTTATTGACGTTGACGGACAAAGTGAAATCCGTAATGAAATTGATAAACATAAAAGTATTTGCTCTATCTAATTAACGAGACGCTTGAAATTAATTTCGCATGTTACATTTGACACCTTCTGACCTGTAAGAGTGAGCCTCTGAAAAAAATATAGTACGTAATACTCGTAAATCCGTTTCCCAGGCCAAAACCTTTTCTTTGCTTGCAGAAGTAAAATAAAACACTATTTTGCGTATCAAAAACAGATTCCTTTGTCATACTCATTACACAAAGAAAATAGACCTGCATTTTTACACTACTTCGAAATGGGAGCAAAAACGCGCAAAGCTCCAGTGGAATAGATTATGCATATGCTAAAGTAATTCATGAAACAAACAACAAGAGTCATCCAATAAAACCCCAACAAAACTTTGAACAGTTCAAAGCAAGAGTATCAATAAAGAAGTCTCTAGCGGTGCCGAACAAAAAAACATTACTGACGGCCGGGACATTCGACAATGTTTATTTTACTGATGCTAGTAAAATGTGCAGTAAAAACCCGCCCACGCGATGAAGAAGATGATATCCCGACGACCTTTGACCGGGAATAAAGTACCTACTCTACTGAAAGGACCGAGGAGGTTAAGCGTTCCTTTCGAGATTTTATTTTTATGCCGCAAATCTACTTGGATGATTGCCTTGCAACAAAATAACAGTTAAATTTTATTTAATTACATTTTTTGTTCAGTTTCTTCGAATCAACAACAATTTTACTATGTTTATAGCTAGAGCTTGGAATAAAAATGTAGAAACCGAATCTGAAATAACCTCATGAATTCAAAAATTCAGACTTTTATTCAAATACAAAACATTTTCTTTTATGGAATGGGTTTAGTTATTCTTCTTACCTGAATAAAATTAATTTTAAAGAAAAGATTTATTGCGGGTGCACAATTAATTACACCAATAAATATCAAATACTTTTTTTACAAATTAGAGAAGAAAACATTTTTGCATACCTAACTTAATTTGGTAAACCCCATAGATTTTGCCCCAAGCTTGCTTGATTACCAGTTTCTGAATTGAGAATTTCGCTAAGTAAATAGTTAACTGTGGTGCTGTCTCATCAAATTTCTCAGAAAAGAGAGTGTCAGAATGTCACTAGAGTATTTACTTAGCACAATTCTCGATTCAGAAACCGGCTCTTTATCTCGAAAAGTTTATATTCTTTTTGGTACAAAGAATTCGTGTCCACTTTTCTCGGCAAAAAATAAAATAAAACGTCATAAATTTATTCTTTTTTCATCGCATTCGGCGTTCGGGCAATGCGCTGCTATCCGCTGGCCAGTATCCAGTTTTAAGATTGTGTGAGCGAAATTACCCCGGGCGTCTTATGAGAGTTTAGACATTCCGAGATTGTCGCTAGAAATATAACACCCTGCACGGCAAACGCTTTGAGACGTTTGCCAACAAAATGCGCTTTGAATTTTGAAGGAAACTGTGAAATACATTAGGAAAAAGATCCAACATTTTGCGCTTTATACAGAACAAATTTTAGCTTACTACTAGCAACATATTTTTTTGGGAACTAATAATCTTTTAATTTACTACGGCTTTCCGTTGGTTTTTTCTTTATTTTTAAAGCTTGACTTATTTACAGATACTATCAGTAGATTCACAAATTCTTAGTATAGGAGGAATACGTTAGTTAGCCTTGGCATCTTTAGCAGTTTTTTTATGTATGGTAGGTATAGCATAGCAACCTTTAATATAAGTCTTCATACTACTCAGTTACGTTAAGGCTGTTCTTACTTGGAGCATGATGTCTCCCTTACATAATGTAAAATTTTTAGTGGTTATAAATTCGTAAATTTAATTTTTTTTTCCACAATTTAAAATATTTTGTGGTGTCACTCGTGATGATATGAGGGTTTGATTGTTAATTAAGAAGCGTTTGTTTATTAGATTTCTTTTTCGTATCCTATAATAGGTTTTGGATTCAGCTAATTTGATACCATAATTATTAATTTTAGCAACAGCTTCTATTTGTTCAATACTTATTATAGGAAAACAAAAGTGTAATTTAAACATCCGTAATTTAATTGCGCATCAGACCTTGACACTTGGTTGATTATCTATGGACGGTGCAACTGCCAATTGCCATCTGTTATACGGAGTACAATATTTTACCTCCTACAGAAGTTTTAATTACTACGCCGCTAATTAATTTCCTTGCAAATATGTAAAGCATGTTGATATCTAGAGTAGCCTGGAGCTACATGAGATTTAATCCTCTCGGGTAGGTAACGGTAGCAGATAGGATTTCCAATTTGCCGCTCCAGGGCCCAATCATTTATCATGAGAGGTGACACTGACACTTCATCATGTCGCCACGCTGGTTCCCGGCTTCCTTTTGCAGGGTCAGTCTAGCGTGAACGACATGTTGAAACGACAGAAGCTATTTCGGAAAGGTTCCGAAACTAGGCTTCGGTAACGGACGTCCCTTTAATTTCTCGCTTTTCGATGTTATCTTCCTAACGTCAAGCAACACTAATTGGTCTAACAAATTGAGCCTTTTAATCCAAATAAAACAAACATAAACATATCCGAGATTATCGCCCTATTCGATCTTCCATCGACATTCCGACTGTTGAGAAAGAAACCCGTAAAATTGATGTCAATATAAAATTAAACAGCGTCATTAATAACTCCGAAATTAGACGTTACTTTTATGCCCTCTAAGATGGACGTCTTAATAAAAAAATTCGTAAGTATAATATGAGGAGTGCGAGTTTACGATTGGACCACATGGGACTGGACTTTATTAACTGCCTCACTAATGCAAGTTTTACGAGTAATTTCACGGTTATTCATTCGCTCCGTAGGGGGCGGCGAGGGTTTGTCGTGGGTAGAGAGAAGGGCAGTGCAGTCACGGCATTCACATTATAAATATGATTGGAAATTTTTCCTGTGTCCTTCGTAAGTTTTGAGCTGTTTACTCACTGTACTTTCTTTTTTGCATTCGGGGAAAGATGACTGTCCTTACTTAATAATTTGCGTATTAACTTGACCCACACGTTGATATGTGTGACGAATGCTTCAAGGTTTTTAAGACGGTGTATTTTTTTTATTCACTTAGGTATGCATAACCTAATAATAATAGTTCACCGATGTTTGTTTCTCCATAAACATATTTATCTTATCTTAATATTATTATTTTTGGGGTTCCGTACATAAAAGGTGAAACGGAATCCTAAGGATTACTTCTTGGTCCCTCCGGCCTTTCGCCTGTCTGACCCTCTATCTCGGAAACGCGTGGTGGTATTGCGTCGAAATTTGGTATACTCGGGTCTGCAGTCCCTTGTAGCAGTGAAGAAATTTCAAATTTAATGCAAAAAATGCCACAAAAAAAGTTTATTTCGACACTCAAAGGAATAAATATTCATAGGGCGCGCGGGTCCGACACGCACTAGGCCCTTTCTTTTTTTTAACAAATATAGCGCGTTTTGTTCATATCTCTTTATAGTTGTTCATAGAAAATTTACCTCATATTTTTTACTACAGCTTAGCAACAAAATTAAATATTATTTTTGTTAAAAATAAATTATTACACTATTTTTATTTTTAATGCACTAACCCGTGCTAAGGACATAAGCCAGAGGTATCTGGCACGGATAGCTAGAGGTTGCGGGTTCGAATTCCGGCATGGGTGAAATTTTTAGCCTCTAAATAGGTTTTTAAAAAATAAATTAGTCCTATTTGTGGCTCCGAGTATCTCTGCAAACTGCTTCTAGCGCGCGCGATAGTGAACCGAGCACTTCAATTTTTTTCATTGCGCCCATTCGCTTCGTTCAACGTGCGTAGCTCACTAATTTTTTTGGAACTCCCTGGGGCAATTTTCTTCTTTTTGTAGCTAACAAATAGACGCATTTCCAGGGTGGACAAGAGTTTGCAGTAATGTAGGTGAGTAAAAAGGGCAGCAAAAAACACCTCTCTGACCACCTTTTCGTAAATCATGTTGGTCGGTAGAGGACCAATTTTTAAATTGAGAATTTTGCTGAGTAAATAGTTAACTGTAATGCTGTCTCTTCGAATTTCTCAGAAAAGAGCGTGACAGAACGTTACTTAAGTATTCAATGAATGAAATTCTCAATTCATAAACGGACCCATAGTTTTACATTTTTATTGCAAAGTGATTCTTAATGGAACTGATTAGAGTGCACTTATGTAAGGTTGATGTGCTGTCACCTAACCAATAAGAGCACAAATGAGCTAGTACAATCAACAACTTGTAATGCTAATGCATTAGATACTCTTTTAAACCCGAAATCTCGTTTCGCCTTTGTATTCTTCTTTCGTTATCAACCCTTGTATGTCCCCACTGCTGGGGCACGGGTCTCTTCCTGCATCGCCCCTGCGATGGCCAGGTTAGCCCATACTCCACCAGGGGGGGCAAGTCCGGTTGGTCAAGCCTCACTGTCAGAAGTTATCAAGCCGCCCGTAAGGCCTCTGACATGGCTTAACAACTGCCATTATATATGACAGCTGGCACCGACGGCTTAAAGTGCCTTGAGAAGCACGGAAGCGCTCGGAAACATGCCACTAGCAGTAGTCACGGGTAGTCACCTGACCGCGCTTGTTGTTGCTTAACCCAAGTGATTGATTCCAGTCACTCGGTTCGCCTAGGCCACGAGCGCTTCATTTTTCATTCATCATTCTTCTTTAGCAACAATTTAAACCTATTTAAACCTACGTAGGAGGAGTGAAAAGTGAGTGTCACTCCTTGTATGAGAAGTAGGGAAGCTGCCAACACAGTTTAAACACAGGCCTTCCCTAGATACATAATGGACGTATTTGCCATTAAAATCTCATTTAGTAGAGGCGAGAGCGGGTGATGTGCGCTTAATTAAAATTCTGCACCATCCATCATTGGATTATTGATTTTGCGTCATGCACATTTGCTGCTTTAGGTACTGCATTATCTGTCAATGAGCTTAGTTGATGATCACTTAAGGTTGGACGTTATTAATTATTTTAGTTTAATGGTGTTCGAATTAGATCGCAGGCAGTTGAAATATTCACACCAATAAACCATTTAAAAATTGATGAGAAATATACGATTAAACGGAAAACTCGTTTTAGAAGTATCTACCTACGTATTTAAATAAAGTAAATCTCTTTCAAGATACAGATATATTATTGATTATTTATTATTATTAGAGGATGTAGTGACTAGAATTGAGAAAGGAATGTTGCGTTGGTTTGTACATGTGGAGAGGATGAAGGAAGAAAGATTGAGGAAACAAATATATATTGCGAATGTGAGTGGAAGGGCTGGTATGGGACGTCCCACGCGGATATACATCGACCAAATAGGGGATGTATTAGCAAAGGTGAAGATAAAAAGTATCCGGAACCGGTGTGCGTGCATGCAACGACTTATTAACGTTATTGAAGCAAAGCTGATCTGTCAGGATCGTGGCAAGTGGCAGTCTCTGGTCTCTGCCTACCCCTCTGGGATACAGGCGTGAGGTTATGTATGCATTAATTATATCTACCTACTGGATGAGGGCAGCAGAGAAAGTTCGTGACCTAGAAAACACTATATCAACTAACCTCAGCGGGAAGGAGCTAGATTCTAGCTACTTTCGAAGTTGCCATGCCACAAACTGCGCCACACACCACGAGAAGTGGTATTCTACTCTACGAGCCCTATGAACCGCGTAAGGGTTAAGATGACGTCACCTGCAGTCTATTGTTTTACATTTATAACTCACTTTGACTCGATCCTAAGCAAGAGGTCCTAGAAAAGATGAGTTTAGACAGTCAAAAGATCGATTTACTGTCACGCTGATCAAATTGTAATATTAAACGATCATTTATTTTACATACATACATAACCTCACGCCTGTACCCCAGAGGGGTAGAGACCAGGCACTGCCACTTGCCACGATCCTGACAAATCACCTTCGCTTCATCAACGTTCATAAGTCGTTGCATGCACGCACGCCGGTCTCGGAACCGGCGGGCGTGCATGCTTTACTTTTTATCTTCCCCTTTGCTGTATATCCTCTATTTTGTCGATGTATTTATTTATTATAATGTTTAACTATTTACACTATTCAATGATGCTATCTAACTGTAATTCCACCTATATAGTGAATTACTGGTACGAGACGACGAAGTTTTTACGTTTTGTAATTCAGTAAATGGGCTTACTGTTGAGGATTGTTAACTAAAAGGTTGCAGTCTCCTTTCTTGTGCACGACAAAACAAACGAAACACCTACGCTTATTTGTTTAAAAGGAAACATCATTCATATTTGTAAATTGAACAGTTTATCAAAACACCCCCGCTGCATTATACGGCCCCTACTTAAGAATTCGATACAACATAAGAATTATAGAGTCAGTAGGCCTGTCATTGCTACCAAAAGCCACCGATGAAAGACACTTTCATAGTTGAAAATATTTAGAATATTTTCGGGGCTTAATCGCATAGTAATTTATTGCTATTTTACCTCGACGTTACAGTCATCGAGATCACGAGAAGACTGATGGCTGGCACCCGTTCGCATCTTCGGCTGATGAGGTTTCAGACTACCCTCAATCAGCTATGACAAAGCACTATTAGGGTTGCAATAAATTACTACGCGATTAAGCCCTGAAAATATTCTATGTGTACAAGTCGCGAAGGTTTAAAATATGTTTAAAATATTTATTTTAAAGTTACTTAAATAACATTGGAGAGCTACGGCTACTTGAGAAAACATAGTGTTAGTAAATTTTAAAGCTTATCCTATAGTCATCACATCACCGATCCAATCAGTTTGATAAACTATATAAGTAGGCCAATATCAAAACTATATAGGCTAATATCAGTAGATGACTTGAAAGGTCCTCTAAACCCAAATCAAGGTCCGGAAAGAACTTTATCATTGAAGCATAGAGAATCGCAAAGGCTTTATGCCTAAGCCAGTACTTTTGTGAACCACAAAAGTCATCTAACACGACCCAAAAGGCGCATCAGGAAAAAAGGTACTTGGTTTCTAAGAAAACAGTTTTTTAAAGAGTAAATCGAATACCACGATTGATCGAGAGTAGACGCCAGGAGAGAATGTAATAAGGCGGCCGTCTTTAATACGATAAATGGCTAAAGCCCAATAAAACTAAACAAGTTAAACGGCCCGAGACCAATAAAGCACTCGCCCCCCATCGGTATAGTGCCTATGCTTGTCACTTTTGACTCTAGGTACACAACAGAAGCGCTCGTGGCCAAGTGGAACCGAGTGATAGGAATCAATCAATTTTGTAAAGCAGCAACAGACGCGGTCAGGTGCTGGATGGGTGACCATCCTGTGACTACCGCTAGTGCCATATTTTCCGAGCGCATCCGTGCTTCACAAGGCACGTTAAGCCGTCGGTGCCGGCTGTCTTGTGATGGCGGTCGTTAAGCGGTCAGAGGCCCTCTAAGCGGCTTGACTACTTCTGACAGTAAGGCCCACTACCGCACTGCAATCCTCCACTAACCCAGACTTGGCCCCCGAGGTGGAGTATGACCTAACCTTCCTACAATGCAGGAAGGGATTCGTGCCCCAGCAGTGGAAACATACGTGTAGAAAGGGTTGATATTACACAACAGACGACGTAGGTATGACACAATAAAGTAACATTCTAGTTCTGGCTCGATTTGAGATTTCCATACTTAGCCTTATAGTTGGCCCATTGTAGGTAGCTTACTCTGAGGTATGTAAATATCGCAGACGTCAGGGCTTCCTTGCGATGTTTTCCTTCTCAGTCAACGAGTGGTATTGCTAATCAAACTTACGTAACTTAAAAATCGAGGACATAGGTACATGCAGGGTTTCGAACTCTTTACCTCACAATGGTGAGACCGGCCGGCGTTCTATCGCTGTGCTACCACCGTTTTTAGACACTCATAATCTGTGTTAGATGATTTATACAGCGTCTATTGGATACTACTACCCACATTAGATTAGGTAAGCTGATCACTCAGTCGCTGATATAGCAAGAGATATTTTGTTGGCTAGCCAAACACCTATAGCCTCCTCTCAGCTTAGGTAACTTAATCCACAAGAAAGACACGTAATTTAGGTAACTATGTTATTGTTACATTGGTATGCCAGGATTTGAACCCACGGCCTCCTTGAACGTGAGACGTTCCAGCGGCGTTCGTCCCACCGATGCTCTACGACCGCGCTTTAACATAACGTTATAATAACTTAAATAAAATAAATAAGAGCGGCGGTAGCGCAGTGGGTATAACAATGGACTCGGAAGCGGGAGAACCCGGTTCGATTCCCAGTGCGGGCATGTGCCAATGCGGGCATGTTTTCTAAGTTATGTATATTTGTGAAGTTACAGTATCAATACCACTCGCTAACCGTGAAGGAAAACATATTGAGGAAACCTGAGTGTTTGAAATGTTCAAACACCTCGGCGCTTGAAATTTCCAATTCGCTGTGGGTACAGTATATAATTAGGCTACAATATAAAACCTGTTATATACTTATTTTATAAAAAAACAAGTTAAAACATAACTAGTTTTGTAGCACAGACAATTTACAACGTGTTATTAAAATAAAACAAAACCTAAAAACTGTATCTTCAGCAGAGATATTATGAACCCACATTCAATTCAATAAGGAAAAGTTAAATATCTTAAAAACCTGTTTAGAGGCTAAAAATCATTAATCAATAAAGTTAAATATCATTAAAATTGTTTTGGTGACCTTTTATAGAATCTTGATAAAAAGCCATCAATGTGTAAACCAACTTTAATAAAAAAATAGTGGTTTATTATACCTATATGTATTGAAGAAACTAGGTTCACGTTTTGTGTTATTATTTCAATAACACTTTGTAAATATTTTTAGTTTTGCTACTAATCCACACACTTCCTTTGAAAAAATTAAGATACCTACTACTATTTTAGAGACATCTACCATGTAGATTCGTACAGTGCCTATCCAGCTATCTGAACAGAACCCTAAAACTTTTGAAACACGAAAAATAAAAGAAGCTAGGCAGGCCATTTCCACCAGCTCCAATTTCTAGAGCTCCCAGCAAATTCCCTTTGTACTAGGAACGAATTCCGAAGTCTGGTCATTATGCAAATCGACCGCCGATTCTGGAAAAAGACACAGTTAACGTAAAGCGCTGAAAAAGTCTGATTATACGGAAACATTCGTAGGGAAATGCTAGCCAAATTTTCTAAAAGCATGCGGATTTTTGTTAAATTTTGAACGCATTACCTAGATGCGTCTGGCTAAAATTCTAAACGTAGTACAATTTCGCTAAAAGGTTTCCAACATTGGTGTTCGAACTCAGACAGAAACTGATTGCATTGTTTTAGGGCCAGTTTATGAACTAAGTAAATATAACTAGGTATATATAACTGTATAAATAAATATAGGTATATATAACTGTAGTGCTGTCTCAACGATTATCCCAAAAAGAGCGAGACAAAAAGCTATGTGACTATTTACTTAGTGAAATTCTCAATTCAGAATTTCAGTTCAGAAGGTTAGAATCACACAGGTACCTACTTACTATAAATAAAGAATACTTCTGAGAGTTTGCTGAGATAATATGGAAAATAATAAATCACTTACATTTAGTTTTTTTTCAAGACCCTAAACACTAGGTTTCTCTTATAGGTAGGTAGTACACATCTATTAAATTATATTCTTTTCAATGCACTAACCCGTGCTAAGGATAATGGGCGACTTACCGGCATCAGTGAAATTTCGAGCCTCCTTACAACATTCTCTGTATTAACAAAATAAATTATGAAAATCGGTGAAGCCGTTTCGGAGGAGATCGATAACGAACACTGTGACTCGAGATTTTTGTACCTATTAGGAAATATTTTGTAGTTAATCATAAGTCATTCCGTACGTAGGTATCTCAGTTATACCATTATCCGAAG